>JAJHZJ010000425.1:555022-1155022 GCA_023548195.1 Bettongia penicillata ogilbyi
CATGCCCTGGGGAAAGAAAATAAAAAAACTGCCTGTCCTTAGGGAGCTTACACTCTGTGAGGGGAAACAACTTAGGAACATATAATTAAATACAAAATGAATGAAAAGGCTCTTTACTTAAACACTTGTTCCATACCAAGAACTTGGTGCACTGAGTCTGGGAATAAAAATACAGTGAAGAGCTAGTCCTTCCCTTAAAATGGCTAACTTGAAGGCTTAGTCTTCTGAAAGGGATTAACTTAGTTGCTTACTCTCTAGCCTCTGGAGGCTCATGCCTTCTCTCTATAACCAAGCAGTCTTAGTTGTCCCAGATTTCCCAAGAGGCCATTTGTATCAAGTGATCCCTCTTACTACTATGATGAATGCTCAATGAACATACTTTTATAATAATAATTTGTGTATGTATCTTTTAGAGACAGCTAAGTAGCATAATGGAGAGCTAGACTTGGAGTCAGAAAGATCTGAATTAAAATCTAGCCTCAGACATTTTACTAGGAGTGTGACCCTGGGCAAATCACTTAATGGCTATCTGCCTCAGTTTATAGGAATAATAATAGTACCTACCTCGCAGGGGTGTTGCCAGGATCAAATGAGATAATATTCGTAAAATGTCATATATGTAGTAGCTGCTTATTAAGTGCTTGATTCCATCTTTCCTTCCTTATGATTGCAAATTCCTTGAGAGTAAAATTTGCACCCTCACACCCTAGCAAACAGGGCAGTGGATAGAGAGCCAGCACTGGAGTCAGGAAGAGCCGAGTTCAAATGTGACTTCAGACACTTAACTAGCTGTGTAACCCTAGGAAAGTCACTTAAGCCTGTTTTCCTCTTTCTTTCTCATCTGTAAAATGAGCTGAAGGAAACCGGTCCAGTATATTCACCAAGAAAACCCCAAATGAGGTCATGAAGAGTTTGACATGAGAGAAACAACTCAACAGCAACCCTTAGCAATTATAGTGCCTTGCACTTGGTAGAAAGTCAATAGAAGCATGATCAGTGATTCAATGTCATGAGTAAGGGTCACATTCACTTCATCTGTCAACAATGTCACATTTCAAGCAGATCTACCTAACAGCAGAATTGACAATCCATGACAATTTCTATTCTTGCTCAAATGGTGAAGTCCATTCTTGTAAGTTTTTAGTCAAAGTTTACATAAGACTTTGCATGCAAAGTAGATGCTTAATACCTGTTGGTTAACTTTAATGAATATCACAGTCAATAATTTCTGGTTCTGTGGTATCTTAAGTACCTTACACTGTGCCTTGAGCATTCATGTGCATGGAAGAGTAAGGTTTGGTTGGGGCAGGCAAGATAGGGGTGGGAGGGGACCAGGAACCTGGACCTCTGATTATATTTGGTCCAGAGACCCTGTGGAAAAATTCTCTCTGCTAACGAAGATCAGCAACTATTGTACAATTTATAGTCTTGGGGAATTGCTTGGGACGCTAAGAGGTTAAGTGATTTTCCTAGGCTCACACTGCTTCTGCTAGAATGGCAGTTCCTTTTAGTGAGGACTTATTTCATTTGTTTTATTTAATTATTATTATATCATATATTATATTATTTATTTATATCCCCAGCACCTAAACAGCACTGGGATTAAATACATAATAGATGCTCACTGAGTGATATGTAAGAAACAAGACTTGCACTCAATTTTTTCCCACTCTGAGCCTGTTCTCCTGTCCACTGTACCATGCTACCTATCATGCTAAGGACTTTGAATATAATATGGACTTCAGAGATGCATATGGGATTAAATTAGGATCAGACAGCCCACTGTTTTCTGTCTTAACGACCACATCATCTATCCAACATCTTTTTGATAGACAAATTTTCTCCAATATGTTTACCGTCCCTGAACATTTTCACAATTACTGATTTTCCATGCAGTCCCCTGAGAGAGTTTACACATTATTCTTTCCAAGAACACCTGGATGACTGAAAACTTGTTTTTTTCATACTTTCGTTAGATTATCTCATAGATAATTGCAGGCAGCCTTACAGAATCTGACATTTCTGTCCTGATATTCATTACCTTTATATAGGAAAGACAGCCTAAAGTCCTAAAAAAGCCCCTGGAGTCCTTCCCATAAGTCTTGCCATGGCGTGAGGGTACCCTGACTTCACAAAAGTTATGTCCAAGGAGTGTGTACACTGGCTATTGTCACCAAATTGAAAATACTTTGAGTATGGATGCTTGTGATTGAGATTTGTGGGGGATATAACACTAATTGCAACAAGTCCTAGCACATTGTACAGCCTCCTAAATGAAATCCACTGTCATTCAAAAGAATTTGACACATCTATCCATAGGAGAAAAAAACAAAATAAGGGAATGAAAGATGCTCATTATCCAGATTTTGAATACTGTTGGTCAGACAATCCATACAGCTGTTCTGTCAGTGCAGGTATCTTGGACAGATGTAGCAAATGAACAACGAATTGGTTGAAAAATGAAATGGAAAAGTAGAGTGTGCTGGATTGCTTTTGGGAAACTCTGCAGAACATTTAATGACACCAGGCTTCTTTCTAAAACAAAGGCTCATCTTTTTTAATATCAGTACTCTGGTGATACCGTATGGTTATAGGTTATGGAGCACTCATCTCCAAAGAATTAAAATAGCAGTTCACTCAAAGGACACTGGAGCAACACAGTGAATAGATCATAACAGTTGTGTAAAAGAAGCAACATGAAGGATATAATCACAGAAGCATATATTTGAAAAAGGAGGTAAATTATATTTTATTGGTACCCATATGATATAATATATGATATATGGTATCCACATCTGGAGAATGGCCAACCTATATGTTGTATGGATCTGCTATGGAGGAAATGGACATGAATAGTATAAAAAATGTGGCCAGGTTTTGACCCACTCTTTTGGAGGAAGTACTCCTATTAATTAGATTACAGATATATCAAAGTATGGACTTCAGTGGTAGATTATGTGCCTCCCATGAAGGGACCAGCCAAACTTATTTCAGAGAGACTCATTACTAGTTGACCTCATGGTGAAGAACTTTTTGGCCATAGCAATTCTGGAAGACCGTATACTAAGGCACAGAGGGGATGTGGTTTGTGTTGGCAGGGCTACATGAGAGAGTCACAGATGCTTGAAGTACCGAAGCTTAACCAACAGCATTATTATTGTAATACCAAATCCGTGGCAGGAGATTATTTATCACTCTTGTGTGAAGTGTGTTGTTTGAGTGGAGATTTCCTGCTTGGCTTTTTCCCTGGGCATCTTGCAATGGTTTTAAAAAATAAAAAACAAAAAAGACCAAAGCCCACCAAGGAAGAAATCCATGTAGTGTTGCTAGGACTGAGTGGAAGCTTTCCAGTGTTGTGTCCAAAGTAAATTTATCTGTTGGCCTTTCAGATAATGTGGAACAGAAACAAATGCAGACAAAAATGGGACGAGTTTCCAATGATAGGAAAGCGAACTCCTTTTTTTTTTTTTAAGAACGAGAAATATCCTCCCCTGTGTCATGTGAAGAAGCCTGTCTTTCCATGGCGCTGAATAAATGAGCCCTTGGCTATTGAGGGGCTATGCGTTCCCGAGTTTAAGGTTCACCATTTATTGGCATCCAGCAGAGAAATGGAGCACTTTTATTTGGAAATACATTTGCAAAGGATTCAAGGGAACTCTGGCAGAATTAATTGTGCTCCCTAGAAAAGAGAGATTTTCACCTTTGTAGTACTCAGTAACTGCCTGGCATCATTCCCACTGTAATTTAGGCTAACAGTGAACTGGAGATTAAAAAAAATAGTGTTCGGTGATTATTTCTGAAAACTGTTAACATTTATTTTTCCCTTTTTGGGGTTTTAAAACTGAAATTTGCATCTGTTTTTCTTATTTGCAACACTGTAGAGCATACTCTCCCTTCCACCCTTTGCCTAACGTAAAATAAAATAAAATAAAATAAAATTGTTTCTTTGGCACATAGAGTTTCCTAAGTAGCTATTAGTGACCTTTAAGCTATTTGGAGATTTAGTTTATTTGGGTTTTCTCCAGAAACCTTTAGTAATCCCATTACAGTCTTTCACCGGGTCTGTGAAGATTCTCTTGTAGTTTTATGTAAAGGTGGGAGATGATATTCTCCTCCTGTTCCTCTTCCTTTCCTTCCCAATGTGCAAAATAGTCTTTCATGAGATTGCTCCATTTGGATACTGGCCTGACCTTATAGGTAGCAGCAGATCCAATCTCCTTGTAGACGGTACTCCAAAGAGTGCGTTCTTTAATTTACAACAGAAACGTCTCAAAGCCTTCAAGCACATCCAAATTCATATCCTTTAAGTTATACATAAACTATGAGGCTTAAGGGACTGACATAAGAAATTCAGCAAGAAGTTAGAGCTTACAATAAAAATAACATTTCTTCATAAAGAAGACAGGAAGGTAGAAAAATCCAACCAAAATATTAATCATTTTAATTCTGCCATTTTCCCACTTCTCTTATGTATTCATAAACCTTTGCTTCTCAAACGGCTCAATTTTCCACAGATCTTGGAGATAAGGGAAAGCAGACACATTGTCACTCGTATATGTTTGACTTTAACCTTTGAACAAGAAAAGTTGGTATCTTTGGGTTTCTTTCAG
The DNA here is from genome assembly GCA_023548195.1 of Bettongia penicillata ogilbyi. Taxonomy (NCBI): domain Eukaryota; kingdom Metazoa; phylum Chordata; class Mammalia; order Diprotodontia; family Potoroidae; genus Bettongia; species Bettongia penicillata. Next base: position 559,633 of record JAJHZJ010000425.1, read on the forward strand.
ATGACACGTACTACTCATTTATTTCCTTTTTAAAATAGAAGCCTCTCAAGATTGGGGTAATACTTTGAAAAAGGTACTTTCCACTCATACGTGAACTTTATGGTCCTAAAACACCCTTTGCTAAATAATTTGGTACTTTACTAAAAGTAGGTATTGCTGAGCCATATTTTACAAACTAAGCATCCAAAAAGTAAAGTGACTCACCCAAAGTCATAAAGCATTGGAGTATAAGGAGCATGTTCACTTCTTCTGCCGTGGAGCTACAACTCAGGAGGAGGTGGCTTACTTCTGAAAAGCCATCCTCATGATTGTGAGATTATCTAGGCCTATGAAATGTTGGTTTGCCTATCTCATTCACCAGATGTTTGTGGAGTTTCTCAGTTGTGCCTAGCATTGTGCTTTGGGTGTGTCCCACAAAATCATTCTGGTGTCTGAGTGTGAAGAGTCACAGAATGTTAGACCTATCAGGGACCTAAGAACATAGAATATAGAATGTTAGAGTTGAAAGAGACCTTAGAGACCATCTAATTCAACCTCATTTGAAAGCCAAGAAAATCAAAGAACTTAATCATCCCCCACTTTGTCTCTAAAATGGAGATAATGACTTACTTCCTAAACTTTTTGAGTTTCAAGTGAAATAATTTGTAAAATTGGTAAAAAAAAATTGTAAAAATGTGCAATAATTTGTAAAATTTGTAAAACAAGAATTGCAAACTTTAAAGGCCTATATCTATCTCAGTTCTACCAAATGAATTTATGGGATAATTGAATCAGCCTTGCTCACTTGGGTTTCCATTGTTGGACTGCTACTTTCTATTTGTTTGTTTAATGATTGAATTCACCATGAGATGATTTATTTGATTTGGTAACTAATAATGCTATGAAATACCTGTAATCCCATTATTATTATTCTCTCACAGTACGAGAGATTATAACCCATCCCTGCCTTCTTATCCCATGTGAATATTGAATGTGTTCTCCCATAAATCCTCCATTCAACGTACTGAGGACCTTCCTTTAGATTGTTTGACATTGTGTATCAATGGAACATGTTAATAAATTAATTAAATTAAATAAATTATTAAATTAAAATAAATTAAAAATAAATGAATGAATGACTAAAACATTTATTTAGTGCTTACTGTATACAAAGCATTATGCTATGACCAGCCTACCTCCTTTTCTTGTTGTAGATGTTTCTGATGATATCCTTTATGCCACTTCTCTATCCAGTTCTTTGTCAGTAATCCTTTGTAGGTCAATCACATACCTACCAAATTATAGTTTATTCAAAGGACTATAATCAGATTTATCATTATCATCATGAAAATCATCACTGCTACTACTACTACTACTGCTACTTACTACTACTACTACCACTACCACTACTACTACTATTACTACTACTACTACCATCACTACCACTACCACTACTACTACTACTACTACTACTACTACTGAATAGTAATGGTCCTACCTAATATTACCCCAATTGAACTGCACGATAATACCTTGAGGTAGACAATACATGTAAAAGTGTTACTATATACATTTTACCTATGGAGAAAGATGAGGTTCAGAGGGGCAACTTATCCAAAGTCACACAGCTAGTAAGTGGCAGAGGATTTCAAAGGCAAGGATTCCAAACATGAGACTTTAGATTTTAAGAACAGTGCTTTTCTCATTATGTAATACTGCAAAATCCAATAAATTTGCTTGTATAGACAGAGTCTTAGTGATGGTGATTGGGTATATTTATAGAAACAATGTACCAAGAACATTATCCATTTTGGAAGTGATCAAGAGGAGAGCCAACAATGAAAGCGAACTAATTTAATTAAATTTTTCTTGCTATTTAAACCAAAAATGAATTTCCTATCTAAAATGCTTTTTATTTTTCCAACTTTTCACATCAGCCACCCCCTGCTAATTCTTCAAGGTCTAGATTAAATGCTTTTCTTCCATGGAAGCTTTTATGATTACTCCAAGACATTAATGAAATAGGAAATCATTATGATATAATACATTGGACTCAAGAGTCAGATGACCTTGACTTCACGTCTTTGTTTCTCCACTAAGCAAGCTATATGGAGCCAGGATATGGACATAAACTTTGTAGAACAGTTTCCTCATCTGCAAAATAAGGGAGTTAGAATAGATTTTCTCTAAGGGTCTCTCAGCCGTAAGAGTGATTCTGAGGTAGATTACTCTTCTGAACTACTCCCACACATATCATCTGCCAAATATTCATCTATTCTCCTTGAGTTGTTTATACGTTTATGTTCTGTCCTCACCAGTTTTGAGCTGTCTTCCTGACTGCTCCCCTCCCCCTGCCGCCTTAATTCCACTCACTCTTCATTTCTGTCTTTTTGAATTCTTTTCTTCTGGCAAGACTAAGCTCAGTTACCAAACACTTCCTCCATAAAAACTTTCTGGATCATTGTCAGCTGAAAGTGAGCTCCTTCTTCTCAAACTTTCTCTTATCGTTTTTTTGTGTGAATTCCTCCTTTGCCCCATCACACTCTACCAGGAACCCTGTTTCTTTGTGTATGTTTCTTATTCTCTTAGCAATTTTTAAGCTTTTTGAGGCTGGAGACTGTGATTTTTCACTTTTGCTTCCCTGGGACCTCACCTAATAGTAGGTGCTTGTTATAGGTTTTGGACTGAATTGAATTCTGTTTCAGGGGTGCTATTCTCACCTCTCCACCTAGCTCTCAGCTTCCTCATCTGTTAGGTCCTTGATAGCAGGAAGCCTCTGTATTAACCCATTAATCAGCCAGCACTTACTGAATGTAAATGCCAGGCACTATGCTAGGTGCTAGGGATCCAGAACCAAAAATCAAGGAGCTTTATTATATAATTATCTGTAGATTGATTGATTCCTTTAAGTACATCTTTTCTTTTGCAAAATGTGGCTTCAATTAAAAGGAACAAGTTGAAATAGCAGAAGAAAAAGCAATTCTCTCAATTTTAATTTAGCTCTAAACTGATATGGATTATGCAATAAAATCAAGTCTCATTTCCTCTATAATTTCCATCATTATCATTTTCATTAGTATCACTATTATAAAATAATACTTGGTGGATTTGATTCTTCTATTTTGTGCCTGGAGAGACGTTAGTTAGTATTCATGGAATTTTGACTCTGGAAAATGCTTTCGCCTATGCAGTCTCATCACCTTCCCAATCTGGAAGATCCCTCCGTACCTGTGGCCCTTTCCTGTGCTAAGTCAGTTACTCTTAGAGTCTTCGTTTTAAGAAAGAGTTCAGGTCTACCATGTTCAACTCTTTATTTCTCTCAGGACAACACTCCGGATTCCTTGTACATTTTTGTCCATTGTTATCCTGCTTTAGTATTTACCCTCTACCTTTCCATTCCTGGGCCCATTTTTGAGTTTTGTTTTACGTGTAGTTTTCCCTTTTAGAGTATAAACACCTTGAGGGCAAGAATTTTTTTTTTGCTTTTATTTATATTGCTAATATTTATCATGGTGCCTGGATTATAGTGAGCACTGTATAAATGTGACTAGTGTGTAACCATGGAATCTTACCAGAAGGAACCACATAGTAACCATTCTTGAACAGGAGTTTGCACCACAATATCTCCCTAGACTTAGGTGAGCCTAATTTTTAAAAGTTGCCAAGTGATATGATTCTGGGGGCTCAGAAATTTACCCAAGTATGGACCCAAATGATGAAAGAATTGATTTCACTGCATAATCCATTTCAATTTAGAGCTAAATTAAAATTAAGAGAATTCCTTTTCTTTTTCTATTCCAATGTGTTCCTTTTAATTGAAGTCATATTTTGCCAAAGAAAAGGTGTACTTAAAAGAATCAAGTTCTAAGAACTACTAAATTTAGAGTTAAAAGATCTGAGTCTGAATTCTTTACTTGAACAAGAACCCCTTCTTTAATAAACACCAACTAGTAGATAGGGAACTCACTACATAGTATAATCTCAAAATAAGAAGGAACCACAAAGTGTGGCAAGTGGTAGAACTATGTAGAATGCCACCTTGCTCTGGTTCTCAGGAGGACTTTTCCATTAGAGCTTCTATTGTTATGCAAAGATTCATAAGTCTTAGAATTGTCAGGGACCTTAGAAGCCATCATTTTCCAAAAGAGTAAACTTAGATCTAGACTCTTGACGTGACTTATTTGTCCCAAATGATATGCACAGTATGTAAAACAACCAGAACTTGAATACAGACTTTTGATTATGAATTCAGTATTCTTTCCACTGTACCATAGTTCTGAAAGGTAAATTTCTGGGGAAAAAAAGTTCTCTAAATAAAATTTTTGTGACTTGAATCCTTTTTTTAAACTCAGTAGAGGTTGCTCCATTAGGTAGTATTCTGGTGAAAGTCTTTGTAAGGTAAATAGTCATCTATTTTAGGTTTTTCTTGTAAATTCAGATTTATATTTATTTATTTATATTTATTTATATTTATATATTTATATAAAATTTATATATATTTATATATAAAATTTATATATTTATATATATTTATATTTATTTATCTATCTATTCAGTTATTTATTTATTTGTTTAGGCTAAAGTAATGAGTATCTGTGAAATGACATAAAAAATTATACTCTTGTCTGTTAAACTAGTCTAGAAGTCAGTAAGTTACAACCCGCAGGCCAAATCTGGTTTGTAACCTATTGTTGTGCAGCTTAAGAACAAAGGATGATATTTCCATTTCTTAGTTTATGAACTGCTCCATTAGATTATAATGTCCTAATTTTTTGTATAGCCAATGCTTAGCAAGGTGGCTGGCTCATAGTAGGTACTTAGTAAATATTTATTGATTGACTGGCAACTTATGGGCCATATAAAAATGGACCATGGGCCAGATTTGACCCATGGGCCGTAGTTTGTAGACCCCTGAATTATACTATTCCTCAACCTCATCTACGACTATTAGCAATCTCACTCTCTTGAAATTACTTTGTCTTTGCCTGTTTATATTTTCTTACTCCCCAGTAGAACCTAAGGGCCTTGAGGATAGGGGCATTTTTATTTTTGTATCCCTAGATCCTAGCGTAGTTTCTGGAACAAAGTAGATGCTTAATCAATTCTTATTGCATCAAAGTCTTAAAAAAAAATAAGGTAATTATATAACTGTACCCATGGATTTTCCTGACAGCAATGGCCATTCATGGAGTTCCTAAGCCCAGAGCTTTTCACTAGAATCCAGAAAATCTGGATGCCTGAAAGAATAAGAAAGGATTGGCATGGAACAGGCACTATAAGGTCTAGTGTCCACCTTGGAGTCTGCTCAAGAAAATGCTCCCTTCTCAAATCTTTTCCCTGAAATGTTCCTGAGGATTTTGGTTAGATGTCTCTTTTCTCCTGGTGTACAGTTATTGCAGTTGTATCTGACTCTTGTGATACCATTTGGGGTTTTTCTTGGTAAAGATACTGAAGTGGTTTGTTATTTCCTTCTCTAGCTCATTTTACAGATGAGGAAACTGAGCCACATAGGATTAAGTCACTTGCCCAGAGTCACAAAGCTAGTAAGTATCTGAAACTGGATTTGAAGTCACCAAGTGTCTTCCTGAATCCAGGTCTGCAATCTATCCACTTCAGCATCTATGTACCCCTACTAAAGCTCCAAACTATACTAATACTTTTGGAACTTACTATACAAATAACAGAAAAGAAAACTGTATGGGAAATTGAATGTGTTACATATTCTTAAGCATATATAAATTTAAAATGGTAGTAATAAAAATACACTTGTATGTGTCCCTTCTAAGTTTCCACCTGCTCTCCTCTGTGTATTTATTTTATAGATTTTCTTTTCTTACTTGCATCGTGATCACGATCCATTACCTCCAGAATCCTTTGTATTGCACTGTTCCTCTGACTTTGATGCTTACTAGCTCTACTAGTCCAGTAGGTTAGAGTTCTCAGAAGGTCTAGAGATGGCAGAATTAACATGAAGCCCTTACGGTTTGTAGGTATATTGCAAACATATAAAGGATCAGGAGACAATAACGTCCACTTCTATTGACACCAGGCTCCAGAATACCAGTGAGTGACAACCTGGCAACATGTAAGATGATGATTCAGAACTGAATGGCCAGCTAATCTTTGGGGCTGAAGGGTTTTATGGAGGCTTCTGGGTTTGGGCTGCATCTTCTCCCTTGTGACAAGTTTCTTTCCCTTTTCATCCTTCTCCAGGGCTTCCATTCACTCATTTTCTTTTGCTTTATCAGTACTTTCTTTCAGGGGAGTTATTTCTTAAGAATCATTCTAAGCAGATTTGTTGTCAGTACAGGACTCTGGCCTGCCAGATTTAGTCGGTAGTCTGTAAATAAGGTTTTATTATGTGCCAGACTGGAGATAGAAAGAAAGGCAAAAAAAAAAAATTACTGCTGTTATGCAGTTCCTAGTCTCAATAGGGGGGACAACATGCAAACAGCTATTTACAAACAAGATACACGGTATAAATACAATAAATTGAAGATAGTCAATGAAGGGAAGACTCTAGTACTAAGGAGGATAGAGAAAGGTCTATCTATATACAGTGTGTTTCAAAGTATTAGTTCAACTTGAAATTGACCTAATTTACAATTGTTAGCTCATTTGATTTTCACAACAACCCTGGGAGGTGTGTGTTATTATAATCTCCATTTTATAATTGGGGAAACTGAGGCAAATGCAGGTTAAATGACTTGACTGGACTAAAGTCTTCCTGACTTCAAGCTAGAACTTTATCTACTCAGTGCCATCATGTGTGTGCATATGTACATATATGTTATATAATCTGTGTACACAGATGTATATGTGCATGTTAATAGGCTTCTATGTAAAATATACATAAGTATACATATGATTGTATATTAATAGGTCTATCACTTTATCTCCATGTAACCGTGTGTCTTCTGTCCATCTGTCTATGCTTATCAACATAGAGTTGTCCATGACAATAGCTATGGGACTTTGGACAAATTACTTCAGCTGACTAAGATTCAATTTCCTCATCTATAAAATGGGGCTAGTAATCATTTTACCTAATCCTACGTAGTAGTTGTGAGGAGAATTTTTTTTTGCATTTGGCTTGTTATTTTGTTGTATACCTTATGGTACACCTTCATTTCTCTTATCCTTATTTTATTATCAGAGTAATTCTTTATTCCGCATATATCATTTAGACTGCAGTGCTCCTCTAACAGGGAATATTGTTTGATCCAGGGAAAAATTTAAAGAATGGAAAGAATTTTGTATAGTTGAGCTTTTGTCTCCTTCAGAGACTTTTTTTTAAGTTCACGTTAAAGCAGTTTTACTGAATCACAGAAATTTAGACAAACATAAGGGCTCTTTTCTTTCATCTCTTATGTGTCTCCATAATTGAGTTATTCAGATGTGAGTGTGCCTTGATGGAGATGGTATCTTTATGATTGTATGATAGTCTGGACCGGTGATTTCACTAGTGTGTGGAATTCATAGCTTGGAAACTCTCTCTACTAATTCATATAACTAATTCCTCTGTAAAGGAGATGCTTGGGAGGAAAGGTAGAAGGGCACTGATGGGGTAAGTGACTTACCCAGAGCCATACAGCCAGTATATGTCAGAGACAAGACTTGAATCCAGGTCTTCCTGCCTTCAATGTCAGCCATCTATCCACCATGCCTTCCTGCCTCTCTTTGAGATAATATCTAAGTAATTTAGCTAATATACTTTCTGACTTTTTATTTACCACAGAGCTATAAATGTCACCAGGGAAGAGTATTACCCATATATGACATGCTTGTAAACTATAAAAAGCCACAGGAATGTAATCTATTACTATAAATTTATAATTCCTTATATGGTTTAGTGACTGTCAAAAAATGGCAGTCTTCCATGAGATGGCATGTAAAACCATCAAATTATGTACTCACAGATTTGGAAGAGACCTCAGAGGTCATCCTATACAACCTCTACCTGAGTAGGATTTCCATATACCATGTTCCATGTAGGTGGTTACCAATCCCTTCTTAAAGATATACAGTAATGGCGGATCCACCATGTCAAGTCAACCCATTCTACTTTTGGACATATCTAATTGCTAAAAAAAAGAGTATTCTTTATATTAAGTAAAATAGTGTTTTGCCGTTGCTCCCAATGGTTGTCTCTCTACAACTTTTGACCTTTGTTCTTCCTTTTGTCTCTTGAGATCAAGAAGAACAAGTCTAATCCCTTTTCCACATGGCATCCCTTTAAATCCTTGGAGTCATCTATACTACCCTCTGCCCTCCAAGTCTTTTTCAGCATAAAAATACCAGGCTCCTTCAATTGACTCCTTATGACTTCGAATTTCCTTTCTTTCCTTAGATTCTGCTTCCATTATTATCATGTAAGAACACCTTGCATGTAGTATAGGAACAGGTCAGAATCACCTTTTTTTAAGGGGGTTGGTAGATTAATCATGTTCATATAGCAAGGTTTTTCAGAGCAACATAAACAATGAGATGAGTCCCAATGATAACAGGTCTGTGGGAAAGAAGCCTCCACATAATAAGAGGATTACATAAGGTCTGAGGTTGATCAGCCTCACTTGTAAGTCACCTCCCTCAGTCTGCTAATTGATGCCCTGCAATATTTAATCTCACCATCTAGAGCTCTAGGGTTATCCAAGGTTATGTTTAGGTAAATCTTCATTAATTACAAAAATTTTAACAGTTCTCTCAATAAACTAAGTCCATCTCCTTTTCAAGAGAATTATTCAGAGGCAATTTGAGAGAACTGAATGGTAGAACTTGGTTTCTGTAACTAATTAGAAATCATTTGAGGTTACAGTGATGATTAGAAGTACATTCTTATGGTTTATTCACTTTAGAGGTCACTACTCTCTGCACTGAAGCATTGCCAACAGGTGGGAGTATTGGTATTTCTCATTTGTCTTGATGGATCTTCTCGTGCTACTAGAAGGGGCAAGAAATGGGAATAAACATTTATATGGTGCCTACTATGTGCCAGGCACTATGTTACGTGTTTTTTTTTACAAATATTAACTTATTTGATGTTTACAACAATCCTGTGAGGTAGGTGCTGTTATTATCCTCATTTACAGCTGGGGAAACTCAAACAAAGGTTAAATAACTTGTCCAGGATCACCATGCTAGTAAGTGTTTGAAATGGGGTTTGAACTCAGGTATTCCTGATTTCATCTATAACACTGTATCCACTGCACCATCAGCCACCTCCAGAACCCAAAAGATAGTCATTTCTATGCTCTGTGTCAAGCTAGTCAGCATGAGGATTTCAATTAAGGCCATCTTTTAACTCTTTGCTGTTCTGTTTCTATGACTGTTCAGGTTAAAGAAGTATAAAAACATTTCAGGACCTGCACACAACAGTATGTGAAGCAACTGTTGCCAGAGTAAGATCTATAGGAGGAAAGGTGGAAATGACAAGAAATATCCCTTAAGATAGATGGCAAACATTTCCATGGCAGACACTACTTGAAGGAACTATTGAAGATCTGTGAGAAAGCATTAGAATATTAAATAAGCATTTAGCTTGTGTATATGAGAAAACTTCAACACTATATTGATCAATTAAAGGCAACAAAGAAGAAGTACAAGGAATGGAATCTGGAACACACACACACACACTCACACACACATATATATATATATAATCAGAAAAGTTAGAATCCTTTAATAATTGGAAGCAAAAGTCTTAAGGCTAAGGTGATACAAGAAGACAAAGTAGTTCACAGAATAAAATCAACAATTCAATATAATTATGAATTTTACTAGAGATATTTAAAAAGACAGACTAGAGAAGTAATGAAAGGAAAAAGAAAAGGCTTAAAGAAAGATGCGGGAAAATTTTGGTCATCTATATGGGCATAAAAAGTTCAACAAATCAAAAATGCAAGTTGGGTATGATGGCAAAGAGAAAGACCATGTACTGCTAATATAACGAATGATAGAAGAGATATACCAGAGAAAGTGAATATAATTCTAGCTGATTTGCAAAACTGCAAAGTGGTACAAGTAGATAAAATCCAACATTACTGACTCAAATCAGTTTCTCAGTAGCATATAAAGTAAAGCACTATACCAGCTTCTTCTCAGACGTAAGTTGGATTTCACCTTTCTTAACACAGGATATCACATATCCATTATGTGCAAACATCAGTAATCCCTCCAAATACAGGCTAGGATCGTGTTTATGTATGTTATTTAAAATATTTAAAGCTTTTAGTCCTAAAAGAAAAATCCATCAAAAAAAGAAAATATTAGCTGAACACCAAAAATGAATGTTCAAGAAAATCCAAGGTGGATATTGAGGATTTTATTGATATAGTAATCACTAGATAAGCTACTAGAAAGCATTGTAACATCTATAATGTCTTTATTGATTATCACAAAGCTCTTGACTCAGTTCTATACTCATGGCTTATTCATGTACTTCAAAGGTATAAAATAAACTTTAGCATAATGAGAACACTTTAGTATTTGTTTTCCACATGAAAAACTGTTTTCTATTCAAAGTATATTACCAACACAATAATGTATTGAACAATTGATGTAATGCATGGCATCTTTCAGGGAGTCACTTTGATTCCATTAAAATTCTGCCTAGCCTTAAATTCATGACCATATCTCCCACATAGAATTATAGCTTCAAAATAAAGAGGGAGTCAAACCATATACCATCTTAGTAATCATTTGGCATGCATGGATGATACTAGAATATATGACTCCTCTGAAAAAAACATATTAAACAGATTTTTTATCTCAAGGAATATTTTTCCAATTATATCAAAATATCACTTGGGCATGAAAAGTATAAAATTTTTAATACAAGGGAAAAGTAGAAACTGAAGTCATTTAATCCAGAGGTCAAATTGAACCAATAGAGGAATGTGAGCACAGATATATCTTCTTTCTCTCCAGGCAAGACCTATTGTTTATTAAACTTTCAAGGAGAAACTTGTGACTAAATATGTTAAGGGATTTACTGGCATCCAGGAATCAAACCTAAGTGGAAAGAATACATTTAAAGAAATTAAAGACTACATAATATAGTCTTAAGGTGTACTTTCAAAACTGTTAAGTGGAACAGAACAGATTTGGAAAGTATCCTAACAAAAATCTGTGCAATATTAATGAAGCACTGGGCTCATCCTTCTTATTTGTATAGAAAAATCAATTCTTTTTGGTCCTAAATAAGGAAGAACATGGAGAGATATTATCGGAGCACACAATCAATAAGTCAGACACCTGCAGAACCTAGCTGCTTTGAGGATAAATAGACATCACTTCATTGAGGAATTGTAAAGGTCTATAACAGGAATATATCGTTGGATTTATCAAATATAACTAAAAGAGGCTTATTTCCTAGAGAGACCTATTAAGTGGATAAGATACAAGAGTACAACCAAAAATTCTTCCATAAATGACATCTCCAAGAATCTAATCAAGGATATCTAGACAAGCAAGCTTTGGGCAAAGAGTCAACTCAAGCAAACTTATTTATGGAAGCTGAGGGTTTCGTGATGGTGATTCAGGAGCAGGTTGTTGCCATTAGAAATCATTTAATGGTTATACTTATGGATCCTGGACTTAATGATTAATCTCAATTATACAAAGAAATGGTAAAAAAACAAACTGTGTAACCCAAGAGAGCAAGCTGTAAAAATTTAACACCTACTGAATACCCATGAAGAGATGGATAGATTTGTACAACAGAAGCTTGCTATCATTCTTTGGATAGAAAGATAACAAATTCTGATACTATAAACATAAATCAAATATCCTTGAGAACTCAACCCCAAGTTGTATTGGAGTTAAAACATTATAACAATTCAAACTGTTGTCCACACTCACCTTAATATAACACTGATTAGTAAAACCTTAAGTATATTTATAGTAGATAGTGCCAGTCAAAATATTCATAATTTCAAACTAAATGGAACAAAGAGTTCTCTAAAATCTAGTGACATAGCAGAAAAAATAAAAATTGTACGGAAAGAGGATGAGGTATATATCATCTCTGTCACTCTGGCTGCCATTGAAGTTGTCCAAGGATACTTTCAATGAGCTTTCATAGAAAATTCTCCTTTATTTACATACTAATATTTATATTCAGTTATGAATTTCACTCATCTGTGCTTAGCCTCCAGAACATTAGATATAACAGAATAATAGCAATAGGCAGAGAGATTTGTCCTAGAACCATTGTTTGTCTCCCACTGGAAAAAATGAGAATAAGATGATGATGACCAAGTTCAATTGCAAAAAGTGATTATTTTATCAACTTATTCAATAGTCTGAAGAACTATTTCTATATGATGAATGAAAAACATGAAAGAATGAAATGAACATCAGCAAAACTAGCAGTAGCAGTAATAGCAGTAGTAATAGTAGCAGTAGTAAAAGAAGGAAGAGGACGAGGATGAGGAGGAGGAGGAAGAGCAGCTAACACATAGCACTTTAAGATTTACAAATTGTATCATCTATTTATTTCACTTGATTTTCACCTCAGTTGTGTGTGGGTGTGTATTACAGATATATAAAATGAGGTAATATAGGTTGTCCCAAAAGTATTAATGTGGTTTTATGCTTTAATAGCTTCAGAAGAATAAATACTTTAGTTATAAAAATAGTTGAAAGCTTAAAGTTTTAAAATATTGATATATCTTGTTAAAATTTAACATAACTCCTGTCTTGTTTTGTACATCATTCCGGTTGATTTTTTTTAATTAAATTATTTTATTTGTTTTCAGCGTTCTGCTATCACTTCCATCACTCTGGCTGATTTTTGAACTTTGTAAAAACAAATGTAGTTCTTGGTATTCGATGATTCAAGGGATTGCATTTGTAATCCCAGCACTAAGATCCTCCATAGAATGAATTTTTGATGCATACATTATAGTTTTGATATGACCTCACATAATAAAATCTAAGGCATTAGGGAGACGACTGGTGGATAAACAAGATGACTGTATCTAGTAATCTACTAGTCTGAGAAGGTGTCATCAAGAAATTACTCCATGTGCAGTGCATAATGACAGGGAGCCCTATATTGTTAAAATTAAAAAAAAAATATTCAAAATCTGTGAAACTAAGTATCAACATTCAATTCATTAATTTTCAAATAATACTTTGTAGGTTTTATATATTTATATTTCTGAAATTATTAAAGCTTAAAATTGAATTAAGACTTTGAGGATACCCTCACTCTATATATTACTTTACAAACTTTAAAACAATACACAAATGTGAGCTATCATTATCCCCATTTAAGGTGAGGAAACTAAGGTAGAAAGAGGATAAGAAATGCTCAAAGTCACCTGGTTATTGTGAAAGAGGTGAGATTTCAGTCCAGGACTCGCATAACTTCAGGTCAAAAATTTTTCATAAAGTCACATGGTCTCTCATGTGTTCCAGATTTGGAAAGGAGCCACTCATTTACAGAACAATAATTTGGAAAAGAAAAGAAGATTGATATATGTGATCCTTTATGTGCTGTAGGATTTGAAGTATAAATCTTTTGACAGGGCCCACTTCCAGTACCTTAATTAAATGAGGTCTCTATCTGCAAAGAGGAAACTGTAGTAGTCAAAAAGCTATTGTCAAAGGGAAATGTGAAACTGAGTCAGCAATTCTTACTAACTCTCTAAAAGGATAGATTCTGAATTGAACCAAGGCATGGTGGATCTATGAGGGTTAAAGTGTCTGAAAGTTCTGAGTTAACCAAAGCCACTACTGGCTTGCTGTGTTAAATAATTTTAATCTCCATTCATTTCCAAAATTATTTTTGAAATTTTTGAAATGAGATTTATCTCATATTTATCTTTAATTCAATTAAACAAGTATTTATTATGTACCTTCTATGTACATGCAAAGTATCAGACACTTAAGATACAAATTTAAAATTTTTGTCCTCCAAAAGCTTATTATCTTCCTTTAAATATGCAAAATTTTATTTACTCTCTGTATTGATATGCTGGTTTTTCTGCACATTAAATATATGTTTGATTTTTTATTTAGTTTTTAATGAAGTTTGTAAGGAAGGATATGAGACTTGAAACATTTATTGCATATAAGCACCCTGATCCTTCATGGCCAGTGACCAAACAGTAATGGAAAATGAGGCCCAAGGAATACAATTTCATCAACGCAGTGAAATCTGTTCTCCTATATATATAAACCTCATGTGTTGGCTTTGGCAACAGTCACATACTTTGTCATTTCAATAAAGTTCCTGAAATTGACTGGATATCTCTCGCTTCACAGGAAAACATCTGCAAGTGTATTTATCTGGCTGCAAATGAGAAGATTTTTATTATTTCAAATGACACATTGGAGGTATTTATTTGTTCTTGCATTAAACATTATTAGCCTATCAAAATCTCTGAACACATGAACATAATTAAAACATCGTTCATAAGTTTAAAAATATACTAACCAAAGAAGAACAGCTCCCTCCACCTCTAAAAATTAACATTGTGCTATTGATAGAGTCTTCTCTGGTAGGACAGAAAACTGGTACTTTAAGGTGTTGTTTTTTTGTTTTTTTATAAAGAAATCTGGCCCAAACGTTCCACCATATGTATATGCTTAAACCTGACTGAACACATTATCTTTTCACCTTCAGCTATTGCAAAAACAACTGCAAAAAGAAACTCAATCAAAAACATCAAATAAACTTCACGCCCACCTCCAGAAACCTGGAGTTGGAAAATGTCAGCAGTGCTTGATATTAAGCATTTGCAAAGACATCGCCATCTGCAAAATATTCAGCAGTGAAGTTGAAAAATATTTCTCTTACTCAAAATGAAATGAAGTGAGATTACGCTCAACATCACTGTATGGTGAAGTTTGTGTGACTTTTCTTAAAGTTTCAGACTTTCCTAAAGTGAAAGCAATTTTTAAAAAGACTTGGGCTATTTTCAGGCATCTTACTTGCTAGTTAGACTTAAAAGTGCCATAAAAGAAAGACTACTGGAAATTGGGTTTCTAATCTTGACTCTGAAATCAACCTTGGTCAAGGCCCTCTTTGTATCAGGTTTTTTTTTAAAATATGGAACTCACCATTTTGGGAAGACTGGTTCTATTCAACCAGAAAGTATTTATTAAGTACCTTTTATGCACGAGACACTAGGAGCTAGTGATAGAAAGACAAGGAATTTGTATTCAAGGAGCTCGAATTCTCCTCATAAAGTGGGTGGATCTGAAATCAAGAAAGGTTTCCTGGAGGAGGTGATACCCAAGTTGAACCTTGAAGAAATCTAGAATCTAAAAGGCATAGGACTGTCCAGGATAGCCTTTACCAGGTCCCAGAGGTAAAAGAACTGAATGCTGAGCTCTGAGAATAGAAAGTAGGTCAGTTCATCTGGAACATAAAATGTGTTAAGGGGAATAATGTGAAAGGGTGGTTTCAGTCAGACTGTGAAGGCCTTTAAATACCAAGCTGAGGTTATCTGTATTTTATCTTAGAAGTCATAAGGAGTCACCAAAGATTCTTGAAATGGGGAGTGATGAGGCCACTCCAATGCTTTAGGAAGGTTATTTGGTAGCTGTGATTAGGATTATGGGGGAAGAAATTGGAAGATTAGAGTCCCATTAGGAGATTATACATGGGTAATGGTTGTAGGAGTGGAACGGAGACAAGAAATGAGAAAGATATTGCAGAAGTAGAATGAACAAGATTTTACAACTAATTAAATATGAGGAGTGAGAAAGAAGGAAGAATTTAGGGTGACTTCATGGATCTAGAACTTAGGAAATGGAGGAATGAATAGTAGTGTCTTCAACAGAAACAGGGATATTTGAAGAAGGGATGAGTTTAGTGAAAATGATCAAATTCTGATTTTAACATGCTAAGTTTGAAATATGTATGGAATATCCAGGTAAAATATTTACTAGGCCGTTGGTGATAAAGAACTAAAGCTCAGAAAATAAGATTAAGGGTGGATAGATTTACACAGGGATGATATGAACCCCACCAAGAGAAAGGATGACAGAAAAGACTAATGCTTTGGCAGAACCTTGAGATGTAGGAGAAACAGAAGAAAATAGTATTATGGAATCAAAATTATCCATTTTACTTCCAGTGATCTTCTCTCTGTTATTTGATCATAAACTCTTCCCTTATCCCTAGATTTGACAGGTAAATGTTCCCACATGGCACTAATTTTTTTTTTGTGATATCACCATTTATTTCTAAATCATGCGCCATTTTGATTTTATTTGGATGTCTAGTTTTTGCCGAACTGCTTACTAGTTTTCCCAGCAATTTTTGTCAAATGATGAGATCTTATCCTAAAAGTTTTTGATTTATAAAACACTAGATTAGTGTGGTCATTTATTACTGAATATTATGTACCTCATCTATTCCAGTGACCCACCATTGTATTTCTTAACTGGTATTAGATTGTTTTGATGATTACTAGAGCATCTTGGACACAAAGGAAGGGAGAATATCCAATAGAGTCAATAGGGTGAAAGGTTGCAGGGAGGTTAAAAAGATGAGGGTTGAATAAAATTCATCAGATTTGACCATGGAGAGATATTGGAGAACGTGGTAGAAGTGGAGACAAGCACAGGACTTTCTCTAAGGAGTGCAGGATGTCATCTATAAAAAGAGAGATGTTGGATAGGAAGGAAGTGGAGTTAGAGGAAGGAAGTGAGAGACATAGACAGACAGAGATAGATGATGATGATGATGGTGGTGGTGATGATGATGAAAGCTCCAAACTTCTAGATGAGACAAAAGGATATCGTCTTAGATTAATGTATTATAAAAGTATAATTTACTTCGAAAGATCTAGGATTTCACTGGCATGGTCATATTCTCCAACAGACTATCTTCCCTTCACATCTTAGCAGCTAGTGTTCATGAGTTTTGTGCTTGAAACAAAAGCTATGATTCAGTGACTAACTTACCCCCAAATCTCTCTAAATATGACTAGGCAGGCCTTCTGTAGATATACACAGATAGTCCATTTCCTAGGCTCCTACCTGCAGACTTCGAAGTTTGGTAGAACCTGTAAAAATATGAACTTTGTTAGCATAGCCATTAAAAATTCAGGACCATTCTAATGATGAGGCACTGGAGCAAGGCTTTAGTTCATTTGTTAACAAATATTATTAAAAACTGACACGTAATGGAGTCATCATCATCACTTCTGCCTAAGAAACTTGAGCAGTCCTTGAAGACCAATAAAGGAAGGTGCAACTTGGCATGTGTGGCAAGGGAACAATTTTTCTTGAGGGCTTGTAGCTTAAATTATGTGATCTAATATTTGACTGAAAGATCATCCTTACATTTAAATTAGAATTCAAGAAATGGTTTGTATCTCTCTGTGCTAAGTTACCAGGAACAAAGCAGTTGATCTCTGGATCTGATGCCAATAATGTTAACCAATATTTCAGTAGATAAATGTAGAGAGATCCTGGGTCTCTGGATGATGTTAATCTTGTTATACAGTTGGGACTGAGAGGTATGTTTGAAAGGAGGAAGAAAAGGAAACCTCTTTGTGACTGAGCCTTGTAATTCTCAGGCTGTTTATATATTATCCTTTGCTTTTACTATAATATTATTTTCCTTCTCTGGTCATACATTTCTAAGACAGGTGGTGCAGTAGATACAGCCACAGCCCTGGAGTCACAAAGACCTGTTCAAATCTGGCCTCAGACACTTAATAGCTGTGTAGCCCTGGGCAAATCACTTAACCTCTGCCTGCCTCAGTTTCCTTTTCTATAAAATGGAGATATTAGTAACCCCTTCCTCTCAGAGCTGTGAGAATCAAAGGAGATGATAATTGAAAAGTGCTTAGCACAATGCCTGGTGGCACATGATGAGAGCTATATAAATGTCAGTTGTTAATAATAATATTAGTATTACATTTCCTGCATGAAAGCTTTTATGACACTTCTTGAATGAAAGCTAGCATTAGCAATGTACTATAGCCTACTTATAGCCACTAATGTCCTTTCAGCCATCTACTACTTTAATTCTTCATTTAATTCTTCCATAATTCTCAATCATTTAACTTTGATGGAAGAATATTGATGTTAAAAATATAGGGATTTGTATCAGTAAGAAGGTTTGAAAGTGCTGCACAGGTTCTAAAATGTGATCTAGTTTGCTATCTTCTTTCTATTCTATTTTGGACCTGACTCATTGGCCATCCAGAGTGGACATGTGTGTATGTGCATGTGTGTATATATATATATATATATATATATATACATATATAGTCAATATCTGTGTACAAATGGGCTAATGCAGTGGACAACTCATTCTACTGCACGTCAGAGTCTAGATAATAGGAATTTTTTTATCGATTTCTTTTCTCTTATGTGGAATGTTATGGAACTTGATGCAATAGGCAGATGGGAGCATTGGGAAGACTCCTGAATCCCTAGGAATGTTTATTCCATCACAGCTAGTTTTCCATGACACTGGAGGATACCTTCAGCAAATGCCATAAAGCAAAAATTTATGGATTACAATTACCTTGAATTTATTTTGTCTAAAGATCTTGCAATATTTAAGATGTGATATACAAATGTTTAAATATTATAATTAATACAATGGTCAGCATTTTATACACTGCTTTAAGGTGTGCAAGACCCTCATTTTATCCTTATAACCCTCCCAGGTAGGTAAGATTATTATCCCTATTTTAAAGATGAGGAAATAGAAGCAGATGAGATAAAGTGACTGGCCCAGGGTCACACAGTTAGCAAGTAACTCAGGCCAGATTTGAACTTAAGATCTCTCCTGACTCTAACTAAGCCCAGTGCTTTGTGCTGTCTCTGCTAATACAGGAACTTTAGAATTGTTGATTGCCTTGAGAAGTAATAAGAGCATGTGAAGGATCTACCTTGAAGGCAGGCATGAGCAATGAGCTTCACCATTTGTTTCTCTATATGGGCAGAACCAGTGTGTAGATTCAGAGTGTTTTCTAGCTACAAATTTTGAGCTGCCTAAAATAAGAGAGGATTGAGTTTTCTTCTGCTTTGTCTTTCATGTCTGACTGTCAAAACATCATAATCCAGGAATTCTCTTGCTCTAATTCTACCATTTATCCTAGTAACTTGTTTAAAAAAATAAGTTTTATTGATATTTTGTTTTAAAAGAATTACCTTTCCCAATGCATCCCCTTTCCCCTTCTCTTCTAGAGACTCCTCCCTTATAATGAAAATAAATATAAACAAGTTAACCAAAATAATAAGAAAATCTAAGGTTAAATGTACTGTTTCATACCCGTAATCTCCATAGCACTTCCTCATGTTAAGTCTTCCGCTCCCTGGCCATCATCTTCATTTTCTACCTACTAGATGACTATATTCTTGGCTCTGAGAGGTGAACTTTTGCCTTATCTTGCTGAGCCCTAGACCTGTCACCCCTTCCCTGACATCTCTTCTCTATCCCACTCCCCCATCCCCAGCTCCACTTTATTCATTATCTTCTGCCATTAAAATATAAGCTTTTTGAAGGTAGAGAATGCTTTGCTTTCTTGTAGTTATATCCTTATTGTTTAGTAAATGCTAAATATATGCTTGCTTTCACACTCAATCACTCCATCTTCCTTTCTATGAATCTATGAATCCATTTATATTTTCTATTTGCATTATTATAGTTGTATATAATGCTTTTCTGGTTCAGTTTACTGTGCATCAGCTTGTCTAAATCTTTTGATGCTTTTCTATATTTATCTTTTCTATACAGAACATAATATTCCATTATATTTATGAAGTACAATATATTTAGTTATTCCCCAGTTGATTGTCCTAGTAATTTTTGCTCCTTTATCTTGAATAGTAAGTTCCTGCCAGCATTGTACAGAGAGTAGTCATGCCCTTAAGAAATGAGGAAAGGCAGCTATGTGATAATTTGGGAACAGCAGAGAGATGGTGATGATGATGACTGCTATCATTCTAAGCCTAACCACGTAAGCTACCAAGTGGAATTTTCTGTTTTTTATCACCTCTGACAGCCACCTCTGCCTTCCCACCCTGCTGGCTTCGTTGTCCTCCCCATCTGTTCAGCTGACATTTAATACGCTCATCCGACGTTTGTTTTCAGACCTCTCCAAATTTAAATATTATCTGTTCTTTCTGTACTTGCTCAGATTTCATTCCTATTATCAAGATGATGACTGAGTACAATATTCTAAGTCCTACATTTAGGCTGTTGTTTCTAGGTACACAGTGTGTATTAAATGACTCAAAATTTTCATCTTTTTGGTGATCAAAGTCTTTTATTGTATTTTTGTATGTGTGTTACTGTCAGATTGTGTCCTGATATATCATGCTTGACTAATGAAGCTATCAGTCAATTAAATTATATATTTTTTCTTTTTTGTGCATCATAACATGTACACAAACACACGCATGCATAAAATTTTTAACATAAATGGAAATTATTTCAGTGAGAAAGTTTTTCTTGTGACATAGTTTAAACATATTTTTAATTTTAAAAAAAGAAGTTGAGTGTTTATGTGGGTGTTGCCTCCTAGATTAGACTGTCAATCTGATAGTAGAAGATTTTATGTTACTAAGTTTCATTTTTGTAATAATTCAATTCAGCAAGCATCTCTTAAATGCCTGCATGCAAAGCCTATTATCTTTAAATGGGATGGTTCTAATTGTTAGGAAATTATTTTTTCTCCTTACTGTGAGCCAAAATTTTGATCTCTGTAATTTCTACTCATTACTCTAAATTTTGCCTTTCAAATACCTGAAGAAAACTATTCACTTTCCCCAAATTCTTCTCTTGTCCAAGCAAAAAAAAAATCTCCAGTTCCTTCTACTGCTTCTCATATAGCACAATCTGAAGAACGTTTGCTTTCTCTGGACACTTTCCAGGTCATCAATATCATTCCAAAATGTACTGCGTAGACCTACTCTGGAAATGTTCTGGTCAAGAGAGAGGAGCCTGGACCTATCGTCTTCTTCATGCTGAACATGGTGCTTCTCTTAATGGAGTCCAGAATTTCTTTAGCACCTTTTGTCTGCCATATTATAGTGTTGACTCATATTGAATTAAAAGTCCGTTAAAAATCCCTACATCTTTTTCAGATGTACTATCATACAACAGCGCTTCTTCCATTTTAAACTTCGGATATTGTTACTTTGAATTCAAATGTAGACTTTATATTTATCTCTATTAAATTTTATTTTTATCTTCTAGATCAACTGTAAAATGGATGAGTCTGCTATCTATACTATTTTATTATCTTTGCCAAAGTTAAGATAATTTGTGTGTGGGGGTTGTATGAGGTACAGCCTGGATTGGGTTATTTGTATGAGACCATAATGTCTTCTTCACTGTTCAGGTTCATCTTTTGCTGAACTTCAGGTCAGCAAACATTTATTAATCACTTACGTGCAAATCTGTGATATGACATGGGAGGCTTATGTTACTTTTTGGGTCATTCTAGTTTCTGGAAGAATGTTCGTTATATTGTAAGCCATAATCTGAGTCTCTTCAATCTCTGTTTATTGCTCTTCTCTCTACTCTCCAAATACTCTCTAAATACTTGAAGAAAGCTATCCTGTTACCCCCCTCCCCAAATCCAAGTCACTAATGAAAGAAAATGTTTAACAAAATAAAGTCAAAGATAGCTCCCTGGGACATATTGATATCCTTCCATATTGGCATTGATCCATTAATAACTACCCTTAAAGTATAGCTATCTAATCATCTCTAAATCCACTTTCTTTTGCTATATTTTTCTGCCACATCTTTCCATCTTTCTCACAAAGATAGCATAAGAACCCTTGGTGGAGTTGTATATTGATCCAATCATTCTGGAAAACAATTTGGAATTAGGCCTGAAACTCTATAAAATTGTGCATGCCCTTTGATCTAGCAGTACCACTGCTATCTCCATATCTCAAAGACATGAAAAAGGGGGAAAGAACCCATTTGTACAAAACAAACATATTAGCTTTTTTGTGTTAGCTAAGAATTGGAAATCAAGGGGATGCCCATCAGTTGGGGAATGGCTAAACAAGTGATTGTGCTCTAAGAAATGACAAGCAGGATGATTTCAGAAAAATCTGGAAAGACTTACATGAAATGATGAAAAGTGAAGTGAACAGAACCAGGAGAATGTTGTACATAGTAACAGCAATATTGCATGATGAAGAACTGTGATTGACTTAGCTATTCTCACCACACACTGACGTAAGACAATCCCAAAGAACTAATGGTGATGCATGCTATCTACCTCCAAAGAAAGAATTGATAGTGTTTGAATACAGTCTGAAACATGACATTTTTCACTTTCTTTCATTTTTTTCTCTTATACAAAATTACTAATATCCTTATATACATAACATGACTGTATGTGTGATACGGATATCTGATTGCCTACTGTCTAATCGAAGGGGGTAGAAGAGGGAGAGATGGAGCGATAGAATTTGGAACCCAAAACTTTTAAAAAGCATTAATTGTTTTAACATGTAATTGGGGAATATATATACACAAATATATACGTATGTGTGTGTATCTAAACAAAGATAACATAAGCTCACAGAATAGCAGATTTTCATAGTTGTAAGGTACTACAGAAGCCATCAAAGCAGGGATATACTGATAATAACTTAAAAATTAGCTTTACAAATATATATATATATATATGTGACATATTTTAAAGTTTAATTTTCATTATTAACACTTTATCCATCACTTTTGTAAGCCTAGATAATCAATAAATTAGAATAGCAATCCCTATTTTATTGTGGCTACCAGTTTCTGAGGTGTGTATTTACACACTGAAAATTTAGCAATCAGCTCATGTAAGCTGGTACCAGCTGGCTCTGGCACGTTCCTGTATTGATTCTCTCTTTTATCTGGAAAAGAATTCCCCGTACAGGATATCTTTATCAACTATTTTTTTTTGTTTAAAAACTTCCATTGCACTAGAACCTAGCACTTCCCAATTCTACTTTAAAAGTTCTATTACAAAAATTTTCCTCATATTGAGTTTAAATCTGCTTCTTTGCATCTTCCACATTATTCTCCTAGTCTTGCCCTCTATAAAATAATAGAAGAACACTTCATCATATGCTTTCCCAAATTCTAGGCAAACTATTTTCATGCCATTTCTCTGTCATCCATTACACACGTGGGGAGCAGCCCACACAAATATATGGAGAACAGCTTGGCTGGAAGATAGAATACATAGATGGCAGTAATATGAAATAAGGCTAGTAACTGGTTGGAGCCAGATTGTGTGGGCCTTTAAATCCCAGCCAGAGGAGTTTTTATTTAAATCTATATGCACCTGGTTTTTGAACATGAGATTGACATGTTTGTATCTCCGCATGATGAAAGATGATTTTGCATGTAATTATTTCAGGGAAGTGACTAAGGCAGTGATATAAATATTACAATAATCTAGGTAAGAGCTTTTAAGAGCTTAAACTAGAGTAGAAATACGTACAGAGAGTAAAACATGGATGAAATACACTGTGAAGGTGGAATTGACAAGACTTTTTAGTTGACTGGATGAGAGAAAGGGGAAGATGGAAAAGCCAAAGATAATTCTAAATTTTTGAGCTTGAGTAATTGGGAATGTTTAGAACAAAAGGAAAATTGGAAAGGGGGGGAAGTTTAGGGTGAAGGAGATGAAGTCAGTTTTAGACATGATGAAGAGTCAGGGAGATGTCTTGGTAGAGATGTCCCATAGGCAATATGTGATATGGAGCCAGTTCGGAACTCAGGGGATAGGTTGGGTAAAGATAAATAGAATTTTGTTAGCAACAACACAAAGATGATAATTGAATCTATGGGAGACTATTAAACAAGAAGGTTTAGTAGAGGGTAATAAACCATTGACAGAGACCATTAAAAGTACTGTACAATAGGCAAGAGAGCCAAGAACAAATTGTAATAAAAAACAATCAGAGGAGTGGCATTTCAGAAGGAAATATAATGTTAAAAATTAGAGAAAGATCTAACTGATTCGAAACAAAGAAAAGACCACTGAATTTCATAAGTAAAAGGTCACTGATTCTTTTGAAGAAAGCAGTTTCAATAGAATGGCGGAGTTGACTGCCAGATTTCAAGAAATTGAAGATGAAAAATGGTATAGTTATTAAAAAGAAAGTTTAGCAATGAGGGGAAGAAAGATAAAAGATCATACTTTTAAGAGACAGCAGGGTCAAGTGGAAGTTTTCCAGATAGGGTATGTTTATTAAGCTGAGAAAATGTAGATGGAAGGAGGGAGAAACTGAAAATGAGAGACAGAGAAGGGGAATATTCAATGATGCTGGGTCTCAAAAGAGACTGAGGCAGATAGGATTAAGGCTACAAATAAAGAACTTGCTCTTCATTCTCTGATGCTGAACCAAAGGAGGAGAAAATGGCTGCAGGGGATTTTAAGTGTGGAAAATAAATGTGATAAATCTAATGACAAAAGATCTCACTCTTTATAGTGTATTAGGAGGCATGGTGATCTGATAAAAGAAAGGAAGTTGGTGGCTTGAGAAACAGTTTGGACCAGTTGCTATGTGGAGTATGATAGGAAGTCAATCAGAAATGAGTCAAATAATTTCCGTATAATTGTGAGGATCCATTTGAATATATAGAGGACCCAGTCAGCAAGGTTTCTTGACCATAAGTGAAGTTAGAACAGTGATGTTAGAATTGGAGAACAGGGAGGGATCAAGGAATCTGGGAGTCATGATTAGTTCAGGAGAAATAAAGTAGTGGGAGACATGGAATGACAAAAGGGAAAGCAGAAAAGGGAGGAAGAGAGAGGACGACCCAGTAGGATACCCTGAGTAGGAACTGAGGAGCCTTTGAGGAGGCTGAGGATGGTGATGTCAATCACCACAGAACATGTCCCATGATAAAACAAAGAAGGAAGATAGGTAACACATAAATCAAGAGGAACATATGCCATTTCCCTTGGTTATCAGTGACCATATCATCTCTAACTATCTCCTATGCCCACAAAGCTTGTCAAGCAAACGTCAGTAGAAATTGTGTTGGACCTAGAGTCAGATAGACCTAAGTTCGAATCTGGCCTCAGATATTTCATAACTGTGTACCTCCAGGAAAGTTACTTAACTTCCTTCTGCTTCAGTTTGCCCATCTATAAAATGGGAATAATACTGGTACCTACCTCACGGGGTTGGTGTGAGGATAAAATGAGATAATATCTGTAAAGTGCTTCATAAACTTTGAAGTGCTATATAAATTCTAATTTTATTATCAAACGAGATATATCTGTAAAGAGTCATATTAAATCTTAACTTATTTTCATTATTATTGGGAAACAATGATAATAATGCCATATGAAAGTCTGTTGAAGGAATCAGGGATGTTTAGCCTGGAGAAAGTTTAGGAGGAATGCTATAGATGACTGAGCACATGAGAACCATCCCATGGAAGAGGGATTCGTCTAGTTTGGTTTGACCTCAGAGAACCCAACTAGGAATGATGGGTACGAATTGCAAAGAAGCATATTTACCCTTGATGCAAAGAAAAACTTCCAAATAATTAGAGCTATGCAAAATGGTACTGATCCAAACAAAAACTATTTTTTTTCCTGATTGTTCCTCGATTGGCCATTTTTAGGGTTCATAAGCTATATTTATACTTTGTGTTTTCTTCCACCAAAGGAGTACTTTGAAATTTCACAGGAAAAGCAAGAAAAATTCAGATGCCGTAGTGGATTGCCAGCATTTTAACTCTCCCTAAGAAAATACTTAAATTCAAATAACACATTTAGCATGTTTGGGGTCTTTGTGGATATGAGTAATGTGACACACTGGGAAAGGTGCTGGGACTGGAGTCAGAGGAGCTGGGTTCGAATTCCAGCTTTTCTCTTTACTACTTGTGTGATCCTGAGTTAGCTCTCCAAGACTCAGCTTCTCACTGGTGAAAAATGAGAAGGTTAAATCTGGGGTTCCTTCTAGCATGATCCTGTGAGTCTATTCAGTAAAAAAATATCAAGTTAGAAATCTACTAATTAGAAAATGATTTAGTTCATTAAAGTTAGATCTATATGACTTAAAATTCAGGAAATCAAGTAAAAAAAGATTAGTGAAAGAAAAATGCAATAAATTATGTTGACTCCCCCTTACCCTCTATGATATAGATGAAACAATTAGTTGATTTACTGAATTTCTCACTTCTCAATCATTTGTTTAGGAATGTTTATATTAGCAAATGTTGGGATACAAGTTCCTGTGTCTATACAGGGGTGTATGTTTGAGTGCTGGTACCTATTGCCTATGGGTGTGGAATGTCTGTGTTTACTCTGTCTGGTCAAGTTGCCAGAGACAGGTTTGTGCACTTACTAGAGTTAGGAAAAATTCAGGCAAAATATTTTCCTTCTCTGGGCCTCAGTTTCTTCATTTGTAAAATGAGGTGGTAGGACAAGAGGATGTCCAAGATTCCTTCTAGTTCTAAAAGTTCCAGCCTCTGAGCATGGAGGCTGCATGAATCAGTGAAAGAATGATCGCAAAGTGAATATGCCAAGGTTCCAAGGACCTTGGCCTTTCACTGGAGGTTTGCCACTGCACCTATTTCTACATAAATGAAAAAACAGTAGTTGGTGTGAGGATAAAATGAGATAATATTTGTAAAGTGCTTCATAAACTTTGAAGTGCTATATAAATTCTTACTTTGAAACTAGTGGAAATAATTCCCACTAAAGTTTGGTCTGAAATGCAGCCAAAGCTTGAGCAGAATAGTTTTTTCCCCATCTCCAACAGCCTGCTCTGCTCTACTACCATAAGGGAATGGTGGCGCCCTACAATCTCAAATAGGTATGGAAACTCTATGTGTGATTTCATTGCTATAAAGAATTCCAGCATGAGGAAGCTCCTTCTACCAATGTAGGTCAGTATTTTCTTTGTAATATAATCTTTTTTGATAATATGGTTTGAGGTCTCAGGAACAGACTTTGTCTTTCTGAGGACCAGCCTTGGAGAGATGTTCATCACCCATATAGCAAATTCTTTGTCCAGTGTCAACCCATAAACACAAGTAAAAATGACTCCCAGTTCTGTATGAGTTGCTATGTTTTCTTACTTCTGACAGTAGCAGTTGGAAAGGAGACAGATGGTACTAAGAATTACAGTTTTTAGGACTTCTATAAACGTTAACTTAATCACCAATATTCTGAATGTGAGGTCTTTGCCCAGTAACCAACTAATGGATTTCATACTAGAGGAATTCAACCATACCAGTCTTTATATTCTTATTATAAATGGCAATTTAGACAGTGGTACCATAGCTACTCTACTGGTGAAAAGGCGATCCACTTAAAACAGACACAATATATTATTGAGATCATACTTAAAGTCTCCCTGGACCCCAAGAAGTCCTGAGTTCACATTCTGCCTTAGACACTAGCTATGTAACCCTGGGCAAATCCCTTAAACTTCTATCTCAGTTTTCGCATCTATAAAATGGAGATAACAACAGCAGCAATCTTTTAGGGTTGTTGTGAGAATCAAATGAAATAATATTTTAAAGTTTTTGCAAATCTTAAAGTGTTATTTGAATGATAATTATGTCAACATATGACATTTCAGTATGTCAGAATATCATGACAAGAAAATTCTTGCTATAAAGATACAAAAGGACATTATAATTAAATGGCTCATGGGTTCAACTTAGGTAAATAAAGTTGATTTTATTTGTTCTTTCTGAAGCAACAAGAAAAATCATTTTCCAGGGACAGTTGGACATTTCTCATAGCATTGTTTATGATAAGCATTTTAAAAGAATCAGAATGAAGATCATTGAAGTTTACGTGTACAGAGGATAAGAGTTGAAAACCCTTGAAGACCTTCAAAGTGCATCAGTATGTACCTCAATACTTGGTGACATTGATATAAAGGTGTCTATTGGATAGGATGACAAAAAGCACACTTAGAAAACATGATACAGAAATAAGAATTGAAAGTGATCAAATGTTTGTGAATTACAGAGAAGCACCATATCCCTACATTGTGAATATTTTCTTTAACAATCGAGTCAGGAGGCATTGGACATGTAAGGCACTGAATAGTGTTACAAAATTATATTTGAACAGACAGGAAACGACTTATCATTGATTTGGAAATTATTTCTGCATTAACTCTTTAAACTCATTCAGACCATAGGCTTGAGGAGACTAAGATCAAACTCGACATCTAATTAGAAGGAAAAAAAAAATTGACACGGTAGGGCAAGCAATTAAAATGGTTCCAACCTTGACTTATTTAAATAAAGTATTACCACAGAAAATAGGAAATGGATAAAGAACAGTCATGGTCACAGTCAAAAAAAATATTTATTTTGTTAAATATTTCCCAATTATATGTAAAAGAATTCTTAATCATTTAAAAAAATATTTGAAGTTCTGAAATTCACTTCCTCCATTTTACTCATTCTCCTTTCTTGAGAAGGTATGTACTTTGGTTTCAATTATACATGTAATGTCATGCAAAATGTATTACCATATTAGCCATGATGCAAAAGAAAACATACCTGCAAAATAAAACCATAAAATAAAGAAAATTAAAAAAGTATGCTTCAGTTTGCATGCAAAGTTCATAAGATGTCTCTCCAGAGGTGGACAGCATTTTTCATATGCTTTGAAATTGCCTTAGATTGTTGTCCTGATCAGAATAACTAAGACTTTCGTAATTGAACATCTTTACAATATTGCTATTACTGTGCATGACATTCTCTTGGTTCTTGTTCTCTGCTCACTTCATTCTGTATGAGTTCATATAAGTCTTCCCATGGGTTTTTCTTCTGAAACCATCCTGCTAGTGATTTCTTGAAGCATAATAGCATTGCATCACCATCGTGTACCACAACTTATTCAGTCATTTCCCAGTTAATGGGCATCTGTAAGGGAATTGCCAACCCCCAGCCTCTTGGACGGCATTCACTGGTCACGACTCAGGTAAACTGAGGGGAGACTGGTAAGGCATGAACAAGATGGCGCTGGGAGGAAGGGTTCTACCCCTGTTTTGCCCAAGGCTATTTCCTGGGCTTTTCAGAGAACAAAGAAGCCAAAAATGTTTTTCTTTCTTGGGGCTACGTGTCCACCCTGGGCAGTCCTGGTTTAAGGTA
Organism: Bettongia penicillata ogilbyi; assembly: GCA_023548195.1. Taxonomy (NCBI): domain Eukaryota; kingdom Metazoa; phylum Chordata; class Mammalia; order Diprotodontia; family Potoroidae; genus Bettongia; species Bettongia penicillata. Next base: position 588,695 of record JAJHZJ010000425.1, read on the forward strand.
AATTACTTCCTTATAAGGGCAAACTAATTTGTGATAGGTTCACTTACGGCACTGGTGTCAGAAAAGAGATAAAAGCTCCGCTCACTGCTTGAATAAACGGAGTTCTTACTATCTTGTCTCCCGCCTCGGTCATTGCTTACAGCTACGCTCCACCAAGGCCTGCAGGCCTCTGCTGGTTAGATAAGCCTGTGGGCCTGAGAGATCAGGCTCAGACTCCCGGGTCCCTAACAGGCATCCCCTCAGTTTCCTACTCTTTTCCAGGACAGAAAGAACTGCTATAAGTTTTTGGTTTTGGTTTATTACAAATGGGTCCCTTTCCCTTCTCTTTCATTTTTGTGGGATACAGACCTAGTAATGGCGTTGCTGCGTGAAGGGGTATGTCAAGTTTTACAGCCCTTTGGGCTTAGTTCCAAATTTTTCTTCAGAATTCAATTAGCATTTTTAAGGAAGTTTAATTGATTTAAATAAAAAAAATTAAAAGAGCTTGATTTCAGCTAGAACACGCATGATCTTATCACATGAAGAGATATGGCAATCAAGGACTACCTAAGGAATATAAACTTGCTTTGAATAACAATACAAAATTAGAATGAGATTTAGGATATTAATATAATTTAGAATTTAAAATGCAAAAATTTACAGGGATGAGGGGAAGCTATGAATAGCATATTGTTATAAAATGAGAAATGTAGAAAGAAAAAACATGCTTAACAGGAAGTCTGGCAAGAGAGCTAAGTCAGATGATTCTCAGGGCAAATAAGTTTAATACCAGAAGTAACACAATAAACATATAAGAAGAGAAAATCTGAGATTTTTAAAACATTATTCTGTCAATGGTAGTACAACAACTACTTTTGTACTATATATAGCATTGCAATATAGTCTAAAAAATGTGATTCTTATCACTGTCTAATTCCATTTTACTCTGATCTTGCAGAAATAGAAGTGGTTGAGAGCTTTTTCACATTTTTCCTTGTTCCACGTGTTCTAGTGAACAAAGTATTCATGACTTAGTAACCAGCCTATGGGTGAAAAGCCTCTCCATACTTATTTAAGAGAGTCCATTAAAAAAAAGAATCTATTGCTAGTATCATACTCAGAGTTTTCTCAATGTAGGGCAACTATGTCTAAAACCTATGTTCCATTGGCATAACTTTCAATATCCCAAGTTCACGTCCATGTCACATTGATGTGTGGCTACAGTCATTGTGGAAGCTTTCTGTGATGGAATAGTAAATAAAGAATAAACTTTTTTTACTTTAGTGATTTATTTTTACTTTAAAAGACAAAAGTGTTCCATACTAAATGCAGTAGGATATTTGACAGTTTTGTAATATCCCCCCAATTAAATCCATACCTTGGAAGATCATTAGCTCATTTGTATATAAATTTCTTCTTCCATTCAGCATAAGACTAGAAATTAGACCTATTTCATAGTCCTGCTTGTGTAGACTAATTAACTGGTGATGAACATGATCTTGAACAAATTGCTAATTTCTTAAGCTCTCAGTTTTTCACATATAAATGGAGGAGCTATGCTAGAAGTCTATTCTAGCTATTTTAGTTTCTTCTATTCTTTCAAGTCTTTCCTGGATATATGAATTTTCATCTACTGCAAAAGGAATCGTAAAAATTTCTAATTCCATGTGTATTATTTAAATTTTAAGAATCATTTTTAATCATAAGGCAAAATCATTTGATTTTTGTCTTTGTTGACTTGCCTAAAGATAAATGAAAAGGGTGGGAGATCCTCTTTTCATTGATACAATACCATGTGTTAGTGATGACAAAAACAGAAGTAAGAAAGAGAAATTGTCAAAATTATGACAAACTACTAAAATTGGGGGCACCTAGATGGCTCAGTAGTTAAAACCCAAGGCGTCTGAGTTCAAATGTGGCCTCAGGCACTTACTACCTGTGTGACCCTGGGCAAGTCACTTAACGGTGTTTGCCTCCACTTTCTCTTCTGTAAAATGAGCTAGAGAAGGAAATGCTAACCACTCTAGTACCTCAATCAAGAAAACCCCAAATGGGGTCTTGAAGAGTAAGACATGACTGAAACAACTGAACAGCATCAACATTCCCTTATTGCCATTTAAATTCTGGGAGGCAAATATTTAAAAAAAAATTCATGGTATCTGAGGTAATTTTATTTCTAAATAATTTTGCAATACAGTTCATTAAGAATATAGATTCCCAAGTAAGATCACATGTTAATGCTATAAGGACCTTTTATTTCATCAGGATGGGTTCTCCCTCCCCTAAAGAAGGCTATAATGCTGTAAATCTAACTGATGATCTTCAAAAGTTGCCTTAGCTAAAAAACAAATTCATCTCATAATTAACATTCTCCTCCAAACTGACCTAAATAGGTTATCTGATGATAGACAAGGTCTTAAAATAAACAATCTTGGTTTTAACCACTTAGAGAAGAACATATCAATTATTTGAAGGTTCATATGATCATAGGATTCAGAGCAAAAAAGATTCTTAGAGATCTAGTCCAGGGGTTTCCCACCTTTCTCAATATTTGGCTTTTAGTAAATCTCCCTATACTCTCCATATTCAACATTAAAGAGAAAATATAGAATTTACTATGCATCTCAACCAATCAATCAACATTTCTTAGTGCCTACTATGTGTCAGACTCTGTGCTAAGTACTAAGAAATGCACATAAGAAATAAAGATGTTATAAATTATACTAACACCTTGTAAGAAAGAGATAACCTTTAATAAGAATTAGATATTGAAAGTAATTTTAAAAATCAAGTATAAATATTCCCCATGCCCCTTTAACAATCTTCTTTTATCCCTTAGAGGTAAGCGTATTCTAGGTTAGGAACCTCTGATCTAGCCTATTCTGTTCATTTTACAGATGATGAAGTTGAGGTCCATATAAGGAAAGTGACTTACTCAAGGTCACATAGGTAGTAGATGGCAGAATTGAGACTCCAACCAGGGTCTTTGACTCTAAATCCCATGCTTTTCCTAGGGTACCCCATGATCTTACTTTATTTTTAGCAGTTACCACTGATGCTCTTAAATGTCTGCACTTCACCTGAAATTTTTTAAACTAATCTCTATGCATTTGATTTATACACTTTTGAGCAAACAACACATTTACCATTGCAACTGTACTATGCAATTATTCAAACAGTGTTGTTCAGTCATTTCAGTTGTGTCTATCTCTTCATGACTCCAACTGGAGTTTTCTTGGTCAGTGTACTGGTGTGATTCTCCATTGCCTTCTCCAGCCTATTTTACAGATAAGGAAACTGAGGCAAATAGCGTTAAGTGACTTGGCCAGGGTCACACAACTAGTAAGTGTCTGAGGCCAGATTTGAACTCGTCTCCCTGACTTCAGACCCCACACTCTATACATTGTGCCCCCTAGCTGCCCTGTTTAATCAGTAGTGTTTGTTAAAAGGTTCTTTGTAGAAAGAAAACAATACCAGGTTCATCAGGGAATAGAAAATGGAGTAGACCTCTCTTCTTAAGAATCTGATGATATGATAGAGAGAAAGAATAAGTACACATTTCAATGAACAAATCCAGTGAAAGTCTGAAAGCCTGCACAGAAAAAAAGGTAGCTAGAGATGTCACAATGGTTAAAACACTGGGCCTGGAATTAGAAAACTCTGAGTTTAAATCCAAACTCAGAAAATTGCTAGCTGTGTGACCTTGGCCAAGTCACCTAGCTGTTGCTTGCCCCAGTATCCTCAATTGTAAAATAGAGATAACAACAGCACCGACTTCCCAAGTTTATTATGAGGATTAAATGAGGCTATATTTGTGAAACAATTAACGTAATTCCTGGCACATTTAATATTTGTTTCCTTCCAATAAAAACAGAACAGATCCTGTGGATATTTGAGAATTTGCAGTAAAGAGACTGCTTTAGTAGCATCTCAGACTGCATCTTTCCTTTTCCATTTCTCTATTTCTTATTAAACACTCAGGCATTTCATCTCAGTCTTGTTTAGTCATACGTAACATAGTCAGATTGGTAAAGGTGTGGTGATCCAGAATTTCTGAGTAGTTTCACAATTGACCTCATCCATCCAATTAAAATTCTGTAGGATTTTGTTTCTCGTTAAAATGGCTAAGCATATTCAATGGATATCAATGAATAGTTATTATTTCTATTGTCCAGCTGCAGCCTCTGTCTCTCCCTTTCTCTCCGTCACATGGGACAAAAATAATTAATTAGAAAAATTGATTGTAGCTCTTTGGATCCTTCCAAATTAAGTTCTATTACTTTTAAACTTTGTTTTAGGTTATTTTACTCACAAAGTGGTCACTTCCATCATTTTCATTGGTTTAAGGGTTAAGCTTTTCTTAAAAGTATAGGGAAATAGAACCAGATTTAAGACTGAAATGCATAGATAGAAAGGCAAAATGGATCACTTAAAAATGTGTAAAAGAAAAATGACAAATACTTTTTCACCTCTTTGGAAAGAGGACCTCATGGGTGAATAATTCAAGAGAGGTTTTCTAATTTCTACCAAATGAACTCTAACATGAACGTCTTTATAAAATGTAAAATATTGCAAAAAGGCAAAGAGTAAGACAGAAATAGAGCCTAAGAATTTTGGGTCTCTTTTGCTTCTGACTCTTCAACCATGTGTGGTCAATGTTGGATCATAAAAACCTAGATTTTGAACTGGAAGGACTTTTAGAGATCATCTCCCTAACCCCTCCTTTTACATATTTTTTCACTGTCCTCCCCTAATGCTAATCTTTGCCTTAATTAGGTTTTAAAATATATGTTGATCTAATTTTGAAGGTCTTATCAAGTTTTTCCTAGAATTTTTCTACCTCCTTACATTCTACAACAGATATTGACTCCTACGCTACAATTATATTCATGATCTTTATACAAGAAACAAGATTAAGAATCACATGAAATTACATCACCTGTTCTCTACAATTCTTTCAACTTATTTGTTTTTCCAAGGAGAATTTGTGAAGTATCTTTTTATTTAGCTGTAACCTCATTTTGTTTTCTGGTTTTGTTTCTAGAGAGATTGTCAAGATTCATAATGGTTCACTTAACCATCGTGCCATGCCTCCTTACTCGTGAAAAGCTCTTTAGTTCCTACCCTGGGGTCCCAGGGCAAAGGCTGTTTTGGGGTTTTCTTCGTATCTTCAGCACTTAACACAGTGTCTGACACCTAGTAGGTGTTTAATAAAATCTTATTGACTTAATGGTAGAATCTTTCAGAACTTGCACTCTCTTTAATAAGACTTCAAGAACCTGGGGCACCTCCATGCCATAACAGGGAATCAGTAAAGGAATCTGGGTTAATATGAACAATAAATGATTCTGTAGCTTATAAACTATTACACAAATCAGGTATGGCAAATATGGAGTCTGTATCACAGACAATAAGCATTTTTCCTCTCTTTTTTCCTTCAAGTATTATCAAGTATTAGCCAGAACTGTTGCCTTAGTTTGTTCATCCTCTTTCCTGAGTTCTCTCTCTCTCTCTCTCTCTCTCTCTCTCTCTCTCTCTCTCTCTGTCTCTCTCTCCCTCTCCTCTTCCCACTCCCACCTCCCAAGGGATAATTAAATTCTCTTTTGAATTAATTTACTTACCATGCTTGAATTTCTATTTCAGATTCTTGGCTTCATATTTTAAGTCTGCACTATGAACATCTCCTGAAATTGCTATTATACTAAAGTTGAAATTACTCATTATTGTGAGAAGATTATTGGCAATAACCTGTTCCACTCCCTTCTGGATCTCATTATCTCTGGGATATTCCTTGATATCTTCTTTTTACTTAAAGGACTCAGGCCAAGGTTGGCTAATCCCTCTTCATGATTTTGCCCTGAATCATCCTGATTAGTCTCTGATGTGTGTGTGTTCTCAGTCTGTGCAGGGTCTTCCTATAGCATTCTATGTAGAGCTTTGCATAGCAACATTCCCTAGTGAAATCGCATCTACACTTTATGTGGAGCCAAAATAATATCAGCACCATAAATATAGCTCATAATCTGAACTTTCTTTTCTTTTCCAGCTGTCAAAGTCCATGCAGATGGTCTAGTGAATGGTCCACATGCACTCCCACAGAAGGGTCTTTGCTTCTTTATTTGGGCAATTCCCTTCTTACTTTCATTCCTAATCAAATATTTTATTGTGAAAGGAAGCAAACACACTCATAAAAGCTGAATGGGATCAATTGCACCCCCACATCAACTTCCTTACTAGATATCACTAGATATATTTGAGCTGTGGATTCTGAATTCTACTTGACAAAAAACTTGTCTGCTGTTCAATTTTCCAATCTTCTCTCAACATTTATTCCCTTTTATTTGTGTGAAAATGATTTAAAAAAAATAAAAAGTGGAAAGTTGCCCATGGAAGACTCAAATTACAGCAACAACTTTATTCATAGATTTCTCAAATCTCAATGTTGGAAGAGACCAAAGGACTTATCTAATCTTATCCATACTGTAACAAGTGTCTCTCCAGTGACATTAGAGAATTAGTGGTTGTCTATTTCTTTTTGTAATTTCTTGATCTCTGCTAAAGATCTGTGCCAACCAAAGGAAAACACTGAGCATGGTGTTTAATAAGTGCTCTACATTTGTTTGTTCATTTATTTTAAGTTTTAGCAGCCAGCGAGCAGCAGCAGTTGGTTATAATGCAGACACTGATGAAAAAATATCCTTTTATTTTTATACACTTGAGTCTCAGCATCACAGCCGCTAAGGCTATGACCACTGACTGAGTGATGAGAGAGAAGTAAATGAGAAAAACTGAGAAGAGAGACCAAAATGGGTTTCCGAAAAAGCCCAGGTTCTCTGGGAAGGAGTGTGGTTCTCAAGTTTGAATTACAAAATCTTGAAGTTAGAAGAAACCTCTGTAACTAATGCAACCTGTATTTCTCGTAGTTTTGCTCTTGAGAGCTAAGGAAAATAAATAATTCTTCTGCCATATGGCAGACCTTCAGATACATGGGGATAGTTATTATATCCTTAATTCTTTCTTTTTCCAGCTTAAATAATCCAAGTTCAACTGATTTTCATATCACCCTGTACTATCTTGGTTGTCCTCTCCTACACATTTTTTTACTCATTCATTTACTTCCTAAAATGTGGCGTCTATAGTGGAACAAAATATTCTCGATACATGTTCAACAGATTAGAATGTTTCGAGACTATTCTCTCACTTATCTTGGACAGTATCCCTCTTCTAATGCAGCCTGAGATTGCGTTAACTATTTTGACTGCCATATCATCATGCATTTCTTCCTCTGTTTCCAACAGGATGCTTGTGGCAGTGCCACAATATTAAACTTTGGTTTCCATGACTGACTGGTAATGAACAATGAATGTGCGTTCTTATTGACCATTGTGGGGTCAACCATCTTTCATCTAATTCCACTTGAATAATGCACTGTCAAATCAAATTAAGTAAATATTGCTTATTTTGGTAGAACAGAATTTTAATTGTATACTTAAGTAACAGTGACTTTTAATTGAATATCAATACTGGCACTTATATCTACTATATTAATGGGCAAGGAAATTCACAATCAGGGATATGACAATAAATTCCCCGCATCAGGCTCTACCTCAGGTTCTTCTACTCCCCTCCAATATCCTCTGCAACCACCCAATACAAGAAACAGCTTTGGGCATAGAGTGTGCTCTTTTTTGCTTTTCATTTTTGTGTGCTGTCAACATAAGTGGAAAAGGATATTTGAGTTGCTTTCAGCCCGTCTTCCAGCTTTTAAACTGGTTTCTTTAGTCTGCTTTACTCTGCTAAAAACTATTTTGCTTCTATTAAAACCAACAAAGTTTCTACAGTTGCCCGTTCCATTTCTGGCATCATTATGCTTGAGTGTGTGTGTGTGTGTGTGTGTGTGTGTGTGTATGTGTGTGTGAAACCCCACCCCTCATCTGAATGCAAGCAACCCAAGAGCCCAGCTATCCATCTATTAAATCTAAATTCATAAGCCAGGGTGTCAAAGCACCCTGTGCAATGAAAAAATAAGGCCTGCTATGTCTGGCTGAACATACTGTCCTTCTAGAGAAGAAGATTTATAGTTTGTTTTCTCTCTCTCGCTGAACTACTATGGTCTAACTTCTGGCCTTTTTTTGAATGTCTTTGGACAGTTCAAATCATCCTCTTTTCATTGGGGATTCTCAAAGATAAGGTCAAAATATCATTCCAACATGAAATAATTGAAGCATTTAAATTAAGCCCCAATCTTGCAAGCTGTCAAGGGGCTGATCTCTGTAAAGCATTTTAAAAAATTGTGAAGCAGTTTCTTGAATCATAACATTTCTAATATTTTCCAGGGAATGGGACCGCACTAAAATATTAATTAGTCCCTTAAGCTTAAGAATCATTCACTTAGAGACATTATTTTATTTTTATGTCTGATGCCAGTGTAGCACAAAGTACTTTTGCAGCAGTTTTCCTTTGGAGTTCTTTTTTTTCCGACTTGAGGTTAGCTTTTGAGGTTTATGCAGAATGTGTGTGGGGAGTATGACTGTTATATCCATCTTATTTTAATTATTTCTCTGCAGCATTCTGTGTATGATGAAAATAAAGAGGACATTGAGACTAAAGAAAGTAACAATTATTGTCTGTAACCTATTAAAAAATTCAACAATGTTTTACCTGTGGAATTCGTGACAAAGGATTTATTCATTGTAGGAATGTTATACTGTTTTAAACAGTTCGATTCTTCTATCAAATAAGTAGTATACTATTATTAAGCAACACAGGCCCTCCCTTTTTATAATCCTTTAAAATCAAAATACTAGGTAGGAAAACTTGCCTTCATGTGACAAAGCAGAATTCTTTTATCTGCCTCCACCATCCTCTAACACTTCCTCACCCTGACACAGTTGAGTATATTTTTAGTTCTCTGTGGACCTCCAGATTGGATATTTATATAAATCAAATGGACTCTATTAATATACTGTATCGATCGACAATTCATCTGATTGTTGAAAGGATATTAATGGATTCCATTAGACCATTTTCTAATTTCCACATGTTCTGAGAACAATAAATCCTCACATTACCCACATATAAATGGGAGCCTGTTAGAACAGGATCAGCTAATGAGATGACAGGGAAACTTCTGGAGAAATTTTTTTTTATTTGTGAAAACTGTACAAACTCACCTACAGGTCAGTTGAGTAGAAGTTGTTGTGAGGAGCAAATAATATATGTAAAGTGCTTTGTACATATTAAAGTGCTTTGTAAATGTGCCACTATTCTTTTGAAAAAGATAGAACATTGGTTATGCTCTAATTATATGGTTATTTTTTTTCATTTTCATTATAAAAGACATAAACTCTAACATGGAATATCAGAGCTGTAGTAGACATTAGAGGTCATCTAACCATAGGATCATTGTTCATGGATTCAGAACCAGAAGGGTCCTCAGAGATCACCTGGTCCAAACCCATCATTTGACAAATAAAGAAACTGGGGTTCAGAGAGTTCCAGTGACATCCTTGAGAGAGTTCACCCAGGCAATAAGGATCAGAGATCTAATCTGAACCAAAGTCCTCTGACTCTTTCTACTACAGCACTCATCGACCTTTGTTTAGGTGTTCAAACACTCTGGATTTTAAAGTATTTCTTATAATCACTTTTCCACATATTAGAATTAAGCCCATGATTCTCTAGTGGGCAGATCATGGGATATAAATTTAGAGGAGAAAGGGACCTGAGGCCATTTGGTCTAAATGCCTTATTTTACTGACGAGCACATTCCTCTGAAGGTGTAGGAGAGAATTCCAGCTGCCTCTCATTATGAAACAAGGTAATTTAGGAGTGAAAACCTAGCATATATTTCTATTTGTGGACTCTCTGGGAGAGTAATGATAGAACTGGCCTCTCCATTGTTTGGCCATTGCTTAACATGCACCAGCCATATTACTTTTATTCTTCTAAAGTTTAAAGCAACCTCTCCACTCTTTAGAAGGTTTGTTAAAAGCATATTCTCAATTTACAGAAACTATGTTTGATAGATTATGTTTGTAATGAGCTAGAATTTTTTTTCTTTTCAAGTCCATTTCAAGTCCTGTTATCTTTTTGAGATTCAGACTGCCATGATGTCTACTGGCCAAATGAGAGTTACTCTCTGCAAAGGGAATAGTAGAATTGAGCCCTAAATTCCTTCCACACGTAGTGTTTGTGACAAATGGGGAAACTTAGTATAAAAATCTGAAAAAGGAATTCAGAAAGTCAATGTTTTATTTGGGATTCTAACATATTAGAATATAATGCCAAAGGTTCTATCTAACTCTATACCAAACTGAAGCTCTATGGAATGTATCCTGCCTACTCTTTATTTTTCTAGGTCACCCAGATAAGCCATACACATCCCCTTTGACTTCTTGGACAGTTTTATTAGATTCCCCCAGGACATTTATTCTGCAATATTTTCTCTTGATGGCTATACAATATCAAGCAGGCACATGGCAAGGTTTGCTCTCCAGTGAAATGACATGGACTGGCGTGGAGGAAGATGGATGGCAACAAGGGACATGAAACTACTAATAGTGAGGCAGACAAATTGTTTTGGAATGGACTCCAGTAAGAAGGGTGGACAGAGGGAAAAAACCACTAGGAAATTACCCTGAAATTTATCTTCTAATGACATTAGCTGAAAAACATCAAGAAAAGACCAATAAATACAGAATATAGTTGTCAAAATGAGTATGATTTAGAGTGTGTCAGTGTTGACCTTTCACAGGTGAATGTTTAGGGCTAAGATTGTTATAGTATTTTAAAGTTTACAAAACACAACAAATATTATCTCATTTTATTCTCACAAGAGCCCTAAGAAACAGTCCACATTTTGCAGCTGAGAAAAGTAGTAGTTTGCAGATTTCTTGAACTCAAGTGCTTGGTTTGGGAGTCATACTAAATCTTGTGAACTTTTAATAATTATATGAATATTTAATTCTAGATTGCAATGTTTATATGCACTTGAGAATAATTAGTTCCCTACACAGCTACATAAATTTAATTAAAACCTCCACTGCAAAGTTCCAAGAAGCAATGGATATGGTTCAACCTGCTCTGGGGTTTAATTGAATTCAAGGGACATTTATTGAGCCTTTACTGTGTATAGAGCTCTGAGCTAGACACTGAGGAAGAAACATAATTTAGGCAAGACATGAACCTCACCTTCAAGGAATTATGGCTTAGTAGACATAAAAACAAATAACTTTAATGCATAGCATGATAAAATGAATGTATTAACAAGGGGACACAATAAAATGATCTATAAAGTCCAAGGAAGAAGAAGAAAGAATTCTTTTTTCCAATGAGGGCAGGAAAAAATTCCTGAAGAAGGTGGCATTTTAACTGGATTTTAAAGAATGAGTAGGAATTCAATATGCAGAAGGCAAGGGAAAGGGTATTCCTGGCGTAAGGAATGGTATAAACCTAGGTAAAATAGTAGAAAAGTGTGAAGTTCACACAGGGATAATAACTTTGACTAGAGCATAGTTTGTTGAAAGATGTATTATAAAATAAAGTTGGAAAAGTAAATAAAGTTGGTGGCAAATTGTGAAGGATCTTAAATGCCAGGCAAAAGTTTAGCTCTTTACTTGCTAGATAATTGAGAACATTACAAAGTTTTGATTAAAGGAGTGGTAAGACCAAACTTATATATCATCTCCTCTAGAGTTATTTCCACAAAGGAGTTACTCGGAACTCCTGGTTCCTGAAAGTCCTTTTCATTCTATAGAGGGTTCCATTTAGGTATATCACTCTCCTGGACTCTGAGGGAAAGAGCCTTTGTAGAATCTATAGCTATCACTCCTTTGCCATGAAGGGTCATGTTCTCTGAAGGTGCCTTCCATGATGACTGTCCCTACTGACTAAAAGTATTTTCTCCTACAGGTCCAGATGCTGAAGAAAGCCAAATGCCCTGTGTGCTATTTTGTGTCAGTCTTCCACACAATGTGATCAATGAGGGTAGGGAAGAAAAGAGAAGGAAAAATTCCCTACTCTTCAATAAAACAGAGTGATTCCCTCTCAGAGTTTTGACTCCAACTTTCCAGCTAGAATTCTCCAAACTCTACTCTTAACTCTTATTCTGGGGCTGAAGTTGAACTCACTGACTATATATGGTTTCTAGCCTTCACATTCTCTCTCTCTCTCTCTCTCTCTCTCTCTCTCTCTCTCTCTCTCTCTCTCTCTCTCTCTCTCTCTCTCTCTCATTTTTAGATAATCAAGACATTTAGGCCATTTTGATCTACAGTGTCTCTCCCATTCTCTATCATTTTTCAAAATTCCCTGACATGAAATAAACAATTATATTTGCCATTTTTTTCTCCTTGGGATGAAGTCCATTCAGATCAGATGACTTGACTTCCTCAATAGTAACAGCTAGCATTTCTACAGCACTTTAAAGTTTATGAAGTACTTTCCATATATTGACTGTGATATAAATACTATCATCTCCATTTATAGATGAGCAAATGGAGGCAGACAGAGGTTAATGACTTGCCCAAGGACATGCAGTTCAGCAAATGCAAATCCTGAAGCAGGATTTGAACTTAGACCTTCCTGACTTCACCTATTTGCTGACAAGGAGTTGGCTGTTTCCTTACTTATCTTAAATTTCAGCACCCTGTAAGCCTTTTTTTTGAAAAATATACTTTCCAGTCTAAAGAAAAAGCCTAAACAAAAGCAAAATGAAGAGTTGAGTAGTTTTTCCTTCTCTCCCTCATGTGGTGTTATTCTACTTCCACTGCAAACAGCAATCCTTTTCCTTCTTTGATCTCTCTTTTTTACCCGACACACCTCAGATTCCCTTGGCTGTCTTAGATTCCCTGCCAACCTCGGTTTGTTCTGAGCATTAGAACTCCTGATTTTACTCTTTCAGGACTTTGAAATGGTTTTACATTCCTCCATTATCTGCTTCCATTTTCTTTACATGCCTTTTAAAAATCTAAGTTGCTTGTCCAGTAGAATTACAGGGTGTGTGTGTGTGTGTGTGTGTGTGTATGTGCATGCATTCTGATGCACACACGAGCACATGTGTGCCACTTCAAAATTTTATTCTTGATAGAAATTATTATGATTAATATGATGCTAAAGAAGATTTACACTTTGCTGGTGGTGCTCTTTTGGGACAGTAGTTGTTGCTTATTCTTCATTTTTGAAGTGGAACAGTGACTTCACGGTGTAATGTCTTGACTTGTGAGTGAAACAGATTTAAGTGAGGTCAAATTGCACAAAAATCATCAGCCTCACTCACCCTTCCTGAGTCACTGAAGTCCGATGACTGGTGATGGCCCAAGATGCAACAGATGACCTTGGCATCTTCAATTCCTGACCAAGCTCTAAGCACTTCATAGTGTTTAGAGATCCACTTCATTCCACTCCACAATGGCTGGTGGAATAAATTGTTCTCATCTGCTCATTCTGCCATGCTTGGGATAGACATCTTTGGAATAGTATAGCTACATACATTGACTGCCTCTTTCAGAAATAATGTAAGTTACTTTTACAAGACGCAGTTCTTATGGAGGTAATAAATTTCACCTCATATTTCCTCTTGATAAAATAAATGACCGGAAAGCTAAAGAAAGTATCCTTTTGCCACCCAGGGTCATATTTGTTCTGGTGAAAGAAAGTCGATCATTTGTAAGGAGATATTTTATTTGGTCAGTCCTTACTTCCCAAACTGAGATTTCAATCTTACACAATTATTTTTACCCATAAGTACATTGGTAGCAGCCAGATTTCCCATTTACTCTTAGAGAAGTGGGGACAACCACACATGTTTTATAAATGTTTCCACTGACTACTTGTTGCTCTGTATCCTCTCAAGATTTCCTATAGGCCTTCTCCAAGTGTTCTGTGTCTGCGTGGCTTAAACGATTCCCAAACCACTCACTGGTCAAAAGTACATTTTCAGTGGGGCAATACTGCCTGAAATGGGTGGGAAAACATTTCTGGCTCAAGCAGTGCTTCATTTGGCAATACGGTCATGTTCTTCAAGTTATTCCTTATTTGAGGCCAGTTTTCAGCTTTTATAATTTAACATAAACTCTCTCTCTCTCTTCTTCTCTCTCTTTCTGTCTCTGTCTTTTCTCTCTCTGTCTCTTTGTCTCTGTCTCTGTCTTTCTCTGTTTCTCTCTGTCTTTCTCTTGTCTCTGTATCTGTCTTTCTCTCTGTCTCCCTCTGTCTCCATGTCCTTCTCTCTATCCCTCTGTCTCTTTGTCTTTGTCTTTATTTTTTGTCTTTCTCTCTGTCTCTTGTGTCTGTATCTGTGCCTCTGTCTGTCTCTGTCTCTCTCTGTCTAGCTCTGTCTCTATCTCTTTCTGTCTCTGTCTCTCTCTTTCTCTATCTCTGTCTCTCTCTATCTGTCTGTCTCTCTCTCAATACTGGCAAAAAACTCCAAACAAACCACCAACTCTCTACCAACTTAATTAAATTAAAGGCCTCGAGCTTCTTTTTGTTCATTGCACCTAATAAACAGGAGTGGTGAATAGGAGGAGGTAACAGCCAACAAACAAACCTTTCACCATGGATGAGTTTTTACATGAATATGTAACAAAGAATTAGAATGTAAGTTACTAACAGAATCATGAGTCTTAAGTACATTCATTTAGCTCTGGAGAGATATGCTTTCTACTGGGGGGAAAAAAGGCAATGATGTGGATCTGAAAACCCTTTGAAATTATAAAGAGTGACTAATTAAAATGAAATGTACTGCAGTCTTATAAATAAATATGAAATCCTTCATAGTAATTGCTTGGTATGCCCTATGTTTCTTCTACCCATAGTAGAGATGACAACATTGGGAGAAGATTTAATTTGTATCCTACGTTGACAATTGAACCTAATTTATTTCATGCAATAGTTACTTACCTATTTATAAGCATACTGAATTTTCCAGTGTGTAAATTATTTTCTGGAAATAAATTAAGTACTTTCAAAACAACATGAACCCTTTTTTCTAGGTCACTACAGCATCCTGAAGTGAATCATCTCCCTTAAACATGAAATGGTACCTAGTAGCCAGAACGAGTTAAATGTACCTTTCAAAGGACTTAGTTTACTCCCAGGGAGTAACATACTCATGGATAGATTCTGGATGATAAATTAGGCATCAGGAAGTTTTTTTTTCCAAGTGAATTGGGCTCACTGTTGTCTGAAAAAAATTACTACCTTACATTTATTTCAGACATGTTAAGGCAAAAGGTTCATAAATGGTTTAAAAAAGATGGAAGAGAAAAATACCGTAGGGAAGTACTGAATTGGGAGTTAGAAGATTTAGGTTGAATTCAGGCTCTGCAACTCATTAATGCATATTTTAAAATACTAATAACTAGCATTTATATATAGCACTTTGGAATTTGCAAGGCATTTTACACAGTAATTACCTCATTTGATACTTGCAACAGCCCTGTGAGGTTGGTGATATTAAATATCCCCATTTTACGGTTGAGGAAACAGGCAGAGAGAACTCAAATGACTTGCTCAGGGTCTCATTACTACTGAGATGCTACAAGGATCTGAGTCAGGATTTGAACTTATTCCTTATTGACCCAACTCTAGGGCTATCTCCATTGTGATCACTCTTAATTAAATAATGTAAAAATGAATAAAAATATACTGTCTCAGATTCTAGTCATGTGGCTCTAGGCTGGTCATGGAACCTTTCAGATTTAGTTTCTTTTCTGTAAAACAAGAAAAATCACACTACCCATTTCACAGTGTTATTCTAAGATTCAAATGAAATCATGTGCATACAGTATTTTGCCAGTCTTAAAACACTAAGTTACTTATAGGCTCATAGGATCATAGATTAAAAGCTGAAAGACATCTTATAGACAGACCATTTAGTCCAAATCCTTCATTTTACTATTGAGGAAACTGAGGTCTGGGAAAGTTAAGTGAGGGCTCGGAGGGAATAAGTAACAGAGGCAAGATTTGAGTCAAAGTCCTCTGATCAAATGATCTTTTCACTATTTCATGCTGCCTCCCTAAGCCTTGGTTTCCCTATCTGTAAAGTGACAGAATTGTACCAGATTATTTCTGAAATTTCCCTCCAGCATTAAATCTCATCGTCATGGCATCATTACATCCATTTTGCTATGGCTACCTTTCCACAATGCATCATGACAAAATTACAGAATGTTCTATGTGCTTTAAAGAATGAAAGAAATCCAATAAAGCAAAATTGAATTTAGAGACACGAGGTTCCCTAGGCTGTTGAATGAACAGCATTGTCTCCTTCGGAAAGTGTAACCCTTGAACAAGAAGGTCTTAGTCTGAAATTTCACCTTAAAAATCACCCATCTTTCTCTACTTCCTACATGTTCTACAAAGATTTCTACTGTCACATTTAACCAGCCCCACCTCAAGGAATTTATGAAAGTTGCCAGGTTCATATCACAAGGTGGTAATGACTTCAAGCTATGGAAAGTGAAGTTTATAGATAATGTATTTCTGTATATGTATGCACAGACGTATACAATCAATGAGATAAATGAAAATGTCTGTTGCAGATAATTTGTGTCTTTTGAGAAGGCATCTTTGGTTAGTGTATGACCTCAGAGAGAGATTGTATAAATGTCTGGTATCATACTTATCGTTGGTTTTCTTTTGGAGAATGATGGATGGTGCTAGAACCGTTTCAGAGGTACAGTACTGGGCCCCTCTAATCACAGGACAGAAGCTTCCAAATATCCTCAAGTAACCATATTAAAAATACATAAGCTTTTTATAGTAACTCCTCTCCCCCTCAGTAATTAATATGGTAGAGAATCCTTACTTTCATTTCCATATCTTCCATTTAAAATGATGCTGTTAAAATGGGACCTGACCAAACACGGTACCCCACAATTACCTTTAACTTGGAATTCCTATGGGCTAAACATCTTATTTGGCACATGGCTCATCCTACCTAAATAAGGTGAATTAAAAATATTGAACTTAAACTTCACATGGAACATCAATGCAACCTAATAAACTTTTGAGTGTTTAAATTCATTTAAATGCATAATGTATCATTTTTAAGTCATAGCCTGTAAGTACTCGAGAATAAATTAAGATGAAATTAAATATAGATAAATATAAAGTCATACGCAGGTTCCAAAAAAGAATTGAACAAGTATAGGGTTGATGTTAGAGACCAAGGCAGCTGGTTTGAAAAAAAAGACCTAAAGGTTTTGGTGAAATTAAAAGTTAAAATGACTCAGGAATATGCTTAGCAGTCAAAAAGGCTAATGTGATTTTATGCAGCAGTAAGAATGCGGTAGTTTCTGGAGTGATGGAGATGCTAAATCCTGCCATATTCTGCTCTGATCAGAGCATGTCAAGATAGGATGACTAGGATGGTGAAGGACTTTACAGTAATATCTGTGTTTAACCTGGAGAAGATAGAAGAGAGGTGGTCTAACTATGTTCTGGCATTTGCAAGGCTGTTACGCAGGATATAGATTCAACTTCATGGCGTCAGAGGACAGAACTAAGGAAAAGTGAAAAAGTTTTTAAAAAAGGTATATTTAAGGTGGGTGTTAAATATATATATATGCATGTATGTATGTGGATCGTACTGTCCATGGGAGTTTCTTGGCAAAGGTACTGGAATGGTTTGTGGTTTCCTTCTCCAGTGTGTGTGCTCATCCTTTGCTGCCAAAGAAGACCGTGCCATCAGAAAAATGATGACATGACTTACACTTGACTTTGTTTTGAGTGAGGGAGGGCTGTGCAGGTCACCAGTCTCACTTCTCCTCCAGAACCATCTGAATCCAGCGATCAGATATTCATCAGGATGACTGGAGATGACCCAGGATGAGGCAATTGGGGTTAAGTGACTTGCCCAAGGTCACATAGCTAGTGACTATCAAGTGTCTGAGGTGAGATTTGGACTCAGGTCCTCCTGACTCCCGCACTGGTGCTCTATCCACTGCATCACCTAACTGCCCCCTCCTTCTCCTTCTCCAGTAGATAAAGGCAGACAGAAGTTAAGTGACTTGCCTGAAGTTATACATCTAGTAAGTATCTTAGGTCAAATTTGAACTCAGGTCTTCCTGACTTCAGGTCCAGCATTCTATCCACTGAACCACATAACTGCTTCATTTTTTATGGTTCTAGTCTGTACTGCTCCATTTCTTCAGAGCATCCCTCTTTTCCTCTTTCTCCTTCTTGACCACCCTCAGCCCTCCCTCACTGAAAACAAAGTCAAGTGCAAGTCATGTCATCATTTCTCTGATGTCATGGTCTTCTTTGAAAATGAAGGACAAACACGCAATCTTCCCCACCCCAAACCAAAAATAGCCCCTGTGAAATTCTGAAGGGTGGAATCAGATGAGAGGAATGGTTTCAGGAAATAAGATAAGCAGAGGTATTATCAATATCTCTTCCAGGAATATGTATGGTAATAAAATTCTATAAGGTTGTTTTTGCTCTTGAAAATTCAAGTCCCCTCCTTTGACTTATAGCTTCACTGGTCCAAACTTGGCACAACCAGCCTCTGCGCAATATCTATGAATAAAAGTAGCTGAAGGATATTTTAAGAAACCTTGTTGTTGAAGAACAGTTGGTGTTGATGAAAAACATTGAGCTCAGCTCTTCCCCTTCCAGCCTGAGAACATGCCGAGTGTTCGTCTTTGCTTACTTCTCCCACTCCAGTTTTGGCCTAGTCAGGCTTGGCCTCGGGTCTGGTTGGAGAAAAGTCCAGGGTGTATCCTTTCTGCATCCCATCCATGGCTAGGTACCAGTCACAGCAACTGTTAACATGCTTGCCTCTCTAGGATATGGCATTGGGTATCAGTTAGCCCCTGCTTTAGTGATATTTTCCCTAAGACAATGCTTGAGTACAAAGACTTTGTCCAAAGTTACAGATTTAAGAGCCTCAAGACACCTTAAGAGACTCACTAGCCATAGGATCATAAGATCATGGAATTATGCAATAAACTTAGAGAGGAAGGGACCTTAGAGTTCAGTTAGCTCAACCTTTTCAATTTATAGATGAAGAAACTGAGATCCAGAAAGGTTAAATAACTTGCTCAGGATTAAGTGGAGAATACTTGTCAGGGATAGGATTTGAATGCAGAAATTTAGTGATCTTTCTATGTATCAATCTCCACTGTATTCATTCTGTTGATAAAGATACCAAGGCACAGAGAAGGGAACAGATTTGTTCAACTTGTTAATCATAAGATGAATTGGTGGCCGAGTTGGCACTAGTATGAGGGTCTCTTGATTTCCAGTTAGGTGCAGTCTCTCTTATGTCAGGATACTTTTCACAGCACTAATGCATAAATTGTTCTGATTCTACCTCTTTTGGATAATCCCTTGGAGAAATGCTTGAAGTATTTCTCCCTTGTTCAGTGACAACCTCCTTTTCCTTTGTGGGCCAGGGAGCGAATCAGGCTCATAAATATGACGCATTCTTCATGGGATCTAAAAATTCATAGCCTGCATGTAAAATACTTTGACATAACCAGATTAAAGGCATTAAGTAAATGCCTCAGCTTGAAAAATTACAGTCTCCAGGTCATCACTGACTACTAAATAAATATTCTAGCCTGGTTATTAGACCAGTAAATTGCATGAAATTTCACTACCTTGGGCTTTTCTCTGAAGAAAAGATCTCTCCTTTGACCATAGTAAGTGTCTGATACTTCAGACCAAGAGAATCCCCATTCTCTTTAGCAGGGATGGCATCCTTATCAAAATCGTAGGCAATACTAAGCTAGTTGGAGTAGCTAGCACTTTTGTTGATAGAATCAAGATCCAAAATTATCTTGGGAGGAAAGAACACTGAAATGAATTAAGGTGAACTTTAATACATATAGATGTAAAGTTTCATGTGGATTCTTAAAAAATCAGCTCTATAAATGAAAAATGGGGGAATATGGTTCTAATGTAGTTTGGCTGAAAAAGGTCTAGATGTTTTAATTGACTGGAACCTCAAGATGAATCAACACAGTGGTATGAATGTGAACTAATCCTTTGTCTTTGTTAAATTGAAGCATAATATCTTCACTAGGGAAGTGATAATGCCCCCTCATGCTTCTCTGGTTAGATTCTGTTTGCAATATTCCTTCCTTCCTTCCTTCCTTCCTTCCTTCCTTCCTTCCTTCCTTCCTTCCTTCCTTCCTCCCTTCCTTCCTTCCTTCCTTCCTTCTTTCCTTCCTCCCTTCCTTCTTCCTTCTTTCTCTCTTTCTCTCTCTCTTTCTTTCTTTCTTTCTTTCTTTCTTTCTTTCTTTCTTTCTTTCTTTCTTTCTTTCTTTCTTTCTTTCTTTCTTTCTTTCTTTCTTTCTTCAGCATGTATTGTCTCTCTCTCTCTCTCCTCACCTCCTTGAACAAAAAAAATAAAAATAAAACTCTCATAATAAATATAAATGGTCTGACAAAACAAATTCCCACCTCGATCACACTGACAAAATCTGTCTCATTCTGCATTTGAAGTCCATTACTTTTCTGGCAGATGGTGAGTGGTGTGTTTCCTTTTCAGTTTCTGGACTTGTGGCTTGTCATTGCATCAGTCAGAGTTCTGAAACCTTTGGAAGTTGTTCTTCTATGTAATGTCATGACACAAATCATTCTGGTTTTGCTCACTTCATTCTACATCCTTTTATAGAGATTTTTCCAATTTCCATTGAGATGATTCATTTCATTGTGCCTGATGGCACAATAATATTCTGTCACTTTCATACACAGATGATGGGGGCTATAGACGACAGAGGAAGAAACCAAGGCTTAAAGAGGTTCAGTGACTTCCGTGAACGTCTATTTAGAAAATGTCACAGATAAGATCTGAAGCCATATCTTCCTTACTCCAAGTGCAGCACTTCATGCTGCCAGGAGCCCCGGGTTCTTCTCCTAGTTCTATAACAGATTGGATGACTCTGGACAATTAACTTATCCTTGTAATAATTCTGGACCCTTGGAAAGAAAAACACTGAAAATGATTTATTAAAAAATTCAAAGTATATATCAAATATTTGGTATCCTCTTTGGTGCCCTTGTATCTTCATGTCTTTTCTTTTTCTTTCTTTCTTTCTTCCTTCCTTTCTTCCTTCCTTTCTTCCTTCCTTCCTTCCTCCCTTTCTTTCTTTCTTTCTTTCTTTCTTTCTCTTCTCTTTCTTTTTTTTCTTTCTTTCTTTCTCTCTCTCTCTTTCTTTCCTTCCTTCCTTCCTTCCTTCCTTCCTTCCTTCCTTCCTTCCTTCCTTCCTTCCTTCCTTCCTTCCTTCCTTCCTTCCTTCCTCTCTCTCTCTCTCTCTCTCTCTCTCTCTCTCTCTCTCTCTCTCTCTCTCTCTCTCTCTCTCTCTCTCGGATACTCTAAAATCCTTAAGTGGCCAGGACTCTCAAAGTATCTAAGGACTCTCTTCTTCTTAACTCTTACCCCAGAATATCTCTTTGAGTTTCTCTTCTAGTAGAGAGGCTGAAGATGTGAGAAGTACATAAAAGGTGTGAGCAGTGCTCAAGCATTTTTCCCTCAAGAGTAGCTGTCATGTCGATTTGATTGCCTCCATCAAACTTTGAGTTAAGGGCTTCTTGCCGCCCCCAGCCTTCACAAAAGATCCCTACAGGAAAAAAAGAGCTATAAATTTACTCTTCAAAATTCATAGTGATGGGTAAAATAAATGAACAGATGTGGTAAATTAAATGGGACAAAAAAGTTTGAATTTGGATATAGATGTTCTCCATGTTAAGGACTATGAATTTGTTTTAAAATGGGAACTTAAAATAAGAAACATTGTCTAGGAGCTGAACAGTATTCTAAGTAATGAAAATCTATAATTTAAATTCACTTTTTAGTCCCACAGTGATTGAAGAACTCATTCAACTTAAATGCTAGTTCAGTGATTTAGTCTGTGTTATAGATTGACAATGGGCTGGGTCAAGAATTAAAGAACACATTTTAGAAAATTTTGCAGTGTTTTCCATTTCAAGCTGTTTCTTCTGCCCAAATGCACTTTTCAATATTACTTAATTTTAGTTTTTGCTATCATTTTACATAATTCCCCTCCCTTTCCCAGAGAGCTATCCCTTACATCACAAAAAAAAAGAAAGATTAAAAAAAAAGGCCATCAAATCAATTCTGATAGTCTATACAATGTTCCATACCCAGAGTTCCCCAATAATGTAAATGGGAGAGATGAACATGATTTCATCTTTTCTGGAACCAAATTTAGTCATTTTAATTAAGCAGAATTAATTCTTATTTTATTGTTATTTTTTCATGGTTCTTTCCATTACTGTTACCGAAATAACTCTATATTGCTTTCTGAAAACCCATCTTTTTAGAAAAATATTGATGCCTTTTATTTAGAGCACAGTTCCTAATGTACTATCTCATACATTGACCTCTCCTTCATAGCGAAGAATTAACAGTTAAGCACTGGCAACATGATCGCTTTGATTGTATACAGTATTCATAACCCATGGTCTTTTACCTCTCTCCTAAGGAAGAACTTGTTTCCTGGGACCAACATTGGTTTTTGCAATTGAGCTCTTATGTTTTTCTAGTTCTCCTTGAATTCCTCAAATTTGTCAATATAACACAATAACATTCCACTTACTACATTCTCATATAAGTTGTTCAGTTCAGCCTTTCCTCGATTGATAGTGACTCAACTTTACCCCATTTTTCTTCTATAATAACAATCCATTAGTTATCTTTTCAATGCCAGAATTTTCTCAGCAGTGTTATCTGAATTGTGGGATGCAGCTATCTTAGTATAAAATGATTTGACATATGTCCAGATATCATCTAAGGTGGTGGCACCAGAGGCAACATAAGGGATCTGCTTCTGGGAGACAGGAGGCAAGGTGCAAGTGTAGACATTCTTCATTGACTTATCATGTAGTTGAAAGCTCTTCCTCTTGGCTACACAGATGGAACTGCCTGCATCTTTAAAATTACTTGACTGGGACAGTCTCTTTCTTCAGTGTCCAAGGGTAAAAGATTCATTCAGAGACATCAAATGAGACTATGGAGTAAGGAAGAAAAGTTCTAAAGGCCATTTTCCCTCTCCTCCAGGCCATATGGCCCCAATGTACAGGCTTGGGGTTTTGATTTGTTTCTTTAGAATCCTTTAAATTCTAGATGTAAAAAGTAGAGTCCCTCAGATGGGCATTTGAGTTATAGAATTATTGGAGTTGAGGAATGAAGATTGGATGATGCAACAAGTCCATCAGAGAGGATCTGGAAAACAAGGATCCTGGAGCCCATGAGTAGGGGAGGAGAGGTTGAACTTAAATAGAGTGGGACTGCTGCAATGTAGCAACTGAGTTAAGTTCTCAGCCTAATCACCCTTTCCTCCTCAGAGACTAAAGGGACACATGGAGAGATTACATTTGCCAAAGTGTTGAGGGGATGGGGCATATTTTTAATAATTGCTCTTTATCTTTCATGCAAGTAATCCTTTGTGAGAACAAATGGGATTAAAGTGTGACTAAATATAACTGGAGTAATTGAATTCCTAAAATTAGGGGACATGATAAGTGGAGGCTCTATCCAATAGTAGAGAAGAGGAAAAAGATCCCCCTGATGGCCTCAGGGAACTAGAGAGCCCTGGAATAGGGAGTAGGGGTGGAGAGAAATAGAGTAGAGATTAGGGTCAGATTATTATTATTAATATTTAATATTAATTATTATTATTAATATTATTATTATCTCCCATAACATTGGAGGAACCAAAATTACAGATGATCCAAAAGGAATGAGGACCCAAGAGATGAATGGGTTGGCACCAGTGTTATTACATTTCAATATAACATCAAAAATTTCTTGGAAAATAGAATAACATAAAGATCATCATTGAGTCCATGAATGACCAGAAAAGAGGTGAGACAGGGACAGCTATGGAAAACAGAGATGCAGCCTTAATATCCACCAAATATGAAGAGAGCTAGAGAGAGGTGTCAAATGGATCTCTGGATAGGTTTGGCTAAGAATCACATGATGTAGGTCTTGACCTATGTCAGTGAACAGAAGAGACCTTTGATTCACTGAAGTATAATTATAGCTCAGGAACAGCTTACGTTCTCCAGGGACCTTCTGAAAATGTTGACATTTCTTCTTTGATTCTGGTGCAAAAATAGTGATATTGCAGAAATGATCCAAATTTATTTGTTGATATGCACAAAATCCCAACTGGGAGATTTTTATGGGAATGATTGTAATTATTTTTACAATGGATAGGAATAGGGACTTGATGTCAATTCCGTTCATAATATGATATTCAACTTGGGAATAGAACCAAAAGACATAGTGTCCAGCTTAAGGTGAGTTGGAGAAGTCTGATAAGAATTGAGTTGATCAATAAACATTTATTAAGTGTTTTGCTATGTGCCAGGCACTGCAGGGATAGGAGAAGGAAAAAGAGTTGAAGCTGCTAAGGGAAAGAATGTGAAAGACTAGGAGAATGGGGGGAAGGTATTGTCAGAATTAAGGTGTCTGATATCACCAAGTGCTATTCCAAGGTACAAGGAGGCAAAACTAGGTGTTCTTGGAGGTTCCCTCTCTATGCTAAATCCTATAATCCAACAGCTGCTAAAATGCCTCCCAGGTCTGACATTCTGTAAGGTCTCTGAACAAATACTCTCAAGTACAAATTTAGTTCAGAAGTCCCCTCCCCATGAATAAAATCTTTATCAGGAAAAACAGATTTCTCTACCTTCAGTTTTATTCTGGGATCCCAAAGCTTTGATCTAGGTGGGAGGTGGCCTTTGTTCTAGTCCAATAGATGGGAATTTGTTTGCATGACAGCTTCCCTGTAAATCTACATAATATGCATTTCATCTATTTGCACCAGAAGCTGCTCTCCTTAAAAATTCTGGGGAAGATGTTTTGCTCCAAGCCAAATTCTCTACAGGCAAAAGAATGATTCAGTTTGGCAGTTTAAGCCTTGGGGAAGAATAAAGCAGAAAGGAATTCAAGTTCTTCTGGAAAGGGCTTTAGATGTTGTTTTCCTGAGCAGGTGAGATCCACCCTGGAAAGTTTTCCATAGTTTTTCTCACATTGAGTCCTATTTTACTCTCCCCTTTCTTTATTCCACTTTCTTACATCTGAGCACCAATGGTAACTGGAACCAATTTTCCAGGTGTCCAAGTGCTTCTATTCTCTTAGCTGGTCTTGTGTACACAAAGGCACAGATGAATCTAAATGGTCCTCAAGTTTTCTGATCAATCCCATTCAGAGACAACTCTGGAGTCTCAACTTGGGGCAACAGTTGGGACTTCAAAGTGACCCTAGATAATGGAAACTTGAGGAAGGTGAGAATTATTCAGGGTTTAGAAAAACCAAGAGAGGTTTAGGATTGTATGCAATTATTTGAGAGACTCACATGGAACACATATTCTCATTTTCCCTAATTTGCAGAAATAGGATTATTGAATAGAAGTTGCTGAGAGGCAAATTCCACAATATAAGGGAAACTTCAATTCAGCAAATATTTGTTGAGCACCCACTGTGTGCAAGATACTATGGTAGTGCTGAGGCTGCAGGTACAAAAACCATAAAAACAGTAGCTACCCTGAAGTCTATAGAACTTCCTAATAGACCTGTTGAAGAGGGATGAGCTACCTTTGGAGGTGGGTGTGCTCCCCATCACCAGAAATCATAAAATGAAAGGTCTACAGCTGGGAGACATCCCAGAGGCCATGTGATCCAAGCTGTCATTCATTATATAGCCAAGGAAACTAAAACACAGGGAAGATAAATGAGATATCCAAGACCATAGAGTTAGAAAGTGTCATAAGCAGGATGTGCACCCAGACCCTCCTACTCCTGAACCATAGCTCTTTGTATTATGCTTCATATAGACCCCTTATGGGAGATTAGAAAGCATTACTGTTCAGGTGAGTGAGGTGACCTCCGAGGTTTCTTCCAGCTCTCAGACTTTGATTCCATATTGAAGAAGGCAAAGGAAAGAAGGAAGAAGAAGGAAGAAAGGTACCATTTAGATTATTTATTTTCTTTTTTAATCTCTTCTTGTAAGTGCTCTAAGTCCCATTTATCACAATCCGATTTTGTGTCAAGCTATGGAATTTCTATGGCTTGGTTAACACCAATGATATCTTCTGTAACAGTTCAGTAGACTTTAGTCACTAGCATTTATATCACTTTTTACTTTGACCATACTTGTACACTGGACTGAGTCCTAGAAGAAGGGGAAATAAATGTGTGATTAATCAGACATATATACAATAAAGGTTGGGCAAGCCTGAAGTGAATTCTAATGTTTAACCCCCATAAGGTTGTCAGTGTGGCTTAAGAACACAAGTAGTCCTGGGACAGCTGGTTTGCCTGCCACTACTTTCTGGTCCCCACTCCTAATAGTACAACAATGTTTTTGCCAGGATTTCTAGATAGATAGAAGAGTGAGTGAGTGAGCATTTGTTAAAATACTTACTATAACCAGGCACTATTTCTATCTCTGGTGATACATATACAAACAAAAAACAAGATAGTCTCTGTCCTCAAGGAACTTTCATTCTAATGGGGGACAACAACATATAAAAGGGAATTGAAAAGTGTTAAAAGTTCAGGAACAGTCCAGGGAGTTCTGAGCTGAGCCATGGTTGGAGTGAACTGAGCTGATGTGGGATAATTCATCAAATACAGTTATGGTCAAATTCACCTCTAGAGGAGGAAGTTGTAGAGGTAGACGTTTGACTGGAGTGAAGATGGTCACT
This sequence comes from Bettongia penicillata ogilbyi, assembly GCA_023548195.1. Classification (NCBI taxonomy): domain Eukaryota; kingdom Metazoa; phylum Chordata; class Mammalia; order Diprotodontia; family Potoroidae; genus Bettongia; species Bettongia penicillata. The sequence continues at coordinate 615,362 of JAJHZJ010000425.1, forward strand.
GGAGTAGAGGTTCAGGTGTCCGTGGAGTTATGGGCTGAAATAGGTTTAGGGTTTTCTAAAACACTATTTTGTCTTTTTTCAAAAACTTTAATCTTTTTCAAATTATGAACTTAACCATCAAATAAAATTAGTATTTTCTTATGTGAAGTAGAACAGATTACATGTCAGACTGAGTATTGTATAGTATTTGCTTTTGTTTTGAGATATGTTATAAATTCAATATGTAATTTTCAAAACTATCCTGTTTGCCTCTGATCCTTTTTTCCTTTACTTTGTGCTCTTTTCTATGAAATTATTGGGTATATACATAGCTTGATGGCACATGCAGTGGATCTGTAGTCAAGAAGACCTGAGGTCAAATCCATCCTTTAACGCCTACTAGCAGTGTGACCATAAACAAATCACTTAACCCAGGGGTGAGGAACCTGTGACCCCAAGGCCATATAAGACATGCTAGGTCCTCAAGTACAGCCCTTTGACTGATCTCATTTCACCTTTTTTCATGCAACCTTAAAGAATAAACTTGTCTGGCATTTAGATTAAATGAAATTTACTAAAAGGAAATTGAAAATAAAGACTTTAAAAATCTAAAGCAGTTGCAACTACAGATGTATGTAGTGCCTGAATTTCTTTTTCTAAATATTTTTAGTTAACTATCTCCCAATTAAATGTAGAAAAATTAACATTCATTTTAAAAAATGTTGAGTTTCAAATTTTTTCTTTCCCTTCCATCTCTTCCCACCTTCTTAAAAAGGCAATTTGATACTGATTTCTTGTGTGAAATCTTGTGTCTGAATTTCTTATTTCCCAACCTCAATTGTTTATTCTACCCCTTAATCCACCAACAGATACAGAAGATCCCTACCTCCTTAAAAAAAATAGATGACACTGTTTTTTCTAACACTGTTTTTTCTTGGCTCTCCTCCAACCTCTTTTGGCTCTTTTATTAGTTCATTTTCTGTTTTCTTTCCTCTAAATATGAGTATCCTAGGCGTTCTTCGATTCTCTCTTTATAGTTTCTCCCTTGGTAATCTCATCTTCTCCCAGAGTTTCAATTATGCACATGATTGCAAAATCTACATAACCCAGTCTTAATGTATATTTTAACATCATGAATTGCCAACTGCTTACTGGCAATTATTAGTTCCTTCATGAAAAGAATGTTTAATTTTTTTCTTTGACTCTGCTAGTGCCCAGGACTATGCCTTGAACGTTGTAGGCATGAAATAAAGTTTGGTGAATTCAAAGTTTATTGAAGTAGATAACATGAGAATTATCATCTTCATATTACAGATAAGCCTCAAAGAAGTAAAAATGACCCATCTATGATTGCATAGTTAGTAAGCATTGGAATTGGGATTTAAAATCAGGCTTTCGAACTCTGTCACACTTTCCATTATACCGTATTGTTGGATTTAGAATTAAACAAATGAAAAGTAACGTCTAATCTGGGATGTGATTTAGTCTGTAGGAGACTTTTCAGTTTCTTCAATGAGAGTTTCCATAGGATGAGTGCGAGTTGAAAGATAATGAAAAAACAAAACACAAACAAAAAGCAAAACACAACCCTCCTCCCCCGAAAACCCACAAATAGACAAAAAAAAATATTTCTAATAACAGAGCAGAAAACTTGTGGGGTTCCCAGCTATTTGAAGATGATTCTTGGAATGATGACTTGTTCCTATAACACCACAATAACCAGATTGTTTCCTTGTTTGATTCATATATTCTTATGTTATTTCTATGGCATCCCTCTTCACAAGTAGAGACAAGACTGTATCCTTGTAAGATATCCTTGAGGAATCACATTCCTACTCCCTTGTGCCAACATCCTTCCAACAGTTTTTAAAAATATTGACATTAGGCAGTGGTCACAAATACCTTTAGGCATAGGATCATGGAATAGTCCTCTCTCTCTCTCTCTCTCTCTCTCTGTAATTCTGAGAGGCAGAGTATTATATATTGGAGAAAAAGAAAATCATGTGTAATTAATATATAGTGATATTTCTTACTTCAAGGATTCATGATAGGATTATTGAGGTTCATCCCTCCTTTGACATAGGTCACAACTCTCCCATTCTTTGGTTCTTGGGCTTCAAAAATTGTTTTAACTAGGAAAATTTCATTACCTTGTGGCCAGTTTTCTCATAATCAGGTTTTCTGAAATTAGCTAGGCTAGTTTGTGCTGGATACATGTTTGAAAGACTTTCTATCTTCAGGGTACTTGTGAAAGCTTCATTTCTGTTCCATAGGCTTTGAGAAATGGGACTTTGAACCAAAATGAATTGTTGCAGTAAAACTGCTTTTTAAGTCCAAGAACTCCTTTAAAATCTTAAAATTATTGAGGACATCTCCTTCCAAGGATCTTGTGTTTATGTGCATTATATTTAGAAATCAGAATTGAAATGTCTTAGTATTATTAGAAATTGAAATGTCTTTAGATATTTAGAAATGACTATGAAAATAGTTTTGAACTCATAGACTTGATAAAAGGCTCTCAGGGACAACAAAATTCCCTGGACATTCTCTGAGACTTGATAAAGTTGGCATTAATAAAGGAGGCTATTATATAAAGTAGCATTAATGATACCAGATGTTTGTATAATGTTTTAGTTCGCTAAGCACCTTTTCTAGACTGTCTCATTCAACACTTGCCATAACACTGTGAAGCAAACTTCTTTATGATAGTTTGACATATGAGGAAATGACAAGTCAGAGAAGTCAAGTAACTTGTCGATGGTCACAACTGTAAGGTCTAAATAAGAAAACCTACCAGAAAATCATTTCTTTTTTTTCCTTTTTTTTTTAAATAAATATAAATTTATTTATTTAACTTTTTACATTCATTTTCACAAAATTTTGGGTTCCAAATTTTCTCCACATTTCTCCCCTCCCCCCAACCCCAATACACCAAGCTTTCTAATTTCCCCTATCACCAATCTGCCCTCTCTCTATCCTCCCTCCTTTCCTTTGCTCCCATCTTCTCTTTTGTCCTGTAGGGCCAGATGACTTTCTATTCCCCATTAACTGTATTTCTTATTTCCTAGTAGCAAGAACAATACTCAACAGTTGTTCCTAAAACTTTGAGTTCCAAATTCTCCCCATGCCTCCCTCCCCACCCATTTCCTTTGGGAAGGCAGGCAATTCAATATAGGCCATATCTGTGTAGTTTTGCAAATGACTTCGATAACAGTCGTGTTGTGTAAGACTAACTGTATTTCCCTCCATCCTATCCTGCCCCCCATTGTTTCTATTCTATCTTTTGATTCTGTCCCTCCCCGAGTGTTGACTTCAAATTCCTCCCTCCTCCCATTGCCCTCCCTTCCATCATCCCCCCACCCTGCTTATCTCCTTCTCCCCCACTTTCCTGTAGTGTAAGATAGGTTTTCATACCAAAATGAGTGTGCATTTTATTCCTTCCTTTAGTCGAATGTGATGAGGGTAAACTTCATGTTTTTTTCTCATCTCTTCTCTTTTTCCCTCCACTAAGAAGTCTCCTGCTTGCCTCTTGAATGAGATATAATTTACCCCATTCCATTTCACCCTCTCTCCTCCCACTACATTTCTCTCTCACCGTTTACCTTAATTTCTTGTAAGATATGGCCCCATCCTATTCAATTCACTCTGTGCTCTCTGTCTGTGTATGTGCATGCATGTGTGTACGTGTGTGTGTGTGCGCGTATGTGTGTATGTGTGTGCACGTGCACACATGTACATGTGTGTATATATGTGTGCGCACGCGCGTGTGTGTATGTGTGTGGTCCCACCAACTACCCAGATACTGAAAAGTTTTAAGAGTTACAAATATTGTCTTTCCATGTAGGAATGTAAAAAGCTCACCTTTGGTAAGTCCCTTATGACTTCTCTTTGCTGTTTACTTTTTCATGCTTCTTCTCATTCTTGTGTTTGAAAGTCAAATTTTCTTTTCGGCTCTGGTCTTTTCATTAAGAATGCTTGAAAGCCCTCTGTTTCACTGAAAGACCATATTTTCCCCTGAAGTATTATACTCAGTTTTGCTGGGTAGGTGATTCTTGGTTTTAGTCCTAGTTCCTTTGACTTCCGGAATGTCCTATTCCATGCCCTTCGATCCCTTAATGTAGAAGCTGCTAGATCTTGTGTTATCCTGATTGGATTTCCACAATACCAGAATTGTTTCTTTCTAGTTGCTTGCAATATTTTCTCCTTGACCTGGGAACTCTGGAATTTGGCCACAATGTTCCTAGGAGTTTCTCTTTTTGGATCTCTTTCAGGCGGTGATTGATGGATTCCTTCAATACTTATTTTGCCCTCTGGTTCTAGAATATCAGGGCAGTTTTCCTTGATAATTTCATGAAAGATGATGTCTAGGCTCTTTTTTTTGATCATGGCTTTCAGGTAGGCCCATAATTTTTTAATTGTCTCTTTTGGATCTATTTTCCAGGTCAGTTTTTTTTCCCATGAGATATTTCACATTCTCTTCCATTTTTTCATTCTTTTGGTTTTGTTTTGTGATTTCTTGGTTTCTCAGAAAGTCATTAGCCTCCATCTGTTCCATTCTAATTTTGAGAGAACTCTTTTCTTCAGTGAGCTTTTGAACCTCTTTTTCCATTTGGCTCATTCTGCTTTTGAAAGCATTCTTCTCCTCATTGGCTTTTTGAACCTCTTTTGCCAATTGAGTGAGCCTATTTTTCAAGGTGTTATTTTCTTCAGCATTTTTTGGGGTCTCCTTTAGCAAGGTATTGACCCATTTTTCATGCTTTTCTTGCATCTCTCTCATTTTTCTTCCCAGTTTTTCCTCCACCTGTCTAACTTGATTTTCAAAATCCTTTTTGAGCTCTTCCATGGCCTGAGCCCATTGGATATCTATTTTGGATGTTTGGGATACAGAGGCCTTGACTTCTATGTCTTTCCCTGATGGTAAGGATTGTTCTTCCTCATCAGAAAGGAAAGGAGGAAACATCTGTTCACCAAGAAAGTAACCTTCCATGGTCTTATTTTTTTCCCCTTTTCTGGGCATTTTCCCAGCCAGTTACTTGACTTCTGAGATTCCTCTCCACCCCTGCCTAGATCTGTCCAGCTAGTGCTTGGGGTCTGAGATTCAAATGCTGCTTCCCAGCCTCAGGGCTTTCCTTTGCGGGAGCAGCTGCTATTCAATGTGAGCTTAAGTTCTGGTGCTGGGGTGGGGGCAGGGCCGCCTCCCAGGCTCAGTTCCCTCAGGAGGTTTATGTGGAGACCTTCAGTAATGGCCCTGAGCTCCTTGCCTGCTCTGTGAGTTCCAGGCCGCCGCTGCCTCTGACACTGCCTCTGCCTGTGCTGCTGCCTCCCAAGGGGGCCCGAGTCACGGAGACACTCCGCTCCCCTCTCAGCCAGCCCAGAAGTCTCTCTCACTGACCTGTAGTGCCTGCAGGTGGAGGGACCTTTGCGGCCACCAGAGATTTCATCCCTGAAGCCTGCTTGGATTTGCTCCTCTGGGGAGGTGCGTCCAGGACAGTTCAGGGGTGGGCTCCATGTCCAGAGCATGACGGACCCCTGGGGACGGCTTTTCAGGGCTCTCTGGAAAGGAAATCTCTTCCGCAGTGTTTCTGGGTGGCTTGCAGTGCTCCAGAATGTGAGTCTTTCTACTCCACCATCTTGGCTCCTCCCCGAAATAATTTCTTTAAAGAACTATGTTGTCTTAATTTTTGTGGAATATACCACGAGTAGAACTGAAGGAGATAGAATTACTCTACTAGTATTTCCTACAGCACCTCTGGAATCTAAGCATGATGGAAGTTGTGTATACTGAAAAAAGCACTGAGATTGAATCAGAAAATTCTCATTGAATGGTTGCAATGTAAACTTGAAAGTAAATCTCTGCTTAGTCTATCCCCTGCCCTTCAATAATTTGAATTTATCCATAAAGTGCAAAATGATACTTTTTCTAATTGGTAGAAAATAAGAGACTGGAAAGGATATTTAATACATAGACAGAATCAGAATTCAGAAAGACCTTAGGAGTCTAAAATTTTGATCCAAATAGGGAAAAAAACATAAAAAATTAATAGGAATGACTAAACAATGCTTAATGTTTGGATGTAAATATAGTGAAGATCTTCAAGTTAATGTTATATTAAGATGCAATGAAGAAACTTGGAATGTTTAGCCTGGATAAAAGGAGACTTGGGGGAGTAAAAGATGCTTTCAATTATTTGAAGGCCCCATGATGTGGAAGAAGGATTAGACCTGTGTCTGTGTGACCCAGAGAGCAATATTGAGTACAATAGATGCAAGTTACAAAGAGGCAAATGTAAGGGAAGACTTCCAAGTGAACAGAGCAGACAAAATTGGAATGGATTAATTTAGTTTGTCATGGATCCTGACTTGCTTCAGGTTTTCAAACAAAGGCTAAATACTCTTGTTGGGATTCTTTTAGAGAGCAACTTCAGGAGGCAGTTTTAGACTTGTAGACTTGATGTAAGCAAGAATTGCCTCATAATGTAAACTCTTCTCAAACTTTTAAATTTATTTCTGAGACACTGAGTCATTAATAGTACATGAGGTGAATTATCCATCTCTATGTATCTTCAAAATTGAGTTATGCCCAGGTTGTGTGTTCATGCATCCAGGATTTTGAAAAAGCCATCCCTATTTAGTCTTGGGTTAGAGTAGATTAACCCTAAGATAATTTCTGAATCTGAGACTGTAAGATTTTGTGGTGTGCCACTTGTGGAGGTGGACGAATAATTCCCATATCAAAGACTGTATTTGGAAATGATCTTGATTTTTAATAAATGATCTAGGTTTGAAGGACAATAACTCAGTAAGAATTAGTTAATTATTTTAGTAGTGACAGAATAGATAGGATACATTCATGGTCTTCCATCACAACTGAAACCTGGCTATGAAGAGCAATGAAAAAGCAAAGATGTTCCTATACAGATCAACTGATCATGGTGCAATGTTGGAGACCAGGGTTCTGCCCACTAACTAAGTTATGAACTTGTGCAAATCATTTAACTTCTGCTAAATGTAAAAAAGTGAGGTTAATGGTTTGGAGGTAGAACCCTAAGATCTATGGACTAATAAATATTTTTAGCACCTAGCATTGAATAAGTTGGATATAGTATAAATCATAGTTGCTCACATTTGTAAAGACACTTTCCTCACAACAACTCTATGAGCTAGATAGTACAATTATCCCCATTTTTCAAATGACATAACAGGCTCAGAAAGGCAAAGAGATTTGACCAGTCATCTGACTAGGTAATTATAGAGCTGAGATTCAAATTCATGTCTTCTGACTCCCATTCTTTTGATTCCCTCCCCACCACTCTCCTACACCTCATTATAGAAGACTTCATAGAGGATGTAAGATTCTAGTTGGGTCTGGATTCAACCATATTAATAAAACAGGTTTTGCCTATAAAAAAGACTAATTTTTAAAAAATAAACTATGACATCTACCTTCTCAATTTTTCTTAACAGTGGAGTTTTTTTTAAAGTCACTATAGTTTCTCCATGCTGATTCTTACATAGAACTTCTGCTGTGCTTTCAAATAATTTTCTTGTTGTAACAAAATATTTCTGAGGATGTTTCTGTATTTACCTAATGGTTGAAATTGGAAAGTGATGAGAGAGGGGAAAAAGGAACCAGTAACGTCTGAGAATGCAGTTCTAGGACTTCCCACTCCCACAAGTATGTACACCAATTAAGTGTACATAAATGACTGCACAGCAATTCCATAAGGATTGCCTTCTCAGAGCAAATATTATCTATTTCTTTTATTACATGAAATCCCCTATTAGAGAACCCAATCCACAGTTAATGTCAATACCCTCCCAGTTGTTGGGAAAAGGAAGTATTGTTTTCATTATGAGACTCTGTGTAAGGTAAGTATTATGGGTATAGTCAAAAGGGGTCAAAGAAAATATGGCCCACTACAGAATAATGAATGAACATTTAAACAAGCAACACTCATTTCTGGAATTCTTCCTTTTTGGCTTGAAAAGGATTTGTGCATACTGGGTAATTGAGACAATTTAAATGATTGGCTTTTTTAAAAATTTTCATTGTGAATTAATAGTTTTAAACTAGAAAATTTGTAAGTTTTTTTGTCCATTTCTAATGTTTTACAGTATGGAATTGAACTATAGAGGGATACACTAGGTATTACAATAGGCATAGAACAAACTTTCAAATTCCATGATTCTCCTTCCCTCTCTCAAGACTCTGCTGTGGATGCTCTCCCCTCCCCTCCCATTCCCTATAATCCTTTCCTCTCTCCCTCCCTCCCTCCCTCCCTCCCTCCCTCCCTCCCTCCCTCCCTCTTTCTCTCTCTCTCTCTCTCTCTCTCTCTTTCTGTCTCTCTTTTTCTTCTTCTCACACATGCATACATATGTTTATATATGACTAAATATGCTTCCTTGTGTTCAATTTTGATCTGTTATCATTTTTAGGTAGATGAGTCACAAATACAAATATAGAAATACGCACATTTATATATGTTGTAAGGAGGCAGCTCGGTGGCTCAGTCAATAGTGTGCTTGGCCTGGAGTCAGGTAGATCTGAATTAAAATCTGACTTTAGATACTTACCAACTGTGTGACCCTGAGCAAGTCACTTAACCCTTGTTTATCTTAATCCACTAGAGAAGGAAATGTCAAACCACACAGGGAAAAGAAGACAGAAAACATTTTACTTTTTATCCTGAACTTCAGAAGTTCTATATCACTATCCAAATTTTCCATCAACCTTAAACTCAATATGTCCAAAACAGAGCATATCTTTTCTCCTAAATCTACCTTGCTTACAGCTATGTGGCACAGCAGATAAAGAAACAGCGGTGGAGTCAGGAAGGCCTGAATTCAAATCCCACTTTGGATACTTATTATCTGTATGACCCCAGGCAAATCATTTAACTTATGTCTGCCTCAGTTTTCTCATCTGTAAAATGGGAATAATGATAGTCCCGCCTCCCAGGGTTGTTGCAATATAATGAGATAGTTTGTGTAAGTGCTTTGCAAACCTTACAATTCTATACAAATGTTGGCTATTATATCTGTTGAGAGAACAGCCATACTTCTAGGCACCCAGGTTCACAATCTCAGAAGCATTCTTAATCCTTCCCTCTTTCCTATCTTACATACCCAATCTTTTGCCAGATCTTACTGATTCTACCAGAGAAATGTCCCTTTCGTCTCTGCCCTTCTCTCCAGTCACACTCTCCAGTTCAGGTCCTCAGCACTCCCCACTTGGACTGTGGCAATAGTCTCTTGATTGACTAACCTGATTCCAGGCTGTCTTCTCTCCAAACCAGCCTTCACGCAAGGGCCAAATTCATCTTCTTAAAGTACAATTCTGACCAGGTCACTCAGCTGTTCAAAAAGTGTCAGTGGCCATCTAATGCTTCTCGGTAAAATACCAGTTTTTCAACCTATCTTTCTAGCCACTTCCTAGGACTTTTCCTCAAGCATTTTCCAATCCAATTTGCTTACTTGCTGTTTTCTGCACTCAGAATTTTCTCTCTCCTTGTCATTCATTTCACAGTCCGTCCTTCATCCTATAGAGTACCTTTTCCACCTCTGTTCTTAGATTCTGAGATTTCTCCAGACCTCAGTTTAGTCACAACTTTCTACTTGGAGCTATCCCTGATCCTGCCCTGAAGTCCAGCTGTTAGGGCTCTCAGGCTGGTCAAATTTTCTTGCAAATAATTATTACACATGTATGGATTTGTTGTATCTTTCCCAGTAGAATGAAAACTTCTTGAGGCAAGAATGATTTATCATTTTTGTCACAGTTCCAGTAATTGTTAATTGTTAAGTAAATTGGTACCTAAATTATGATTTTCACAAAACTTCCAACCCAGCCAGGTTTATGTATATCATACACAAACTCCTACTAAAGTCTGTAGCCAATTAGTGGTATTCTTTCATTCTCCATACACTTTGCTATCAGAAGATATCTTTGCTTTCTGTGAAATATGCCCATCTGTTACGATGCCATAGCTTTTCCAAAAATATGTAAGTCTACCCCAATCCTGATTTTTTTCTTTAGTCGATATTCAATTGGCTCACAGAACAAATTGACCTGAGGACTCTCTTGGACTCTATGTGGGTATTTTGTTGGTGGGATATGAAAATAGATAGTCCTATTATACTTGCTGTCTTCTGTAAAAGTTGCATCTTTGTATGTTTTCCAAAGTTTGCATTTTTACAGCAAGTATGTGGTACAGAACAATGAAAAATGAACAGGAGTTCTTGGACAATCAGTGTATCAAGATGGAAAAATATTTTCAAAATAACACTGTAAATTTGCCCTGCTATTGAATTATCAATTCCAATGCACTTGGTGAATCTTAGAATAATTTCCCAAATATATGAATAAGCAGGACACAGAAGAGAAGGTATGGATGCTTGCATATTATATATTCATTGATAATCTGAAGTATTGAAATCTCTCTACATATTCATGTACATGCGTGTGTGCTTGTGTGTGTATGTGTGTGCAATTAGGAAGATATATTAAAGAAGATCCAAACAGCTCTATGGTTTTTTCTATTTACTTTTTTTTTTTATCTTGGGCACACTGGAGATACACTGAACTGAGAAACAAAGATTAAGACATTGTACTACAGTTCATTTAAAGGGAAATTTGCTTCTCTCCCATTGAACAGGGTTATATATTTTTAAGCAAAATCAATGACAGAACTGTTATAGCTTGAGTCTAATCTCTTAAAAGAGGCTCTTGTTTAGTAATAAAAATAGTGCAGTAAAAAAGAAAATTTTTTTAAGAGGACAGTGTTATGACAGACCATCCATAAAACAAGATTTTATTTTCTATAAAGTCTTGTAAATCTTCATTCCTAAAGTAAGAAGGCTTCATTTCACAGTGCATTTACGTCAAAATGCTAAACTCGCTCACGTGATTCAATCGCATTAGACTTGTCAAGTCTCACTTGTTGAAATGAGTGAGATTTGAAAACTTTTGAGTGTGCTATTACATTGTCCATTTCTGTGCACTGTGAATCTTTATGGCTATGTGAAAATGAAGTCAAAAGTGGGGGAGATAGCTTACTTTAAATAAGTGAAACAGAAGAGATCTATTATTTCAGGTGGTCAAAGGACAGCAGTTCTAAGGAGGGATGGGGCAAGCAGTTCAAATAAAATACGCATAGATAGCCCAAAAGCTTGAACTAGCTTTATAGCTTAATTAAATCATTGCAACCATCTTTAGCTTTTAAATGGTACTTACCTTAGTGGTGATTGATTTCTTCTTTGTCCAATAGAGTAATGAAGGCAATAAAAAATGGTTCCTATTATCTTTCTGGTCCATCTAAGTCCATGATGTACTGAGAGAATTATGTAAAAATCTGATATCTTCAAGAGTCAAATGAAATAGAATGATACATTTTATTCAATTTTGGATGAGCATCCAGACTTCAAATTGCCACAGGCATATTTAGACTTCAAGCCCAGGGTCTTAGGAGTTAGAGCTAGAAGGGATTTTAAATTAACTTGCTCAGGTCTTTCATTTTAAAATGGGGATACTGAGGCTGAGAAAAGTGAGACAAGCTCCTGGTAATCACACAACTTGTGTGTGTGTGTTTGTGTGTGTGTGTGTATTTGTCACAGCTGGGATTCAAACCCAAGTCATCTAGAATCCAAGTGCAGTTTTATCATGCTGCCTTACCCCACCATGTTTCCTTCAAAGACAATGTATTCTCTAGTTATACAGTGATTCTAATCTGGTGAGGCTGAGTTCAGAAATTTCGGACATGAATTTGTACCCCCTCCTCTTCTTTTCCTTTCAGACTGGCACTAGGCAAACAAAGGAAGAACTTCAGGAAGAACAGGCTGCTTCAATTAATGCTAACCTTTTTAGTCTTTCCTCTACCTTGCCAATTGGAGAAGGGTTGGTATTTGAGTATGGGTACTAATGGATCCTAAAGAGGAGATCTCAAGAATCTGACTGAGATTCATATCATTTTTTAGTTTTACTTGAAAAATTTCTTTTATTCCTTTTATAACAACCTTTGGCCACAGATTGGCTGGCCCAAAAAAAATCCCTCAAAACCAAAAAAACAAACTTGTTGACACAGTGAACAGAGTGCATAACTTGGAGTTGGGAAGACCCAATTTCAAGTCTGGCCTCAGACACTTAGTAGCTTATGTGATGCTGGGCAAGTCACTTAATATGTACCTCAGTCTCCTCAACTGTAAAATGGCACCTACCTCTCAGAGTTGTAGTTTGTATCAAATGAAAAAATATTTTTTAAAGAGTGCTTTAGCACAGTGCCTGTTGCATAGTAGGAACTACATAAATGCATATTTCCTCAGTTTGGGAAGGAAAGAAGCTAACCTGAGATCAGCCCTCAGAAAGGAAAGGGAAGGTTTTTACATAGGGGGTGAAGGAGGGAATCCTGGAACTTCTGAAGAGAGAAGGACAAGGTGGCAGTAGTCCCATGACAACAGTGTAACTGTGACTACAGTAATTGGGGCCTGCTGCCACATTTACAGTTTTCTTCTTTTTTTCCCCCTGCCCTCAAGGAATCTATATTCTTTTTTAAAAATATGTAATTTATTTATTCTTCAGTTCTTACCATTCACTTCCACAAGAATTTGAATTCAAAATTTTCTCTGCATCTCTCCTCACCCCCTCCCCAGGACAGCATGCACCCCATCCACCCCTTCCTCCAGTCTGTCCTCCCTTCTATTACCCATGCATCTTCCATCCTCCCCTTTCTCTCTATTTTCCTGGAGGGCAAACTAGATTTCTGTACTCCATTCTCTGAATATCTTAATTTCCACTTACATGCTAAAACAATTTTCAACTTTCATTATTAAAGCTTTGTGTTCCATATTCTATCCCTCCCTCCCTCCCCATCTACCCTCATCGAGAAAATAAGCAATTGAATATAGGTCACACATGTATAACAATGCAAAGCACTTCCATAATAGTTATGTTGTAAAAGACTAACCGCATTTCCCTCTGTCCTATTGTGCCCTCCAGCCATGCCCTGGCTACTCCTTAAACAGGTCTATTCAATGAATGGGAGTTGCCTCACCCTACAACCTTGGCCTAAAGGCCCCAAGGTCTCCAAGTGCATCCTGGCTCTGGAGGAGAAGTGAGGCTGGCGACCTGCACAGCCCTCCTTCACTCAAAACAAACTCCAGTGCAAGTCATGTCACCATTTCTTTGATGGTGTGGTCTTCTACAGAAATGAAGGAAAAACACAATGATCCTGCTCTCCATTTATTATCCATTCTCTCCCTTAACCTGTCCTCCCACAATAGGGTTTGCTTCTGATTATCCCTTTCCCCAATTTGCTGTCTCTTCTATAATCTTCCCTCTCCTATCCCCTTCCCCCTTGCCTTCCTGCAGGGTAAAATAGATTTCCATATCCAGTTGAGTTAATTAAGCCAAATCCCATGAGAGTAAGGCTGACTTATTTCCTTTCATCTCCCCCCTCTTCTTCTCCATTGTGAAAGTTCTTTCTTCCCTTTTTTATGTGAGATGATTTGCTACAATATGCCTCTTCTTTTCTCTTACTCTCAGTACATTCCATTCAGCAGTAAATTTTATTTTTTGAGGTATTCTCCCTTCATATTCAGCTCACTCTGTCTATGTATATGTGTCCTCTGTCTATGTATGTACATACACACATATACGCCCATGTGCATATGCATACCTATGCATATATAATATGCACATACATACGTACCCATACATACTTACATATATATTCCCTCTAATTATCCTAATACTGAAAAAGGTCTCATGAGTTACAAATAACATCTTTCCATGTAGGAATATAAACAGTTTAGTTTTAATGAGTTCTTTAAGTCTTTTTGTTCCTGTTTGCCTTTTCATGTTTCTTTTGATTCTTATATTTGAAAGTCAAATTTTCTATTTAGCTCTAGTTTTTTCAGCAAGAATGCTTGAAAGTCCTCTGTTTCATTGAATGACCATTTTTCCCCCTGAAGTACTATACTCAGTTTTGCTGGGTAGGTGATTCCTGGTTGTAATTCTATTTCCTTTGACTTCTGGAATAGCATATTGCAAGTCCTTTGATCCCTTAGTGTAGAAGCTGCTAAATCCTGTGTTATCCTGATTGTATTTTCACAATACTTGAAGTATTTCTTTCTGGCTGTTTGTAATATTTTCTCCTTGACTTGGGAACTCTCTAATTTGGCTACAATATTGCCAGGAGTTTTCCTTTAGGGATCTCTTTCAGGAGGTGATCAGTGAATCCTTTCCATTTCTATTTTACCTTCTGATTCTAGAATATCAGGCAGTTTTCCTTGATAATTTCTTAGAAGATGAAGGCTCTTTTTTGATCATGGTTTTCAGATAGAACAAAAATTTTTAAATTATGTCTCCTGGATCTATTTTCCAGGTCAATTATTTTTTTCCAATGAGATATGTCATATTGTCTTCTATTTTTTCATTCTTTTATTTTTTTTTTATAATTTCTTGATTTCTCGTAAAGTCACTAGCTTCTATCTGCTACATTATAATTTTTAAAGAACTATTTCCTTCAGTGAGCTTTTGAACTTTTTTTTTTCATTTGGCCAGTCCTGCTTTTTAAAGTATTCTTCTCCTCATTGGCTTTTTGTACCTCTTTTGCCATTTGAGTTAGGCTATTTTTAAGGGTGTTTTCTTCAGCATTTTTTGGAGTCTCTTTAGCAAGCTATTGACTCACTTTTCATACTTTTCTTGCATCACTCTTATTTCTCTTCCTAATTTTTCCTCCACCTCTATCCACTTCAAAATCCTTTTTGAGCTCTTCCATGACCTGAGATGGTTGCATATTTTTTTGGAGGTTTTTGATATGGAAGCCTTGATTTAGATGTTTTCCTCTGATGGTATGCTTTGTTCTTCCTTATCTGAAAAGATGGAAGACAATATCTTTTCAGCAAGAAAGTAACCTCCTATAAGTCTTACTTTTTTTTTTTCCTTTTTAGGGCATTTTCCCAGCCAGTTACTTGACTTTTGAGTCCTTTGTCAAGTCGAGAGTATACTATTCTAGGCTTCAGAGGTTTTGTGCAGATATTCTCTGAGACATCTTTAGGGACTTTAAGTCCTCAGTTCCTCCAACGTGGCATGATCAAAGGAGAGGAGTTTTCTGCTCTCATGACCTGTGCTCTGGTCTGTGAGCAACCATAAGCATTCTTTTCTGCCCCAAAATTGCAAGTAGGTTTCTGTCTCTACAGCCACCATTATCTCCATCACACCAGTGCCAGTGCTCCTCCTCACCCTGCCACTCAAGACTAAGACTCAGATCAGTCACTTGAGTCATCCATGGTCTCTAGACCAGGGCTCCAATAGTGGAAGCTGCTGCTGCAGTGGCTGCCACCACCCTGGGGCCAGGGCTGAGTCTGGACCTTGCTCCCCTCTCACCCAAGTGAAAGAGCTTTCTTACTGACCTTTGAAGTTGTCTTTGGGTTGAGAAATCGGGGAACTGCAGCAGCTACCCATGAGTCCATGCCATGAAATCTGCTTCAATCTTGTCCATGCCACATGACCCAGGTTGGGCTGCACTCTGTTCCAAGCCCGGTGCAATAGACCTTTCCTGTTGGCCTTACAGGTTGTCTTGGGTGAGGAATTTGTTTTACTCTGTCATATTGTGGCTTCTGCAGCTCTAGAATTTGTTTGGGGTCATTTTTTGTACAGGCATTTTATGGGCTCTGGGGGGAGAGCTAGAGTGGGTCCATCCTTCTACTCTACAATCTTGGCTCCACTCCCCTATAGTTTCCTTCCTTAAGATGAAGAGAAATTACTTCTAAATGGACATAATGTGTGTGTGTGTGTGTGTGTGTGCATGTGTGCGTGTGACTATGTTTATCGTGGACTGGTACATTTTCTAGTAGTAAGTGTGTGGAGAGAAGCAAACCT
Organism: Bettongia penicillata ogilbyi; assembly: GCA_023548195.1. Lineage (NCBI taxonomy): Eukaryota > Metazoa > Chordata > Mammalia > Diprotodontia > Potoroidae > Bettongia > Bettongia penicillata. Next base: position 631,215 of record JAJHZJ010000425.1, read on the forward strand.
GTACAGAAGAGAAGAACTGTGGACCCTACTTCACCTTTACCTTACTTCTTCTGCTGCTTATTTGTGTTTTTTTTTACTTCATTAAATAATGTTTGTCAGATTTCATATAATTTCTTATAAATACCTTCTATTGACCCTGTTCTTGTCTCCTGATGTCTTTTTGTTTCAGGCCAGAGGAAAGTGCAATAGAAGTTACATGGGAGAGGGTGACCAACCCTAGAAAGACTAGGATCTCAACCTCCAGTCCGTTGTTAGAAAATCTGCCCTCTAACTGGGACATAAGCCATTTCATAACTACCTACCCTTATAAGTGTAGAATTATTTTGAATTCAGGGCATATTTTATAAAACTGCCTTGTAGGTACGAGCCACTTTTATAAGTCAAGTCCACAAGCATATATGAAATACTTGTCATGTGCCAGACACTATGCTAATTGTTGGGGACACAGAAAAAGCATAAACGCAATGATAATGAAACGGACTTTAGGAGATGCTTCAGTGGATTTGTAATCTTCTGAAAATGGCTTTTTTCTTCATTGTTGTGGATCGTAATCTATTTGTTTTTTCTCTTCATGATAACTCTTGTACACATCCTTCTCATGAATCCTAGGATGGAATCACCTAGTTAAGAAGCTTTCTCTAGTTCACTTAACATTATAGGGAATCAGTGGAAAAATGAAGGCTGTCCATCATTATCCCTTAGTCTACCTACATGATTAACTCAACTCCTTTTCTGAATCTAATATTTTTATGCTATCTCTTCATTGATAATGTAGCCTTTTCATACTCACTATGATCCTCTTTTTGTGATCAAGTTGTTTGTCAGTCATATTCAATTCTCCATGACCCCATTTGGGGTTTTCTTGGCAGAGATAGTGGAGTGGTTTGCCATGTCCTTTTCCTTCATTTTACTGATGAAGAATGGAGACAAGCAAATTAAATGACTTGCCCAGGGTCACATAGCTAAGAACTGTCTGAGGTTGGATTTGAACGCATGAAGATGTCTTCCTGATTGTAAGCCCAGTACTCTATCCACTATGCCACTTCATCTTCAGAGGATTTGCAATTTTTATTCTGTGGGGAGTATGGTATTCTATGATTTAATAGCCATATAATGCCATCAAAAGAATATTAAAGTTGAAAAATGAGACTTTATTTTTGGGAGAAACTTGAGGACACTTAAAGTTTTATATTTTCAAAGGTAATCTAGCCCATTCTCCTCTTCCTATCCATTAGAGACTCAGATCATCACCTCTTCAAGTTCTATTTACTTAGTTATTAAACATTTATTTATATTGAAGAGTAGCTAGGTGGTACAATGGAAAGGGTGTGGGACTTGGAGCCCAGAAAATCTGAGTTCAAATACTGACTTTGACGCTTACTAACTGTGCAAGTCTCTTAGCCGCCACATATGTAAAAGGCAGCTAATAATAGAACCTACCTGGGTTGTTTTGAGGATCAAATGAGTTAACATAGTTAAATTACTTTGAGAACCTTAAAACATGACATAAATGCTATTTATTATAATCTGTTCTTGTTATTAATGATGGATTTGCTCTGTGTGTTGGCCATCAATAAGTAAACTAGGATCTGTACAATAAACATCCTTCATTTCCTTGTTTTCTCCCCTTCTATAGATAGTTGGCTGAATTCTGTTGATTGTGAATGCCATTTAAGAGGTTCTGTAATGTTTTGGGGGTTGATGCAATCAGCACAATGTCATCCACAAACCAGAGCAGCTGGAGGACTTCACCTTCTAGACAGAATCTAGCTTCCATTTGGACTCTGTCCTGGACCTTCTCCATGACAATGACATGCACCTTTGTCAAGCATGTGTCTCCCTGTTTTGTGCCTGGTTTGAAATGAATAATCCAAGGGTCAGAGAACAAAGTTACATCTGTTGTTATATCTCTCAAGGAATCTTGGATGATATACACATATGTGTAAGGGACACCTTGTTGGAAGAGAGGAACTCTTAAGCTAGCATTTCATTCTCCCAAATAAAAAAGATTTAATATTCAGTAACAATAAGATCTTGTGTTCTCTACATCTTTCAATCGGTTGTGTGACTGTAAAGATGTGGTCTGCTATAGAGATTTGGCTGGGCTTCACATCTGATTTCCTTTACTTAAAATTATTCCACTATTCCTACCATTGCCAACAAAACTGTACATTTGAGTGAAATGAAGTCCAAGAGGGAAACATTTTCAGAGAAACTTTAACAAAGAAGTTTCACTGAGTAAGTAGTTTAGTCATTTTCATAGATGGAAATTGGATTTGTGTCATGATTCTTATTAGCAACAGAAGTTGCTGGGCTGGGATATGACTGAAATCTTTATTTTTATTATTTTTTTTATATCTTCCCTCCCCTCTTTTTAGGTAAGGAAGGGTTAACAAGGACGGATTCTATAGTAATAGTTGAGCATCTGGGTTTAAATCTCAGCTCTGACACCCTTGTGACCTTGAACAAGTCATTTACTATCTTTGGCCTCGGGGTCTTTGTTTGGAAGATAAGGAGATTAAACTGAATTGTCTTCATCTTTGACTCTTATGAATCTCTTATTTGAAGTCTCCCAGATAGGAAGTTCCACATCTTTTATATGACCCAGTGCTCTTGGGTTAGTAGTAGAAGGAGTCATTGGGCTGGGCTATAACAGAAAGATTTTTTCCATTCTTTTTAAATGGAGTAGAGTTTACTGGTGGTGCTTTTACTGTACTGAGGATCTGGATTTAAATTACAGCTCTGTTACGTACTTGCTGTATGACCTTGAGGCAAGGTCACTTAACTACTTGATCTCATTTTCCTCATCTGGAAAATAAAGAGAGTGAACTAGATATTCTCCAGGGTCCCTTTTAGGTCTAAGTTCTGTGAATCTATAATCTCATGAAATTGCCTAGATAAGAAACTGTATACTTTTTTCTTTTTTTTGGATAACCCATAGCTAAGGTATCCTAGTATTTACTTCTGCAGGAGTCCTTTGAGGTTTTGTAGTCCGAATGTTTAATTTTACAGATGAGAAAACCGAGGCTCATAGATGTTAAATGACTTGTCTAAGGAGCATAGGTGGCACGTGGCAGAGGCAAGGCGTAGAATCATAGACTTGAGCAAGGAAAGAGCTTAGAGGTGAACTCGGTAGCATCTCATTTTACAGATGAAGTAATTGAGGCTCCTAGTTTTTAAATGGCTCGTTCAAAGTTTCCAAGGTAGTAAGGAGCAGAGCCAGGTGTCATTTAACATCTTGTAGTCTTACCCACATGGTGTTGGTTGTTTAAAACAAGGTTGATTTAGTTGATCTAGGGTAGTTAAGGAGCAAAATCAGGCGACAAACAGGAGTTGCCTTCCTTTCTCACTGGCTTATGTGGACTAAGGATCTACCTCTAATGGCCAGTAGAGGGAGATGTTGGCATTTGTTTTGACATCCCAGAGCACCCTCACTGCTCCCTTCCTAATTAATTCAATGTTTGAAATCAAACCACCGTTTAAAATGTAATGGTATTAATATGCAAGGATAGACATGCAAACGTGGAGAATTTCCATTCCCATTAAACTTTCTACACAACCACAGATTTCTAGTTCTTCTGTGGGACCCTTTTGGAGAGCTTATGTTGCAGAAATGTTGGCCGTTATAAATTAAAGCTGCTCCGAATTGAGTTCATGCACCTAGGCAGTGATTCAACATTTCTAAGACTGATTGCAAATCAAGAAAGCTGCTTCTTCCTTAAAAAAAAAAGGAAAAGAAAAGCTATTTGACCTAAAAAAAGTATTTAGGACGCTCAGAAATGTGCATATTGAGCTTATAATAAATCTGAGTACTTTTGTTTAGGAGAACAATTCTCCACAGTTAAGATTCAGGGCATTTTCAATGCAGTTTTTGTGGTGAAATGTAGCATATTTGATTAGCCTTACATTTCCAAGAGAAGAATCCTTTCCCCAGCCATTTGTTTAAAATGCTTTTGAAACCCGGTATTTAAGAGATAGTTTGCTTTATTTGGGTCTTACATTCTAACTATAATTTACTGCTCAGAAAAGTTATGGTTTAAAAATAATAGCAAAGTGCTATATGAAACATGTGTCGTACGTGATATACATGTTTTCACACACAAACACCACTGACTACAATGTAGGCTATCACATTCTGTAGAAGGTGACCAAACCCTATTCAACCTCTACTCGTATCACCCTGAAGACCCAGTTGCCAGCCTCAAGTAAAAAGGGAGATTGGAGAGAATTGAAAAGTCTTTCTGATCCATTCAAGAATTATTTTTTTCTTCTTCTAGAAGTAGGCACAACATGAAAATGAAACATTAAATAATTTAAACTAAGGATATTAAGATCCTGAAAACCTGCCAACTTTGAGGTAGAAAATAGGTGGAAAAAACTGAAAGGGGGTAGAAGAAGATAGCACTGTTCTGCTGCAATTAACATTAAGAAATTGTCATTAAAAAAAAGTACAGCCATTGCCTGCAGATCCAAGTTTCTTAAATTAATAACCATTACACTCTATAACAAAGATGTTACAGTTAATTTTGCACCTGAATACAAAGGTGCCACCTTCCCGTGGCAGGGTGAGGAGCTGGCAATTTGCCACAGCAAATGCCAGGCCAATGTCATTTCCCTTGTTCAGGAAGCATTGTTGTGTGTGCAAGGTGGTACTTCTGGGAAAAAAAGCTTTGTCATTTATTTGAATGTGGACTTTGTTCTGTGTTATTTCCAGGTAGAGTAGATTCCAGTACTTACCTAGAGATCAACATGTCTACAGGAACGTAAGAGGGCTTCCTCATTGTGGCCAACTCTAGGTCTTCTCTATCTACTCTACCCTTTGAATTAGCAGAGATATAGAATATTTCCCCCCCAAAGTAGTGTCTTTTGGAGAGCAGTGGTTCTCCAACCAGAAACCAAGCAGCCTTAGAAACATGGACGTTGGGTTGGAGAGCAGAAACAAAAGTGCCATATTGGAGAGTGCTTAGTTCAGCAACTTATTGACTGGATTAGATAGTCGGGGAACTAAAAAAACCCAACAATGATTAAAATATAATTTTGGGGTGGAATTGAGCTCCATGTGAAGCATTCATTTTAATAGAGATTTTATATTTAAGCTCTCTTTTGAATAATAATATAAAATTAAATTTAAATTGTAAATAACGTCCAGATACTAGTTGTTTCCTGGCTCAAATTCTTTAGCACATATGGTGCTAGCATAAGCTTGTGCCAGTCTGCCTACTCTGGGTAATTTTGCATGCAAATAGTTTTAGTGCCTACGTTGAGGTGCTAAAACGTGTTTAGTACACTTGAAAATATTTGCATTGCAAAAGGAGAGCTAATCTCTTGAGGAAAATCAAATTGATATTTTGTATTAAGAGACAACTAGGGGCATTGTGTGATAGTCTTCTATGGAGAATTCTGTTTACAGGACAACTAGGATTTTTAATTGACCTTTGCAGCTTTGCCAGATTTATAAATTCTTGGACCATTCAGTCCAATGTTCATTACTGCAATCAGGAAGTCAGAAGAGAGAAAGAAGTCTACTTCCCTGTATTAGGTTAGAGCTTGTGCTTTCCCTGATTGGGTAACCTTGGAGAGCTGGATAAATGGAAGATGTTATTTCTAATTAAAAGTTTCAGCAGGAATGTGCCAACCCGAACTAAGGAGCGACTTTGGTAATCGCTGCTGAGCAGCGAATGCTGTTTGTGAGCCCGCACATACTCTCCCCGTTTGCCTCACTTCCATCTGCTGCTTTTACGGGAAACCAGTTCGTTAAGAGTCTGAACTGCATCCAAATAAAGTGCATTTCTGATGCATCTCAGTGACTGGTGCCCTTCTTTGCTGCATTATGTCAAATTAGAGTTCATTTGGAAATGGAGGTTCCAGAGCCACACAACAATGGCACTAGCATGGATGCAGTGGGGAGCAAATGAGAGCTCTGGGCAACTTGGACATCAGGTTTTATAAAAAGACAAACTGCACACACACACACACACACACACACACACACACACACACACACACCTTATTATGATCCCCAGAGAAGTGTAAACAAGAAGTCAAGTGACACCCTAAGAAGTTTGCAGAAGTTTCATTATCATAACGACTCTTTCCATCTTTGCTGCTAGCGATTTTCTTTCCGAGTGTTACAATTGATTCAGAGTCATTTTCGTTCTGTTCACTAAGTCAGGTGCGGTGTGCATCCTGAATAAAATGAAAGTAGGCTTAATGTCTTTGAGGGAAGCAGATAATTTGAAGTCTCCATGAGTAATTCAAATTGTGGGACTTCTCTGTCTGCACATCTCTCATCTGCAGATAAATGATGCCAGATGGAATTATAATAACTTCCATTGTTTTGGAATGGCTCTATTACTTTCAGACACAAGCACTGTTCAAGAGAGTTGCTTACTTACTGTAGGTGTCTAGATTGGCCTCAAACTAGAGTCTCTGTTCCAGGCTTCCTCCCCATCTCTCACCTGAATGGTCCTCTCCCATATGCACATACCACACAATATCTTATCATTTTGTCTCTGCTACTATCCACCGTGTGCAAGGTGCAGTGTTTGGTTTCAATGGGTAGCCAGTGACAGGTAGGGTACAAGAGCCAACAGGAACTCATTATGAACACAAAACAATAAGGAGAGTGACTGACTGTGTGTGAAACTCCTGTTTGTAATCTATTTCCTTTAAAAAATTAAAAAAAAAATATGCCTCTGTTGCCTGAGGCATCCTGGCACATCAATCAATCCATTAAGTAAGTAAATAAGGCAATAGCTAAATAATAAATCATTTTGAATTTCACAAGAAAAAAAAAAACTTCTGATACATAAATTACAAGGAAGCAGTGACTCATGAACAGTTTGGAGGCTGCAAAACAAAACAAACAGTCAGGCTAACTGTGAAACATGGGTCTGTCTGATCCCCAAAGCTGGGTCTTACTTCTGCTCATTCACACCCTATTGGTAGTGGGTTAGCATGGGAGTGGGGGAGGGAAGGGGGGTGTGTGTGTGAGGGGTACCCAGGGTGGAACCGACAACACATTTCTTCCATCACAGAGGGTGGGCAAACAGCTGCTTCCACAGCTGATGCCACTGGAAGTCCCGGCGCTGCTCCAGTCACCCGACAGCCCACAATAAGCCCCTGGATGGCACACAGCGCTGTGTGCTCGGAGCAAAGCACTCGAGATTTCCTGGTGCTGTGGCAGGCTGTGACTTTACCACCAGACACAATGAGCCTGGGAAATTGGGCCTCATGAATAATTCAGCCCGGGTCTCCTCCAAAACAAAGAAATGATATGTTTGCTGGGAGAAGGCTGTGTTGTGGCATTTCTAAACATAACACAATTGGGGGGGGGGGAGGAACTGGGTCTGTTCTGTTGGGGTGGAGAAATATGTTTTTCTTTTCTGCCCCCCTTCCCCCCACCAAAGCAACAAAAACAGCCACAAAAAAAAAAAGTTGGGAGCTGAGTAAATATCGCCCAATTAAAGCCTTCTATGAAATGTTGGCTACGGCTAGACTCATTTGGCCTGTGATTTAGGAATTCAAAAATCTTAAGAGTGATGGTAAAATATGGTTTGCTACAATAAACTCCAGCAGGATACCAAGTTCTCCAAGAGCTTATCTCTCCATCGGTAGGCGACAGGCCGCTTTACCTAATGCAGATTTCATTGCTGTTGACTGGCACACAGTGGTGATCCAACCAGCCCGGCCGGGCGAAGGTGCAGTTCCTCATTTTCACTAAAATATTAGTAGAAATGATACTTTAGTGAATTGGGCCCTAAATTGTTTTAGTGACAGTTAAATACCCACTAATTTAACACCAGTTAAATTGGCAATAAAAACACCCCCAACTGTGTGGAGCCGTCATCCTATTTATGTAAAATAGATCCAAGGCTTGATGCTTACGGGGGCTAAGAAACTACTGAGATGAATGGCGGCATTTGCAATGATTTGGATTTTTTTCTCGTCTTTAGTGTATTTCAGTCAACAACCCTCTATCCTAGTGGATCATTATTGTTATTTATCATTTGAATTGGCACATTTATCCCCTTTGGGTGGGGGAGAGAATGAATAGGTAAGAGCATCTCTTTGCCAACTTTGAAGGGACAAGTTGGCAGAACAGGCAGAGACTCTGTCATCTCCCAAACAATTATCTGAAATCCGTCTCCTATTATTCTCCGATACTTTTTCCACAATAGGGCTTTACAATATCTTCTTGATTTTCAGGTTGCCCATGAGTTATTTTGTATCCATAAACCACCCACAATCTGATGTGTTTGGCAGGGAGAGGCAGAAGGAAGGCAGGTTGATTGTGCCCTAGCAAAAATAAAAAAATAAAATAAAATTTAAAAACAAGCTAAAACAAAATATGGATATGCCAATTACATGCTGGAGTGAAAACGTGATTCCTCTTTGCTTCAGGTGTGTGAGTCAGCATTGGAGTGGGAATTTTTAAGCAGTAAAAATTGAAAATAATAACGATAGTGTATGTTTTTGTCCATGTGTATGTGTGTAGGCATCAACAACGTGCTAGGTAGAAGACTTACAAAATACATAATTGTACCTAAGACCAGGTGAAGACTACTCTTCCTCCCAACCTCCCATCAAGACAACAAATTACATTAATATCAGTGCATAAGTAAAAAAAAAAAAAAGGTTTCTTGCCTCTTTTTTCCTTCTTTTCCTCCTTCCTTCCTTTATTCCTTAATTAGGGTTCTAGTAGGGATAAGTAGAACCAAAAATAGCCTTTTGAATATATGAAGGCTTAGGGCAAGAACTCATTTTGTCTACCACTTAATAGCTATAGCTGCATCACCTTGGGCAAGTAACTTTACCTTTGGATCTCAGTTTACTCCTTTATGAAATGAAGTGACTGGACTAGAATAATTTTTAAGGTATTCTTCCATTTCCAACATTTTAATATTCTTATAATCAAAGAATTTCCCTTACTTTCCACCTTTTTTTTTTTTTTAATCAGCACCATGATGTGACCTCTGTCTTTGTATTAACCAGTAGGGGTTGCTAGCAGGCAGGTATCCAATTTGGTTATTTTCCTTACTTAGAAACCTGGGCAGTTTTCAGGTATTGGAAGAACCAGATTTCTTGATTGTATCTTCCAACTACCATATAGCAGAGAGTCTCCTGGAGATATGTAGCTCCGAGTTTAAAGGAACATTCCAAGATTGGGAGTTTGGTCTCTTGCATTTTTTACCTTCATATATATTTCTTCACAGCACATAATTGTTTATGAGAACAAAGTAAAACCTAATCTATTTTTAGAAAGCTTTTCTTGATGCCTTTTGCCTTACATCACCATTACCTCCCACTAAGACATCAAAATTCATTTTTTTCCTAAATTGATAAATTAAATGGTTTCAGATATAGAGGACAAATACAGATGTATGTGAATGAATGAAATCATCTTGAGATTTAAAACACAAATGGGGACAGAGGGAAAATACATGATAAGCAGTGTTTTTAAATGTGAAATGAATGAGTTTCATACCATCATAGAATTCTAGAGACAGAAGGAAATGTGGAAATAGAATAGAATGATAGAGCTGGAAAGGATCTTAGAGCTTATCTGATTACCTACTTCGGTAGATTATCTATCTACCTACCTGCCTACATAGATTACCTGCCTAGTTTATCTAATTACCCGTTATCTAAAAGAAACAGATTTTGAGAGGAAAACTGGTTTTCATAGTTACAGTGAATTAGCAGCAAAACTAGAAATAGATCCTGGGACTTTTGAGGCTTCAGTTCATTGCTCTTTCCATCCCACCTCTGTCCATCTCTATCCTGCTTATTTTGAAGATCATGAAACTGAAGCATAGAGAAATTGAAGTGTTTTGCTAAGGATCACATATCAGATATCTGATTAATGACAGCCCAGAGACCTGAACACAGGTTTTCTGATTTCTAGTCTAGTCCTTTTGAATCATTCCCCCTCTATTATCTCCCCACAGAGTGAACTCAGTGATTTAAAAACTTTTGATAGGATTCATCTTAGTAGTATTTCGTGGTAATCAAGATGCACATGGCTAATATGCTACGATTATACAGATGTCTCAAGATCAAGTGACATGACAAATGTAAAACACTTTGTAAAAATTAAAACACTATATTAATGTCAGATATTATTAGTATTATTCATCTTGTTCTCATCATTTTGATAATAAGAACGAGATGAATGAACAACAGTCCTAAAAAGAAATTATTCTGTTATATCATTTCTTTCATCTTTTTCAATGACGTTCAGATAGAAATGATTCTGAAACAAATTGTGATCTTGCTATAATTCTTTTTTAAATTTAATATTCTACAAACCATTGCACAGGTGAATAAAATAACTACTTTTTTTTACTTGAATAAAAGTATTAGAGCATAAACTTATCCTTGGTGTATAATTCTTATATTTGAGAGAACAATAGGGATAATACATACTTAAATGATTTTTATTTTTTTCTGATAAACATTTATATTTTGATAGCTTTAGTTTCATGTTGCTAGGAGATCCTCTGTTAAGTCTTTACATTTTGAAATCTTTTCATCTCATATAGTTCAGAGATTGATTATAAGTACTTAGAGTAACATTTAGTAATAATATTCTTAGGCTGCACTGGTTACTGTTATTATTATTTGAATTGTCTAGTAAGACTGATTGATTGTATCTACTTTACGTTAGCATTGTATTTTGAGTTAAAGAGCTACAAATGAGTCTAACTTCGAGTGACATAAGGATGTATAGATTTGTTCCTGGATTCCAGCTCAACATGGAAGACAGTGTTATTTAGACTGACTAAGCATTTCATGTCTGACTGATATGGAAAATCTGAGCAATTTACCACAACACAGTTATGAGACATTATACAGGTGCATTTATTTTTAATTACTCCTAAAAATATTTTAAATAATTAGTTGCAATAACCACTAATTGGTACGTAAGACATTCTTGCACCAGCAGCAAACTGTAGATTTACTTCTGCACACCCACACCCAATCAACTGAAAATTACTCCATTGCTTATCTTATAATTACTATGCTTAATTTTGTTTGCATCGTTTGGAACTTTTGGTGATTAATTTTGTTTTGTTTTCTTTTTCCCTTCCCCCTCCCCCTTTTATTTTTCTTCCTTTCTCGTCTTTTCCTTTCCCTTCCCACCTGTGAACCAATACACAGAATAACAAATATTAGAGTTGAATTTAGGTAATTCCTTTTTTATAGTAGTTTATTTTAAGGACAAAAAAGTACAATTTTTACTTTTCTCAATGTTAATGCTGCACCTAAATGGACCTCATGAGTTATTTTGAATCCTTCACTTTCCTGATCATGAATTTCATTCTTTTTTCATAACTTTTTTTTGTGTTGTGGTCTCATAGAATCCCTAGCTTCCTACAATACATAAGGCAGAGTCACTGTTATGAGGACTTTCCTAATTCCAAATCCTGTCTCCCTTTTAAAATTGCCTTATAAGACCTAGTATATATGCTGTATTTATTTCTCCACATATATATTGTATTTCCCTAGTAAAATATTAGTTCCTTGAAAGCAAGGATGATTTTATAGTTCATTTTATATTCCCAGTGCTCTACCACAATGACTCACTGATATGTGTTCTATACCCAATGAATTGTACCTTTCATTGGTTCAGTCACATATGGAATTGAATATTTGCAATCATAATATAAAAGGCAAGAAGCAGATCATTGGTATTATGAGTCAATAGAAGCAAGTAGATGGATCTACCGATGTTTTGCTAGCATTGTAACAAACTGAAAAAAATCTGTATTGTAAAAGATAAAATAAAATACAATACCGAGGGTCATAATGGAAGCTTGACTTGAAAACTGTAGGCTATGTACCTTTACAAAGATTGGCCATATATTAGGACATAAAATTTTCATAGTTAAAGGCAGAAAAAACTAAAAATATCCTTTTCAGATAACAATGCAATAAAAATTATACTTAATAATGGACCACAGAAAATAGATTGAAAACTAATTAGAGATTAAACAACCTAATCTTAAAGAATAAGTAGGCTAAAGAACAAATCACAGACTCAATCAATAATTTTATTAAAGCAAATGACAGTAATGAGACAACATATCAAAACCTATGGGATGTAGCAAAAGCAGTAATTAGAAGAAAATTTGTATCTCTAAATGCTTACATCAGTAACATAGAGAAAGAACAAACAAATGATGCAATTAAAAATAAAAAAAGAATAAACTAAAAATCTCTAATTAAACTCTAAAAAACCCATTGAATTAATAAATAAAACCAAGAGAAGATTCCATGAAAAAAATAAACTATTGGTTAATGTGATTTTGAAAAAAGAGAGAAAAAAAAAACAAATTGTTGGTATTAAAAATGAAAAGGGTGAATATATCACTAACAAAGATGACATTAAAGCAATTATGAGGAGTTATTTTGCTACTATGGGGTATCCATGGTATTTGAACCCAGGTCTTGTAATTCTAAATACTGCACTTTTTTTCACCACACCATCTGGATACAGAGGTGCATGAGAATGCTTAGTACAAAGAAGGGATTTCCCCTTTGACATGATCATACTAGCAAAAACTTGGTTATAAAAGGATATTGAACAGGATGCTTTTGATTTTGTAATCAAAAGCTATTCCTTCAGGGAGTGGGTAGGGCCAAGGAATTGCATGAATTTCTGATACAGGGCTGGGAAAAATGCCTCCAGCCAAGCTACCAAGGCTTAAGCTAGACATAGAAGGACACGAGTGAACTTCATGGGAGGACACAGTCTCCAAAGAAGCCACAGTTTGTGCACTAGAGAGAAATATATCCAGGCATTCTCTTATTTAGGCTGTTTCTTGATGATCCCTTTCTGAGATGAGATTGTTAGGTAGAAAAAGTACAAGATTTTGAATCAAAAAACTTAGGTTGGAATACCAGGTTAGCCTTTTACTAGCTGTGACATTGGACAAGCCCTTCCTCTCTTTCTCTGGGATCCATTTTTTTCTTCATCTACAAAACAAGGAATTTAATCAAAATCATTGGTTTTTAACTGTATGTATGTGTGTGTGTGTGTGTGTATATGTTATAGAATTCTTTGACAATATAGTGAAACCTGTGAACCCATAATGCTCATGTGTTTAAATACATAAAATAAAACATACAGGATTGCAAAGAATTTCAAAGGTTAATGAAAATAAATATATACTTTCCCCCACCCCAGTTCACATACCTCCTGAAATATATTCACACACTCAGAAGCCCTCATCTAAATGATCTCTAAGGGTCCTTCTAGTTCTTGGATATATGAAAACATAAGACCAGAGGAGGAGAGTTAGTATAACTTTCTATGTTCTCCTTTTTCTTGGTGTACATATGTGTGTGTGTGTGTGTGTGTGTGTGTGTGTTTAAACCCCAAACCCTAAGTCATCTTAAGACAATAAAGAGGGAGTGTAGGATATGACTTTTTTTTTCTTTTCCATATGCAAGTTTCTTGGAATTGACTTAATTCTTCTATTCAACATCCCTAGACACCAAAACTTTTCCATTTCTTTTCAGAATATTTTAATGAACTGGATGAAATATTGCTGCGTCCTTTTTGGGTCCAGGCCTGTAGAACCTGCCTTATAAGGTGAGATCACCTAACAATGAAGCTCTTTGTGTGGAACATGGAATTTTGGATCAGAAAAAGACCTTAGGGATCAGGTGATTGAGAGCTGGAAAGGAATTTAGAAGTCCTCCAGTTCAACTTCTTTATTTTAGAGTAAACTGAGGCCAGGAAAGGATAAATGACTGGGTTAAGTTCACACAAGTAGTAAATAGCAGAGGCTTGATTTGAACTTTGGCTCCCTAGTTCTAGATTCAGTTTTTTTCTCACTATCTTTTCCTCCTTTTCATCATCCATGCCTCCCCTTTTCTTGTATTTCAGTCATGAAACCCCTTTGGATGGAAATAAAATGGACCCTCTTATTAACTTACTCTGTTCTATAGTAAACACTAATATTGAAATTTCTGTGTATAATATGACTTCAGAAATTTTCTACTAAATCTATGAATATGTCCACTAGAAAATGTTCTACTCTTGCCTTAAGCTCTGAAAAGGAAATAGGGATAAATAAGACTTATAGGATGAATTAGCCTTATCCATCAACTCCCTCCCTCCCCCACCTCCAATGCCACCATTTTCTATAATATAGTATCATCAGGAACTTAGACTGATTCTCAAAAGATGCACTTTAATAAACAGATGAATAAATTCTAGCACTTGAGTTCAAAAGTCAACTTTACAAGCACTCATTGTCAGCTTCATGAAGTCATTCTCCTACCTGCAGAGATTCCCTAGAGCAGTTCAGCTACACATGCTTCACGCTTGCTAGTAAACATGCCCGAGACACTTGTCAGAAGGATCTGCTTACTGTCTCTGCCACCTTTCTCCCTTACCCTGCCTCAAGTCATACTATTTTATGGGATTGCATACCTTGGACTTAGTCCATTTGCCCAATTATTCATGTAGGTAGGGACTGCAGAGATGTTTATGGAATCCTAGAACGAACAAACAAGTTAACCTAGATCACAGTACAGTTTAGGCCATGGCATATACTCCAGGGCAGTGCATGTAGGTAACCAAGTATGGCTAAGAGCTGCCCAGTAAAATCTTGTTTCTAACTCCAATGCTTTTTGGTTTCTTGTAACATGTCACGGCCACCTCAGACCGCTTTCGAATTTAAGAGTTGCCTTTGTCCAGAATGCTGTGCCTCTCATCATGAGTCTCTTAGCAGTTATGTATGAAGCATTAAGTTCTATCTTCTTTGGTGTTGTTAGTAGAGGAGCTCTGAGGAAACTGAACAAATGATAGCTGCCCAATTCTCTGCACTTCACCATCTCTTTCCAATCCAATTTAGTGCTATTTTGTATGTGCTCTTTCTATCTTCCTTTGACTCTTGGCTGCAAAGGGTCCTTTGGGATTGAGGAAGAAAAAACTGTGTTTCAGCAAGGGGTAGGGGGGGGAGTTATAAAGAAAGAGAAAGAGAGAGAAGAAAGAAAACTTTTTACATGAAACCTGGGTTCAAATCCTGTCTCTGCTATATACTGGCTGGGTGATGCTGGTTAAGCCAACTTAACACATACAGGGGCAGGGAAAGCCAGAAAAGCCCATACCTGATTCTTCCCCAAGTTGTGTATGACTTGGGGCTCATCAGCTCCTGATGAAATAAGATGGGGACCATTTTACAGTCTAGCAATGTGACCTCATCATGAAGCTTTGTGCTTTCTACCCCTCATTTGCCCCTTAGAGTTTTACAGTTACAAAACTGGCATGGAAAGAATAGGTCAATAAAATGACCTTAGAGACGAGCAGACCCCTCAAGGAACATAAATTCTTGAACTGGAAAACATTTGGAGGACATTGAATCCAACCTGTCAACTTACTGATTTGGAAACAGACAAAAGAACATTAAGTGACCTGTTCAAGGTTGTACAGCTAATAAGTGTCTGAGGTATGATCTAAACTCCAGATCTTCTTGACTCCAAGTCCAGTATCTTATCTACTACACCATGCTTGGCCTTATGGCAAGAGTTCTCCTTGCTCTTTCTACCTGGACACTTCTTTTTGCCTATAAAAATAGATTTATATAACTATATGTGTGTATGTGTTGCAGTGAAATGTAAATATATATGCACATATAACACATACATATAAACACATAATTATTGATTTTTGTGGGCAAGAAAATGTGTAAGTAAGGAAACTCTTGTCACACACACATGCATGCACATATATATGTATATATATAATATGCACATATACATAACATTTGTATATACATACATATGCTGTTCTTCAGTCATTTCAGTCTTGTCTGACTCTTTGAGACTCCATTTGGGATTTTCTTGGCAAAGATATTGGACTGGTTTGCCATTTCCTTCTCCAGATTATTTTACAGATGTGGAAACTGAGGCAAATAGGATTAAGCATCTCGGTCAGGGTCACACAGCTAGTGTCTGAAGACAAATTTCAACTCAGGTGTATGAATCTTCCTGACTCCAGGCCTAGCACTCTATCTGTTGTGCCACCTAATTGCACCCATACACACACACACATGCACGCACTCTCTCTCTTTCTCCACATATACCCACATATATATTCTCATGTATATGTGCATGCATGCACACACATGTATTGTATATAGCTATATGTGTAAATATATGCATACATATACATACATGCAAAGAAAGAGAGAGAGAGAGGGGAAGAGAGAGAGAGAAAGAGAGAGAGAGAGAGATTTAACCACCTCAGATACCTAGAATATTCATTCAGGAGTTTAAGCTGCAGTTTCTTTGAAACTCCTCTATCCCTTGACCACAATTTTGAGTATTAAAAAAATTCCCTTCAAATAGGATTGAGTTCTAAAGAAAATCAGCCAGGGAACTACAATAACTCCTTACACACAAGCACTAATTATTTGAATGATTATTATTTGAAAGGGCTGATTTTATGTCTGCTGAAATCCATATTGTACCATCAGCGCTAGAGAGACAAAAAAGAAGAGAGAGAGAGAAAGAGAGAGAGAGAGAGAAACCCAAGTCCACCTTCTGACCCAATATTAGGTTTCTAACTACTGTCCCTCCATTTATTGATCAGTATTTTTTAAAGTAAGAATGCCTTCTATTTGTTCTATGACTAATACTATCCAATTTGCTTTCTCATCCACTATTTCATGAGCGCCTCACAACAATTCTGGCAAGGAAGGATGGTGAACATTCCCTGTTAAAAGAATGCGTTAGTGTCCATTTTCAGTTTTACTCTTCTTTTTTCTGGAAACCACCTATAATTCATTTGTTCAGCCAACAGTTATGAAGTAATTTTTGCATGCAGAATACTGTGCTAGGTGATAGGAGGAGGTATAAAGTGAAATTGCAACATTGCCCCTACTCTCATGGAGCTTAGAATCTGTAAGATAGGAGGATACCTACTCAGATAACATTAAAACCCAGTATTGTGTGAAATACAGCATATTATTGCAAAATAAAGGTCTGAGAGGGAGATCTGAGTGGTCCCATGAGGGAGGAGAAAGGGGGATAGAAGATAAAAGGGAAAAATCAGGAGAATTTCTTTTAGGAAGTGGCATTTAACTTGCATTTTAAAATACAATTAGAGTTGGCATTCAATAGAAAAGAAGAGGGAGGAAATTTTCAGGTATTGGAAAAAGTGTAAGTAAGAACATGGAGGAAAAAGAGCTCAGAACATGTTTGGAGGGTATAAGACAGAGAATGATTCAACTCAGCTAAAGGAACATGATAACATGGCAGGGAATAATGTAAGATAAAGCCAGATTATGGCAGACCTAAATTTCCAGGAAAAGACATTTTGACCTCTCTTTAGTTCAAAATATTTTAAAAAATGGTTCACTGAAGATTTCTCCTTCAGGTCACATTAAAAAAGAGAAAAAAAAATCACCAACTAATTTTTGAACAATTGGGTCCACCAGGAAGGACACAGACCCACTTAATAGAAAATAAAAGCCAGATTATGATATCTTCAAAGTTTTTGGAGTTGAAGATGGATAAATGAATTTTTAAAGTTGAAGAAAGAAACAACTGGTGATTTATGTTTCTTCATAACTAGGGGAAGGCATAAACAAAGAATATGATAATTCCTCACTTTGGTATAGATTAAAATTTATAAGATTTGCAAAGTGATTTCCTCACAATAATCCTGAGGAGTTAGTATAAGTGTTATTTCCATTTTTACAGACGAGAAAATAGAGGTTTAGAAAGATTAAGTGACTTAGAAAGGCTTAGGGCTTCTTAAACTTTTTCCACTCTGACCCCTTTTCACATTTCAGCAGCATTCATTGGTGAAGTGTGGGTATAATAGCATGCGCAGTGCAAAGTGCACATATTGTGTGTTTAGAATCAAGGCTGCAGTGAACTACGAGACGCAACACGGACAAACACTTCCTGAAACACATCAGATTTGTGACGTGTTTGATTTTTAATTAATTTTGGGTCATTGCATGTTCAGAAACTTTTTACTGTTGCCATTTTTTTTGTAGTCCTGTATGGGGTTGTGACTCACAGTTTCAGAAGCACTGGGTTAAGTGAATTAAAAAGAGAGGACTGAAGGTCTCCCCTAAACTGCATACATTCCCATCAGACATTTGTTTTGTGATGGGAGACAAGTCACCAAACTGCTCTGGTATTCAGTCTTTCCATTTGTAAAGTGAAGTGATTCGCTATAATTATTTTCAAAGTGGCATCCACTTCTAACATGGTGTCATTTGGTCTTGTCTTTCTACTTGACCTTTCACCTTTTGGGAAACAAAAAAGGCTGGCAGAAAAGTGTTGAACATGATGGGAGTAAAAAGATTCATCATTCAAATGTCCCATTTTAAACAATCTGTCTACATTCTGCTCACCATCAAAGTGGTTTAGCAAGAGAGAACCTCTGAGTTACAAACATCATAAAGGATGCCAGAAACACAAAGGAAACCCTATGAGGTGTCATGTGAATGGGATCAAAACCCCTTCTCTGCAATTTCCTACTGATGCAATGTTAGAGACATCACACCATCTCTCCCAGATTTACTTTACTCATCTGGAAAATGAGAGGGTTGGACTAGATGGCCTCTGAAGTCCATTCCAAATCTACATTTATGAATTTATGACAAAAAGGACCTAGCTCCCTTGTGGATCAAAATTTGTTATTATCTAAGCAGCCTGTGTATTGTAAAATTCTGGTACAGGAAAGTCCTTTCTTATTTATAAATTCACAGACGTTCAGGGTTAGGATGGAAGTTAGAGATCTTCTCAGGAATTCTTAAAACTTTTCGGTACCATGGACACTTTCTTGGGAAAGCCTATGAACTCCTTAGAATCTTGTTTTAAAATGCATTAAATAAAATATATAGGATTTCAAAGGAAACCAAATATATTGAAAGATAGTAACCAAAAGATTTTTAAAAATCCATAGATCACAGATGAAGAACTACTTCATCTAAATCAAATTCTTCATTTTACAGATAAAGAAAACAAGTCCATAATATTATCTTCTACCAAAGAATTACAGAATATCAGAGTTGGCACGGATCTCAGCAGCTGTCTAGTCCCTTTTGCCATGCCAAGGGTGGCCATTCAGCCTTGAAGCCCTCAGACAAGTGGGAGCCCACTACTCCCCAAGTCATTCCACTTTTGGATAGGACTAATTGTTAAAAGGGTTTTTTGTTTTGTTTTGTTTTTTTCATTTAGATAGAGCCTAAATTTATCTCTTTGCTTTTAATTTTATCTTTGAAGGAAAACAAGATGTCACATTCCTATTAATATAATATGCCTACACATATTTGAAGAAAACTACCCTTTATGCCATCCTGCTTGCCCTTTGCTGAACATTCTTTGGCTGATTCATGGTTTTCTCCATTTAAGTCCTTCTCTGATATCTCATAGTAGCATGGAGGTCACCCTGAATTTCTGAGTCTTCAAGTCTTAAAATATCCCAACCCCTGGAAAACTTTCAGGATGGCCAGACTCTATGAGAAACTATGCTATCTGAAGACTAGCATAAAACTCAAAAAGCTTGATCAACAGAAAACTAGCTATGGAGTGATTAATTTTTTTTTCACATTGAGTTTTCCAAAGACTGTCTACTCAGGTACAGAGACCTTACAATGTGTTATTTCAGGGAATGCCTGCCCTGCAGAATCATACATTTTAGAAGATTCTCTAAGTATTTCTTAAGTGTTAAATTTATAATTTGAAATAAACAAGTATATGCAATCAGTCAATGTTTACAAATTATATATTTGAGTATATTCAAATATACAAATATGTACATATTTGTGTGTGCATTTACTCCTTTTGTACACCTCTATGACTCTATAGATGAATAATTTTCAGAACAGTGGGAGAATTTATTATATATATACATATGTAATATAATGTACATACATACATATACATATATGCACATATATCACATAGGAAGCCAATGGTCAAAGAATAAGAATGCAACTATATAAACACCAGGATCATCTGAAACTAATCAAATTTTCCACTGTTGATTCACAAAGGCAGTTACGGATCTTTGGATATCACTACGGAGTATGGTACTATAAATTGTTAGCCTAAGATACTGAGCTTTCGGTTTCTATCAGATATCCTGGAAAACACCCTTTGAAATTCAACTGAATATTATTTGCTATTTATCATCTGTAAAAAGTGAAATATAGAACTAATAAATTAAAAAATTATAAATCCAGTTGCTGGAGCCAATAAATAGGACCTAGCTACATCTCATGCAATGTATATACCAATAGAATGTCTTGTCAGTCATTGCCTTTCTAGTTCAGGAAAGTGTAGGATTTTTAGGGAAGATTTAGAAATCCTGGATACCAAACATGTTAGACTCCAGCACAAGTAAGAAAGTGGATCTATTGTTCATACAGTATCAGAAAATATCACTTGGTAAGTTTTTTCTCATGTACTGGTTAGGTGTTAGCTTGTTCATAACTGACTTGTATGAAACATTTGATCAATTCTCACCTCTGATAGCTTACCCTCACCCCTTCTCCAAATCATATTATGTTTTATATCAAACTCACACAACTAGCTATCTACTCACATGGGGAGACCCATGTGGTGTTCATGTTTAGAATTGTCTTTTGACCCTTCAGATTATTGGGGGCATACTGTACTCTATGGGAGGGGGGAAAATAATTCTATTGCTTCCAAAGACCATTACTATGAAATATGACGTCCATTAAAACAATTATCAAATTCCTATTCTTTTCCTTGGAAATAACCCTTACAAAACATAACATAACATCATAACATAATAACATAAATATGCATACACACATACACAGAGAGAGAGAGAGAGAGAGAGAGAGAGAACCTCCATTGAGTGCCTAGTCATCCATCCCCCAAAGAGATGTAATCTCTGCGTAACAATGCTTAAATCAGCATGACATTTACAACACATATTAAGTGGTTTGTTATTTATTTCAAGACTTTAATTGGCACAATATATTAACAGCATTGTTGCAACAGTTCCACTTAAGGATTTTTTTCCTCCACAAAAAAAAGAAAAGAAAAGGAATAATCTACCAGAATTATTGTATAACTTCTTGTTTTATTTCCCTTTAGCATGAATTATTTTTTAAAAGCTTCAGACATTTATTCATCTGTTAGAATCAACCCAATTTTATTGCACCTAGACCAGTGGTTTATTCCCCTGCTCTTCCAACATAACCGATTAGGAGATTTTTCTTTTTTTTTTCCCCCAAGGACAAAGCAACCCCAACTTTTTCCCCTTAAGAGTTCATGATGTTCATTTTCTTTTCTATTTGGAGTAAAAGCTCATTAAAATATCATGAAGAACATAGCATAATTATGTGGCAGCATTCGCCAATGAATAACATCTGTAGTAGTGTGTATGCGTATTTATATTACAGTAAACTTGAGTTCAGTCACCTTCCCTCCAATCCCTCCTCCCTTCTCTCCTCTGCCTCTGTTTTAAAATTCTTTGTCTTGAATAAAGCACCAGGCAAGATGGGAAGTCCACGGGTTTCAGTGCCACAGTACAGGCATTGTTGCTGAGCTCTCAGTACTTACTGAGTGCCAAACGTTATTATTCCATCATTAGCCTGTAGATCATGCCAGGGTAAACTGTACTGTGCTAAATGCCTCCAAACCTTATTTGCTCCTTTTTATTTGGGTTATTTTTAAAATCTATCTTTTTCTTGTTCACTATCTGGCACTGGAGTAAGCTGGAAAGTGTATCCAATGCACACCCAGTTTTCAGAGCGGTGCGTCTCGCTCTTCTTTACGTTATTCCACTTGCATTAAAAACCCAAGAACCTTGGGTATAATAAAAACGTTGAGAGCTTGCCTATACCACAAATATTTGGGTAAAGCACATGGGGCAATTTTGCCAGACTGCTCTTATTTGTTAAACTGAGTTAACTGTAACGTGATTCCAAAAAACTGCCTTTTGAAAGAAAGAAAAGGTTTATAACACCAGAGAGATAATTACCACAATCTGTGTTACAGAAAATGCCAAACAAAGGAGCACAAACTCATTTTGTGTGTGTGTATGTATGTGTGTGCATGTGTGTGTTTTCTTTTACTTTCAGTAATTCACATAAACATGTAAATATTCTATAATGTGTGGTCTGTGGATAAAAAATATAAGCCCAATCCTCTACAGACATAACAAAAAGTATTTCATGGAGTGAGGAGTGAATGGAAATTTTGTGAGGTTGAGATCTTTTCAAGACCGAATGCTCTCTTTCTGTCTCCTGGCCCTCTTTCTATCTGACACCACCCAAGAGCTGCAGTACCAACCAGTTGCCAAGAATCTGACATCCACCTACCCTTCATTTGAAGCTGTCAATCTTGTTGCCCACATAAATAAGACTCGAATTGAAAAGAAATTAGGTTCTAGAACCTGGAATGACGCTTCATTTCCACCAAATACTGTGCTTTCTGGGTTTATTGCACAACCTTCATGATACTGTTGAATATATTGTCCTCTGGGATGAATTTTATAGGCAGGACCATTCCCAATTTTCCTTCTTTGGCAGTTGTTTCTAGATCTAAGCCACTTTTCCCATACAATTACCGACAGGCATGTATATATATACTAATAATCATTGCCTGTGTGTGTATCGTTATGTGTGCATAAACAAATACACACCCCCACACATATTTTCAGTTTCTAAAGCTCTAGTTCTTTCCCCATAAAAATTTTGTGTTCCCTAAAGCAGTTAGTTAGTATACTTTATTAGAGAGAGAGAGCCTTCAACATTTCCTTGTTTTATGTTTAGAAGTGAACCTTGCAGGTCTGACCTAAGCTCTTTGGTATGCTTCAGTTGAGCCCAGATTATAGACCGTATGTTTCGAAACTCACATCACCCAGTTTTCTCCCCTTAAAAAGCATCATCATCATCATAATTCCTTATTTAAATTTCATCTGGACTGTCTTTGACAGCCCCAGCTGACCCCATCATTTCCTTCTCTTATTACTAACATGCCTCTCCCCACACGCACACACAGTATGACATTTTTCAGAGAGGAGGGAAAAAAATTAGGGGTTTCTTCCCATTCAGATGTACATATATTGTCACTAAAATAGCAGCAAGAGAACACAGACAATGAATCAGGTCTCTGAAGAGACAAACATAACACATCACTTAGGTGCATGTAAGGATAAACCCATGAAGACCTCGAAATAGGATTTGGCATCCAAACTATCCTGTTGAGCCAAAAGCCAGCCGGGGCATGGAAGCTTGTTATTATGACTTGCTCTGTGAGTAAGACCCACAGGGAGAGTGTGAAGACTGCTTAGTATAAAGACTATTTAGAATACAGGAAGACTGAGAAATACGATGTAAATTCTGATCATCCCTAAAATTCAACCACAGATGTAATTCCAATTCAGTTTGAATACTGACACTTCAGGATTGGTCATGGAGACCTCAGTGGAAAAATTTATGAAGGCTGATCAATGAATGGATGATACTTTGGGAGAGTAACATTGTGTTTGAATGAAAAGATCAAAACACTCTGTAGTGAGAAAGCCACATTGTTATTATTTCAAAGAGTGAAGCTGAAACTTCATTTTTTAAGAACTTTGGCTGATTGCAAACCCAAAACATGGATGGCTATTATTTGAATTTCTTAAGCCCATGTTAGTTTCTCTGCCTCCCATTCATTCTTTCCTTGGAAATCAGGTAAATTCTTTCTTCCTTAATCTCCTAGTGCCTTTCCCTTTCAACATCTATTTCTAGCTTCTGGCTACCTTATCTTAGTTACCCTACTTGGCACTTGTGTTTTCTCCAGTTTTGCCCCTTCACCTTGGTCTATATGTCTGTTCATTATGTTTACAAAGTACTGTGGCAGGTTTTGGGAAAGGAACAGTAACTTAAAAGCACAAGAAGCTCAGTGCTTACAATATGTTTGTTTAGTTGAATTGCTGACTTTTCTCAATGTAGGGTCTAAAAGAGGCATTTTGCACCTTTGTCTCCTTCCAAGATCTTTTTTTCTAAGAGGAGGGTTACCCAAGCAGTGCTTCTGATGAAAATACTAGTGTCAGAATGTCCAGGATAAGTCTTGGGAGGTTTTACTTTGGTTTAAAAATAAAGTTTTCCAAAAAAATCTAATTCCTTAACATCTCTGTGAGAAATTAGATGAGCTTGATAAAGACCTTCTCTTTGACAGGATGACTAAACTTATGAGGCTTTCTCGTTAGCAAAAAGTTCCTCTTTGTCCAGTAAGTGTAAGTTTCTTCCCAATGGCAAGGAAACAGGTTTTTGTGATGAAGGGCTTCGTTGCAGGCTGTCAAAGTGGCCCTGAGTTCTTGAACACTCTCTAAGTACATACAAAGTTGCAAAGACAATTATGGTGACTTCAATCAGCAAATATTTAGCAAGCATTTATTATGGGCCTGGTCTTGTGCTTAGTGCTGGGAATAAATATGAAGGTAAAAGTGAAATAATCCCTGCCCTCAAGGTACTTACATTTTATTGGAAATGCATACACATACATGCATATATGTTAATGTGTGCATACACAAATGTGTATATTTACATATATACATTTATGTATTATAACTGAATGCCGTCTCTACTAGTAAGCAGTCAAAGGCTATGAACTGTTTAAAAAAAAAAGAATTGTAAGCTACTAATGACCATATGAAAGAATGCTCCAAATTACTAATAACAAGAAAAATTCAAAGTATAGCAATACCAAGGTCTCGTCTCACAGCCAGGAAACTGGCAAAGATGACAAAAGATGTGAAAAGTCAGTGTTGGATGATTTGTGGGAAGATAGGAATATTAATTGGCAGAGCTGTGAATCAGTACAACCATTTGGGAAAGAAACTTGAATTACACAAATAAAGTGACTAAAAATATCCAACCCTGTCGAATTAGAGATTTTACTAAGTATATGACCCTAGGATACCAGCGTTTTTAAAAAAAAACAAAACAGTCCTTACATTCACCAAAGTGTTTATAGCAACAATTTTTGTGGTAACAAAGAATTAGATACATAGTAAATTGTCATTAAAGAATATTGTGATGCAATGTATACAATGTATACAGAGAATCATGGAAAGATTTATATGAACAGATGCAAAATGAAGTAGAGTCAAGAAAACAATATACACAAGATTAAAACAATGTAAGTAGAAAGAACAACCAGAAAACAATGGAAAGTGAATATTGCAAAATTAGAATAAAAATAAAATAAATAAAGATTATGGGAAAATATACCTCTCCCCATCCTTTGCAGTGGTGGAAGGTCATTTATGTTGTTGATCATGATTCTCATTTCCCCTCTTCCTTAGCTTTTTGGAAAGGAGGGAGGAAAGAGCTATAGAGGGAAATTAGGCAATTCAAAAACTAAAGATAAAAATGTGTTTTTACAAAATATAATAATCCCTTGAAATTAATTTTAAATGTGAAGAAGCCTTTGACTTGAGAATTCAGGCTATATAAATTCTATTGTCATTCTCCTCTTAAACTTATTCTGTGAAGGAAAATGCTGGTGAATGAAGGAATGGGGTTTACACTGACTCTTTGTCAAAGGAAGAAAATGAAAAGGAAAAGAAAACCTATTATCTTATTTTCACTTCGGATGGGATCTTTGAGATCACAGGGCTTTACCCCCTCACTCTGGGGAAAATTGACTTTCCCATGATTTGCCCAGGCTCACATAGGTAGTTAGTGGAAGAATCACCATTCAAATCTAGTCTGCTAGTTCCAAACTCAGAACTCTTTCTACTATGAGAAATAGCACTTAAAAAAAAAAGAACCTACTATCTTTAAAGTGCTAATATTCAAAAGAAAGATAATAAAAATTCTAGCCTCTAGCTTTCTTTTATATATAAATGCTGCTATTTCAAGTTTATGTGTGGTATTTTACTGGCATATTTTTCTAGACTTGAATTGCTTTGATCCCCTAATAAAAAGCTAACAAATTTTAGGCTCTTGGGATTTGGAAAGGAACTTCATGATCCCCAATACTCCTTAAGTTGCACATGAAGACACTGAGGTTTAGAATACGAAGTTGACTTGTAGGAGGTCAGAAGGGGGAGGTAATTTAGAATATGAAATTGACTTGTAGGAGGTCAGAAGGGGGAGGTAAGTAGCAGAATCAAGTGTGGGAGTCTGCTCTTTGGTGTTCTTGTTGCCCTTGGAATGACTGAGTACGCATAAGGATATTTTTGAAAGAAAGAAAATACTAGAAATCATAATACAATATAATTATGCACAATCATATTTGATAGCAATTGTTTTCTAAACTACAAGACTTTCAAATTAAGTATCATTCGATTGCTAGTTTTTATACACATTTAAGGTTCTAATTATAAGTTTTATTCTTGAGTCTTAGGAAGCATTTGGACCAAATTTTATTCACAGTGAGGTCATAGATTCAGAATTGGAGATGGCTTTAGAAATCACTGTGGAAAATCCTACAAATCTACAAATGAGGAAATTGAATCCCAGAAAACTCACAAGCAATAACTATCAGAGCTGAAATTGAAACAGAGGTCCTCAGTCTCCAAATTTTGAGGCTTTTCAGTATATCTTATGTACTCTTTTATGTCTGACAGATAAGAAAAGGTTCATATGTAGAAACTACAATATAGATTTAGGATATGTCTACATGGTACTAACCATGAAGATGGAAATTGGGAAAAAATGAAAAATTCATGCAGTGTCTCAGAAACTTCCAAATATAGATAGTTCTAAAATTAAAAACAGGTTGTATTCCCAATGTCTGTAAGTCAGTTTGAAACAGAAGCCATTTCCCCATAGAAACAATGTTATAAATGGTGATGAGATTCCACAGATGTCTAACTCATAATTTAGCTCAGCTCTAACATTTATGATTTTAGTTCTTCACTATTGCTATGGGAAGAAAGGTGTAAAATGTAGATTTGGAACTAAGGATACAGAAAAAAGTGATAGTTGATATCAATAACCAGAATTTAACTGTTCACTATGTGCTAGGTTCATTTACACAAATTATTGCTTTTGAGTCTCAAGACCATTCTGGAAACTGAGGCATAGAGAGGTTAAGTGGATTGTTCATAGTAGAATAACTAATGAGTTTCAGAGGCACAACTTGAACCCAGACTTCACATGCAGCACTTTGGGGCCTCTAGTTGTGCTCCTCAAAGGAATTCCACAGGGAAAAAAAAGAATCAAGTTAGAACTCTGGTAGGATTCGATGAGGGGAAGAGTCTGGGAATTTGTAGTGGCTATTGACTACACTGATCTCACAAAGAAGCTCTGATGGTGAGAGTTCTTGGGATCGTGCATGGTGCAGGGATCAAGGCTCAGCAGGACATTTGATGAAGAAGGGAAAGGAAACATGGTGGGATGAGGCTGACTTCAGAGGTAGAGGTAGAGTGGGATGGGGAGCTGTTAAGAGATCATCAGTGTTGAGGTGGAAGTGTTGAGGTTACATTGGTAATGGATGGGGTTTTACCAGCAAACAGGAAAGGGCATTTCCTTCTTCTCTAAGTGTTCTTCCTTGATGGCAAAGAAACGGGAGCCTCTGAGCTTCACTTTCAGGAGAGATTCTGTTCTTATCAGAGATCACTGACTCTCACTAGCTTGAGCTGGTCCCAAGTTCCTTATCCAGGGATGTACTGGTAAATGTTTAACAACCATCCCTCTTAAAACAAAGGGCACACTTTTAAGTTTATCGCATATTAATATTATTATTATTTTCTCCATCACTTTCTTAAGCCTACATAGCCAATAAGTGAATAAATCTCACCATGATTTGTAAATTTGCTTATCTCCAAGGTGTAAATGCTTATGCTGAAAATTTAGCAATCAGTTTTTGCTGATATGAATCGGATCCAGTACGTCCCCTCCTATAACCATTCACAAATAGATACAGACTAGAGGGGTTTTTGCTCTTAGGAATATGTCTTCTTCATCATGAAACTCTCTTATCAAATGAATTAAAAAAAAGATAGGTGTAAGAAGGAATCCTATATAATTTCTCGCTTGAACGGCCAAAGATATTAGATCCCACACAAGTATTTTAGCTACAGAATTTCGGAATGTTAGCCCCTCTGAAATAATCTACCTTGGCAAAAGAAAAGCAGGGTTGAGTAGCAAGGACAGAGGCTCTAAGCAGATCACCAGCATCAGAGAATTTTCTGGTGCTGGTAAATATAGCCCTAAGCTAAATGTTTCAGGTAGGGGTACTGGCTGATTAGAACACAGTCCCACTTGTGCCTCCTGTGTGACTGCTTTCCACTTGCCTGTGTTTCACCTCCTTTCTTTTTCTCAGCTGTGACAGTCTGGCTCCCTTGACAATTTCTGATTGGTGGGTATGGTCCAAGTCACACCTGCCACACTTGCACTCTTGAGCCTCAGGCCATCTCTGTTGTGGGGTTGCCTCTGTTGTTAGCTGCAAAAACTCTGAAACACTGATTTGTAGATACAATAAAAGTCTTGATTAACGGAAATTTTCCTGCACTTGATTTTTAGAAGAGAGACAGATGACATGAAGCAGTAGAAAACTGGGAATAAGAAAAGTTGGACTGCAGTTCAGCTTTTCAACTACCTCTGTGGTCTTGGCAAAATAATTTAGCCTTTCAAGTTTTCAGTTTTCACGTCTTGAAAATGAGAGGCTTTGGTTTAGAGGATCTTTAAGGTCTATTCTAGTTCTAAAATGTCTTGATTCAATGGCAAGAATTCAGAAAATCAAACTCCAGGATTATGGACTGTCAGGTGGACATTTAAGATAGTGGGGGTTGGGGAGGGCTAGCTTTCCTTTGGCTCATGCTTCCAGGACTGGTCTCTCATTGATCAGTGCTGCCACTGGTCTAATCTTCCATTATTATTTGTCTGAGTTGCTTGACTTTTGACAGAGGCATGTGTTTGTCTTTCCTTGCAAAGAAGAAGAAGACCATGCCATCAGAGAAATAATGACATCACTTGCACTTGGCTTTGTTTTGAGTGAGGGAGGGCTGTGCAGTTCACCAGCCTTACTTCTCCTCCAGAGCCATCTGAATCCAGTGGCTTGATATTCATCAGGATGACTGGAGATGACCCAGGATGAGGCAATTGGGGTTAAGTGACTGACCCAAGGTCACACAGCTAGTGAGTGTCAAGAGTCTGAGGTGAGATTTGAACTCAGGTCCTCCTGACTCCTGCACTGGTGCTCTATCCACTGCACTACCTAGCTACCCAGGTTGTCTGTATGTTAGTGATAGAGACCAGTCCTGTGATATCTTTGGTATAGAGAACTCTAAGGTTGCGAAGTCCAAGTGTCAAAAGCAGAACTTTATGACTTTGAGGCCTGCTCTCTACCCCACAATACTATACTACCTCTCATGAGTGCTCTATTTCTTTCAAATATGGGACAGAACTAAACATAATTTTCTGGGCCCATCTTTCTCTAGATATTTGAATGCTGAACTTTATATGTGGAAAGGAATAAAAAATCATAAATGAGAATTTTTTCATCATACCATAATTGTTTTTGATGAGGAAAGATGTCAGTCTATAGCTCAAGTCACTCTGGTTTCTGTTAAAGACTATTAAGGGATCCTCTGAACTTGTCTTTTTGAGTTGCCAAATTTTTCATAAACACTGGACTCAGAGTGTGTAGGAGGCCTTGAATGTGTCAAGGACAAATCCTGCATACTCTGCCCTGTTCTGAGCTGATATATTGTGTTGTTTGCATTCCTGTGTGTCCTTGGGAGTTGAGACAGGTCCCAGACAGTCTATACTAGGCTTGTGCAGCTGGGACCCTTGTAAATAAGCAGACCCTTGTATCTTCATGGTCTAGCAATTTCGAAGGGGAAAGATGTGGCTTTTGCTGTTGCCTTGCTCCTCCCCTTTGGGAGGGGTTTTGTCCTTTTCCCACCTTATTGCACCTTTTATCCTCCCATGCCACACCCTGTTAGGTGGAGATTTCTGGTATCTCCTCCTCCTTTTGTCCATAGGAAGAAAACTCATCACTGCTCTGAAGAGGATTATACAACAGCGGAAAAACTCTAGGGTACTTCTAATTCAATTCCCTTTTGTACTTAGCTTGCAGAGAGCAAAATACTTATTCTCACAATAGTGACATTCATTTCACTACTGTTTTCATTGATTGTTAGGAAGAATACTGTTCTGAATATCATTATACATCACAGGCTCACAACACAGAGCAAGTGGTATGTTGGGGTGGTTAATCTGCGGGGTACTGTGTCAGAAGTTATAAATGAATGTTTTTTACCTGATATTTCATCTAGGAAGTGTCAACAGGCAATCACAACTTCACAATCTTATTTGGAAACCAGTTTTACTACAAGAGAAATGATAGAGGCACTCCTAAGACAAATGGAGGGTCCATGATACCCTATCTTAGAATTAGTTGTTATAGATCTCATAAAGGTTTCTCATTGCCAAAATATTTAGTATTCCCCATGCTCTAGAACTTGAACATTTTAGCAGCATGACAGAAGATAAGACTTCCATAGATAGAGAAACACAAAGACATACATGAAAGGAGCTCCAGAATCCCTGTAGCCATACTCTTGTCCCTGAAGAAGCATCATCTCCTTTTCACTCTTTCCTTTCTTCCCCAGATAGTGGTGCTCTTCCAAAGCAGCAGAAAGTGCCATCTTTACAAACACCATCCTAGAAGTTTTGTTGTTCCAGCTTTTGTCTGTTTGATGTAGGCAATCTCAATGCAAGAGATGGGGTGTTATAGTAATCTGGGGTCCTTGCCAAGAACTTCTATGTTGCATGAACCCCAATTCGCCTGCCCTGGATTCTTTGGTAACATGTTCCACTATGAAATCATAATTCATTTCCTGAATGAATCAGAGACGTCACAAAATCTTCAATCATAAAAGAAAACTTTAATATTTTCCACTATGTTAAATGTACTAAGATAGGAAAGTTGACTAATATATTTTTAGAAACATTTTCATCAAGAATCTAAACTAAAATAGCTTTCTGCTGGCTATTGGTGGAGCAATGTATTCTATGGGGACAATTTCACAATGAAGTCCAAGGCCTTGGTTACCCAGAGTTCTACAGATATTAGGGCTTGTGAGAAGCCTAAAACTTTCCCCATGAGTACTTATATTATAAGACTGAACAAAGTAATAAAAGCCACATTATATATATGACCACCAAATCTCCTAGGTAATATCAATCAGGCCTTTAAAAAGTCCTAAATGCTGGACAGTAAGACAGTTGTGGACCACCAAGTTACGCTTCTTTGAAAGGATGGAGGCATCTGACATGTTGGTAGGAGTGAAAGATCTTTTTGAAAACCATGCCCTCTTTTTGCTTATGCCATCTTAGATCTCAGATAATTGGACTTAGGAGTAGCCATCGTGGCTTTGATGCTGATAGAGTTCATCTGGGAGGATTAGTTAAATGTGACAGATCTGAATTTTGGTTTATCTGATGATATATCTCTGCCTTCTGGTTGCAAAGTCATTGAATAGAAGGTACAGTGAAATTTTGCTTGCTAAAATGTGATGTTCACTGAACTGATGAGTACAGTTAGCAGAGATGATGATGGAGAACTGAACTTATCCTAAGGTATGTTTTCATGTTTCAAACATGGCCTTGACTACAAGTAGTTGTTTTACCCATAGGGTATGTTTTTCCTCTACTGAGAATAACTGCAGGAGAATCATGTATAGGACAGAGGGATGGAGAATAGGACTGTCCGTAAGAGCATTCCATTCTCTTCCCATTCCTTGTAACACTGGATGTATTACCCCTTTCATAAATGGTGAGTAGGGGTCTGGCTACATCTAGATGGAGAGGTTCAACAAATTCATTCTCAGCTGCAAGTTTCCAGTGTACTGTTTTTGTATGTTTTGGTAGTAATTGAGAAGCATGGTGGAGCTGAAAACCTAAGGTTGAAATAGGGGTAGTGACCTATAAAACTGAGGATGCAGACCTTTTGTCACCTGGGGGAGTTCCCCTTATAATTTTTCCAGTTAAGATGTTCCCTACTATATTGTAGACCAATAAATACATTTATTCCTTCTAGGGACTGAACTCCAGAAATATGTCAGTAGAAAATCAATCAATGAGTATTTAATAAGTACTTACTTTGTGCTTAGACTCCAAGTATACAAGTGTAAATAATGCAGTCCTTATTGGAAAATAGATTGCACTCTGGGTGCTGGAGATAAAAATGTAAACAATAAAGCAAACCTTACTAACAAGGAGATGACATTCTATAACCAGGGAAGAAAAGGCAGACATTAGATATATTTTGTGTCTGACAGTCTTTTATTACAGTCAATACACCATACAGTCATCTTGATTGGAGAAGAGTATTAATATAGAAAATATTACTATCAGCAATTTAGACAAAGAAGAATTACTTAAATTATATTTTGACTCAATTACAATTTCTGAGCATTCACTGTACACTCATAATTTACAAAGTCAGGAAGAATCTTGGGGGGTGAACTCAAAATTCTCCTGCTTCTCTCCCCCAGAGTTAGAGCTTTACAAACAGGTTGGGCCCCAGAAGGAAAAACAACTTGTATGGTGGTTTGGGAAAAAGAAACAGAGACAGACAGAGAAGGCGGGGGGAGAGAGAGAGAGAGAGAGAGAGAGAGAGAGAGAGAGAGAGAGAGAGAGAGAGAGAGAGAGAGAGAGAGAGAGAGAGAGAGAGAGTTCTCGTAGGTCCATATCTCTAGCCCTAGATTCTTTTTAAAGTATTCTAGAGCTCTCTTGAAGTTTGGTGTTGAGTCAGGGTTTATACATAACAAGAAACAAAATTCATGATTCTTTCCTTTAAAAACAGGAAAGTCATGGAATCACTTTCTTTTAAAAAATTGTCTCATTTTTAATGATGTCACTTAGGGGGTCTTCACTGAGTAAGGTCAGGAAAACATCATGGAGGAGAAAAGGGCAGGGTTTCAGCAATGAGATGACTAGCATTTACTGAGAGCCTACCATGCATCACATGTTGTGCTAACAAGCACTGAGGATAAAAGCAAAGTCAAAAAGCAGCTCCTGCTCTCAAGGAGCTTATAGTCCAATGAGAGACACTACGTGTAAACAACTACATACAAACAATACATAGATGTGGGACAATTGGGGATAATTCACAGAGGGAAGGAGCTAAGATTAAAGGAAATGGGAAAGGCTTCTTTCAGAAGGTGGGACTTTAGCTGAGAGTTGAAGGAAGTTTGGGAACATAGGCAGAGATGGGAAGGGAGAGAGTGATAATTTGGTGGATACATGAAAACAATTAGCCTGTGGCAGTGTCTCATTTTTGATATCATCATGATATCAATTTATATTTATTTAGTTCTGTACTCCCTTATCTAGAGCATGTATGTAAACTACACATATATTCCTTCCAAATTCTTTTACAGTGTCTATTGACCCAATCCTCCTTTTCCTTCCTTACGTGGTACTAACCTAGAGGATAGATGGAAAAAAACAGCTTAAAAAGATAGCTTAAAAATAGCTTAAAAAGTAATAGGTTGGCCATGGCTCAAACTGAACACATAGTAAGTAGCCTCTGCCTCCCAATTATCATATTGACTTCATAAAATTTCTTGGACTTTTGTCTCTAGATTTCAGTAATGGAGCTAATATAGGTATGAGTAAAGAGAGGAGAATGACTTGGTTATTGAATTTATATAACATTCCGTTAGATATTATCATGGCATTGCAAGTGATTTATACATTTGGGGGGAACTAATATATATATATATATGCATATATACATATATGTATAGTATCAGAGCTGTATGTAACAAACAATTTTGGTGCCTAGGGAAAGGATATACCCTCACATAACTTTGTCATTCAAAATAAAATCCTACTGTAAGATGTAATTGTGAAAAATTCACTTGAAGGAGAAGACTCAGTCACTATAGTGGATTACAGATGGATGCTACAGTATAAGATAGCTTCCTATTTAAAATCAAATTTTAGTTCCTCTAAACTTCTTAGCCAACTTTAGTTACTACTCTGGAGAGTGAAAAATGACAGCTAGATGGTATGATGACTAGAGTGCTAGAGTTGGAATCTAGAAGACTTGAATTCAAATCCTGACTCAGATATTTACTAAAACTGGTAGAGCCAAAGTCATTTAGCTTCTTTCATCTTCTGTTTACTCATTTGTAAAATGGAGATAATAATGGTGCTGACAGTATCCCAAGATTGTTGTAAGGATCAAATGAAATAATATAGGTAAGATTTTTTTGCAATACTTGATGTGCCAAATAGGTGCTGCTATTGTTATTATTACGAGACCATACTGTTTCTGGATTCACTAGAAATATACTATCATTCTTTAAAAGATTTGTAACCTAGCTACAATCCCAAGTCATGTCCAAATTGTTTCCCCCCTTTCTTTTAGTTTTCTTGTAGTTCCTTAATTTTATTTAACATGACAAATTGTACAAGAATGGATCCTATCCTTTTCCTGTGACTAGACCACTACAACACAATCCATTCCACCAGGCAAAATGGGAATGGATTCCTTCTAATGGCTATACTTCCCAAAGGAAAAGAAATCATTGCCTTTCCTTTACTTCAAAAGGAATTCAAACCATTAAAGAAGATCCTACATTGAAATCAGGTGAAAGTGTTTCCAGTAGGGGTTAAATATGTGTGAACTTGGGAAATCTTACAGAATCAGTTCCTATTTCATGTGGAGTTGAAAAGATTGAATTACCATTCAAGGACTGGAACCACAGAAGCCCAAAGAGGCTCTGGGCCCCAAACCAGAAACAATGGATTTTTGTCTAAAAGGAGTCTATACTTCGGTTTATATGCACAAACTTGTGATTTAAATGTATAGCAGAATGGTTCAGAATTTAGCCTCATTTGAGTGTGTCTAAACTGTGTTTGTGCATGTGTATGTGTGTGTACGTGTATGTGTGTGTGTGTGCATATGTATGTATGTGTGTATTTGGAGAGTTTCAATCCAGAAAACAGATTTATGACTAGAACATGCTACAGCAAGAGAAAACATGAAAAACCTTTCCTTTTTCTCTGTGCCTTTAAAAGCAACAATCCATTGCATATAGAATGTGTTCCTTCCTCATCTAGAAACACATGAAAAGTGAGCTGATACTCCACATTTACAAGAAAATGGTGTGAAAAGTGGATAATGCATCCCCATGTCAGTTCTGCTGAGGGAAACTGGGGAAGAGAAGGTGATAGCCAGATGACAGTGCTAGAGAGATTCCTTCCAGGGCCTGCACATCTGGATTGTGCAGCTGCCAAGTACAAAGCAGGCTCTTCTATTTGCTCCAGCTTGGAATTAAAATTTGTAGGAGTGGAACGTGTTCTGCAATGCTACCAATAATATGAAAAAAAAGACAGGACAGAGTATTTACCCTGGTTTTGCCCAACTGCCAGCACAGGGGTACACCTATGACTGATTAGGGTATACTCATTTGAGTTTGGGTTATAACAGACAGAAATCCTGGAGGATTAGACACACTACCCAGGGAAATCCTACCTTACTACTATCTAGAGAATAATGAAATAGCAGTTTGTCAGAAGGTCTTTGTCTGGCATAAGGAGAGAAACAGGGCTATTTTTTAATGATGTTAGAAGATATTCCCTGTCTCCCCAAACCCATCAGAGCTGAGGGC
Organism: Bettongia penicillata ogilbyi; assembly: GCA_023548195.1. Classification (NCBI taxonomy): domain Eukaryota; kingdom Metazoa; phylum Chordata; class Mammalia; order Diprotodontia; family Potoroidae; genus Bettongia; species Bettongia penicillata. The sequence continues at coordinate 666,805 of JAJHZJ010000425.1, forward strand.
TTCAGGGAAGTGTGAGAAACAATCTCACATTTTATGAGGCATGTGTATAAATTTGTTAAAACCAGAACTTTTGTCATGTTTTAAAAAAAATTAAGTTTTCTTTTTTTCTGTCAAGGTAGGAGAAAAATGTTTTAATCACAGAGCACGTACTTGCACCAGAGTTGAAAATATGCCTTCACAAATGTCTGTGGCATCCATGGATAATAGGTATTTGGCGTCAGGTTTGCATCTCAGATTTCATTACTGAATTTCCTTCCAGAACATTCTTTGATATTGAAACTGACATGGTAGTTTTAAAGGGATTGAGACTATAGCTTCCTAGAGAATTGCCCAGTGGCTACAAGGGGAATAAGATGCTCATTATTTGTCAGCCTTGCTCCATGATGCCCAGGCACAGCCCTCATTCTGCAATGATATACCATGTTTGTGAAGGCAGCATGACATGGTGGAAAGAAGCCTAACCAAGCTAGGAATCTAGAGTTCTGGTCTTCATTCTGCATCTAACAGTGGTACAGTCATGAACTAATCACATAGTCTCTCTGAGAATTCATTTCCTCATCTATAAAATGGGAATAGTACTACCCGCCTCATGAAAGTACAAATTTTAATCCTATATAAATCTTAAAATCCTGTATAAATGTGAGTTATGATGATGTCAATGATGTTTATAAGGTCAAGTGAAGAAAAGGGTTGAGAAACTTAGTTGGGCATTTAAAAACCATCAAACTGAAAAAATGAAGTACCTCCAAACCTACTCTTTTCTTTAATGAAATGTTATTTTAACTCTTTCCATCATTTTGCCAATGTGTACATGTGCAGCCTCGATCTCTCATATAATAAGTTAATGCCAAAATAGTTTAAAATTGGCAAGAGCGTCTTAGTTCTAGCATATACTATGTCATCTTGAATGACTCACTTAATCTTTCTGGGTTTCAGTTTCCTTATCTACGAATGAGGTTGTGGGAAGAGATGGATGACCTTTAATGCCTCTTCGTATTACTCTCAGTTAAACTTTCCTGAAAATATGAGGCCACTGAATCCTACTAATTCTTTTTCTGAACACTTCATCATCTTCTCTTCCTAAATCTGGAATGCACGTCAGATTATGCCCAACTTGTCTCTCTTTGTTTAAGAATTTTTTCATGAAATAGTCTCTTGTCCCCAAAGTTACTATTGTTTCTGCTTCAGCAATGAGAAACTCTTTGTTGGGCAGAATCGAATCCAGAATAGCAAGTTCCCTTGTCCCTTCCTTCATCTTTCAAAGGATAAGAGTATCATGAAAACAAATCACCTCCCTAGATTTGAGTTTCCAGTGTCTACACAATAGGGTAAATGATCATAACACATTGCCTTGCAAATAGCAATTATTAAGTAAGTGTTTGGTGAATTGAGTTAAATGCTTATACTACCTACCTATGTTTAACCATTTACATATGCTCTAGACTATTTAAGTTGCTTATACAAGCTGATAAGAATTAGATTTTGCCAAAAATGCCAAGCTTTAACTTGCTTCTGGGTTTCACTTGTTGCGAAAACTGTCCCAGAACAAGTACAATGGTTGAGTTGATGTTATCATGCTTTCTTGATTGGTTAGGTTTTTTGTTTTTTTCTCAAACTGAGTATTTTCTTCAGTTCTAAAGAAAGTCTCTCAGAAATAGTCACAATGTTGGTGCTACTGGGATTTGGAGGTTTTGCATGAAAGTGGATTAAAGATATCCTTGAGTACTTTAAAAAAATGTCTTTAATAATGAAAGCTAGCATTTATATGGAACTTCAACGTTTGTGAAACACTTTGTAAATATTATTTTATTGGACTGTCACAACTCTGGTAAGTAGATGCCATTTTTATCATCCCTATTTTACAGATGAGGAAACTGGGGCAGATAGAAGTTACGGGACTCATCCAGTATCACACAAACAAATGTCTGAGGCAGGATGGAAACTTAGGGCTTCGTGACACGCTTTAAGGACCACTGTTGTAGATGTTCATGTCGTGTGAAGATATGAAGCCACTAGCACCAAATCTCATGCACTCTGGTCTATGGATTCCTGTGAATACTTCACAGGGCTCTTGGTTTAACTCCCAAAGCTAGAAGCCTCTGAACATAAGAACGACAAGACAGAACAATGAATGAACTGGTAGTTAAGGGGTTATGTGCTTATTTCAATTCGTTTTCAGGCATTTACTAGCTGTGGGACCCTGGACAAGTCTACCTCCAAGGCTCAGGCTCCTCATTTATAAAATGGAAATGCTTATGGGATCAACTAAGATTTTACACACACATAACTTTGAAAATCTAGGACATTACATAAATGTGAGCTATTTTTATGATTAGATTATGGAATTTATTTTAAAAGTCATAATAATCTTGGAATCCATAGAAACTTCAGAACCAACCTTGTCCAATCCATAACTGAAAAAGAATTCCTAGTTCAACAAATTCCACAATGGTCACCTAGTCTTTTCTTGAAGATCTTTATTATTATAGCTTGCAAAGTAGTCAGTTTTACTTTTGAATAACTGCCTCTCTTCAGCATTGATTTCTCTATGTTTACTTGGACTGGTCCAGCTAATCTACCTGTCTTTATCTTACCTTTTAAAAAAAATTAAAAAATTAATCATCAATACAATAAATTTAGCTTTTATCCAATTATTAACATTTAAATAAATGGATCCTACTGCATAAATGTCCTGAAACTGTTTGGTTACTTTATATTTTCACCAAGACTCTTTTTTCCCCTTCATTCTTGTTCACTTTTCCTCATCCATAGCTATGATTATTGTGTATTTTGTTCCTCTGGTTCTGTTTTCTTCACTTGACATTGTTTCATAAAGCTCTTACCAAAATTCTTTGTATATCTAGTTGTATTTCATACTATATATCTCACTCCTTATTGCTAGATATTTATTTAGGCTTATTCCAGCTTTTTTCCAGCTACAAATAATGTTGATATAAACTAAAAAAATACTCAGATCATTCCTTTTCATTTTGATAACACTCTTGGGACATATTTTCAAAAATGAAATGATTGGTTTCATGTTCATTTTCTTTCCTGACATTTTCACTTCCTCCTGTTAGAGTTGAAATATAATAGTTCCACCATCACTGACTTTTTAAAAAGTTTGTTATAGAAATGCTGACTTTTTCTAATTTTTACCTATTGTCCTTCTTTTGCTGTCATCATTAAATGCTCTTGGGAGATCTGACTTAATTGGGTCTCATGCCAAGCTTTTGGCAAACTTGTATTTCCTTCTACTGCTTCTTGCTATTTTATGAGGCAGTAATGTTCATAATCTCCTACCATCCAGCTCTATTAGCTTTTTAAATAAGTTTATATTAGAATCTGGTGTTTTCCTTGGCTTCTATGTCTTTTAGAAGTGTTTGCTTGCTGAAGTGAATTTGAGGCTCATTTGTCCTCCGTTTTGTGTCAGTTGCTTTGCATTGGTCTAACATCTATAGGTCATGGTGAGAATCAATGTTAATGCATTTCCCATTTGTTGTTCCCAATGTTAGTAACTCATTATATCGGTTAGATTGTAGCTGTTGTAATTGCACGCCATATTTTCTTATCTCTTTTCCCTTTTCTGCCTTAGTCAAGTCAGGTAAAGACAACAAGCACTTAAGCACCTATTATGTGCCAGGTACTGTGCTGAGCATTGAGGACACATACACACACACACACACACACACACACACACACACAAAACACAAAAATAATCCCCACTCTCAAGAAACTGACAATCTGAGGGAGATCACCATCTTTGTCCTAACAAATCAATGGTCTGACTCTACAATGGATCAACTCATTGTCAAATTATTCTTACATCTTTTCTGTCTGCTAAGATTTTCTATTCATTAGAAGATAACATAGTGCAATGGAAAGAGTGATAAATTTGGAGTTAGCAAACCTAGATTCAAATGCTACATCTGCCAATGGTTGTATTACTTTGGGCAAGTCATTTAATCTCTCTGGCCTCAATTTCATTATCTGTAAATTAGAAGGACACACTAGATAAACTCTAAGGTTCTTCTAGGCCTAACCCTATTATCCTATGAAGGTGTAATTGTGTGTGTGTGTGTGTGTGTATGTGACAGAGAGAGAGAGAGATTTGCCAAATGTAAAGGCATCCAACTTTCTTCTTGAAGAGAGCATTAATGATATAACACGTATGATGACTAACAATACTTCTATTTGCAAAAATTATATAGTGATGAAGCTTCTTTGTAGTCTGCTAACCTTTGACCTCATTTATTTCTCAGTCCTTAGTCCTCAACCATATTTTCCAACATATATTTTACTATTCTTCTCTAGGCCTATCTTAACAACCAAATCATAGAATTTCTTTTTTTTAAAATAGATTTTATTTGTCTTAATCAGTCAAAATTCACCAATTTTCTCACCTTGCCATCCCCATCCTCACTCCAACTAAGTTTTGGCGCACGTGTCAGCTTAGGTTAGAAAATATCATCTAGTTCTTCAAATAATTTTTCTGCCTCTATCCTCTATAAGAGATGCTATATATGAAGCAACTATCTCCTTTTTATCTTTTTGCTTATGTTCCACAAGAACACTGCAAGGTCACTTGATCAATTATCCCATGCAATGTCTTTTTTTAAATTTTGGTTACAGAATTCAACTAATTCTTACAGATTTTTTTTATTTGCCTCTCTAAGAGGAGAGTTTGCGAGCTACCTTTCCAGTTAGTGGGGACTTTTTGTTCTCTCTTGTTTTCATTGGTAGCAAGGTTAGGGTCTAGTTCTTCTGAACTGAAAGTCAGTATGTCACCTTGCTGGTTGTTAGACAAAGACTTCACATTAATAGAACGAACGTTAAAGTTAAAAATGGTTTCTAAATCGTGCGATTCTTGTCACTCTTGACTTTTCTTCCAGTCATTCAGGCATCATTGCTGCTGAAGAAGAAGAACAGGTCCCAAAGCCATTTTTTATTTTAATTTGTTTCAAGGTTGGTAATGACGAAAGAATTCGTCACAAAATAGCCAGTTTACCAGTAGTGAATCTTTCAATCTTTGGGTAAGCTTGTTCTGTAGAAGTAGACGCAATCTGCCTCTGGGAATACACCTAACTTTTTTGTATGTTTTTAAAGAGTGTAGAATCTGTCAGAGCTGGTGTTCCATCACAATAGTTTTTGAGAATCCAATATCACTTCTAGGCCACACTGCTATCAAAGAATTGGACTACTGTAGGGGTTATAATTAAATTATAGTATGATTTATAATATTAATGTTATCAGAACATTATTATGACTACTAGTTATACTGTCCCAAATAAGTGTTAAAATCAACCCTTTAGATTATTACTCCTACACATAATATATTCATGCTGGATGATGCAATGCAAAGTTGTGTGGCTACCATCTTGGTGGTAGACAAAGCATTCCTATTGATTCTGAATTGAATAATTATGAAGTGATGGAAAAGTCTTACTTTGAAAGTCATTTAAATGTCATTAAGTGACCTTGGACATTTTCAGTGTTCTTACTGATATTTTATATATAGTCAGTCTCCATATTGTTAATAAAAAAGTTTTTAGAACCTTGTTTTGGGATTTTCTTGGTAGGGAGTAAGGAAGAAAAGGGAACAGAAGGAAGTTATTATAGTTTTAAGCTTATAACAACTTAGACTTAGAGTGATTCTAGCCTCCTGTACCCTAATTTGTATCATCCTAAGTTTGGCTGGGAACAATATTTGCACTTAGTACTACTCAATCAACCAAGAAATATTTATTAGGTACCTACTATGTTCCAAGCACTAGTCAGCTAATGCATAACACCACATGTCTTCTAAAAATATTTTACTTGAAAGGGAAATTGGTAGAAATAATTTTAATTTCTCTGTGCATCTTATAAAATGCATCTCTCCTTAAGTTCAAGTTTGCAAATTTTTTCGTTAAGTCAAGGTCCAAAAAAGAATCCAGGGTTTTATAAGTGTGCTGCAAAGGGCTGCTATGTAACACCATTTCCTCATTTCCTCTATTAAACATTATAAGCAATATTAACTTACAGAGTGCTGAGAGTGAGACATTCAAAAAATAGTAAGGATTTCAGGAAATGGTGGAAAAAGCTATTTGGAAATGTTCAAATTTGGCCCCAAGGCTATCTTACTTTTATACGGAAAGGAGGACTTAGTAGCAAAGTAGTAACTGCAACAGCAGCATATAGAACATATGGCTCACAGTTCTAGGATCCTGGGATAAAAAAGACTCAGAATGTAATTATGAAATAACAGTAATAAATAATAACTAATGATAACGAATAAGAGTAACAAAATATATAGTTATATAGCCCTTCAAGGCTTACAAAATCTTGTATAAAATGTGAGGAACATTCCATGTTCTTTATGACCAATAGTAAGAAAATCTGTAATCTCCAGAGAGAAAGTCTACTATCTAGAAGATTAGCTGGTGGCTTATATTCAGCCAGTAAATTAATTTTACACTCCCCAATAATTAACTTTGTGAATCTTGTGTCCTAAAGACATTAAATTCACAGGCCCACAAAATGGCATCTGTTGTTGAAAAACACATGCTGTAGTGGTAGTTAACCCAGAAATATAGAATATGGAGAAGTATGGCCAAACCTATTTAGAAGGGAGAGGAGAAAGTTGTTAATTTCCCAGAATAGCACTGTTGTGTCTCCACCTTCTAAACAGCAGCTGGAGAAAGCAAGGAGGAAACTCCACTATTGGCATACTGTATCTGTGCCTTTCACATCTGATTTGGTCCCCAAATCACCCATTGAAATTGGTGCAGCTGGCAGCTGGTTTTGATTGAGAGTGTGTATCACATTAAAGGCAATAGCGGTAGCCTGCCCCTACACATTCAGTTCTACCTTTCCTCACACAACAGGGAATAGAATACTGCTCATCACTTGTCTTTGCTTTTTCCTTCAAAGGAAATCAACTTGTTCCTTCCAAAGTCACCAAGAATAAAAGGTCCCTTACCCTAAATCCTTATCATTTTCTTCATTTTCCCAATGGTTTTGGAATTGGTCACTATTCTGTTTGAATTGGTTGTTACCTGGTTTTCTGCTTTCACATAGGCATGGCAATTACAGAAAGATATGGCTTATTTTAGGAATTTCCCCTAATCTTGAGTGCAAAGGCAGTTTTTAAATAGGCCTGAACTCATCATCATAGAAAGCATGGGATTAATTGAACATTGCAACTAACTCTTACAGTGACTGGTGACCTTTTAAAGTCTCTGACCATCATAACAGTCCTGAGGTCTGTAGCAGACTCTTTGTACCCTACCTTGAGTCTCACAAATAATACCCAACCACTTGCAAACCATTCAGTTTCACTATGGGAGACACCACAGCAATGAACTGATAGCAAATCACATAATGTAAGCTCTCAAAGGGCAAGGACTACATCATTTTTGCCTTTTTCTCCTCAGCACCTAGAATATATTAGACATCAACAAATGCTTGTCTATTTATTATCTAGTACAAAAATAGATTTTCCCAGTATAACTAATACATTGGTCTTATATTATGTAGCTTCAGAAGGCAGAATAAGAACCTTTGGGGAGATGTTTCAGGGAGGCGGATTTTGAAAGAAGATAAGGATCTATGTACAAATTGGAACTACTCAGAAATAAAACGAATTACCTCATTAGGTGGTGAGCTTTGCTTTATTATAGGTCACAGGATTTAGCCCTGGAAGGGAAATAGTCTATCATCAAATTTTACAGGCAAAGAGATTGAGGCTTAGAGAAGTAAATGGATGGCTGAGAGTTATACAGGCAGCAACTAGAAGGGGTGGGATTTGAAATCTGGTACAAATCCAGGGTTTTTTCCAATGACAATAATTACCACTTATGTACCACTTTATAAACATCCTTTAATTTTTTCCCCTCACAATGACCCTGAGAGGTAGAGGCTATTAATCTCCCCATTTCACTGAGGAAACTGAGGTAGGGAAAAGTCAAGTGACTTGCCCAGGGTCACGCAACTAGAAAGTATCAGAGGCCACATTTGAACTCAGGTCTTCCTCACTCTATGGGTAGCACTCTTTTACCTGCACCACCACTTTTCTGTTGTACCATTTGCTGTCTTCTGACATCACACTGAGATAGCTCTGTTCTATCTCTTCCTGATGGGCAAGCAGCTGTGGCAGCCTTATCTCTCAAAGTTTTCTTCTTTCTTTGGAAATGGTTTAGGGAAACAGATTGCTCCTCAGTGCCCAGATTGCTTGATTTTTTTCTTGAATTCTTGAGCTTTGAATTAGTCTAAGGATTTTAAGATTGGAGCTAGAAGAGTCCACAGAGGTCATGGAGTGAGTGTCCTTATCTTATAAGTGAAGAAACTGAGGGAAAAGTAGCTAATCTCACAGCCAAGATGGTGGAGTACTGGTTGGGACACAACTGAATTCTTCCAATATTCCCTTCCAAACAACTTTAAAATAGTTCCTCAAATCAAATTTTGGAGTGACAGAGTCAAAAAAGGGCAGAATGAGATACTTTTCTAGCCTGAAGCAACTGAGGACATTCACCAGAGAGGTCTGTAGCATCAAGGTAGGCGCAGGTCCAAGATATGCCAAGAACACAAGAAATGGGCCTTGGAGGCAGCAGCAGCAGTTTTGGGAGTTCTCAGTCCAGAGATAGAAGAGGGTTAGGTAAATAATCATAAAAAAATAACAGAAGACCCTTTGCTGGCACTGGGTACAGCTGGTGCTAAGTGGTAATTCTGCCCATATGTAGTTCTGGGTTACAGTTTCAGAGTGGAAAGGAGCTTGTGGTCAGTTACAAAGGAACAAAGGCCCTGGTCACAATAGCAGTACTAAGATGAGCTTTACTACTGGTAGCAGCAGGAAGACAGGGTCTTATCACAGCTCCAGGGTGAGAGGAGCAGTAGTACTTGGGGGAGCAGGGCAGCAGAGGCCTTTCTGGGTAAAGACCAGAAAGATCAAGAAAGCAGTGGCAACACCTCCCAAGATAACACCACTTTGGGAAAACCAAAAATTTATAGAGACCCAGAGCTAGCTCTGAAAACAACATCATGAAAAAGTCTAAAGCTTGACACAGTGCCTCTCTATCCAAAAGTGAGTAGAGCCAAACTTTAACATAAAGTGAAGAAATTGGCGGTGAAAAGAGCAAAAATTAAAAAAGAACGTGACCATAAAGAGCTACTGCAATGGCAGGGAAAACTAAAACTTAGAAGAAAACAATGAGAAAACAGCTACAAGCAAAACTTCAAAGAAAATGCTAATTGAATCCAAGGTCAACAAGAATTCCTGGAAAAGGTAAAGAAAGAGCTTAATTATGGTAAAGGAAAAGTGAAAAAGAAAGAAAGAAAGAAAGAAAGAAAGAAAGAAAGAAAGAAAGAAAGAAAGAAAGAAAGAAAGAAAGAAAGAAAGAAAGAAAGAAAGAAAGAAAGAAAGAAAGAAAGAAAGAAAGAAAGAAAGAAAGAAAGAAAAAGAAAAAGAAAAAGAAACAAGAGTGATACAAGAAAATTAGGAAAAGAGAATTAATGCCTCCGTAAAAGAAGTCTCACATAATACTGAAGAAACAAGAATTGGTCTAATGGTAAAAGAAGCACAAAAATTCACTGAAGAAAAGAATTCCTTAAAAAGTAGAAATGGTCAAATTGAAAATGAGGTATAAAAACTTAATGAAGAAAATAATTCCTTAAAAATTAGGATTGGACAAATAGAAACTAATGACCCCATGAGTCTTCAAGAAACAAGAGAGTAAAGTCAAAAGAATGAAAAAAATAGAAGAAAATATGAACTATCTTATTGAGGAAACAATTGACTTGGAAAATAGATAAGGAAAGGAGAGATAATTTCAGAATAATTGGACTTCCTGAAAGCCATAATCTAAGAGCTTAGACCAAATGTTTAGAAATTATCAAGGATGGTTGCCCTGATATCTTGAATCTAGAGGGTAAAATAGAAATTGAAAAAAAAAAGTGCTAATCACCTTCTGAAAGAAATTTCAAAATGAGAAGTCTCAGGAATATATTATAGCCACATTCCAAAGCTCCCAGTTAAAGGAGAAAATATTGCAAGTAGCCCGAAGGAAAAAATTCAAATATCATGGAGTCACAGTCAGGGTAACACAAGATTTATCAATTTTCACATTAAAGGGGCAGAAGGATTGGAATATAATATTCCAGAAGGCAAAGGAGTTAGGATTAAAACAAAAGATAATTTGCCCCCCAAAATTGGACAAATTTCTTGTTTAGGGGAAAATGAATATTTAATGACATAGAGAACCTTCAGACATTCCCGATGAAAAGACCAGAGCTGAATAGAAAATCTGACATTCAAGGAGAAGACTCAAGAGAAGCATTAATGATCCGCTGGTGGAATAGTAAACTGGTCTAACCATTCTAGAGAACAATTTGAAACTATGGCCAAAGGGCTATCAAAATGTACATACCCTTTGACCAAGCAATACCACTACTCAGTCTATACCCCAAAGAGATCAAAGAAAAAGAAAAGGGAGATACATATGCAAAACTATTTATAGAAATTCTTTTTGTACTATCAAAGAACTGGAAATTGAGAGGGATACTCATCAATTGGGGAATGAATGAACAATTCAAGGCATGTGATTAGAATACTATTGTGCTATAAGAAATGATAAGGGGGATGGTTTCAGAAAAAAAATCATAGTAAGACCTAAGAACTAAGAGATTCTTGTATAAAGCAATATGAACATTTTAAAGATGATCAGTCATGAAAAACTTGGCTATTCAGATCAATTCAGTTATCCAAAACAATTCTTAAAGACTAATGGTGAAAAATGTTGTCTTGCTCAAGAGAGAATATTTGAACTCTGAGTGCAAACTAAAGTATAATTTTATCACTTTCTTTTCTTTTTGTAAAATGGCCAGTAAGGAAATAGGTTTTGTATGATTTCACATGTAAAATTGATATCATATTGTTTGCCTTCTCATTGGGTGAGAAAATGGTGGAAGGGAGGCAATCTGGAATTCAAAAGTTAAAAAGGAAAGAATGTAAAATTGAATAATAATTTAAAAAGAATTAATTGAAGGTTGGCAAGCTTAAATGACCTGGCAAAAGTCACACAAGTAGTCAGTAGCAAAACTGAGATTCAATCCTCTGACCCAAATCCATTGATTTTCTATATTATGTTGCCTCTATTATGCTATAGTTTGTAAGAACACCTGTCAGACACATTGTAAAGGGAATTCCTACTTGGAATAAGAGTTTGGACTAAATTATCCCTAAGGCTCTTTCTAACTGTGAAATTCAATGATTTTATGACAGCCTAATCTCTTAATATGACGCACAAGCACACACATAATCAGTTTGTGAGATTATCCCTAAGAGATAATGAATGAAAGATTCCTGGGGTAAGAGAGAGTCCTGTTTCAGCACCATAAAATTTCAAGCTGTATATCAGTTAGAGATCACATGATGAGTCCAGTCCCCTCATTCACAAAGGTAGTGCACATGAGGTCCAAAGAAAGAAAGAAGTGCCTTTCCCAGGGGTACATAATAAGTGAGTAGCAGAACTAGAATTCAAATCCAACTCCTCTCACCTTGAATCTACACAAACTTCAGGAAAAAAACAAGATGATAAGTGAATAAGTTGTTGAATTGTTTGGGTAGCAAAATATCCAGTGTAGTTGAGAGAGAGAGAGAAAGAGACAGACAGACAGAGGGAGAGGGAGAGAAAGAGAGACAAAGACACAGATAGATAGATAGATAGATAGATAGATAGATAGATAGATAGATAGAGACAGAGACAGACAGACAGATAGAGAGTAGGACCCATAGTGAGGATACAGCTAGCAAGGTGAATGAGGGTGAGTAATGTGAAATGAGTCTGAAAAGAGGAAATGGAGTCAATTTGTGCAGAACTTTGGGATAGATTCTACTTATTTCTATTTCTATTTTAAACTAAAGGCAGTAGGTGTCCCCAGAAGTTTTTTGAGCTAGGCGTGGAAGAGTGGTTGGAGGCTGAATTGAAGAGGAGAGAAACCGAAAATGGAGAGACTTGGTAAGAAACGATTACACTCATCCAGTTGAGGGGATCTAGTTGGGAGGTTGAGTGAGCCGAGAATGTACAGATGTTAGATGCATGGTGGAGATGGTATTGGCATGACCTAGCAACTATTACATTTTATTTTATATTGTCTTTACATTCATGCTATATCACACATTCCTTTTCAAGAACACTATAAGCTCCCTGAGGGAACGGACTCTACCATTTTTTTTTTAATCATTGTATCTCCAGAGAATAGTAGAGTGACTTGTGTATACCAGGCATGTAAATATTTGAGTTGAGCTGAATTACTCACTTGAATCTTTGTCTATTACCAGATATCATTCTACCCCTAGGTCAGTTGCAATTTGCCTACCTTTCCCTTGTGTCTCCTGTCTGGGATCATCCATTTTCACCTACTCCACTTCTGGAGGTTCAACTAAGCTCTAGTTATGATGGATTATAGCGTTTATGAGACCAAGGAAAGTCTTGTGGCTGCTTAATAAGTTTTCTTTTTATTGATTTCATTGCCTTCACATAAATAACCCTGAGTCAAACACACTGACATCACTCTCTTACAGACTCATGGAGATACGCACAATCCCTAACACTAAGGGGCAGCCACAACAGACAAGGTTAGGAAAAACATCAGATTTGAAATCTCCAGTTGGAGCATGAAATTCACCTGCGAACCAAATGTTTGAGTCCCCTCTTCTTTCTGCCTCATTTTTCACTCTCTTTGCCCCAATTCATCTCCTGCTCCAGAGTGATTCTAATTCACTGTGGAAATGGTTATAAATTCACCAGGCCTTTGTGCAATCCTTCATTGCACTTTGGCCTTATAAACAGTGCTTGAGCAGGTACAGTTACTACAAAACAAGGGGCCCGACAAAACACATGAACACTGAACCTAAAAGTAACACAGTCAGAGCTGAAAGAGATTTTTAAAGGCATTTCATTTAGTCCTTTCCTTTTTTTTCTCTCTTCTTTTTTTTTTTTTTTACAGATGAGGAATCTGAAATCCAATAACAGAATAAGACTCGTCCAAGGTTATGAAATTAGTAAGCCATGGAACTGAGATTTGAACTCAGATCATTTTATGCAAAACCCAGAGAAGCAGACTGTCCATTTCCTCTTAGGTTTCAGTTATGACAAATTTGATAGAAAAAGTTACAAACCATCTCTGCAAAAATGCCTTATGCTACTATCTTTTTTGGAAATATATCTTTGTTTCAAGTACAAATGTTAATAAATTTGAACCTAAAAAAACTCCTAGACATGAAGTATTTTAGATAATTTACATAAACTCATTTCTTTCATGCAGCGCCCCAAGCATTTTTTGATTGAAAGGTCTGCCTTTAAGAAAACTCATGAGCTTTTTCAGTGCTAATTATTGACTAGTCAGAAAAATTACTTCTCTGTCTGAAGGAAGAATTCTCTTAAGAAAGCATTTTCTATGGCCATAGGTTAAAGAACCCCTGGCACGAAGCTTCAAGGGTGTGATTCTTGCCTCTATTGGTTAAGTCTTTTGCTTTAAGGTTATAGTGTTAGGCGTGTTCCCCCTATTTTCCCTTAGGGAACCATAAATATTACTTTCAATTCTTTTTAGCTTATCCTTAATTGAAGAAGAAAGGAAACTAACTTCACTGGAAAGGGGGCTGAATTCTATAAATATCTTCAGAAGACTATACTTAGGGGTAAACTTCTTTTTATTTACTAAAGGCAAGTACTCCTCTATTTTGTTCTTGTCTTTGGGATCAAAGTTTCTTGAGGGCAGGGGCCACAGTTTACACCCTAGAATTCTGTCCATATTTGGTGATAATATTTGCTGTTGCTGAGGATGATGGGGGAATAACAAAAGGAGCAGGGGTAGGGGTGTGTGGTGTGTGTGTGTGTGTGGTTGGGGGAAGAGGTTGTTTAAGAATGAACTTCATTCTTCACAGTGATAGACAGTATCTTTATTCCATATTAAGTATAACTTCCAGGATGATATTGCCCTGAAAGCCAAATATAGAAATGTAATGTTCAACAGAGAATCAACTAATAGTTTTGATAAAATCTAGAGTATAAATATTTAAGGGTTTTTAATAATGTTCAAACACAAATCTTCATTAAAACCTTTGGGTCTGCATTTTCCAGTTTGTATATTTAGTTCCTGATAGAGAATGGTGACATTGACCACTTTTACATGTAATTCTTGTGACTTAAATTACATCACCTTGGTTTGGCACGTCCTCATTCTATTTATTCACAAAACTTACCAATGTTAAATTTTCTTTTATAGTGAAAAGACTTGCCTTTAGGCACATTTAGTATGGCACCTATTTTAAAGGTCATTGGAAAAATTATATTTTAAAATTATAAATACATATGTACATATATGCACACCTATATATAGTGATACATTATATCTTACATATATGTATACATATGTGTTTATATATGCATGTGAATATATGTTTATGTATATATAGTGTATATATACACTCATATACACATACATATATGTATGTGTATGTATATATGTGTGTATATATACATACACACATATGTAATTTCATGGTAGAGAAAATCTAGTAGCACCAAAAAACCTGACATATAATTGAGGGATTCCCAATTGGCTGACATTGAGTCTGGACTTGTAGAACAAATGAAAAAATTCAACCCAATGTGCTCAGCTGGGTGATTATACTTTATGGGGGACATTCCAATATAGTCAATAATTTCTTCTGAGACAACAAAAATAGTGGGAATATTTCCAATCTAGCTCTGCCCAAGGGATTTATTTAAAGGTCTGATTAGAAGACTAAAACACTGGCCAGTCTGGGAAACCTGTCTCTGATACCTCATCCTGAAACAGAATTGACCTAGGGCTCTCCAAGTCCATGGTAATGGCTAGTGGAATGGTAGGATTGGTAGAGTCTGTCAAATTAGAAAAACTTTGATTATGGGTCCAGTAAATGATCACATATAGACTGTAGAACCTACTTAGCTAAATTCAGTTCAACATCAGAAGGTTAACCACCAAGTGATATTATATTTTGTTTAAGACGACTCTAATTGGAGGTGGAGTATATAGATGGGTCAATGAAACAGCTATCAGTACTGATGAAATCACTGATCTTTGGAAATAGCAAAAGTACAGAAGTCGCAAATTACATTGATAAGGTGGATCAGTGATTTTGTTAGTGTGGCTAGTCCTTGTACTAATTCAAATTGATGCCCCTCCACGTCTGTTCATTCTTGTGTGATTCTTGTCCATGGTTTTCCCCAAATTCTCCATAAAACACCAACACTCTACAGGCCTTTCTCTCTCTCTCTCTCTTTTTTTAATATTCAGTTATAGCACTTAGGGGACTCGTCTCTCAACTCACACTCACCATCGAAGATATCTGCCTCCCTTTCCAGTTATACGTCTCCTTGATAATAGCTTGTTTACCACATATCATGCATAAACTCTTTGTTTGCTGTGGTTTGTTTTGGGTTAGGTTGGTTTGGTTTGGCCAGGGAAGTAATTAGTCATCTAGGTTCACCCTTGAAATGAACAATAATAAATCATTTTACCCTGACATTATTTATGGATCAATATGTTCTCTTTTCCCTTGCAAATAGGTCCCAGAAAATCTACTCTCCTGGTCTGGAAATGAGTAACAAAAATGGGAAAGAGAGAACAGGTGCTAAAAAGGGCATCCTGTTATAGGAATAGAAAAAAGTATATGTGATGAGAAATCAGGTGGGGCAGATCATAGGCTTTAGAGCTAGAAGGCCCTAGACATTAAGCAGTCTTATTTTACAGATGAGAAAACTCAGATGCCAGGAAGCTAAATGACTTATGCAAGGTCACACAAAGAGCTAGCAGCAGAGCTAGAATGCAAAAACAGGATAGTTGATTCCCAATCTAGGGCTCTTTGTATTCCATTATGCTGAGATCTTTGAAAACAGGGAGTGACGCAAGCTCAGGGACCAGGAGTCCAGGGGTCTCAGTGCCTCAAATTAGACGGTTATAAATTCGGAGAAGTTTGCAAAACAACGAAGGCAGAAACCCTGAAGCTAAAGGCAAAGTCCCTTAGACCAGTGGAAAGATAATGCAGTCCAGCAAGGCCCAAGGCCTAAAGTTACATCCTCTACAAAGAGCTCTCATTTGCTTCCGGTATCTTGTTAACTAAAGTACAAACAAGAGTTGCAGGTACGGTTAGTTCGGTGATACTCTTTCTAGTCACTTGGACGCCAAATGAAAAACTGTGGTTGAACTACCCACATCTGGGAACATATATGTCAGCAACTATTTCCACTGCCCGAAATGGGCATTAATTTGAGGAGCTATTTAATTTGGGATTAGCAGATGTTGAACATCTGTATTCCATTTTCATCATTATTATCCCAGACATAACTACCCAGTGTCACTTCATTTCAGATTCATTAGCCCTGACAAAACAACTTGAGAATGAAGGTTATGTAGCTGGTATGGTATGACTGTTAGCCTCCAGGTTGGGTAGGATGGTTGGTCAGAAAGCAGAGACTAGAAAAAAGAGTAGGGGATGACAAAAAACATAGTACACTCAGTATTTACCACACTATATGCTTCCTTCGCCCTGTGCCCTGCTATTTTCTGCATTGAAAAACTCCGTAGAAAGGATAGAGGGCAGCTGGCTAGAGTATCTGGTCACAGGACAGGTTTGACTATTTTAATTTGGCCTTTTATTTTATATAGACACTTGTATCCACCCTAGAAGGGCAGACTTGATCCATACGGGAAGGAGATTCAAAAAGAGAAAGTCTAAGGGGCCAAGAAAACATAGAGGCAATCTCATTCTTTCATTCATTCAGTTAACATTTATTAAGTGCTTACTATACAGTAAATATTATAGTAAATATAATAATAAAAATAATACCCTATAGTAAATATTCACATTTGTTGTTGTTCGGTCACTTTTTACTTGTGTCCAGCTCTTTGTGACCTCATTTGGTTTTTTTTTTGGCAAAGATGTTGGAGGGGTTTGTCATATCCTTCTCTAGCCCATTTTACAGAGGAGGAAACTAAGACAAACAGGATTAAGTGACTTGCCCAAGGTCACACAACCACTAAGTGTCTGAGGCCAGATTTGTGCTCAGGGAGATGAGACTTCCTGACTGCAGATCTGTCATGCTATCTATTGCACCACCTAGCTGCCCCACATGATTGACATCGGAAATAGAAATGTGTAATAGTTCAGTATAAACACACAAAAACTATTTTTGGCAAATAAAAGTTATTATTTTACAGATAAAATCATGCAAAAGGACAAGAGGGATAAGGATCTAGTTAAACTAATTCTGCATCTTTAAAATATATTTCAATATCATATTTATTATAATAAAGTCATGCTGTAAAAGAGAGGAAGATTTCATCATGGAACTTAACTTTATTTAGCAGTTTTCAGATAGGAAGGAGTCTTGGGAATAATTTTGAAGTAGACTAAGGTTCTTTGGATCCCTCCTCACGTTTTGATGTTGGTTTCCTTTTTGCCTCACATCTATTTTCGAGGGCTGCCCAACCCTGATGCCATCACCCTGGACCTTTCCCTCACTGCCTGATGCATTTTCATGATGGGCTCATAAGTGTGTTCACCATTTGGGACATGATACAGCCACATTCTTCACTGCACCATTAAAAGTTCTCTCTCCTGCATCTATTTCCTGAGGACCCAAGTTATTACTAGCTAACTACCAACCAGGTGATAAACTAACCCAAATTTTTCCCAGTTCAATTCAGGATTGCCTACTTTTTTTCCTTTTTATAGAACAGATTATTAGACACTCCTCATGAGGGAAAAAAGTCATTTATCAAGTCACATTCCTCAAATATTTTCCCCTTGGATGTATGGATAAGAATGCACAAAATAAATGAGATTCACAAAAGAAAAGATCTTTTGAAATTTGTATGTATACCAGTGCCAGACAGCTGTTATATATGATGTGCTCGACTAGCATTTTTAAAAATAGTTGTAATCAGGTACTTGAGAAATAGTTATGCTTTCTTTAAAAAAAAGCAACTTGTGGGAATCTGTGGGTCTGCTGGTCTGAATTCTTATGGCCCTGATCAAAATAAGCATACCATTTAAACAATAATTCCTCTTTGAAGACAGTGGAACAGAACGAAAGACTTCGATTTTACATCAGATACGTTAGATTCAAACACCTCCTCTGGTACTGTGCTCAGATGACCTTGAGAAAGTCACCTCACATCTCTGTTCAAAGAAACCCTCAGCATCTTTACCGGCAAAATATAAAGAAAGGTTGGATTAGATGATTTCTAAGTGCCTTTCTAGTATTAAATTCTGTGATTGTCCAGTGAGAGTTTTGACAGTGGTCTTCTGGACAGATTAGTTCTTTCTAATGAATTATTTACTCTAATGGGAGGAATGTCAGGCCAGGTAAAACAATATCCTTCAAATACAATGCAAATGCCCCCAGTTCTGCCTAAATAAAAATCCAGTCCTCATGTGGTGGTAGCAATATCATAGCTCCATTTTCCATACAAGTTAGGTTAATACCTTAAAAGGTATTAAGACCATCCTGAAGACTTGATGGGCTCAAGAAGTTCAGGCCAGTGATATTTCTTCCTAGTCTCCCAAATACGAAGCAACCAAAAGGAACTTTAGGCATAGTCTGATATTTGGATTGTAGAAAGTGATGGATGATTTAGGAGTGTCTTCAGTGCATATCCTTGTTGTTATGGCTAAGTAGATCTTTTGCTAACTGTTGAATGAACTGAGTCATAGTTTGAGCCAGATGGAAATATAAACTACCAGAGAAAGAACCTGAATCAGGCCCAGCGCAGAACACCTAGAGACACATTCTGCCCATAAAGGAGGCTAGAATTTTTTTTTTAACATAGATCATTGTGTCAAGGTTCTAAGTTCATTCATTCAGTCCACATTTACTGAACAATTGCTGTAATTTGGTGTCATACATGGTGCTAGAGAGATGAATATAGTAGCTGTCATTTATGTAGAGATTTATTCTTCCCAAAATACTTCACATACTTGTCTTGTTTGATATTCACAAAAACCCATGATGGCTGTGCAATCATTATTTTTGTTTTTTAAATGAGGAAACTAAAATCTTTTTTTTTCTTATCCCACACTTCCCCCAGTGACTTTACTATCCAGCAAAGGAGACTAAGCATAAATAGCATTAATACAAGATTACATATGATAAATGTCCTAAGTGAGGGAAAACAAGGAACTATTAGAGTTCTAAAGGAGAGTTAAGTTAGAGAGGTGCTTAGGAAAGACTTCATGGAGACCATGGGAATTAAGAAAGAGACATCACTGGTGAAGTGAAAAGAAGTTGAAGTTTTTAGTCAGAAGACTAGGGATTATTTCTTGGCTCTGCCACTTACTACTGATGTGACCTTGGTCAAGTCACTGCCACTCTCTGTCTTCATTTTTCTTATATGGACTGGATGGGTGACTAGTAAGATATCTTTCAGATCTAAATGTGGTGATTGACTTGGTAGCATCTAAAGGAGAAATAGGATTTCAACAAGTGAAGAAAAGACCTCTAGGCAGAATACAGGATGCATATAAGGTTCAGAAATGCAAGATGTATTTGAAGATGGGTGAGTAGAATATTCACTCCCCTTCATTATATTAGGAACTCCTTGAAGTCAGGGAATGCCTTTCTTTATATCCTTAATATTTAGCAAAGTCCCTGACACATGATTATTGACTCAAAAAGAACACACATGAAAAAATCCCAAGATATCTCACTGGTCATATCGTTTCCTGCAATATTCCCCTACAATGTAAAAGTCACATTGTTAATAATGTCTTAAGATAAAAATAAAAGCAAATAAATAAAAAAGAACAGTTATCAAACAGTTATTTTGTGCAATGTTGGCACCAGGTAAATACGGGCAATAACAAACTATTCTTTGCCCTCAAAAATATATTTATGGATAAGTAAATATGAAATGTGGGGAGTAGATGTTCCTGGCAGTAATGTATAATAAGCACTGGGGAAGGATTAAGTGACTATTATTTTGTTCAATGAAGCAAAACATTCACTTTTACCTTCCCCTGAGTTGTGTAACCTTGTTTTATCATATTGTGAAATGTTCCTTGTTCAAGATTCCTATAAATGTTACCTCAAAAATGTCTTATAGGGAAGAGATGTCTAAAGGCATGAGGGGAATCTGTCACTTTGGTTTATTTTTCTCGTTTCTTTCTCAAGCAGAACAATGCTTGAATTTAGAATGATCATAAAATTAATTTTTAAAAAATGTTTCTGGCAAGTTTGTGCCTACAGTTCAGAGTACAATACTAATATCATTTCTTGGACAGGGATGAACATATTGATGGGATTTTTTCCCCAAGTTGATTTGAATGAAAACCAGGGACAATATACTTCATTGCCCAGCTTTTCTCAATTCCTTTGCAATTTTGCTAAGTGGAGCCCCATGTATGATTTGAAGGATAAAAAAAAAATCAATGACCAGTGTGGTATAATCAGAGTTAAAACATATTTTGGACTATTACTCAAGTAGAAGTTTAAAGTTTAAATGAAGAATCCTAAGCAGCAGCTAGAGAAAAGTATTCACAAAGATAGTCTAAAAGGTCTAAAGACTTTTAGCTAGTTGACTTAATGCTGCTGGCTGGGGTTTGCATCACAAAAGATAGTAAGATATGTGCTGGAGTTATGAGGCTAAGGAGCTGGAAGATTTCAACCTCCTCTGGGGGAAAAGTCATGTAGTAGCTGATGGCAGCTATAGATGGCAGCAAAGAGTAACACAAGCGTAACCCAGATGAACAAAGAGAATGATAAAATTCTGCCCTTCAGTAGAGGAAGAAGCTTATCCAATGGCATTACTAGAAGTTGTTAATAACTCTACATCATTGAGGAAAAGAATTTCCTTATATATGGCTGTTCATCCCATTCCCCTCCCCACCTCCACCCTCTTGCATATTCCCTAGTCACATATATTCGTTATGCATGTTGCCTCTCTGAAGGGTGGGAAAGTGTTCCCCTGGATATTATCCTGCTAAGCTGTTTAGTTAAAAAGAAATTGTGTGTGTCTGTGTGTGTGTGTTCTTTATGCTAATATGATCTCAGTCTGATAAAAGAAATGCATCAGTAGAAATATACAAGGCAAGGTTTTAAGGGAATGATGTCCCACAATGTTCCTTAAACCAAGGGGAAGAATATGAGTGCTCATGTGCAATGAGGAGTGTCATAGGAGCAATATTGCCTTAGGTCTTGATAGATAGGTTGGGCTAGCTTTTTCTAAGGGCCTATGCCAAGAATAGTTTTTTTTCCTTAAGAGATATTGAAACTTGCCTTGAGATTAGACTATCTAATGTAAACTTCTCAGGTAATTGCTGTGACTTTCTGGTTAACTGAATACAAAATTCCTTGAGAAACTCCAGTTCTCTTTGAGGATTGTAACCAAAAATGTACTAAATGACCAGCATTAAAAAGTTAGATTCAGCTGAATCAACATGGTAACCTCATTTGAACATCCTTCCCTTGGCTTGCCTTAGCAAGCCTTCTTTTTTTAACTGTTATATGGGCTATGAATATCTTATTCTGCTCTAGTATTAAATTCAAATTCCAGAGGACTGGCCTGAATCAGGTCTTTCCTATGACAGGGAGCCTTAGAGGCTATAAAAGTACAATACCTTTCATACAAAATAATAATTTATACAATTTGTAAGCTATAAAATTATACCAAGTAAGGGATTTACACAGGGGACAAAAAAGGGAAAGAGATGAATAGAAGAATTTTTCTTAATGTTTAGGAGAGTAATCTAACACACAGGAATAAGGATCAACAGTCATAGATTCTAGTGCTGGTTTGGCACTGACTTGATTAATCTAATGGACATAATAATTCCCCAGATGTGGAATTTTACTACAAGTCTTTTTATAAATCACAATACCAGCTTGGATTCTAGAATCTATTGCCAGTTTCAGATCTTTCTTAACAGCCCAGGTGGTGGATCAGTAAATCATAGATAGCTTTGCTTTGCTTTGGTGTGTACATAATTCCATGGCAGCTGGCAATGGCATCCTCACACTCCGCCCCCCTCCCCCACTATGCTCACCTTTGAAGCCAGTGGTGTTCAAATCAAATAGAAACAGGTGCCATTAAACCTTTCCATAAGGATCCTTGTGGTCTTCCTATTGACTCAGAAAATAGCATATCAACATTATCTTATCTTTGTTGCATTTTTATTAATTTTGTTAAATATTTCTCAGTTAAATTTTAATCTGGTTTAGACTCTCAGGTTTGACATCCATGGTATAAATCATCTTCACAGGAGTTTTTTAGACTTCATTCCAGAAGAAGGTGTTGTTATTCCTACAATTGGTGCTGTCCATCCTCTCCTTTCACCCCTGCTCTCTCTCATGAGTATTGCCTGGCTTTTAGAGCCATTGGGATGGGGTTCAAATTATGGTCATTGGCTCTTCCTTCCTGTAAGAACTCTAAGTATGATTACTTGTCTCCTTTCTGACTATACTTTACTCTGTTGATCTCAGAGCTTTCTGAATGGGCAGAAACTCTCCCAGGATTTCTTTGTACTGAGGAGATTCTTATAGACCAAAGGTCATGTGACATGAATTCCTACTCTAGAGAGAACCTATCAACTCCCTTATGGGGATGAAGTTTAAATAAACTTCTATTGTACTAAATCAAGTGTTTCTATATGGATGATGAAAAAATGTACAGAATGGAAGCATTATCTTGTGATTCTGGTCTAGACAAGGTAGACAGAAATTGGAGGTGTCCAATTGGCACAGAAATTTTGCCTGAATTTTTAAAGATAATGTTCCTAATTCTCAGGTTTGCCTCTTCAATGTATATACTCAACCTCACTGTTAAGGCATTAAAATGCAACTTCAACTTATACTGAATGTTCATTGAAAATCAGAAAATTTTTCTGTGTTTGGATTTGCCTAAGTACAAGTGCCACATGCTTTTATTGTGAAAAGGATTTTTCTGAAGGAAATGTAAACTTAGGGTTATAGAGTTGGAACTAGAAGAAATATTATAGGATTTATAATCCATTGACCTCATTTTACAGACAAGGTTACTGAGTCCCAGAGGAGTCATGTGACACCCAAGGTCATATGGGTAATATGTAAAGGAGCCAGGATTTGAACCAAGGTGCTCTGACTCATGTCCCAGGGAGTACTTTCCTTGTCTTTGAGCCTTTAAAATCTACAGAGGGACTTTCCTCTGAATAATGACTCTTATTTCCATAGCACTTAAATTTATAAAACACTTGCATCACAATAATTTTGTGAAGTGGGTAATAATGAGGTCAGGGAGAAGAACTGGACTTGGGATTTCCTCAACCTCTAAAGCATTGTTAAGTGACTTACCCAAATTCATACAGCTGGTATACATCAGAGATAGGACTTGAACTCTGGTTTTCCAGGTACCAAGGCCAGCTCTTCACTTTGTCACAGCACTACCATGATTTCCATTTGACAAATAAGGAAACACAGCCTCCAAAAAGTGAAGTCAGAAATATAGCTAACAATTTTAGGACACAGGGAAATAAGCATGAAATGTGAGTTAGGCAGCATAAAACACTGTTTTTTGCAAGAATGATATCAAGATAGTATGAAGATGTTAGCATGAATTTAGTTAACCAAGATGGGGTTAGGTATCATTGATTCTGTATTCATAATTTCTCTCTTTCCTCTTTCTTTCTTTCTTTCTTTCTCTCCTCTCTTCTCTTTTTCTCTTTTCTTCATTCAGATAGCTACCACCCTAGTTAAAGTATTGATCACCTCTTGGCTGTATGACTGTAATAATCTGCTTTGTTTTCTTTTTTATTACAATTTTAATGATCATCAGTAAAGTCACACAGTTCAATATATGAACAACGAAAAAGATTGTATAATAAACTGTGAACAGAACTCATATAAAGTTTGATTTATAGAAATATGTGTTATACACATATACATACATACATATATCTCTAAAAAGATAGTAGTAAAAGAATGCTTTATTAGTTTGTATCCCCTTCTGTACTTCATTTCTCATTTTTTCTGTGTATTAAAAAGTATTTTCCTGATGCTTTTTGCATAAATATATGTATGTGTGTATGTATATATATATAATGTATGTATGTATGTATCTCTCTCTCTATATATATATATATACCCACACACCCACATCTCACTACCTATTAACCATGTCCCTTCAATTGAATCTTTACCTTATAACAAACAAATCAACACATCAACGCACTGGCAATAATTGAGAACAAATTATTTTCTCTTTACCTGTAGTCTGACCCCTCACTACCAACAGGTGGGCAGCACATTTCGTCATTAGTCTTTGGGATTCATGATTAAAAAGTGCCTTGGTTAGAGAATCTTTCAAAATTGTTTGCATTCATGTTATTGCTCTTATCATATACATTGTTATTTTCACTCATTTCTCTGCATCAGATCATGCAAGTCTTCCATGTTTTTCAAAATCCATTGTATTCATCTTTTTAAAAAAGTTATAATGTTTTTATATGCAATTATCTCTTAATTGTGAAATATGGTAGGAAATGGTAATTGTTTTTACGTGGTCTGTGCTGCATGTGGTTTTCTAAGGGGGCAAGAAGGCAGTTTTTGGAGTTGGTTGACCCAGAGGTTTCCTTATTTTTTTTTTAATTAAATTGTTTTATTTGTTTTCAGTGTTCTACAATCACTTCCATATATCTTAGATTTTTTTCCCCTCCCTCCCCCTTCTTCCTCCTCCTTCCCCACTCCCTAACAGATGGCATACAATTTTATATAGGTTCTACACATAAATTCCTATTAAATACATTTTCACTTTAGTCATGTTGCATAAAAGAATTAAAATGAATGGATGAAAATCATAAAATAAAAAAAAACATAATACAAAAGAAAATGGTACGCTTCATTCTGTGATCAAATTCCATAATTCTTTCTCTGGGATGTGGAAGGAATTTTGCCTCAAGAGACCATTGGGAATTTTTAAAGTCCTTGCATTGCAATGAGTACTAAGTCTACCAGAAAAATTCTTTGCAAACTGTGGTTGTTGCTGTGTACAAAGTTCTCCTGGTTCTGCTCCTTTCACTCAGCATCCATTCATATAAGTCTTTTCAGGCCTGTCTGAAGTCTTCCTGTTCATCATTTCTTATAGTACAATAGTGTTCTATTACAGTCATATACCACAATTTATTCAGTCATTCCCCAATTGATGGGTATGCCCTTGATTTACACAAAGAGAGCTTCTATACTTTTGTACATGTGGGACCCTTTCCCATTTTTATGATCTCTTGGGGATACAGTCCTAGAAGCAGTATTGCTAGGTCAAAGGCAGAGGCTTCCTTATTGTATGAGGCAGAAAATGCCTAGACTATGGGTTGTTGGTATTCCTTATAACTCAGAAGATTCTCATTGCTTTGAAGCATGTCTTTCTGATCATGGCATCTCACCTGGTAAGGTGAAGTTCAAGGCGGGTAGTGCTTCTTTATAGTAAATAACATAATTTCAATCAAATTATTATTTAATTTATTTTATTTTCCTCATGCTAATGATCCAAATTTTCTAAAACCATTAGAAAAGTCAAGGAATACTATTTTGCAATACTTTTGCTCTCCCTGTCAAGCACTCATTGACCTAATCCTTCAGGGTAAATGTGGGACCCTACTTTATCCCTTTGGGAGGGAAAGGTAATGGCCAAAGGGAGCCAGAATCCCATATCTGACTATCTAGTCATTGTGTGCTCCTTTTTCTGTATGACTCTCTCCCCAACCCCCATGAAGTCTTCAAGAAACAAACCAGTGACTGCCAAATGTACTGAGTTAGGCCTAGTTTAGGCCAGTCCATTGACTCAAGTTCAGGATTGGAATGCAACATTCATTGAAAGTAAAATTCAATGAAAATGAATTTCTCACAATATAATTAAAAGAATATGCTTTACTAAAACTTGACTGTGCTCCCTTCCATTTCTACATTTTCCAGAACGTTAACTTTGGGTCAGAAAGACATAGAAAGATAATGGTGATTCCTCCAAATCTCAGGAACACTAACCACTCATTGATAGGACAAGGAAGCCCCTGGATTTCAGCCCCTGGATTTCTGAACTAAGTTCTAAAGAAGCATCCTGGCCTACTGAAAGGGAAACTAGCCCAGTCTGTGAAAAAAAAATCCCAACAAACTTCTGTTACTCCCACAATTTCTCTGACTCCAGTCTCTTCCCTCTTTGATCTATCTCCCACACAGTGGTCAAACCATTATCCAAAGCATAGGTCTGATCGTATGTATCACTTTTGTGCTCCAAGAACATCAGCAGTTCCATATTGGCTTTATGATAAAATGCTAACTCGTCTGTCTAGCATTTGAAACCTATAACAAATCTGTCTCCAATCTGCCTTCAGAGTCTAATTTAACATTATTCCTTGCTCTTCCTGGTACATGATATTTCATCGCTAATCTTTGTATTTTGTAGAGGTTAATCTCTACCCTCCTCTCCCAACTTTTGGAATGATTACCATTTCATTTTTCTTTTTTAAAGTTCTTAGCTTCCTTCAAGGCTCAGTTGAGATGACATTTACTAAGTGATTCTTTTCCTGATCCCCCAATTTGTTAGTACTGTCTCCTCCAGCAACAATACCAAAATTGTATTTATTTTGTGTAATTAGGTATTAAGGTGGATCCCTCTAGGGCAGGGAAAGGCTCTGAAACCCAGCTGAATTCTGGGAATTGTAACCCCAAACTGAATTTTCTTCTTGTCTTTGAGGGTACTGAGACTATATGGGGCTTTGAATCCAGGGATAGAATTCCACTGGGCTGAGAGATTTTGAATTGAGACTCTTACAATGGTGAGGGGTTGGTGACAGTGAGCACATAAGCACTTGGTGCAATGGTGGGTAGAGGAAAAAAAAAGAGAAGCCCCTGCAGGTGTTTTGCCAGGTGAGTCCAGAGACAAGGATCAGGGTGTTTCAAATTGTCTTCAATGGCCACAGTTTTATGTTCATTAGAAAAACAGTCTAAAGGTATTGGCTAATGATTGATTGTTCTTTAAGATCGTTGAAAAGGTTGGGAAAGTTAATTTCTCTTTTCCCTTTCCTCATCTTGCAGCTGAGAGAAACTTTCTAGGCTATTTTTTCTGAGTTGGAAGCTATTTTTAGATACTGATGTGTTTCATATACAACCATGATCACTCATAAATTCTTTGTGATCTGTACCTGTTAATGAATTGTGTATAGGAAGATGCAATGGAAGAAATCAGTAGATAGCTTGTGTTACAGCAATAAAGAAATGAAGAGGAAGAAACTTCTCTGCCTATCAGGGGTGGCAGGGACTCTTTTCTTTCTCCCCCAACTCACTGTCCCCATCTCCAAAGGGGAAATGAGCCAGTTTGGAGAGAATCTTATGGTTTTCATTGTATTAATAACACTAATAACCTCATAGTCAGATGAGCCATGTAATTCAGAACCATGGATCACTAGACGATGGAGTCATTGACTTGGCCAAATTAAGGTAATGAGTTTTGATAAAGTTTCTGGCTTCCAGAATAAGGAGAACCTTGGGAAGGTAATCTCATCTCACTGATGATCTGCCCAGTGTTCTGGGAAAAGTGACCAAACTTTGTGCCAACTATGAAAAATTCCAGAGGAGAGGTGATGTCCTAACTTAGCCAAACCCTGGCTCATAATGCCATCTGCTTGTTACATTGCCATAAGTTTTATGTTTACTCATCGCTTTCTTATTTCTTATTGTTTGTCCCGCTACAAAAGCTCCTAGAAAGGAAAGACTTGAATTTGTTTTGTCTTTTGAGTCCTCAGTGCTTACCACAACATATCATTTATCAAGCACATAGTAGCTACTTAATCAATGTTTGAGTTGGATTGAATTCACTTGACTTGTTATTTTTATTTATTCTTTTTAATATAAATTAATGTAAATTTGTATTTAAAACTTAAATACAAAATGAGAAAAGAAAAAAGAGTACACAGCAGAAAGTGAGAGTATTCAATATAAAATAATAAATTTCAAGAAAACCTATGCAGTAAACATTACACATTGTTTTCAAAGCTATCCAGCTTTTCTTTGCTTCCTTCTAGGTTTTCTTTTATTCTCTGCTATGCCCTTCTAACTTTATTTTTTAAAAATATATATATTTTTATTAAATTATTTTATTTGTTTTCAGTATTCTACAATAACTTCCATATATATCTTTGATTTTTCCCCTCCCTCTCCCCTTTCCTCCCCCCCTCCCCAGCCCCTCCCCACCCCCTCCCTGAGACAGTGCATATTCTTATATAGGTTCTACATATACATTACTATTAAATATATTTTCACCTTAGTCATGTTGCATAGAAGAATTAAAATGAATGGGAGAAACCATAAAACAAAGCAAAACAAAACATAACATGAGAAAATGATCTGCTTCATTCTGCAATCCAATTCCATAGTTCTTTCTCTGGATGTGGAAGACATTTTGCCTCAAGAATCCATTGGGAATTTTTTGTGACTTTACTTTCTTTCTCCCTTCCTTTTTACAATCTCCCACACCCCGGAGAAAAGTATAATTAAGAGTGTGTGTGTGTATATATATATATATATATACACACACACACACATATATATACACATATATGTATATATATGTATATATACACACACATAAATATCTATAAACATGCACATACATGTTCATACATGTAAGACTGAACTATGTAAATTTCTATTAGTCATTTGTTTCCTCTGGAGGTGGATAGCTTACTCCTTCATTGCTCCAAGTCTTTCCATATTTTTCTAAATCAACCAGCTCATCATTTCTCATATTACAGCAGTATTCCAACACAATCATATTCTATCTGAGAAATTATCTATGAAAGTTTCTCTTCCCCCCAGATTTTCTGCTTTCATTCTAGTCTTGGCTACATTGGTTTTCTTTATACAAGAACATTTTAATTTAAAATAACTGAAATTCTCCATTTTACACTTCTACAATGCTCTTGCTTTATAATGTGGTTTAAGGCCTGGTACTGCTGAATCCTTTTCCTTTACCTCTTTTCCCCTTTAGTTTCTTTGAAATTCTTGACCTTTTGTTCTTCCAAATGAATTTTGTTCTTATTTTTTCTAACCCAGCAAAACAATTTTTTTTAGTATTTTAGCTGGGATGACATTGAATAAGTAGATTAGTTAGGTAAATTGTCCTTTTTTTTATTATATTGGCTTTATCCACCCATGAAAAAATAAATATTCTTCCAGTTATTTGAATTTGACTTTATTTGTATAAAAAGCATTTTATGGAGTCTATGTAGTTCCGTGTAGTTCCTGTGCCTGTGTTGGCAGCTGTATTCTTAGGTACCTTATACTGTATAGTTATTTTGACATGTTACTTCTTGCTCTTGCGGGAGTGCAGGGGTTAAACTTTTGTGCTCTCTAAATTCCTGTGCAAAGCTGTACCTGCTCAGCCCAAGCTGCAATTCTGATTAAAGTGAAGGTCACACAAATGCAAGTTTCTGTGGGCTCCGAGTTCAGGGCTCTTTCCATTATCATATGGTATTTCTAAAGAAGACACCTTTCCTAGGAATTGTATCTGTTCACTATGCAACAGAATTCAGTTAATACAGGCACAAATTTTATTTTATTTTTTAAATTAAGGCCTTCAAAAATAAGTCCAATCAATTTTACTTAACTTTTTTTTCTTTCAAGGGAGAGAACAGTGAGTGAATGGTGGGGATAAGATCATCAAGTAGTTGATTTGTACATTTAAAAAAAGACAGAAATATAAAACAAGTATAAACAGAAAGTCAACTTCATGATTAATAGGCTAATGTTCTGGAAAGCACTTAGGAATTATGCAAGAAAAGTTACCAAACTGTTTATACCTTTTGACCCAGAGGGCCCATTACTACCCCCAAGGAAGCCAACAGTAAGAAAATCCCTAACTAAATAAAAATATTCATGCTAACATTTTACTTATATAGCACCACCTCTGGAATGCTCCCCTGAATGAAAGATCTTACTCTTTCTCATGATCAAATTTCCCAAATCTTTATTTTTGTAGACTAGCCCATAAATAGGCAATGTCCATTTGTTGAGTAATCAGTCTCAAACTAGTTCTGAATGTCAGTTTACCAGGTTTTTTTGTTTTACTTTGTTTTGGTTTTTGGTCTTAGGTATCCATTTTGACTGAGGAACCTGTCCTGGGGGCAAGATTCGTTGTCTTATAATGATCTACTCAAAGCCTTGGAAGTAACTAGGTAGCTCAGTGAACAGAGCATTAGGTCTGGAGTTTTGAAGGCTTGAATTTAAATTTGCCCTTACACATTGACTGTGTGACCCTGGGTAAGTGACTTAACCTCTTTTGCTTTAATCCACTAGAAAAAGAGGGACAGCTAGGTGGTATAGTGGATAGAGCACCAGTGCAGAAGTCAGGAGGACCTGAGTTCAAATCTCACCTCAGACATTTGACACTCACTAGCTGTGTGACCTTGGGCAAGTCACTTAACTCCAATTGCCTTATCCTGATGAATATCTGGTCAATGGATTCAGATGACTCTGGACAAGAAGTGAGGCTGGTGACGTGCACAGGCTTCCCTCACTCAGAACAAAGTCAAGTGCAAGTCATGTCATCATTTCTCTAATGGCATGGTCTTCTTTGACAATGAAGGACAAACACACACACTAGAAAAGGAAATGGTAAGCTATCCCAATGTACTTGTCAAGAATTTTCTATGGCCCTTATTGGTGTGTTATGGTCCACCACAGAAATGAAGAGTGGACCACTGGACAACTGGACAACAGTCAAAGCCTCCCCTTCTAAAATGGGGATGGAATGATCCACTCAAGTCTGAATAGGTTTCACCTTCTGTTGTTCAGCAATAGTCATGTCCATAGTTTTCTTGGTAAAGATACTGGAGTGGTTCCCATTTCCTTTGTCTGGAAATTAAATCACTTGCCCAAGGTCGAACAGCTTAGAAAGTATCTGAGGCTGAATTTAAACTCACCTTCTATAAGATGTAAATAAAGACTTAATAGGAAACACTCTTAAATGTTATTGTCCCTGTAACTTGCCATATACTGCATACAATTTATTGACATCTTATAGTGTCACATTCTCACATGAATTTATTGACATCTGATAGGGTCACATTCTCACATGATATAACAAAAATCTAGAAAGAAAATATGTGTTGAATGATGGCAAGATGGCTGAATAAATTATGGCATAAATATAATGCAATATTATTGAGTTGTAAAGAATGAAAAGTATGAATAATTCTGGGAAACACAAGAACATTTATATGAAGTGCTGTGTGTGATGAAAGCAGAGTCAAAGGAACAATATATACAATTATAATGATTTTTAAGAGAGCAATATAAAATGTCAATAATACTCCAGTCAAGTACAAAGGGAAATGTCGGTACCAAGCTATTGAAATTAAAGTACACATTCTTCCTTTCTGTTAACAATTGGTAAACTACAAGGTTGGAAAGTGACATGTGGTATCAGTTGCAATCATTCTAATAATACAATTATTAATTTATTTTGCCCTTCTGTTTTCAGGGAATGTAATTTGTAGGGGACTTTCCTTGGTTACTGGTTGGGAAATTTAGTGTAGGCTGGGAACCTCATAGTGGAGTCTCTGGGTCAAAGAGTAGGAACAATTTACTAACTTTTCTTGCATAACTCCAAATTGTTTCTAGAACCTCAAACTATTAATCATATAGCAATAAAAAAGATTTATTGATTGAGAATGCACAAATGCTTTCCTTTTTAGTATTCTTGGAGAATGTCTGCTACTGTATTTCCGCTGAGATTTTTTTTTCTTCCCAACCTTACTTGACTTTCTTCAAGTCCTTCTAAATCTGACCTTAGAGGAAGCATTTCCATATTCTTTTCGATTCTAGTGCCTTCCCTCTGTTAATCATTTCTAATTTATCCTGTATATAGCTTATTTGCACATTGCTGTTTTCCAGTCATTCAGTCCGTGAGACTCTTTCCCCATGGACCATCGCACAAGATACTGGAATAAGCTATCATTTCCTTCTCCAGTGGATTACAGCAATCAGAGGTTGTCACTTACTGAGGTCACACAGCTAGAAAGCATCTGAGGTTGAATCTGAACTTGGGTCTTCCTGACTACAAGTCTAGCACTCTATCTACTGAGCCACTTCATTATTTTGTTTGCACAAAGCTCTTTGCATATGATCTCTCCCAATAGACTGTGAGTTCTTTGAGAGAAGGGACTGTCATTTCCCTTTCTTTGCATCCCCATTGTTCAGCACAGTATCAGGCACATAGCAGGTGCTTAAGAAATGTTTCATTGATTGACTATTTAAAGTTAACCTTTTTTTTAAATAAAGCCTCAGATATTTAGCCTTTCAATGAAGGCAAGGTATAATTACAGTTTTGAAAATGGTGAACTTAGGAATTTGGATCATTAGCACCTCTTAAAACTCTTGTTCTCTCTCCTATTACCTTCTATTTGCTTCTTAGTATCATTTTCCTTAGAGTGGGACCCGAGAAATGGAATAACCTTTGATTCTTGTTAACAGTAGTTTCCAGCATGGTTTCAGTGGTGCCATTGTCCTGCTGGCAGTTTTTGCTTACTAGAACTTTTTACAGTTAGCCTTCATCCAAGGAGGTGGCAATTGTTGAAAACTGGCTTCCTGTCATTCTTTTCTAAGGATCCCAGTCACTCACCCCAATTTTCTTCATTAAATTCTGTTCACTCCTATATGTTATAGCAAATCAGCCAGCAGGGGTAGTAGGTGTTATGAAGCACCTTAATGTGTGTGTGTATGTGTGTTTAAGGTCAAAGAATAAATCTGAATCATGGAAAACCTTTTGCTTATTTTTAATAGGAGAGAGCTCATTCATTCAATAAAGATTTTTTGCCACATTTTTATCTCCCCCAAACTGAAGAACCATTCTCCTCTTTGCCCCCATGTAAACAGTTTGACTCCAAGAGGTTTTCTAGTTC
This sequence comes from Bettongia penicillata ogilbyi, assembly GCA_023548195.1. Taxonomy (NCBI): domain Eukaryota; kingdom Metazoa; phylum Chordata; class Mammalia; order Diprotodontia; family Potoroidae; genus Bettongia; species Bettongia penicillata. The sequence continues at coordinate 699,749 of JAJHZJ010000425.1, forward strand.
ATATACTCATCTTCAAGCTACACTATACAAGGTAAACAAATATGGATCACATTTTTCAAGACTTGCTGATGAAAGGGTTCTCTAGAATCCCTTAATAATGGACTCCTATATTTTAAGAACAATCATGGTTGGAAATTCTTCCTTACATCCTTCCAAAAATTTCTCCTTTGGCAACATAAGGTTATTTCTTTTTACTTTTTCCCAAAGTGAATAGAGAGCAGCTGGCCATCATTTTCCATATACTTGAGTACTATATTTGGAGCAGTCTCCAATTCTTCTTACTCATTTGATTTTCTAATCTTGTCTTCTGATCTCTTTCCCAGTTATTTCACATCCCTCTCTATCAGGGAAGCCATAACAAGGGCCATGTCCCTATGTCCACCTCCACGGACTCCACCAAGCATAGATTTAGTTGATGAAAACCAGATATTCCACTGCAGTCTGAATCTATGACACTTTTTCAAAGCTCCAGCTCCTTTTTGGATATACTCTGTGTCTGGGCTCTGAATAACACAAGACTTGATTGAGAACCCACACCACATACCAAATTGAATTTGGAGTCCAAAGACATGATTTCAAAATTTCAACTCCCCTGATTACTACCTGTGTTCTTTGGCAAATCATCTAACTTCTGTGGACTTGGATTTCTTTTCTACAAAATGAAATTGTATTAACTTCTTGATATGGTCCCTTTCTGCTTTAAATATAATGACTGCTATGATCTTTTGACCTGAGGAGTCCAGATCAAAAGTCCCAACCATTTCTTCTAGGAGGTCAACAGTCAGAGCTGTACAGAATAAACAAAGATGGAAATGGAAAAACATGGGATTCCTTAAAATATCCCTTGGCCATTCATTCACATACTATTCTGCACACAAGATGGTGGTGACTTTTACCAAAAGTTGACAAGTTGAAACATCTGTGCTATACTCTGTCTCTGAGTCTACCTACTTTATTCTTTCTTTACTCTGGGTATGGGGCTGTGGTACTGTAATTAATCTCTAGTTAATGATCTCAACTGTTTTTCTCTGCACCCACATCCACTGTTATCAGTAAATGTTTGGCTATAGCTAAATATATACCATGAAGATGCTTTTACAGTTCCTACATGCTAACTTCCTACTTGTGTGTTATTTGTCACCTTTTAATTAAAGGACTGTAATTTTTTTTAAAGCACACTTGACTGAAAGGTGACAAGAATACCTGATCCTGCTATGATTGGTGTTGAGTATAGAAGAGACTGCATTTTCATTCTGAAGTGAATCTGAGAAATCATTTTACCCAACTCTTTTGTTTTAAAGATGAGAGAATGTAGGACTGAAGAAAAGAAGTCAGTGACCCAAGTTCAAGCAGGTGGAAGAACCAGAATTTTGAACCAAGGTCTTCTGCCTCCAAATCTAGCATCATTTTCCCACTGGACTGGATGAAACAAAAATGTATTCTCAAAGATTCTGCTAACAAGGTATTTCCTATGCATTCATTAATATCATACATGATTCCTTGATAGATGAAAAACAGATAACTTTGTCTGAAGATCCCCTGATTTTCAATATCAAGTGAAGCATAAAACAGGGAGGCTTATGCTTGCCAAAAGTCTTTCCTATTGTTATGGATGATATCCAGCATAGAGCTCAAATGGAGGAAGAATTCTCTGTAGATGGTGAAATTTTCCAGATGCTCCCATTTGCAGATGACATTGGACTGATTGCACTAAACTCCAGAATATTGCAGAGCAGCTTAAATGAGACTCGATCACCCAGAAAAGTTCAACCTAACAATCCACAGAAGGAGGAAAAAGAGATACATTTAATTCAATTAAAAAAAATTTACTAAACTATTATGTACAAGCCACTCAGAAATTGCCTATCATCTATGCTGTGATATGTGATTGAATATACAGCCCATAGAGCTAATACAGAAGTATATTTCTCTTGGGCAGATATCAGATGGATAATAGAGTAGCCTCAGAATGGAATAGGAAGAAAAGAGTAGGATGATGGGATTAGGGAAATGGACAGCACTTTTAACCATTTTCAGTTGCTCATGAAACAAAAATCTGTCTTTTTAGAAGCATCTTCTTCTAGTGATGCTCCATGACCATGAACATGAGGACCCCAAAAATCATTGAAGAATTAGGGTTGTTGCAAGTCAAAGAACAGATGAGAGACATGGGATGTGACCAATGAAGACTTGTATGTATGAAACACTGGGGAAGATTATGTTGTAAAGAAATTGGGTCAAAAAAGGGAGAGGAAACAGATAAACAGCCTAAGTGCTGTGCTGATACCCATGTACTTTTCTTTGTCACTTTTAAATGTTTTATCGATGTCTTTTCTTTTTACATCAGTCATTTCCAGTTGACTGGCCCCTTCTCTTACATACAAAGCTTCCCTATTAAAAAATAGTCAAAAACCAAATGCCTCAAAAGTGACAATGTAGGCAACATTTTTATGTAATAGTAAGAGGTTCCCAAGCACTTTAGATTCATGAGGGACCATGAATAAATGCCCAAAGAATGAGAAAGTGGGGAATATTTGAGATCTGTATCATACTCTTATCTTGATCACAGATGTAGGCAACCTTTTAAGTAATAAAGGAAGTATGAGCACCCTTGTAATCCCGGCCAGCTTACTAGGCATCAGGGCTGCTTGAGTTTTGTGTCATCTGTGCATTACTGGCATATCATATTGCTTGTTACTTATCTTCTGCCACCGAAGTGAGAAAATTCATATTTTGCTCCATTTTTAACTACTTCCTTGGGTAGACTTGGGGAACACACTGAGGTTAGAGTAGTCCCAGGAAGGTAATACTGTTATATCACCACATTGGTGATGAGGTTAAGGTTAGGCAGCTCTTTTCTGAGACTCTAGTGATCACTTGGGTGGTTTCCCTGCATTGTTAAATTCATTGGGATTTTCAGGAGCAAGTATAAGTTGTAGGACAATTTGGAATCACGTGCCCTTAACCCTCAGTCTTCTTGCTGGAAGGCTAGGAAATACTAGGAGGTCTTCGTGCCAGGGTCTGTTGGAGACTTCAAACCTTCTAATCCTCTTCCTTCATTAGGAGATTTCCTCCAATCACCTGGACTTATTCTGTAATGGTTAATATCATGTTCTATCATTACCCTGTCCATTCTGGTGTCATAACCCCAACTGGTGAAGAACAGACCCCCTTCCCTACTTCCTTCATGTCCCATTTGCTTCAAATCTACCCTCTAAGATTTATACTCCAGGTCTGTGTGAATAATAATAGCGAAATAACTAACATCTATTTAGCACTTTAAGATTTGCAAAGCACTTCACAAATATTATCTCATTTTATCCTAATGATAACCTTGAAGGTAGGTGATATTGCCCCCATTTTACAGATAATAAAATTGAGTATAGAAAAAAAGAAATTCAAAAAATGGGATGATAAAAGAATATGTTGTTTTCCTAGTTCCTTAGCTTCATAGTTCTTGACCATGGAGGTGGAACATAGATTGTTGATGATAAGATCAAGGGTAGGACCATCTCCATTTGTAGCTGAGGTTATGGCGGAGGGAGTCGTATAAATTGAGGAACTTGTAAGTTAGGGTACATCTACATGTTCGATGAATTTATTTAGTATTAGGGCTAGGGGTGGGGAGATTATGAGACTGTATGCACTGGGAAAGAATGTAAAATATTTTGAGGGTCAGTAGTTAATGGCCATTCTGATAGAGATAGGGTGATGGATTTGGATACAGTGACCTTCAGAGAAGAGCTTGCTTAGTGATGGCAGAAATAATAGTAATAACTAACATTTATATAGCACTTACTATATTCCAGGTACTTTATAATTATCATCTCACTTGACTGTCATCACAATACTGAGAAATAGATGCTCTTATTACACCCATATTTTACAGATGAAGGAATGAAAGCAAGCAGGTTCAATGACTTGCCCAGGGTCTTACAGCTAGTAAGTATCTGAGGCCTGATTTCCACTCAGGTCTTCTTTACTCTAGATCGGGCTCTCTATCCACCATACCACCTAGCTAGTGGTCTAGAAATGGCAATGAGGAACACATATTACAATAAAATAAAGGAAGTAAATGGAGGAGACTTTAGAGTCCCATTCTCAAAACCTGGGTCAAATCACATCAGTTCTGTAGACTTTTCTACTCTTACATCCTTTCTTTTCTTGCCTTATTACTTTTCCTGCCTTACAAAATACCAGACCTGAATTACTCCCATCGTCCACCTCCACTCCTATCCATATACAGCTGAGCAAAACCCAGAGGCTGGAACACAGTGTTAACTGGGCTAACCCCAAATTTATGGTTTTCTTTTTAATATCAACTAAATCTCCTCTGCAGCAAGACAATTTTTCTACTTCTCTATAATCGATTCTCTATCCCACTCACTACAGAGGTTATTCAAAGCCTTATCTTCTCTCTGTAATTCTCTCATGCCCCCCCCACTTTTATCTGCCCTTTCAATTGAGTACCTCACCTAATACTTTGCCAAATTGAGGCCATTGGCTGAGAGTTGCCTTTCTCCCCTTTTCCTTATCTCATATCCTTAGGACATCTATCTACTCCTTCACTCCAGCAATCTGATGAAAAGGAGGCGCTTCTTGCCAAGACCAGTCCATCTTCATGTACTTTAGATCCTTTCTGTTCCTATCTTCTCCAGGAGTTCACCCCCACAAACATCTCCCTCTAATCTTTAATCTCTCCCTATCTAATAGTCCCTTCTCTCTTACCCACAAAAAACCCCCAAGACCAAAACTCATTACCCCCTCATTCTTAAAAAAAACCCTTCAACAAGATCCTAAACTCTCCACCATTTATCATGTTTTATTCACCTTGCCTCTTCAGCTTGGCTCCTTGAAAAAGCCATCTACACTCAAAGCTTCACTTTCTCTCCTCTTTTCCTCTTCTAAACCTTCCGCATTTTGACTTCTAATCTCATCATTCAACTGAAACCACCCTCTCAAAAGTCACTGATGATTTTTAAACTACCGTACCTAATGGCAATTAAATCAACCTTCATCCTTCTTACTTCTCTATAGTATTTGGTCATATATTTCTATGGTAATGTTGATCACTTTCTCCCAAGTATTCTCTCCTCTCTGGGTACTCTTCCTATAATTCCTTTTCAGTTTTATTTTCTGAATCTACTCTGTCTCCTATAATGGAAAGAGTACTTAATATCTACAGAATCAGATGATCTGGTTTCAAATCCTGTTTCTGACACTGCCTTTGTGACCTTAGGCACGTCGCTTCTCTTTGTGTCTGTTTCTTCATCTGTAAAATTATAGGGCTTGGACTAGATGAAATTGAAGGACCCCTCAAATTCGAGTTCTATGATCTTTATCCAATCTTGGGTCTAGCCCAAGGCTCTATTCTGATCGCTTTCCTCTTGCTGTACTTTCTCACTTTGCAATCTCATCAACACCCATGGGTTCAATTATCTCTATATAGATTCTTTTCAGATCAACATCTCTAGCCTTAGATTCTTTCCTGAGTACCAGTCCTACATCACAAACTGCCTGCTGAAGATTTCAAACTGGAAATACTATACGAATCTTAAACTCAATGTTTGAAACAAAGCTCATCATTTTCCCCAAACCTAACTCTCTTCTAATATCCCTATTGATGCCAAGGATATCACCATCCTTTTAATCACCCCAGTTTTTAAGGTTGGAATTTCCTGCATACCCAGTCTTATTACTTATGCTGTTCCTACCTACATAACATTTCTCAGTCCGATCCTTTCTTCCTCCCCATGCACATCAACTTTCATCTGAACTATGGCAATAGCCTAATGGGTTCTTCCTACCTCAAGTCAGTCCCTGAGCTATCCATCCTCCACACTGTGGTCAAAGTGGTTTTTCCTAAAGTTTAGGTCATTTCTGTTCAATATTTTCCCTGTTACCTCTGGGAACAAAAAGAAACTTTTCTATTTAGTATTTGAAGTTCTTCACAACCTTGGCCCTTCCTAGTTTTCTTCTTATACTCCCGTTCATGAATTCCATAATCCAACCATGATAATCTACTTATTGTTCCTCATAAAGAAAGCTCTGTCTCCCTCGTTTTGCCTTTACAGGAACTGTCCCCATGCCTGAGATGCTCTCCTGCTGTTCAGAATTCCTGGCTTCCTCCTAGACTTCATCTTTTAGAGGAGACTTTTCCTGGTCTATGTAGATTTTCTTCTAAGGTCACATGGTATCTAACATGCATGCAACTTGTATATACCTATACTTGCATGTGTTTTTTAAATTTATTTTAAACTTAAATACTAAAATTTAAATAGACAATAAGAAAAGAAAAAGATACATCATAAACTTAAATATTAAAACTGAAATACAAAATATATACCTGTATATGTTGTCCCCACTATTTGAATACAACCTCCTTGAGGTCAAGTTCTTGTTTTACTTTTTCTTTATATCTCCACAGCTTAGTACACAGCCTGGTGGATAGTAATCATTTAAAAGGTACTTGTTGACTGAATCTTCTCTTTGTTGATATCACAGAACTAAAGTGACTCAATAATTTTCAGCTGTATGAATGAATTGGCAGCTGCTGTGGTTGTAACAGCATGCATCCCAGCATACCCAGGATGACCTGCTAACACAGGTTCTTAGATCTGCCCTTTTTGAAAGAAAGAAACTTTTAAGGGGTCAACAGGCCTTCTTTAATTACATTCACTAGTTCAGAAGAAAAGTCAGAACCCTGAACATTAGAGAAAAAACAAGCAGAGAAATTAGAATAAAGACCAACAAACAGGACTCTGACTGCCTGAACCACAGCAATATTGCTATATACTTTACATATACCACTGGATAGAGAGAGCCTTTACATCTGAGCAGCGGGGGGGTCTTGAACATATGATTACTAAGAGTCTTGACCAGAAAATCACAAGGTCCTTCTCATAAGTGAGCCCCCAAAACAAAATACCAACTCAGAATATATGTATACTTCTCAGAGTTAGAAGACATCACAATCCTCCTGACTCATTGCCTAATTAGAAATTAGCAAAAAGTATGAAAGCCTTCCTACAAGCAAGCCTCCCCTATGCAAAATTCCCTTAGTGGGCTTCATATGAGGTCTATTAATGGGTGAGGAAGATCTTAAATCCCATTAACATTACAATGGTCCAAAAGCACCTTCTGACACAAGCTAGTGGGAGGAGTAAAGAGAAAATAGGTGCTGCCTAGAATATGTCCCATTTCTCCAAATCTACTTGACATAAAACCAGTACATATCCTAAACTGTGTGATTTTTATCACTATATATAGTTCTTTAAAGAGATTTCAATTTAGGGGTGTAGGTTGAGGTAACATATTTAAATTAAAGTAATAACAGTGGGATGTTGTTTTTATGGATTAATTATTAATTAATAATTAATAGCCTCTTTGATGGCTTCTGTAACCCTAGAGAAGATTGAGATCTTTGGAGGTGGAACTTGTAGACCACTGGCCTCAAATTTAACATAAAATCTGCCAAGAGTTACCGATTCTGAGGACATATGACTTACTTTGCCAGAGAATTCTGATGAGGAGTCTGTATAACTCCCAGACCTTCCCCAACTTTTGTTTTGGAAATCTACTTTTCTTTCCTGTGACTTGTCTTGAACTTGATTCATTTGTTTCTGATAATGTTTCCAAAAGTTCAAGGTCATTACTAACTTTGGTTGTGCTGTCACAAGTTGCTGGCTAATGTTGGTGTCCCACCCCCACTCAGTTTAGCTGTCTGGTCAATTTAATGAGAGTATTCTCTAGGACATCATCCAGGTAATGAATGAAAGGATAATGCTAAACTTCAATGCCTGTTGGTATTACCGTATGTAACATAATTACATATGGTAATACCATTATGGTATTTTCTCAGGTTAATACTGATCCATTGATGAGCATTCAACCAATGGTAGTTATGAGAATAATGCCTTTCCATATCAATTAAAAACCATAAATCTATTGAATGTTAGTGCCAACAGGGACAGTAGACCATCTCCTCATTTTTACAAATGAGGAAACTGAGACCTTGAATAACTGAATGACTTGACCAAAAGGTCATAGTCAATTAGGGACAAAGAGCCTGTGTCACCAAGGCTATTTTCATTTTGCTTTGAATCTACAGAAATGAGAATCTGATTTCTTTTCTTAGAACCTTTTGGTGGGATTAAAAAATATCAAGAAAAAAGAATAAATTTTGTTTACCACAGGATTCAAATCTATTTGAGTAATCAAATGCTCATCTAGAAGCTGTGGGGTTATGCCCAGAGTTACTAGGTAATCAAATGGATGAGAATCGAGTTTCCTTTTCCCTGTTTGATTTCAAGTATGAATAAGCTTTTTCTACCATCCTCTTAATAGTGAACTTTGTGAATCAGAGATAGCTGGATGTAAATCATATTATATGGGTGACACCACAAATTCTGCCTATTGGTGCAAATGTTGGATTTCTTAATTGTTCAGTGCCACCTCCAAATTCATTATCATTTTACATTTTGCTATCTGTAACAATAACTGTGTTAATCTCACCCCCACCCCACTCCTCTTCTGCACAGTTAGGGGAAAGAGCACAACTAGCTCTAGATTCAAAAGACCTGTTTTCAAATCCCAGCTTTGTCAATTCCCATCTGTTTAACCTTGGGCAAGTGGCATTATTCTTCCAGGTGTCAATTTCCTCATTTGTCAAATAGACTAGATGATCTCTGAATGATGATCTCTGAATCTCCCTTTCAATTTGATGAGATTTGGCAGTTATGTTTATCCTCAAATATTATCCAAAAATATGTTATAATCTATTTCTTTTGGTTTACATAGCATGAGGTAAGCAAAATCATGTTTTCTAAATAGATTTTGACTTCAAACACTAGTCTTCTAATTCTAAGTCTAATCCTTCTAATTAGGATAATCCCCATCCTAACAGGTGGGATATGGGATGGCAAGAAGAAGAGAAAGGTGGAGCAATGTCTTTGACAAACATTCATTTAAAGTGAACCCACAAAAATCATTCTCTTGCTTGTTAATCCAAACATTAAGAATGTATTCCTCAGCTTCACAAGCCAGAACCCAGACTCGTTCATCTCAGCTTCTTCCCAAAGGAAATGTTTTCCACAACCCCAGCTGTTACATACATGCTGTACTCCCTCTAGAACAGTGATGTTGACACAAATTTTACTAATTCCAGTCCATTGTTAGGGAAGTGAGACCTCATTATCAGGAGTCAGTCTTTGAATAAAATTACAGGGACTGACTTAAAATCTCCAAATTATCTCTGTTAACTTGGAAATCTCAGATGAAAAGCTTTTCTTCTGTAAATCCCAGTTTTCCTATCCTCATCTGTAAAATGGGACTAATAATCCCTATAATATGATCTTACACCAAATGAGATGAAATATTGAAAACTTTACAAATTTTAAGACAAGCATTAATGTTGGTTATTATTATTTCTTATTTTTAAAATCTAACCAAAGCCTTCCCTTTCTGTATGCTCTTTTATTTCATTTTTGTCTTTAAAGGTGCTTTGAGGTATTTTTGCCATTTAAATATACAAGTTCAGTTTGGAAAAAAAGGGCTTTGACCTACTTGATTCTCCCTCTATTCCCCAAGCAATGTAGACTCCTCATATCCATTGCTGGACATCAATGCAATGTTGATACCACGTTGGGTTGCTGGGGCCCCATGAGAGATTCACAGGGGGAGACAGGATCTAAAAAGCTTTTCTTTCCAATCAACAACAGTCCTTCATGTATATGTTCATTCATAAGGCATGTATGTGTGTGTATGTATGTGTGTGCGTGCATGTGTTTAACTTGATTGCCACTCAGTGTGCAGTTTGGCTCTTGTACAGCTTGGGATTTGGATAGAGAATGTACCATGAAGTTACAAGCACAGGTTGAGCTAGAAGAAAGAAGATGAAACCAAGAAAGCCCCACAAAAAGGTGTTGAGGGAACTTACCAGGATACCTTTTGTCATTCCTTTGAGGTTCCTGCCCCTATGACTTCAGCCAGAAAACATTAAAATGAGTTCCTTGTACAGTACATGCTTTGCAGGTGAAGGTTTTTTGAGCTTTAATTTGCTGTTTGATTCGCCCCAGGATTTTCAGGTGTTGCACGAGGGAGTAAAGTACAGCGAGTACCTCCGTTTTTTGGTTGCTAGCCATTGGATGATGGCCATAGCATTATTAAACCATCCAAGCATGCTGGTCTCAACCACAAAATTTAATTTTCCCTACTGCAGGGACTAATCAACCACCACAGACTTTAAGTCCTGAGGAGACTTTTTTATCTGTATTTTTCCCCCCTTGGACTGAAGTGGAGTTAATTTTACAGTTTTGTCTATCCTCGGGGTTTCAAACAGTGACAGACATTCAGCTTGATGGGAAACAGATAGGTGGACTTTTTATTAATTCATCCTGTGACATATATTAAAGGAAGATGAAAGCTTAAAGGTAGTCAGTAACACCTCAGCAAATATTTTTTGAGGACCCCAGTATTTCTTCAAAAAAAAGGCAAAACTTACCCAAGGAAAATAAATTTAGTACTTGACATCATCTAAGTCTTGAACTTTCTAAAACGGAGCTAAGTTGATTTTGACTGAAGTAACCCCTGGCTGTGAGAAGTCTCTCTTTGGGAATATAGTTTTCTCAAGCTTATTGAACCTAGTTATTCTGGGCTCAGTACATTCATTCATTGGACAATATTTATTTTTATTATTATTATAGCTAATAATAATCTGTATAAGCAACTTGTTATTACTTATCATAATATTAGCTTATACTTACATGGTTCTTTCAGGCTTACAAAACACTTTATGTGGGTTTTTAAAGTGACAGTTGTGTGCCAGAGAACTATTAGATGTGATAGAGATTTCAAACATGAGTGAGATATGCTACCTGACCTCAAGAAGCTTATAGTCTCTAGTGGGGTCAACAATCTCATTATTTTATGGAGCTACCCTTATTCCACAGCTTTGATTCCCTTTCTCAAGAAAAATCAAAGAAATAGTCTTTGTGACAAATGTCCTTTGGGATCCTTATTTATTCCTGGTTTTCTTTTTTTTTGGCTAAAGCTAGGTTTGTAGGTTCATGGCTCATTTGCTGTTTTATAATCACTAAAATGTAAAGGCAGTGGTTATAGTACAGTGACTAGGAACCTAAAAGAAGTAACAAAGGCATCCTGTGAATTACTGTTATTCCTTCGACATCAAAGACATTAGGGATACAGTGCCCCTGTGATATGAAAAATTCAAATAAAAATTTTTGGCTCTCCCTTCGTACCAGAAAAGTATGAATTTTTTTCTTTTATTGGGTGTTTATAGTACCTTATTGTAAAATTTGGGTTGCTATTATACAGTAGTGTATATATGTAATATATGTATATATATACATACATATATATATATATATTATGCCTTTCTGAGTTTCTAATTGTTTTCTGTGTTATCTACAACTTCCACAAAACTCCAAAAAAGTTCCCATTTAATTTCTTATGCTGACATGATATATTGAAACCATGATGGGGAAAATCTCAATATAGAAGGGATAGCTGTACATTCAAACACCTTCTTTTATTGGAATTTCTTTGTTTCTTTTCATTTCTTCCAACTTGAGCTGTGCTTGTATTATTGTGGTTCATTCTCTACCTGATACGGTGAATCTCATGTCTTATTCATGTGAGATGAAATTTACATAAATAATTATAATGCAAAATTTAGTGTGGAAAAATAAGAGAACTATAATGTTATGTTCAGGGGAGGGCAAGATTACTTTAAATGAGGAACAAAACGAAACACTTCATTCAGGATACAGCATTTGAATTGAGCCTTCAACAATGGAACTTGTTTGAGATCAATTACAAATCAACCGGTTTGGTGGGGATGTTGGGTGGTTACATGTGCTTGAAAGAACTTTATTAGGGAGATGGATTGCAAGACTAATGTTTTTCTTCCTCATTAAATGATCAGTCTAAGTAATCACACAGTGTAGTACAGTGGAAAGAGTGCTGGATTTGGAGTCACAGGAAACTGATTTAAATCCTACTTCAGTTTTTGACTACCTATGTGCCACATCACTTAAAAACTCCAGGCTTTAGTTTCTCACCTTGGAAATGTGACTGACCTAAATGACCTCAAAGTTCCTTTTCTAGGTTGAATCTATGTTTCCCAACACCTGCTTTGTGCCTTGGGAAGCATATTGATATATCTAATTTGTTGTGGCTCAGTTGTCTCTAACTCTTGACAACCCTATTTGAGGTTTTCTTGGCAAAGATACTGGAGTGGCTTGCAATTTCCTTCTCCAACTCATTTTGCAGATGAGGAAACTGAGGCAAACAGGGTAAGTGACTTGCCCAGGGTGACATAACTGGTGTATGAGGTCACATTTGAACTCAGATTCTCCTGACTCTGGCAGGCACTTTATCCACTGTACCACCTAGCTGCCCCCATATCTATTTAATAGATTTATCTACATCATGAGCCTTGTAAAGGTCTGTGAATGTTAGAGAACTTTTTGAAATCTTTAGGCAAAAGGAATAGCACTCCTGATATATGTGAACACTTACAGGCATTTTGCTGTAGAAAACTGCTGAAAATTAATGAATATCAGTACAATTTCTTACTAGCAGAACAGGAAAGAAATCTCTATCTGTCATCTTTTGACAATCCTCTACCACTTTATAGTTTTTTTTTTTCAATTTCTGTTCCTTACCAAATCAGAGATACTTGAGGAAGTTCATAGGTCCACAAGTTGTGTTTGGAGCAACTACTTCATAAAATCAAAGAATTTTATCATCCCCCTCAAATTAGAAAGGATGGGCTAGGTTAAAATTGCTATCCAAATGTGAGATCCACTAAAACTGCATCTAGTTCTTGAAAGATGCATTTTCTATTTCCAGAAATGCATTTAGTAGGTCCCTCATTCTTGTTCCAGGAAATTGAGGCCCATCAGTTTCACTTATTGAAATGAGATATAGACTTTGCCACCTTGAGAAGAGGGGGGAAATGGGAAGCATCATTCCAGTCCTCCACCCTGTTACTCTAATAAATGCTGGTTTTGATCATGAGGGACATTTCTTGGAATATTTATGAGAAGAGCGGTTAAGAGAATGGCAGGAGGGTGGTGCCATGAAATAATGAGACAGTAGAATTCACTAATTGTGGTGATAAAGGTCCTATTCCACAGGTGGTAAATATCTCAAAAGGAGTCATAGAGTGGAGCACATGCCTAAGAAAGAGTTATTTCAAAATGATTGTTCTTCAGATATTACAGGAAGCATTGGCTTTCAAAGATAATTGGACATAGAAGGCAATTCCTACCAGAGAAAATAGTTCTAAGTATTCTTAATTGCCAGAAAATAATTTATCTTACAAAATTGGACCATGATATGTTTCAATGACTGCTTAAGATGCATATTTTTATGCACATAGTGTTCCAATTACCCATTTAAGAAAAGCCTTTGACTTTCACTTTTCTGACTGATTCTCTCCTTCGCCCCCTCCTCTCTTTAAAGCCTCCTCTTGCTTTAGGGGAGGACCTAAGGGGAGGAAGATCGAGAACAAAATAACTGGAGAATTGGAGGCCTGCTACCCAGTGCATTTTATTATTTCAAGAATTCATTCAAAGCTGGGCTGCAATTACATTTAAAACCGGAGAATAATGGGCTATTGACATGTATATGGTTTTAGAAATATAAGGCTTCATTTTCTCAGCTGGAATTTCCCCATGATGTGCATTTGCATTACATTAGAGATGCTCTTTTGCAAAAAAGAGTATTGCAAGCATTCAGACATTTTGACATTATCTGGGTCAGGGGCAACATTTAAAAGCAATAGCCCTACACCTACCAAGACTCTCTTGCAACCAAGCACAAAGGCATTAAGAAAGAGGAGGGAAATATGGAGAGGTGGCTGCCTGGATTAACTCTACGTTATGACATCCCTACCTCCAGCATACATTAATCTACAGGAGATAGATTGCCATGGTCACAGACCTCTACTTGGCTTCAACAGCATATACATTACCTAAATTGAAACCTGTACTTTTTCACACCAAGTATAGTTTGATGTGCCTGGCCTAAGAATGGTAGGCAAGACACATTATCATTGGTTTTGACCCTGCATATAATCTTCTCCCTTTCCCATGTATTTACCTACTCACCTCACAGCTGCAGGTTTTCCTTCTGGCCTGACAATGAAAGTATTATTCTCAGCTCCTTAGCAAGAATCTAACTAACTTGTCAGGCTGAAAATTGCATGGCCTGGGCCAGGTATGTAAGCAACTCAGCACCTTTCCTGTTCCCAGTGCCTAAGACATAATGAAAAAGGAATGCAGAAGTTTTCACCTGCTATAATTGTTTAATAAAGCCCTCTACAATGCATGCTTTGTCATCTTCCAAGAATAGACCAGTTGTAAGTGGCGGTGATTATATGAATGCTTTATGTGAATAAAAAGTCCTGCGTAATTGGTATGATCCTGCAAGGAAAACCTCACCGAGCTTGTACAAGATGTCTATAATTTTCTAATCCACCACGTCCTAGTTCCCCAGACATGACACTCTTTATTTACCCTACACTTACGTTCCTTTCCTGAGTAGGCAGGGGTAACCAACATTGTCCTGTCCCCTCTATAATTAATGGGATCAGAAGGGGGTGGGCCAAGACTAGAAACACTGTTTTCTAGTGATGATGCCTTTGCTAGCTTGTTTTGTGTCCTTCTACAGGCCCAGACAATGGGATAGATTGTAAACCAAGGTTCACAGAGTCACATCTCCATTTTTCCTATTGAAGGCACTTCACTCAACTGGACATAAGGACAATTAATGAAAGTTGTAGGGTGTGGGGGAGTGGGTAAACAAGGACGTTCTCCTCTCTGGAACCTTTGTTTATAACCAAATCTGTCTACTTTATCAGGTTGGGTCTCCTTATAATAGCACAGTTGTAATAAGAAAAAGAAATGACGCATTATAGAAGCCCTGAGCTATGGATTCTATTCCTGGGCTGGCAGGCACAGTATAAAGACAAAGCTGGATAGCTAGCACTCTGCATATTTAACATTGTTAGATAATAATAACTGCTCACGTACACAGTTTGACAAGTTCTTTCTTCACATCAACCTTTGGAGATAGGTAATGCAAGTATTATTATCCCCATAACATCTCAAAGATCTATATAGGACCAATGGAAGGGATCCTGGAGATCACCTTAGTTCGCCTTCCTAATATTTAAGATCAGGAAAATTTTAAAGATCAACCCACAGTGGCTGTCCAAGGTCTCTTAGGCAGTGGGTGTCAGAGGCAGACACTGAACCCAGTATTCTGATTCCAAAGCTTGTGTTATTTCCACTGGATCAAATTTCCACCAATGAAGATAACGGCTCAAATTCCTCTTTCATTTACCATATGGCCTTTGAGAGTTTTTGTGTTTGAAAAATTCACCAATCTGGTGACAGACCTCCCTGAACTCAGGATGATCTTTAGGCAAGAGATGCATATCACCAAGAATATATTTTGTTCTTTACCCTTCTTTGTTTCACTAATGGGGCAGCTAGGTGGTACAATGGATACAGCACCAGTGAAGGAGTCAGGAGGACCTGAGTTCAAATCTCACCTCAGACATTTGACACTCACTAGCTGTGTGACCTTGGGCAAGTCACTTAACCCCAATTGCCTCATCCTGGGTCATCTCCAGTCATCCTGATGAATAGCTGGTCACTGGATTCTGATGGCTCTGGAGGAGAAGTGAGGCTGGAGACCTGCATAGCCCTCCCTCACTCAAAACAAAGTCAAGTGCAAGCCATGTCATCATTTTTCTGAGGGCATGGTCTTCTTCAGCAACGAAGGATGAACACATACTATTTCCAGGGAAACTGAATGGTGAATAGTAAGATGTGTGTGTGTATGTGTATGTGTGTGTGTGTGTGTGTGTGTGTGTTGTGTGTGTGTGTTATGCAGGCCATAAAATGTAAATTAGCAACAATTCTTTCTAGAATATCCCTGCTATATGATCAGCTAATCTTTGATCAAGATCTCTAGTGACTGGGGTGGACCCACTCCCTAGAACTATTGCCTTTCCCACCCCAAAAATCCTTCTCCTTGACAGGGAAAACAGGAGCGAGAGGCCTGCTGAGCAACTCCACTTTTTCCTCATTGTCTGTTACTATCATCCCATCCTCCCTGGAGCAGTGATCTATCACACCTTTGATCTTTTCCTTAGTACAGCTCTCCACCTTCCAAAAAAAGGCAATGCAGAACCCTGAAAATTTTTGTCATTCTCAGCTTTTCTCATCAGATTCAGCCCATTCTTAGCTTTATCACTTCATTAGTGTAGGGCTATATCATGTTTGTATTCCTCCTCAATCACTAGAACTTGCTTTCTTCTTCTATGTCAAAAATGCAAGTTGATTGATGAATTCTCTGCAAAGTCCTAACAGACGATATGACTGTCCTGTTTATTTACTGTGTTACCTGGGTCATGCCATGGTACCTTTCCAAGACTCTTATGTATAATGGAAATAATAATACTTATGCTATTTCTCCTACACTGTGGATGCATGGACCAAAAGGGATGTGGCCCCTGTTCATGCTACGCCTACTTGGAGCCACAGATGGAAGTTGAGTGAAAGGTGGACACCAAAGGTGGATGAGTAGCCCAGGATAGGGCTAAGCAAGTCCTCATACCAGAAGTTCTAGTCCTCCCTGAACACCTCAGTCTCAGAAGTCAGGCTAAACCAGATGGAGGGTAGCCAATAGGCTTCAAGCCTGTTGGCGAGTTAGGGGGTTGTCTACCACAAGCATGTGAAGACAATTTGTTCCAATGGCCATGAAGGCAGCTCAAGTAGGCATTATAGAATATTAAGAACTTGGTCAGACAGCAAAAATACAAAGGTCATCCACTGCATCCCTGACCATCATAAGTCATTCTGACTTTTTTCCTTACCACTACACTTCTATAACTTTGGAAGAGAGAGTGAGGCTGATAACTGTGCAACTCTGCCTCACTTAAATCTAATTTATGCACAAGTCGAGACATCACTGTGACATCACTGGTCCTCTTCAGAAACAAAGAATGAAAACAACCAGGGTTCAAATGAGATTATGTATATGATGCACCTTACAACCAAAAACCCTATATGAACATGGGTTCTTATTTATTTATAAATAATTTTCCTTATGTCAGATGCTTTCTTGAAGTCGGTAGAGATATGAATTTTGCAAACCTCATTGCTTCATTTCAATTCAATTCAGCAAACATTTAGAATGCATGGGACTGTATAGGGAAGTTAGTGATACAAAGACCCTCTTTGCTCAGGGAACTTGTATTCTACTAATGGCTACAATATGTGAATAGATCAGTAAGTATAAGGTTATTTGAGTAACAGGAAAGCACGAGCAATTTGAGGGATCGGGAAAGACTTCTTAGAGCAAAGACACCTTAGCAGATCCTTGAAGGAAGTTAAGGATAAAGCTAAGGTGAGCGTTATTATATGCAGGTAGCAAAGAAGCCTGAGCATAGGCACAGACATAGGAGGTGGAATGACAGTTTCAGAGGACTTCAATAGGTCTGTTTAGCCAGCATGTAGAGTGCATAAAGGGAAGTGATTTGAAATAAATCCAAAGCTAGAGTGAGCAGGGCTCTAAATGCAAACTTGCAGGCATTTGTATGTTATTGTAGAAACACTTGGGAGCCACTGAGGTTTCTTGAATAAGGGAATGATGATGTGGTTAAACCTGTGCTTCAGGATAATTTTGGCAGCTGTGTAGAGGAATGTATTGGGCATGGGGAAGAGAATGGAAGAAGGGTGACAAAGTGAAAGACTTTTGCGATAGTACAAATTAGTAACGATGAAGGCCTGAACTAGCGGGGTAGCTAGGTGAATTGAGATAAGAGGATGGATACTTGTATCCTCCCCTCCAGTGAGTATTATGTATGTCCTGGGGGAAATAGAGCAAGTCTGTCGCAGCAGGGAATGTAATCCAGCCACCAGCTGCAATACTCAGAAGCAAAGATTCCCCAAAGAGATTACCTATTGTTAATGTTTAAGCCTATAATGCTGCCCACAATGCTTATTTAAATTAATTTAGTGGCTAATTGAGGCAAGTAGGTGACACTGTGGATACAGTGCCTACCTGGAGGCAGGAAGATTCATGTTCCTGAGTTCAAATCTGGCCTCAGACTCTTACAGACTGTATGATCCTGGGCAAGTTACTTAACCCTGTCTGCCTCAGTTTCCTTATCTGTAAAATGAACTGGAGAAGGTAAACCCCTCTAGTATTTTTGCCAAGAAAACTCCAAATGGGTTCATAAACAGTAAAACATGACTGAAAATGACTGGTTAATTGGAGACAGCACATCCTGTGGTTGATAACAATATAAGAAAAGTCACAAGTCAGAGACGAGGCATCGGCATTCCGGTGCTCCAGAGAAAATTCCAGGTGGAGACACTGCACTTTGTAGCACTTTATATCCACCTAAAAGAGGTACTCTTTATACTCAGCCATCTAACACAGAGTAGCACTTCCATATTTGGTAATGACCAATGGCAAGTCACTTAACCTCTCAGGGTTGTGGGCAAATCTTTGAGACTGTAACTTGCAAAATCTCTGTTGAAGACAGTTAAAGCAAACTTGTCCCGTAGGAGTTAGAGCTGGAAGGAATCTAAAAACTGCACGATTTCAAAATTTTAGGATTGACAGGACTTTAGTAGTCACTTAGTCTGACGTATGCTTAGAAAAAAATTCCTGCTACAACATAATTGATACCATTGTCCACTGAGGGCAAAGCTACTAACTCCAGAAGCAACCCATTCCCCTTGTGGGCAGCTCTAATTGTTCATTGCTTTTTTTCTCATGTAAAGCCTAAATAAGCCTCTTTGGGACCTCTGTCTATGTTCTGGTTCTGGCCTCTGGGGCTGAACAGAACAAGTCAGATCCCTCTTGTACATGGGCATCTCTTCAAATGCTTAAAGGCAGGTTATTATATACACACTGTCTTTTCTTCTCTTGGTCAAGTATTTCTGTTTTCTTCAATGGGTTATTTGACACGAACTTATCACCTTTCTCCTCCTTATTTTCCCTCTTCTGGTTGCTCTCAAGCTAATAAATATCTTTTGTAAACTTTGAGCCAAAGACTGAACATAATACCCTAGCTTGCTCTGACCAAAGATGAATACAGAGGGACAGTCACCTCCTTATTCCTAGAAACTATGTCTATTTTAATATGGCTTACATTCTCATTAGCCTTTTTTTTGGGAACTACTATAGTATACTGTTGAATTATATTGAGCTTGTAGTACACTAACTCCTCTCATTTTAGTGTTTAACCATCCTTGCTTCATCTTTTGAACCCTAGTGTAAAACTTCACATTTATTCTTGCTGAATTTCCTCTCATCAGATTCAGTCTAATATTCTAGCCTGTCAAGATATCGTTAGATCCTGACTCTGTCATTCAATGTGTTAGCTGCCCTTCCCAGTTTAGCATCATCTAAAATTTGATAAGCATATTATCAATTCTTGAAAACATCTACTTGCTATATTGGTACATGCCTCCTTTATAGCAGTATACAGCTCTACAGATATAAGAAAAACCTAACTGAGCAGAGTTAAGATGATAGAGTAAAAGTAGGGACTTGCTAGAGCTCCCTGCCCCAAACCCAGCCAAATACCTGTAAAAAAAATTAGGCAGAATAAATTCTGGAGCTGCATAACCCACAGAATGACAGAGTAAAGCAAATTTCCAGCCCAAGAGAGCCTGGAAGGTTGATGGAAAGCATCTATTGTGCTGGGCTGGAAGCAGAGCCCAATCCAGCATGGGTCATGCTAGCACAGATGGTACTTTAGCAGCACGTAGAGGGACTGAAAAATTGGCACCTATGGCATTTTCCAGACTTCACAACCCCAAAATGCTGAGAACAAATTGGAAGGTCAGTTGAAAAAACCTGTTGGATCTGTGTGAGAGATTAGAATGGTCCAGTCCCAGTCCCAGGATGGCAATAGGGGAGAATGAGCCTACAGCAGCAGCAGGGGCAGCAGCAGTGACTGTTTCTGGAGCACTAAACCCACAGATTGTGTAGGCATCAAATGACTGACAGTCCACCCCCCAACCCTGCTGAAAGTAGAGAACTCCCTTGACAAAGAGCTCAAAATTCAAGTAACTGGTTGGAAAAATGAGCAAAAACAGGAAAAAATTAGAGTAGGATTTTACTTTGATGACAAGGAAAATCAAAACATACAACCCGAAGGAGACAAAAAAGTCAAAGCTCCTACAAGCCTCCAAGAAAAATATGAATTGGTCTCAGGCCATGGAACAGCTCGAAAAGGATTGTGAAAATCAAGTAAGAGAAGTAGAGGAAAAATTGAGAAAAGAGAGTTATACAAGAAAATAATGAAAAAACAAGTCAACTGCTTGCTAAATGGGACCCAAAACTGCTGAAGAAAATAACACCCTAAAAAATAGACTAATCCAAATGGCAAAAGAGATTCAAAAAGTCAGTGAGGAGATGGATACCTTAAAAAGCTAAACTGACCAAATGGAAAAGTAGGTCCAAAAGCTCACTGAAAAAAATAATTCCTTCAAAATTAGACTAGAGCAGATGGAAGGTAATGACTTAATGAAAAATAAAAATAATTATAAAACAAAACCAAAACAATGAACAAATAGAAGGTAATGTAAAATATCTCATTGGAAAAGTAACTGAACTGGAAAATAGATCCAGGAGAGAAAATTAAAAATTATGGGACTACATGAAAGCCATGATCACAAAAAGAGCCTAGATATCATCTTTCAAGAAATTATCAAGGAAAACTGCTCTGATATCCTAGAACCAGAGGGTAAAATAGAAATTGAAATCTTCTACTGATCATCTCCTGTAGATAGCATGCTCCAGTTTCTTTCTTTTTTTCTGACAATCAGAAGTTTTTCCTCTTCTCCACTTTTCCTATTTTCTGAAAGGAAGTAATATTGGAGCTTTCTGCTGTAGGATTATACCTCTTTCAAATATCATTGACAATGGCATTGTAATCATATCTGACAATTACTGCAGCCCCTAGGGATATAATTCATCTGCACAAGGTTATTTTAATTCATCAAGGTCAGACAGGTGATTTCTTACTATTCCTTTGTGAATCTTGAGTTATCAACTTCTTATTAGTATTTTTTTTGTTGTTTCCAGTACAAAGGTTCCCTCTGCAGCAGAGAAGATTGAAATCATGTAGCAGAGCAGTCTGTTTAGCTCTCATTGTTCCATCCATTCTAAACAGTTGTCCTACCTTTTGTATCCCTCCAATCTAGTAAAACAAAACAATATCTTTTTTTTGTCTTTAGCTTTCCTCATCACACTTATCACATTCTGATTCTTAATACTCCTGGCACTATTCTTACAGGACTGTGCCATGGTTTCATATCTATCCTTCACCGTCTGCTTTTGTTTCTCTGTTTTCTGGGCATATACATTGGCTTCTTCAAACAACTCATTTTTTTCCCCTCTTCATTAAGATCATTTTCCTTTTTATCTTCAGGTTTTCTTTCTTGAGACCGTCCTGTCTTCTGGCCCAACTTCCCTTATATATTTTTAGTTCATGGGATCCTATCTATCCTTCCTCTGAACTATTAGAATTCATTTCTCCCGTAAGTATTAATAATGAGTTTGTCATGTTCAACTCACTGTACTAGGTACGTGGAGTGGGGGGGTGGTAAAAAAGAGAAAAAAATATTTACTTCTATCAAAGAATATATATTCTATTGGGGGAAATGGCATCAACACAGAAAAGTAAGCAGTAATTTCTGAGGTAGAGGAGATGGTATTAGCAAATACGGGGATTTGGGAGTCTTCATATAAGGAGGTAGCACTTCAGGAGAGCTCTGAAGGAAAAGAGACAGAATTGAGGAGGGAATATATTCTAGGCATGGGGATACCTTGTTCAGAGGCACATAAGTGGAAGGTGAATGTCATGTGCAAGGCACTACATGCAGGTCATTTGCCTGGAACATATTATATGGAGGAAAGAGATATGCAATCAACCTCAAAAGGTAGGTAGTAGTCAACTTGTCATGGTATTTTTAAAAATTCCAATTAAAGAAATATATATTTTACCCTAGAAAGAATAAAGCTTACTAGAGCTTCTCAGAAAAGGAAGTAAGGTTATTAAAACAATACTTTCAAAATATCATTTTTGTAGTTTTGAGAGGTAGATTGGAGAGGAAAAATATTGGAGTTGAAGGAGATCCATCGAAAGGCTATTGTAAAAGAGTTGGTGAGAGATGATTAGTCTCTGATTTAGGATAGTGGCCATGTAAGTGCAAAGAATGGAATAGATAAAAGAATTATTGTGGAATTGAATCAGCAAGACTGAGAGACTTGCTGACTATGAGGAATGAGGGAAGGGGAATAGTTGAGGATAAATCTGTTGTAAAAGTCAGTAACTGGAGAGCTGATGGCACTCTCAATAGAAATAGGGAAATTAGGAAGAGGGGGGTAAAGAAAATTATTTAAAATATTTTAGATATCCAATTGACAGTTGGTGATGCAGGATGGTAGGTCAGGAAAGAAATTAGGTTAGATATGTGGTACTATCTATTAGGCTTTGTTAGGCATCTGCTCACTTTTTCAATCAGTTTTTCTCTTCTGCATCCCTTGCCATCACGTGCAGCAATCAGGAAAACACCACCTGTGTCCCTATTGTCTTCAGTTTCTTGCCCAACACCTCATAATCTTTGGCAATTGTTTCTAGGCTCCTTTTGGCAGGATCACTTGTGCCTAGGTGAATCACTAGAAGTTCATAGTAGTAATCCATCTTGGCAAGTCTTAGGAGGTGACTAAGGTAAATCTTGGATGTACGCCCTAGGAAGACAATAGACCTCTATATAGAGTCCTCTCTATTCTTATCGGGTTGACAAATAGCTTACTTGGTACTCCTAAGTAAGTATTCACCAACCACTATTACTCCTCCCATCTTCTCATCAATGCTTTCCTGGATGATCTCTCACCTAACAGCTACTATAAATCTATTTTATCTCCCCTAAAGACCATCTGGTATCATTTCTTTCTTTGCAGATTAGGAAACTCATCCAGAAAGACTGTAGGCAATGATAACACAGGAGAGATTCACACCTGCACCTTCTTATTCCAAATCCAGTGGCCTTTTTGCTATACCATGGCACTAGGTCTATCCAATTCTAGGCTAAATTGGGTAAGCTTGGGAGATTTATTTCACTTTTCAGTTTCCTCATCTCTAAAATGGACCTTAGTTTCCTCTTCTGTTGGGCAAAATGATCTCTAAGATCCTTTTGTGACCCAAAACATATGATTTTTATGAGCCCAAATTCAGTACTTTGCTTCCAGGAGGAAGCAAGCTACTGAGGAAAGCTTACTGGTCATGAAGTCAGGAGAGAAATGAGTTGGAGTTCTATGATCATGGGGGGGCAGAATTACTCAACCTCTTCACGACTCAATTTCTTCATTTATAAAGTGGAATAATAACACCTCAAATATTTACATTACAGGGTTGCAGTGATGAAAAGCTCTTTGTAAAACCTTAAAGTACTATATAAATCTATTACAGTATCATTCAGTCTTACTCTGGTGATACAATTTGTATGAAACCAAGGTGCATCCATTTAAAATTAGTCTGAATAATTTGAAGTTCACTGCTAGGACATTAGTGAAACAAACATTTTGGCATGTTTCATCAGTGTGCAAAATAACACCTAATAAAAACTGGCTCAGAAGGAGAGCTGTTTTGGAGCCATATTTAAATGTTAGTATTTTGACTGTGCTGTGCATTTTGCTAGCAGAGCCCTGAAAGCCAAAGGGACATTCCATTGCCAGAATTCATCTTATGAATTGATACCTTTTGCGATATGTGGAGAAAACATCTGTACCCATTTAAAGTCATTTATTTCTACCCTTGCCTGAGAGTAACTCATTTGAAAATTCTTTTTTAAGTAATTCTTAGAATTAAGGCCCATAGAGTCCATTTTGTTTACTCGGAGAAAGCTGATTATTGTCAGAGGACGGCTCTCCCTTCTTTGACATTGACATTCCTACAAGCAAAGCAAACTCGAACCAGAAAATGCCTGATGGAAATAGAAACATCTACATGAGAGAGGAAACCCAATTCTTTTTTTTTTAATATATAAATTTATTTATTTAACTTTTTACATTCATTTTCACAAAATTTTGGGTTCCAAATTTTCTCCCAATTTATCCCCTCCCCCCACCCCAATACACCAAGTATTCTAATTCCCCTATCACCAATCTGTCCTCTCTTCTATCATCTCTCCCTTCTCTTGTCCCCATCTTATCTTTTGTCCTGTAGGGCCAGATGACTTTCTATTCCCCATTACCTGTATTTCTTATTTCCTAGTAGAAAGAACAATACTAAACAGTTGTTCCTAAAACTTTGAGTTCCAAATTCTCCCCATCCCTCCCTCCCCACCTGTTCCCTTTGGGAAGGCAGGCAATTCAATATAGGCCATATCTGTGTAGTTTTGCAAATGACTTCGATAATAGTCGTGTTGTGTAAGACTAACTGTATTTCCCTCCCTCCTATTCTGCCCCCTTTGTTTCTATTCTGTTTTTTGATCCTGTCCCTCCCCGAGTGTTGACTTCAAATTGCTCCCTTCTCCCATTGCCCTCCCTCCTATCATCCCCCCCACCCTGCTTATCTCCTTTTCCCCCCCTTTCCTGTACTGTAAGATAGGTTTTCATACCAAAATGAGTGTGCATTTTACTCCTTCCTTTAGTCGAATGTGATGAAGGTAAACTTCATGTTTTTTTCTCATCTCTCCTCTTTTTCCCTCCACTAAGAAGTCTCCTGCTTGCCTCTTGAATGAGATATAATTTACCCCATTCCATTTCACCCTCTCTCCTCCCACTACATCTCTCTCTCACCATTTACCATAATTTTTTTTTAAGATATGATCCCATCCTATTCAATTCACTCTGTGCTCTCTGTCTCTGTGTGTGCATACATGTGTGTATGTGTGTGTGCGGGCACGCATGTATATGTGTGTGTGTGCATGTATGTGTGTGTACGTCTGTGTGTGGTCCCACCAACTACCCAGATAATGAAATGTTTTAAGAGTTACAAATATTGTCTTTCCATGTAGGAATGTAAACAATTCACTTTTGGTAAGTCCCTTATGACTTCTCTTTGCTGTTTACTTTTTCATCCTTCTTCTCATTCTTGTGTTTGAAAGTCAAATTTTCTTTTCAGCTCTGGTCTTTTCATCAAGAATGCTTGAAAGTCCTCTGTTTCATTTCTCCTTGACCTGGGAACTCTGGAATTTGGCCACAATGTTCCTAGAAGTTTCTCTTTTTGGATCTCTTTCAGGTGGTGATCAATGGATTCCTTCAATACTTATTTTGCCCTCTGGTTCTAGAATATCAGGGCAGTTTTCCTTGACAATTTCATGAAAGATGATGTCTAGGCTCTTTTTTTGATCAAGGCTTTCAGGTAGTCCCATAGTTTTTAAATTGTCTCTCCTGGATCTATTTTCCAGGTCAGTTGTTTTTCCCATGAGATATTTCACATTCTCTTCCATTTTTTCATTCTTTTGGTTTTGTTTTATGATTTCTTGGTTTCTCAGAAAGTCATTAGCCTCCATCTGTTCCATTCTAATTTTGAGAGAACTATTTTCTTCAGTGAGCTTTTGAATCTCTTTTCCCATTTGGCTAATTTTGCTTTTGAAAGCATTCTTCTCCTCATTGGCTTTTTGAACCTCTTTTGCCAATTGAGTGAGCCTATTTTTCAAGGTGTTATTTTCTTCAGCATTTTTTTGGGTCTCCTTTACCAAGGTATTGACCCGTTTTTCATGCTTTTCTTGTATCTCTCTCATTTCTCTTCCCAGTTTTTCCTCCACCTGTCTAACTTGATTTTCAAAATCCTTTTTGGGCTCTTCCATGGCCTGAGCCCAGCAGACATCTACCTCGGATGTCTGGGATAGAGAGGCCCCGACCTCCACGTCCTTCCCTGATGGCAAGCATTGTACTTCTTCATCAGAAATTTAGGGAGGAAGGAACATTTCTTCCCCAATAAGTAGCTGTCTATGGTCTTATTTTGCTTCCTTTTTCTGGGCATTTTCCCAGCCAGTTACTTGACTTCTGAGATTCCTCTGCACCCCCACCTAGGTCTGCCCAGCTAGTGCTTGGGGTCTGAGATTCAAATGGGCTATCCATGGCGGGAGTGGCTGCTATTCAATGTGAGCTTAAGTTCTGGTGCTCGGGTGGGGGCAGGGCCGCCTCCCAGTCTCAATTCCCTCAGGGGGTTTATACAGAGACCTTCAGTAATGGAGCAGGTGGGGGCAGGGCTGTCTCCCAGGCTCAGTTCCCTCAGGGGGTTTATGCAGAGACCTTCAGTAATGGCCCTGAACTTCTGCCTGCTGCTCGGGCAGTCCCAGGCCGCTGCTGCCTCTGCTGCTGCCTCCCGAGGGGGCCAGAGTCACGGAGACACCCCGCTCCCCTCTTGGCCAGCGCAGAAGTCTCTCTCACTGACCTGTAGCGCCTGTGGGTGGAGTGACCTTCCTGGCCACCGGAGGTTCCATCCCTGAAGCCTGCTCAGATCTGCTCCTCTTGGGCCACGCGGCCAGGGCAGCATAGGGGTGGGCTCCGCTTTCTGGAGTGCGATGGACCCCTGGGGACGGCTCTCCAGGGCTCTCTGGAACAGAAATCTTTTCTACTGTGTTGATGCGCGCTTGCTCTACTCCAGAATTTGTGGGGAGTTCTCTTTACAGGAAATTTATGGGCTGTGGATTTGGAGCTAGCATACGTGAGTCTTTCTACTCTGCCATCTTGGCTCCTCCAGGAAACCCAATTCTTTAGGAACAATATACAGAGCGAAGTATGCGTATAATAACTGAATCTATTGGAGATGTGAGTTTAAAGGGCTGTTTTCTCTTAAGAGTAATAAGGTAGAGAAAACCTAAAGTGGCTCTGTATATTTTGAAAGTTTGTAATATCCAAAAGCCCTTAGCCTTAAAGGACCAGGGTCCCCCATTGCATCCTGGGTCATCTCCAGTCAACCTGATGAATATTTGGTCCTTGGACCAAGATGGCTCTGGAGGAGAAAGTGAGGCTAGTGACCTTGCACAGCCCTCCCTCACTCAGATCAAAGTCAACTGCAAGTCACGTCATCATTTCCTTGAAGTCATAGACCTCTTCAAAAACGAAGGACAAGC
The DNA here is from genome assembly GCA_023548195.1 of Bettongia penicillata ogilbyi. Taxonomy (NCBI): domain Eukaryota; kingdom Metazoa; phylum Chordata; class Mammalia; order Diprotodontia; family Potoroidae; genus Bettongia; species Bettongia penicillata. The sequence continues at coordinate 726,898 of JAJHZJ010000425.1, forward strand.
ACAACAAAACAACCTAACTGTAACTTTCACACACAGCTCCCAGTTCTGCCCTTTGGCTCCTCCTTAAGTCATCATTTGTCCAGGTCAAATGTTTCCTGTTCCATCAACCAGTTCTCATATGGCATGAATCCAAAGATCTCCACCTTCGTGCTTGACCTCTATGAGATTCTCTCCATCTTGTGTTCTTAACAAGATGAGATAGATGACCAGAAGTAAACCAATGGCCCACTCAGGGCAGATATAACAGAACCATTAGTACAGCAGCACTAGTCTTGGAAGCGCTCTCTATATGAATACATTCTACAACCTTTCTTTGCTGCCTGGCACACTATTGACCTATTGAGCCCACAAAACAATCCTAGTTCTCTTTCAGATTCACTGCTACCTAGCCATGCCTCTTCTTTTACTTGTGAAATTGTCCTTTTGAAAGAAAGTTTCAAATCCTATTACATTGTACTTTTTTCCCTTTCACATTGCTGGGGTTAGGGGCACAGTGCTCCTTCCCATATCTGGAAAATCCACATAAATTTTTTTGACCCTTCCTTCCTACCAGAAGAGGTTTGAATTTTTTTCTTTTTCTTTTATGGGGGTGTTTACATTACCTTATTGTAAACTTTGGGTCAAGTATTTAGTCATAGGCTCTATGTTGTCTGCTGACCTTCCTGTGTCATCTATGGTTTCTGCAAAACTCCCCCACAAATTCCCATTTTGTTTCTTATGCCAATCTATGACATATCAAAACCACAATGGGTAAAGTCGTGATGTGGAAGGGATAACTATATCTTGTGAGATTTAGTGCAGTGCTCTAGCTTGTCAGAAATTTTGGGGGTCCCAGGTTTATCATATGTTAAGCATACATCAGGGCTTTGTGCTATCCATAATTTTGATAAGCATGTTATCTATACCTCTATCCATATCACTGATAAATACGTCGAAGAGAATGGAGCCAAGGTTAGATACTCCATTTGAGACTGTCTTCTGAGGTCTAGCCAAATATTTATAAATGTATTTTACTATAGCTGTGTGCTCCATCTTGTCCACCCTCCCCATTCATCCCCACTGAGAAGGTAAGCAATTCAAAATAGGTTATACATGTGTAGTTATGCAAAAGACTTCCATAAAAGTCATGTTGTGAAAGACTAACATATGAATAGTCCACGCCCTTCGATCCCTTAATGTAGAAGCTGCTAGATCTTGTGTTATCCTGAATGTATTTCCACAATATTCAAATGGTTTCTTTTTGACTGCTTGCAATATTCTCTCTTTGACCTGGGAGCTCTGATATTTGGCTACAATGTTCCTTGAAATTTGTTTTTTCTGATCTGTGTCAGGAGATGATGAGTGGATTATTTCAATATTTATTTTACCCTCTGATTCTAGAACATTAGGGCAGTTTTCCTTGATAATTGCATGAAATATGATGCGTAGGCTCTCTTTTTGGTCATAGTAGTCTCGTAATATTTAAACAGTCTCTCCTGGATCTATTTACTAGGTCAATTGTTTTTCCAATGAGATATTTCACATTGTCTGCTATTTTTCATTCCTTTGGTTTTGTTTTATCATTTCTTGATTTTTTGTAAAGTCATTAGCTTCTATCTGCTCTATTCTAATCTTTAAGGTATCATTTTTTCAGTGAGCTTTTAGATCTCCTTTGCCATCTGTCCAATTTGCTTTTTAGCGCATTCTTCTCCTCATTGGCTTTTTGGATCTCTTTTGTCATTTGAGTTAGTCTATTTTTAAAGTGTTATTTTCTTAACCGGTTTTTGGGGTCTCCATTGGCAAGCAGTTGACTGATTTTCTTGCATCACTCTCATTTCTCTTCCCAATTTTTGTTCTGCTTCTCTTACTTGATTTTCAATATCCTTTTTGAGCTCTTCTATGGCCTGAAACCATTGCATATTTTTCTTGGAGACTTTGGGTGAAGGAACTTTGACTTTGCTTTCTTCTGTTTGCATGCTTTGGTCTTCCTTGTCACCAAAGTAAGATTCTATAGTCTTATTCTCTTTTTGGTTTTTGTTCATTTCCCCAGTCATTAGTTGACTTTTGAGCTCATTGTCAAGGTATTTCTCTGCTTCCAGTGGGAGTGGGGGGTATACTGTCAGCTTCTAGATCCCCTCACAATCTGTGGGCCTAGAGCTTCAGAAACAGTGGCTGCAGCTGCCCCTGCTGCTGCTGTGGCTACTGCGGGTTCTTCCAAACCCTCCCACATCTCTTGACCTGGAGCTGGGAACAGATCACTCCACTCCCCTACACTGGTCCCACAGGCTTTTTCCACTGACCTTCCAATTTATCCTCAGAATTTTGGGGTCATGAAGTCTGGAAACCACCACAGATATGAGAGATTGTCTCCCCAAGGCCTCCTCAGGCCCTGTCTGGTCCATTGGCTCACACTGGACTGCACTCTGCTCCTAGCATGGTGCAATAGACACTTCCGTGTGACCTTCTAGGCTATGCTGGGCTGAAGATTTGCTTCACTGTCATTCTGTGGGTTCTACAGCTCCAGAATTTGTTTAGAGTCATTTTTACAGGTATTTGGCTGGGGTTGGTAGGAGAGCTCTAGAAAGTCTGTGTGTAACTCTGCCACCTAGAAGGAGTAACATTTTAAGTGACCTTTAAAACAGATAAGAAATCTCCAAGTAAAGAGCATGAGGGAGGATGTCCTAGTGGGGTATCTGCAGAGTGAGATAGCACAACCTCCATTCAGAAGACAGAGAGTTATTTGTTTTGCTTGGAAGACATAGTGATCCTGAGAGGAGCATGGCTGGAGACAGGCTGGAAAGTAAAATAGTGTCAGATTTTGGAAGGCCTTCAGTGGCATGTTTCAATCTTTATGGAAAAGACAACAGGGAGCTCCCATCTCTTTTGCTTTTCTTTCACTTCTTAAATTCTATGTAGAAAAGGCATGCCTTTCACCAATATCACTTGCAAATTGATGGACTTTTTCCTGCTTATTGATTTAATCAGACAATAATCCCAGGGTTTTATGCATATTTTTTTCCCATTTCAAATTATTTTCTTTGTATAGTCAGTTCTTGGGACATAGTCTGTGCTTAAATTTTTGACTTTACTTCAATATTTAACATTATAGAGGTCATTTAAATAGTTACTCCACAGAATAACAATATATTCCCTGAGTAAATTGTTGCATGGACAAGGACCTGTCCATTTGAATTCATTTGAAAAGAATTCATTGTCCCTACATCAGCAAGGGGTATGAAATGAGAGCTGTCTATTGCAACCAGGAAACCACTTTTTAACAAATGAGTGCCTTGATTCTTTTTAATTTTGCTGCCAAACAAAATTATTAAAAACCTATTTCAAGAATCATTTAGAGGTTTCAGGACAACAGAAGGCTGTTCCTGGGATAACCAAAGTTTTACTACATTTGAGGAGCTAAAGTAGGGGAGAGGTGGTGGTTAGGGACTGGTCCTGACATTGGGATGTCAGGTTTAAATTCTGCCTCTGCATGCTGGCTATAGGGCCCTATGCAAGTCTCTTGACCTCTCAGTGCTCCAGGCAACCTCTCAAAGACTGAATTTCAGACAAGATGCCAATATTCTATGATTCAAGAGGTCCTTTCAGAGATCCTTACATCAATGAAATCCTAGGTTCAGTAAAAAAAAAAAAATAGAAAAAATTCTTACCCTGAAGGTGTTACTGTACATATGTATGTATATATATTTATGTAATGTATGTATATAATATATGCATATGTGTACTTATGTGATATATGTCTATTCTGAGAGACAGAGAGGGAGCAGAGAAAAAGAAGAGAGAAAGGTGTGTTTCTGTGGATTTCGATTTGTTAATATGAGCATCCCTTAAAGTCTTGAAGCGTATAAGGGCTCCTTGCTAAGCTTAGAGGAAAGAATACAATTCATTCATCATCATTCCCCCTGCCCCCTCCAAAGGGGTAGCCAAAGATTTATGAGGATGTCTCAGGCGTGAGATCCATGGAGGAAAGCTTTGTACTGGCCTCACCAACATAGACTCACTCTTGAGAAAATTGATAATGTCCCTCCCCATGGGCAGGAACCAAGTGAAACCACATGCACAAGATGCTCAAAGGGGAGGCAAGACACAGGCACAATATATGGCCTGCCAAGCACCTTCTCGTGGATCAGCATACTAGAAAAGACAAGTCAGCTTTGTCAGGGAAGCTTCATGTGAAACCCAGATAATGCGGCTGTGCCCTTTCTGGTCTCAGGAGCAGCTTACCTGGATCTCAGTCTTATTCCCCATAAAACCGTCAAAGGACAAAAAATCTTTAGATAGTCTAATTATCCCTCAGCAGCAGACGTCATTCTTCCTCCCCTTTAACCATCTCAGTTGGACACAGTACCTTGGTGCTAGGAGAAATGCACTTTAATGCATCTAGGCTCTCCTAAATCTGGTGCAACCTAGAGCCTATGATCGGCACCTCAAGCACTCTAGATTGTATCAGAGAACCAGGATTATGTGTTGGTCCTCCATATGGCAGAGATTCTTAACCTTCTTGCATCTATCATGGTCTCCATAAGCAGTCTGGTGAAGCCTAGGGGACTCTTTTTAGAATAATGCTTTCAAATGAACAAAATAAAATATCTAGGATGACAAAGGATTAATTCTATTGAAATATATATGTATTGGTGTTTATGTATACACAAAGGAATTAAATTTTATTTATATATATGTGTATACAATTGCACACAATACAAATACATATATAAATATACACATATTCAGGTACACACACACACACACATATATATATAAATCACATACTACTACACACACACACACATATATGCAGTAGCAGCTGATTTTGAATTTGTGGCAAGTGTAGAAGTACTGATTTTTAGGCTATAATCCTGGGGAATTAGAGAGACACTAGGAGATCCTATAACATGAGCTATCAAGCTGTCTATCCTACTAGACCCATAGCATTCATTTCCAAAGGAGACTTAGGGGTTACACTGTGATTATAGAAGCATAAACTTAGAGTTGGAAGGGACCTTAAAAACCATGAACTCCTCATTTTCCAGATGAGAGAGCAGAGGACAAGAAAAGTTAAGTTACATGTCTAAGGTCACACAGATAGTAGATGGTAGAACCAAGATTTAGAAACACGTCCTCTGATGTCAAATCCAGCAAGCATCATTCTGAATATGAAAATTGTAAATGTACCACTGCACTGTGGTGGAGGAGGAGATATTCCTCAGAAACAGAGGAATAAGGTTTGCCATGTTGTCAAGATTATAGTATAAGATACATATACCATGAATTCACTTGTTGAACCACACTGAGTTCTCAAGGTCCTTTAAAACACTATGGTTTTTCTGCATTTCAAACTGAATCATTAGGCTAGTAAAAATAACAATGAAAAGAAGAATAAGCCAAGTGCCATGGGTGCCATGTGACCATGGTACCATGAGCAAGGCACCTACCTTTACTGAGTTTCTCCATCAGTAAAATGGGGATGATAAGTCACATCTGGACAACTTGCCTTACAAGGTTGTTGTGAGAATAGTGCTTTAAATTTAGCATTATATAAATGTGGGCTATTAACTCTAGTCAGGAAAGAAAGAGGTTTATTTTTGCTGCATCAGAGGTATTATAAAATGGGTTTCCATAAGTATGTCATGGTGATTACATATAGTGAGTATGGCCACTTGAATACCTTGTTCCCTTCATATCCTTACTTGGATTCCAACGTATCCTCATACTAAAGTGCATTCAAAGTGCTCTGGCACATCGCCTTTATGATGCCTCCAAAATGCAAGTAGTGTTTATAATGACATCTGTAATAACTGTATATAGATGGGAAACTATGGAGTAGAAATGAAGACAGTGATGGTTACATGGTAAAGATAGCAGGAACCCTGCTTCTTTTAGGGAAGCTTTAATTATAAGTTAAGTATGGTAAAAGTGACATGAAACTTTGATTCTGCTACTGTTTGATCTTGGACAGGATCCTTAACTTTTCTGTGCCTCATTTTCCTTATCTGTACAATTAAAGTGACCTCTCAGGTCTCTTCCAGCACTAAATCCATGATCCCATATTCCTATGGGTTCAAATCCCAGCTCCACTCTTTGTGCAAATTTGAACAATCACTTTGATTTCTCTGGGCTTTTGTTATCTCATCTGTAAATTGAAAGGATTTTCCTGGATGGTCTTTCTTAGTCCTTTTTCAATTCTAAAATGTAGAACACATCATTAATTTCAATTCTGAGTGTTTCAGTTAGCTGAGAAAAATCTATCATTTCAATCACTTTCTAAATCAGTAATCAATATCCATGCCTACAAAACACACCTGTGCCTATTTCACACTGATTACAAAATGGGATGCAGACAGCAATGGGTCTACACCAGCATCAGAGAAAACTTGAGCTTAACCACAGAGCAGATCAGCCAATCCAGATGCAGGAGTAGGAGGTGGCAGGAACCTGAGATGATGTGTCCTGGGGCACCTGAATAAATATGGCCCTTTGGTTCCACGTGGAACTCATTAGCTGTTTTCCATGTCCGTCCCTGATTATCTTTCTCACTGTTCTCCCAGTGAGTGCAGTGGTGAACCAGATAAGTTTCCATACATGCCCCTGTTCATATTTTCCAGAAAGATGATTTGGTCACTAACAGTTCAAAGCTCAGGATTGAGTAGTTAGGTGGGAGTGAAGGTCTTTCTTTCAAAGCAGCAGGAATGGAAAGGAGTCCCCCACTTTGCTTTGAAGTTGGAATTCTTTAACTCCCAGGTAATGTAGAGTGTACAGTGATTTATGAACTGTACAGTACTTAGCTACAGTGAAATCAGGCCATGCAATCTCAGGCATACTCTATTTTTCCAAACACACTGATTTCATTCCTGTCTTAACAGTTGTTCTGCAGTCTATAAAATATTTACATTGCCTTTCTAAACATATACATTATTTACTGTACAGTCTATAAAATATTTACATGGTTTTCTAAAGATACTCTATATGGTGTATTGTTTTCATTCACTGTGGGTTTTGGAGATGAGGGCAGGTCATGTGACTTGGAATTCTTCTACAGCCAAGACAAAGCAGCTAGGGAGAGGGGAGGCTAAAAGCCTGGGGGCTGGGGATGAGGGGGACATTAATGTGGAATAGGCGGATGACGTGGCTTGGTCATTAGCATGGTCTCTCTCTTCTCTGGCCATATGCTTAGGGCTGCATTATCTCAGAGACCTGGTATAGTAAGTGAAGTGGAGGGCTGACAGTTATTAGGTTAATTTACTCAAAGCAGAAGAAAACAAAACTAAATTAGCCCTCCACATTAAAAAACAAGACCAACCCATATGTGGAAACTCCCTATATTGAATCACAGTATTTAAAGTTAGAAGGAGCCTTAGAGATTACAGATGAGTAAACTGAGCCCAAGAAAGGATAAACAACATATCCCAAATCACATGGTTTGTGCAGAGTTTAGACCTGATCCCAGACTTATCAGCTCCAAATCCATGGTTCTTTCCACCACACCATCCTGCACTGATATTACTAATAACATTCATGAAACGCACACAACGTAGCTGGAGCCAAATTCACAATCCAGAATGGACCTTGGGAATCACCAAACCCATTTCATGTCTGCCCAACTTCAACAAAAGGCATAGAAAGCTCTGCATTCAGTTCAATTCAGCAAGCATTTATTAAGAACCTACTATGTGCTAGACACTGGAAAAGAAACATAGGTACAAAAACAGAAAATGAAACACACGTTCCCTTAAAGAGATTGCATTCTACTGGAGAGGAAACAACATGTATGCATTTCAGTAAAACATACAGTACATACAAATTAACTTCTAGCCAGAGGGTACAAGTCCAATATGAAGACCAATCTGTTAATAATAGAACAGGTGTTACAGAAGGCACAAGGGAAGCATAGGGAAGAGTGAGATCAAGGTGCTGGAGGGATGGAACTGAAAGTAATAGATGTCTATATCTATCTATCTATCCATCTATCTATCTATCAATATACAGAGAGACAGGGATAGAAACAGAGAAAGATAGAGATAGAGACAGAGAGGGATGAGAGAGAGAGAGAGAGAAAGAGAGAGAGAGAGAGAGAGAGAGAGAGAGAGAGAGAGAGAGAGAGAGAGAGAGAGAGAGAGAGAGAAGGCAGAAGTACTGGTAAGAAATGAGCTTTAGCCTGGGCATCCTCCAAAGAAGAATTATAATAATTAATTTGTAGGGCATTAGATCATCATATTTTTCATGGTAGCAAAGGTAATGTTTGTGTAATTATCAATACCAGAGAAACACTACACAATAGTAGCTATCATTTGCAATGAATTTATGTTATCTCATTTGACCCTCACAACAAAACTATGAGGTAGTGGCCATTCTTATTCTTGTGTATAGATTAGAAAATACTGAAAGAAGTTAAGAGACTTATTTAGGGTCATACAGCTAGTAGCTTAGGCAGGATTCAAACCCAGATCTTCCTAAGTCTAAGTTTAACACTCTGTTCCTTGCATCACGTGGGAAGCCATTAGCAAACTCTCGTTTTGAACCCAAGAATATGTGATTCCAGATGGAATGTTCTTTCCGTTGTTCTGTAATCAGAGCCTCCAATGCTAATGGCTGTAAAGCACAGTGCAAGATCAGGGTTAGTCTTTTTTTGCGTGGATTCCTTTGGCAGTCTGATGAAGCCTATGGATCCCTGCTTAGAACTGTGTTTTTACAAGGCACAAAATAAAATACATAGGATTACAAAGAAAACCAATGATATTGAAATACAATTATCAAAATATTTTTTTTAAAAAACAAGTTCATAGACCCCAGGTTAAGAACTCCTCCAAAATAATTATTTGCATTTGAATGTCTGTCTATTAATGGATAACACAGATGGTATAATAGGAAGCCAAGGATGTTTTATTTTTTTCTTTTTATATTACATCTAGATGACAGCAAAGATCTGAATGGGAACTGAAGAAATTATCTCAACATCGGTCATTTTGATAGAGTTTTGTCTACAAAACCAAATAGAACAAAGAGTATAGCAATTTATCTCTAATTTAAAGACCTAGACAAGATACTTCACTTTGGATCAGTGTCACCATCTGTAATATGTGTGAATGTGGGTGGGGGGAGGTTGGTATATATCATAAGATCTAAGTCTTCAATAAATTTCAATCAGATCATCATTAATGTGAATATGTGAAGTTGTTCATCCTTTGTTTTTCAAGCAGGACCATTAACATCATGGTATTGACCTGTCAAGTCTTGACTTGTGTGTGAATTGGAATTAGCTGGGGTGGACTTGCACTAAGTTGTCAGCCATACTCTCTCTTCCAGAGTAATCAAAGTCTAGTGGTAAGACAAAAGTCAGAATGACTGGTGATGGCCTGGGATGGAGTGGATAACCTTGGTATTTTCAATGTCTGATCAAATTCTAAGCATTCCACAGTTCCTGCTTCAGATTCTTTAATAGCTGTTGGAACATATTGTTCTCATATGCCCGTTCCTTTGGGGGAAGCCTTCACATGCTTGGGTAGACATCCCCTTAACTCACCAATGGGTTCCACCGATTATCCACAACATGATTTAGCCTGTCTGCCAAGGCAGTTTTACTGTGCTACAGCTTCTTTAAGCCACAGGTGAGAGTTGGATGAAAGGTAGACACTAAAGGTTGATGAGCAGCCCTAAAAAAGGCTTGGCAAGCCCAATAATCCCTCACTTCAGGGGCGCTAGTCCTCCCTGGACACTCCCACATACCCTTGTCATTTGTCCTTCAAATATTGGAACTATTTTTTTAGGAAAATGAAAAACACTTATTGCTTCACATAGAGTCAGATGACAGAGTATTTAATCATTTGAAAATAGATGTTTCATTTATTCTGTTACATTATTTGTACCCAAAGAGGACATAGGACATTTTATGAAATGTAGTAGATAGGATGCAGAAAAATACAAATGAAAATGGTAAAAGGTGATGTGCTATTTACAATAGGCTTTTGTAAAAATGCTTACTTCATTAATAGAGGTTTGATTCCTTGGGGATTTTATTTTGTTTTATTAGATTTTAAATCTCAGAGTTTTGAGTCATTGCCTTATATGTCCACCTCATTTTACTTATGTAGAACTAGCCATTTTGCAGATTTGCATGATTAGCTTGATTTTCTTCTACTTCCTTTTAACTTTTTGCTGCCATTTAGTTGAAATCCTGGAAGCTAGATCACACAATCATAGAATTTCGTAATTGGAAACTACCTCAATGACCTTGTGCAACCCACACCTGAAAAGGATATCCTTTGTGATATTCTCAACAAGTGGTCATCTGACCCATAGTTTTATCATGAGGGTAAACCTACCACCTACCAAGGAAGCCTATTTCATCCTTGGGCAGTTTTACTCTAATTCTGAGATTAGGCCTAAATTTTCATCTTCCAGATTTGATGAATTATTCCTAGTTCTATCATTGGGAGTCAAGTGGAACAAGTCCAGTCTCTCCTCTATATGAGAGCCCTTCAAACATCTGAAGATAACCATCAGGTACATCTTGAACCTTTTATTCTCCAGGCTTAGCACGGCCAATTCCTTCAACTATTTGCTCATAGAGTTTGATATCCCCCCATAACAATTAAGGAAACATACCTAGATGCTTTGACTGATGTCATGTTACCAAAAAAGCATCAGCTTACCAAAAAAATGGTTTGTTTATAAGATGATTACCCATTCCTTCTCTAGTTCTGAGTTATATGGAATGTGCAGGCTTGACCAGTGAGTTTTTACTAAGCATCTATTCTGTACTAGGCACTGCTAGGTGCTAGGAATATAAAAACAAAGAAATAAATCTGACTCATGAGCAGCTTACATTCTAATGGGGTAGCAACTACATGTATGCATATATTCAGCATAAATATAAAGCTAATAAATACAAATAAATACCTCTTAATATATGTAAAATATATAGAAATATAAATATATATAGCCTTTGAAAATAGATTGCATACTAAATGTTGGGTACTTGTATGATATATTTGCAAGGGATGTATATTATATATATTTATATTATATAAATAGTATTATGACTATAATATACAGTATGTGCATGTGTATATATAACAGGGTGTTTGTGTGTATACACACATGTGTATGTGTATATGCGTATACGTGCATACTATACTATCAATATAAAATCTTTATAGAGAATGATAGAATGATAGTTTAATTCAGGGGTGCATCGGAGTCAGCTCAAACTGATTTTTGAGAGCTGACTTAAATTTTCAGGGTAAGCATTTACACTTTGGGAATCAGCAAACACTACAAATTAAGGAGTGGTTTATTGTCTTTTGATGATCTAGATTGACAAAGTGATATGATATGATTTATGATATAGGTTAAACTCAAAATTATGTCATGTGTACATTTCTACACCCCTCCTCCCCAATGCCCCAACCAGCTGTTATTTATTTACCAGCATGAAACCCTGGTTAAAGCCATGAAAGTTAATTGAGTTACTGAGAGAGAATGTGTAGAGGAAAGGTTCTTAACCTTAAGTCTGTGAACTTTTCTTAATGTGTTTTTATAACTATTTCAATAAAATTAAATTGCAATTAATTATACTCTTATGTATTTTATTCTATGTATTAAATATAATAATAAATATAATAAAATTATAATAAAATATAAATATAATAAATATAAATATATAAATAAACATATTATATATAATAAATATATATTTATATACTATATAATATTTATATTTATTTTTATTATATTATATATTATATTTATATATAATATATATTTAGATATATAATATTTATATTTATATTTATTTTTATTATATTATATATTATATTTATATATATATAATAAATATATATTTATATATAAACATATAAATAAATATATAAATATATAAATAAAATATAAATATAATAAATATAAATAATAAACTATAAATAAAATAAAAAATAATAAATATAAATTAAATATAATTTTATTTTGTTCATTTAAAAATATGATTATGAAAAGGGGTCCACAGGGTCACTATCCTGTCAAACAGATCCATGATACGAAACAAGTTAGTAGCTATGCTCTCCCCAAAAACTCCTGATCTAAGGGAAAAAGAGCAGAGGGTCCAAGACAGAACCTTGAGGAACACCTATAGTTAAGAAGCATGATATAAATGATGAGCCAGGAATGGAGATAGATAGAAAAGGTCAGACAGATAGAAGGAGAGCCAGGAGAGAGTAATGTTATGGAAACCTAGAAAGGAAGGAGTATCCAGAAGAAGTGGATAGATAGTAATTAAATGCAACAGAGAGAGATGGAGAAAGATGTAGGCTGAAGAAAGAATTAGGTTCAACAATAATGAGATCTCTTTAGAAACTCAGCATGATTTTAAGCTGCGTAAAGCACTATTAGGCTGGATGACTGTATAGTTCCCTGGGGAAGGAGGGTTCAGAAAGGGAAGGGTTACTTGATTCTCTAGGAACGCTAAGTACTTTCTCTTGGAGTTAGGGGCCCTCAACCAGTGGACTTACTATAAGTGTAGAGGAAAGTATAGGCTCCTTTAAAGTAAAGAAGATCCCACTAGAGTGGGAAGTAGTATTATCCCCACTGTTTAGGGTATCAGGTGTGAGTCTTGGGATTGGAGAGGGGGAGTGCAGGTTAACAGTAGCTTGCCCCTATATTCAATGTTATTCTAGCCTGAGTGATTGTAATAGACTCACTTTTCTTACTATTGTGGAGACCTAGACACAGCCTAAATTCAGATCTTTCCAGGAGAAACACTGAGAGAAAGAGTAAATCGAGTCAACAAACTGCCTACCATGTGTCAGGCTCTGTGCTGAGCTTTGAGTACAAATGAAAGATGCATTTGTAAGAGAAGACTATGAACCTAGTAAATAAAAATCCAGAATTTTGGTTTCTACTAGTTTACTAGGGATGCATACAGAAGAAATAAAAGTAAAGAAACAATACAGCTCCTGTCAATCATGATCATATCACTTTATTATTAGTACTCAAAGAGAAGATTTAGTTGGACATGGGTTAAAGGGGAGAGGATGAGTCATTGCCCATGTGATTGAAGCCATGCAAGATATGGCACTTTTCTCCTTCAGTTATTAGCCCAGTGAAAGATATTTCCATTGACATGACTCTGATACTTAGGGGACCTTCCCAGGGACCTTGCTGCCAGAAATTCTGTCCTGCCACTTGCTATTGGCTACCTGTCCATTAGGAGAACATGCTGGGAGTGACAATTAGAGTTAGCCAAACACAAAGCAGATTAGACAATGGCCTTTGTCTTACAGAGATTTGTCTTGGTTTCTCACTAAAGCATTCAATGCCACCTAATAGAAAGAGGATGAGACTGTTAGTGTGGATGTCTGAGTTTGAGCTCTGGCTGGTTCTTTTACCATATGTGTAATTTAAGGAAAACTACATGATCAATCTGCACCGCCTTTTTTCCATTCTGCAAAATTCAGCCAGTTGGTCAACAAACATTTATTAAGCACTTACTAGGTGTCAGGCACTGAGCTAGGTGCTGGGGATGCAGAGAAAGGTTCAAAACTCCCTGTTGGCCCTCAAAGAGCTCACATTGTAATGGGAAGCCCACAGGCATAGAAATGTGCCTTAGTATATTCAGTTCCACTCAACAAAGTACTCAGTGCCTATTTTGTGCAGATGCCTGCATACATGGTAGGGAAGATATAAAGTTTAACTGGCACGCTCTCCTTTCTTTCACATAGCTCAGATACTATGCAGTGACAACTACCTTGCACCTTTTTATGAGATAAATACTACCAGAGAGGGGCAAAACAAAGTGATGTTTTAGACAGAAGCAGGGGAAAGGTAATAATTGACTGTGATGATGAGGGCAGACTGCTGGGATGAGATGTGGCATTTTATCTAGGTGTTAAAGGAAGTGTAAGAATCCAACAGGTGAAGAAGGGAGCGAGGGCTTTCCAGGATTCCATCTGTAGGAGGAATAGGAGGCTGCACAAGCAAAGACATCAAAGAAACCCCAGAGTGCACTGAGGGGACAAATAGTATTCCAGTTTTGCTGGTGTAAAGAATGTACAGAGGGTAGTGATATGAAATGATACTAGAAAGATAGGCTCTATTATGTAGAAATATAATATCTGATGATTGTCTATTACTTCATTAAATGTTTTGAGGATTATTTTAAAAACCTAAATTTTGTATCTACATCTTGTGTGCCATACAATGTGTCTACTATGCACAAGTCATTGCATTAGATGTGACTGGGGATGCAGAGATGAGCATCATCCTTAAGGAACTTATTTGTAGAGAGGATAAGAAAAGTAAACACATAGTTTTCATAATAGACTAATAAATATTATAAGAGTGGTATAAATAAATTAGAGAGGGGATAGTTTGCATCGGTTGGGTAGGTCAAGAGCATTAAGTAGCATTTAAGACAATCACTTGAGAGATGAGCAATATTTTTTGACAAATGGATTTGAGGAGGAAAATGTTTAGAGTAACAATGCTTGTCATCAAAAGACATAACCCCTGCCAAATCACTGAAACTGAAGGAAGATGCACGGGAGATGTAGAGAGAGTTTCCTTTGCTGGATCTTCATTCAGGTGATGGCCAATAACCATGGGCACCCTACAGGGCTCTGTTCTGGATTCTCCTTTCTTTTTTCGATATACTATTTCACTTATTGATCTCATTAATTCCCATGAATTGATTATCATCTCTATGTTTATGATTCTCAAATCTGCTTATCCAGCTCTAACTTTTCTGCTGAACCTCAGGCTTATATCTCCAATTGTCTGTCTGACACCTTGAACTGCGGGGACTATAAGCACCTTAAACTTAACATGTCCAAAACTGATCTCATATTCTTTACCCCTAAACCCTCTCCTGATTTCAAACTTTCTTATTACTATCACTATTCTTTCAGGCACCCAGGCTTGCAACGTAGGTGCCATCCTTGGTTCCTCTCACTTCCCCCATATCCAATCTGTCACCAACATCAACATCTGTTAATTTTACCTTCATAACATCTCTTACATATAAGAGATATCTTCCTGCCCCAAATGTCTTCCCTACTCCAATCCATCAACTGCCTGTGATCTTCCTGAAGTGCAGGTCTAATCATGCCATCCTTCTGCTCAGTAAAGTACAGTGGCTTTCTATTGCTTCGAAAATTGAGTAGAATATCTTCTATAGTCTGTCAAATCCCTTCATAGCCTCCCATGAACACACGTATGCTTTTCCTGTCTTCCTACACCTTATAGCCCCTCCAACCCCCTTCCCCACCATGTACTCTGCCAGCAACATTGGATTACTTGATTGTCCTCACACAAGACATACTTTGTCTCCCAGCTGTAGGCATTTTCACTGACTGCCCCCCATTCCTGGAAAGCTTTCCTCCTCATCTCTGCCTGCTAGATCCCCTGGCTTCCTTGAAATCTTATCTTCTACAGGAAACCTTTCCCCATACCCCATAATTCTAGTGCCTTTCCTCCATTCATTGTTTCCATTTTATCCTGTATATTGCTTATTTGTCTGCATGTTGTTTTCCTCATTAAACTATACTCTTCCTGAGAAAAGAAATTGTCTTTTACCTTTTTTTTTTTTTTGTATCACTAGCACTTAGCACAGTGCCTGGAACATAATAAGAATTTAACAAATGCTTACTGACTGACAGGAATCCCATTTCCAAATATTGCTTGATCCCAAAGATTGAGTCATTTAAATATGCAAAGCTCTCAATGCAAATATTTATGGGTTGATCTGTCAGATACTAATAATAGCTCTGATGTGAGGCACATTCAAGGTCCCCATCAGAGCCCTTGATATCAAGAGATCATCAGAAAGGTTTCCAGCACATTAAATGGACTCCCCTTGCTGAATTTATGGGAGGACATAGATGAGAGTCCCACAGGATGGCTTGGCTGTGATATTTATTATTGGAAGGAATACCCTAAGCAATTAGATCATAGATGCATTACAGAATTGCAGACAGAACTCAGATTTATCTAGGGTCTTAAGATTTGCCAAAAAAAAAAAAAAAACAGAAAGAAAGAAAAAGAAAAAGAGTCCTTCTCAAGAGTCCTGAGATAGTACAGGATGAACTATTCTCATCCTGTTCAGAAAACTGAACTTTAGAGAAATAGAAATCACTTATCCAAAATAATACCAATAACCAATGGTAGCAGAATTCAAACCCATGATTTCTCTGAATTCCAAATTTAGTGTTCTTTCCTTTATGTTGTTTGGTTTTCCATTATATAATGATTTTGGCTGATTTATTTTTATTTTTTTCTGTATCTTTACCTGTGCAGTATCACATGAATGAGAGAAGATGGAATGATAGAATTGCAGAATTTCACATGTTGAATGAGTATTCCAGTTTATATCCTCAGGGAGGCATTGAGGAAGCTTGTGGTGTCTGCTTTAATATGGACAAAACACCCATCTACGTTAGATCAATTTTCAGATTGATTTTCAGCCTGGGGTTTCGCTTCTTTAAAGTGGCCTTTTATCTAACAAATGACTTCTCATGCTTGTGATTCCTGGAAGCACTGATAACATTCAGAAGCCTCACTTAAAGGAAAAAAGAAAGATAAAATAATTTCACATACTGTGTTCCATAGGATTTCCAGGGATGGCTAGCAACATCTCTCCCTTGCTTCTCACACAACCCTCACTCGCACAAATACTCATACATCAAATACTCATGCAAATAGATTAGCAATACTAATGACTCTAGTATCTCTTGACTGTTTTATAGTTGGGAACAGACAGAGATGATCATGAAGGTTCCTTGCCATTGTAAAATTTTATGACTCCAGGATTCTGTTAAGAACAACATTTTAACTGCTCCTCTATTTATGTGTAGGTAACGAACACATTCTACAATCCAAACAAATTGACCTTTATACCGGTGGTCATACTCCTTCTCCCAAGTCTGTGTCTTTGTGCAGACCGTTACCCTTGCCTGGCATATATCCTCTCTTCACCTCTGCCTTTTAGAACTCCCAATTTCCTTCAAAGCTTAGCTGAGCACCACCCACTATACTACATAAGTGATCCCTTAGCTGCTAATACCACCCCTCCCATTACCATGTATTTTGAATATATTTTGTGTATACTCACATATGTATATAGTGTCCCTAATAGATTATAGCATCTTGAAGACAGGAACTGTTTTATTATTGTCTCTGTTTCCTGTGCCTAGCACAGTTCCTGGCATATAAATGCATGTTGATTAATTGATATAAAATTCATAGGATTAATTGATGCAAAATTCATAGGATCTTAGTGTTGGAAACAGAGCTGTATCTAAGAATCCTGATACCTAAGAATAATTCAGTAGAGCTGGGTAAAAGGGTTCAAGGGAATACTAATATAGCTTGGTTTTCCCAAAAAGTATACTAATTTGTTATTGGGCAAAGATCTCACAATTAGAACATGTGCTTTTAGATAGTCCAAGAAGTGTTTTTAGCACTCTCTCCTTCCCTTTTTTAATGTTCTTCATGATGGAAGTTGAAGTCCTACTTATTTTTCTTGTGGGTCATAGGTTGTCATAGTCAAAGAAATTGTCACCCCTATCCAACTGATGATAAGCCTCTTCATACCTGGATGGTCCTCAGGTGGCAGACTCAGTCTGTTGCCACCCCTATGCTCAAAGCTTTCCCAGCTTAGTTAATCTCATCAAAGCATGTATTCTACTGGCACATTCCACAAGAACCAGGGTTACTGTTGAACCTTGATGAGATATGGGAGTGGGACTTCTTGTAGGCATTTTTTATTTGCCAATCCATCAACCAACCAATTAGCGTTTATCAAGTGCTTCTCATGTGCTGTGGTCTGTACTGAAGCCTAGGGATACCAAGAAAGGCAAAACCAGTTCTGCCTTCAAGAACCTCACAGTCCAATGGAGGAGACAGTATATATAAATAGTAAGGTACATAGAAATGACATAGAGAGTAGAAGGAAGGAAATCTGAAGAGGTTATTGGTAACTGGAGGTTAAACTTTTAGTGAGAGTATATTTAGAGCTCATTCTTGAAGAAGGCCAGCAAAACTAAGAAGTAGAGGGCACATGGGGATAATGGCACTTGTCTTACCTTTGCTGATTAAGTCATTGGGAAGGAAATGCTTTGTATATCATGAAATGCTATTGAACCAGGATTTAGAACTGAAAAAAAAGTCCTTCATTTTATCCATAATCGGACTCCAGCTCATGTATTTTTAGTTTGATGTCATATTATCTACCTTCACACACTCTACATTTTGGCTAAATGCGCCTATATTCTGTTCTCAGTCCTCAGCACTTCATGTCCCACTTCCAGAATTCCATTCCTGGAATGCTCTTTCTCCACACTTCTGCCTCTAGGAAACTCCAGTTCCCTTCAAGTTAAGCTGGAATGGTTTTCCATTTCCTTCTCCTGATCATTTTACAGATGAGGGAACTGAGGCAAACAGGGTTAAGTGACTTGCTCAGGGTCTGACAGCTAGTCAGTGTCTGATGCCAGATTTGAGGAAGATGATTCTTTCTGACTCCAGATCTAGCACTCTATCTCATTAACCATGTCAAAAAAAAAGTAAATTTCTTTCTACCTTTTTTTACATATCACCACTAATGAAACTATAATTTGTTTAGTCATTAAGTCATCAATCACTAAGGATACCTCCTTAGCTTCCAGTTTGGGACTGCAATGAAAGAGATATCGGAAATATTTTTGTGCATATATGTCCTCTTCTTTTTTCTTTGATCTCCTTTGGATATAGATTGAGTAGTAGCATCCCCGAGTCAAAGGTCATGCTCAATTCAGTAACTTTAAGAGCATAGTTACAAATTGCTATTAAGAATGACTAGACCTATTCACTGTTTCATGTACAATTTATTTGTGTCATTTACATTTTGCTCCTTAGCCAATAGATTATTTTCTTGTGTTTCTAGTTTTATTTTTTGAGTGACACAAACAGGAAATGTCTTGCATAAAGTACATAAACATATAGTTGGTCTATATTTGAAGAGAGCTTTGATATATGCATCTTTTGGTAATAAATATATAATTCCTGTTAAGAAAGATGGGATTGCACTGATAAAATGCTTTCCTAGTAATTTGTGTACTGGTGTGAAGAACTTGAGCCAGTAATTGGATCCACTGCTTTACAGCTTTACAGAGAAACTAGACTTTTAGTCACCTCCCTTGGCATACATAATTACTGCCATTCATTATATTAATGGTATGTGAGCTTTCTCTTTCACATTTAATCCAGTTTTTGTTTTGCTGGGACTTCTTGTGACCAATTAGACAAGTAGGAATTTTCCATATCTTCCCTCAAGAGTTTTCTCTCTTCTTTAATTCATTTGTTTCTCAATTTCTAAATATCATTCTACAATATTAAATTGTTTGTTTTGTATCTGTGTGTGATGCTTCTTCTCCTTGTGTACCTCTAATCTTTGGCCTTTTTGTTTTCAATTGTTCATCAAGGATATGATTCATCCTGACATTTATTTTGTATTGCCCATAATCAGCCAATATGGTTTTCAAGTATCCTACGGTATCTACTAGTCCCTGATGACATTTCCCAACCCTTTTTCTGTGCATCTTCAATAGTTTTCTCCAGCTCTTTCTCTCACAGTGCTATTGGGCACCTGTCCTTGTAAGTATTCTTAGATAGGTATACTTTCCTCTTACGCTTCCCATCTTACCTCAGACACTTGACACTTACTAGCTGTGTGACCTTGGGCAAGTAACTTAACCCAACTGCCTCATCCTAGGTCATCTCCAGTCATCCTGATGAATATCAGGTCACTGGATTCAAGTGGCTCTGGAGGAGAAGTGAGGCTAGTGACCTGCACAGCCCTCCCTCACTCAAAACAAAGTCAAGTGCATGTCATGTCATCATTTCTGTGATGGCATGGTCTTCCTTGGCAATGAAGGATGAACACACATCACAGCAGCAGTCACAGCATATACTTTTGCATGTACAACCTGAAATGGTTCTACACTGTGTCAAATATTGTGGGAGAATGTATTTATTAAGGAAGTTTATAGCAGATAACAACTTTTTTTAATTAGTATTTTCCTAAGACTGGCCTGTGAATTATATTTCTACCTTCAGATTCAAGAAGTAGGGGTATCACCAATCAGGAGAGCAGCTCTTCAGAGTGAGGTAGGGGCTATGGACAAATCTAGAGAACAGATTGAGATTGAAGCCATTTACTTTGAAAAGAAATGCCACTGTTTAAAAACCAAATCCCAATTCATTATGTGATGCATATATGCTATACTATAATCAGTGATCTAAAAAAATTAAGGACAGTTTTGAAAATGATTCTCATAGATCTTACTGGTTAAATGGCAGTATCTTCATCCTCCTGGGTCTCTGATTAAACTTGGGAATTTTGCTCTACCTAGGCCTGCTGAGACAGCTCCTGGTACGCCTATTTTTTCTCCATCCTGCCTTCCCCAGCCTATTGTCAGTTTATTTTGCCTTCAGGCTTAACAGAGCCTCTCCCTTCCTGTTACTGCCTTCTCATGGCTCAGTCAGCAAGTTATCAACTCCCCTCTGTCCCCTGCAGACATTCCTCCCCTTCTCTGGGCTGTCTTCCCCCTTTCCTTTAATGTTCAACTATATGACCATCCAGCAGTGTCCTAGCAGCCCTTTGGAGTCATGGGTAATCTGTTCCTCATTCTGGAATCCAATAAGTTGTAAGGAGAGCCTCTAGCTTGCTTGTAGGAGTCAGGAATCAGGCTGCTGGAGGCCTCTGGGAGGGGGCAGAGCTGATTCCCCTGGTGCAGACGGGCCAGAAGTTATTGGCTGCAGTAAAGCTGTTACTTTGTTTTAAGAACCTGCGTGAGTCTGTTATCGTGGGGTACCCTGGAGGCTCATCACTCAGGGGGAGCTTGAGTCTGTCCTGTCTGGGAGAGAACACTGCACACTCTTTGTTTCTCTGCAGAGAGCCTACCAGCCCACAGGCTCCCGGCGTTCTCTCCATGCCATCCTTTCCTGGGGCAGAAAGGCACCCCTCCAACCTTCTGGGGTGGAGGGAGGGGGGAGCACAGTTTATCTCAGAGCAAAGCACGGCTGGATTTTCTCCTCAGATTGTTCCTGTTCCCCACAAAAGTCTACAAGTAATCTCTTTTAAATGCTTTTTTCTTTTAAAGCAGAAACCATCAGCAATCATCCATGTGCTTTGGAAGATTAATTGGTTTTTTAATGCACGAGATTCAGTTCCATGAATAAAGGAAACCAGGTGGCATTGTGGGTAAAGATAGCCTAGATGTGATGGAGCTAGCTAGGTGGGCAGCTAGGATGGTGTAGTGAATAGAGTGCAGGCTCTCGAGTCAGGAGCACCTGAGTTCATATCCGGCTTCTGACACTTACTAGCTGTGTGACCCTGGTCAAGTCACTTAACCCTGTGTGCCTTAGTTACCTCATCTGTATAATTAGCTGGAGAAGGATATGGCAAACCATTCCAGTATCTTTGCCAATAGAACCCCAAATGGGGTCACAAAGAGTCGAATGTGACTGAAATGACACACAATGGCTGAGTTCAGACATTATGTGATCTTGGGCAAGTACTTCAACCTTTTTCTACTTCAGTGTCCTCATCCCTGAAATGTAGATTAGCTGGCACAGTGGGTAGAACTCTGGACCAAGCGTCAAGAAGACCTGAGTTCATATCTGTCTTCATACACTTATTGTGTGACCCTGGGTTGGTCACTTAACTTCTGTCTGCCTCAGTTCCCTCATCTGTAGAGTGGAGATAACAATAGCAACTATCTTCCATGGTTGTTGCAATAATCAGATGAGATATTTGTAAAGCATTTTGCAAACCTTAAAGTGCCACATAAATGCTAGCTTTCATAAGGTTACTCAAATGTTATAACAATATATAGAAAGAGGTTTGTGAATCTTAAAGTGCTTTTATTTTCAACTCAATCAAGCAAACCCTGAAAATGAATGACAGTATATTACCTGAAAATCACAAATTAGATATATTCATTCATTAATTCTATAAACATTTATTAAGTACCTACTGTATGCCAGGCACTGTGCTAAATGCTATATTGTAAATACTGCATCTTATCTTTTTTTGTTTAGTGAACCTTTTGGCAAATAGTTAATGTTTGATTTTCTGCCCATAGATTATTCAGTTTTGATTTTTGCTGTGGCAAAACTTTAATCTCAGACCTACTTGTTTCGATACCAAGGATACCCCAAAGCTTGTGGTAGGTGGTATGTTTTCAGGGATATAGGCTAATTTCAAAAGTAGCCTGTGTAGAACAGAATTGTTTTTGTCTGAAAGGTAAATGAATAGTACCCTGCAGTGGAAAGGGCTCTCTTTTATTATATTTTTTGTATAGTGACAATAATAATATACCTTTTTGTATAATAGGTAAATAGGCATGAGAGGAAGAAATTGGATTAGATGCCTTCTGAAGTCCCATCTAGGTTTGCATCTACGATCCTATAATAATGCTAATGCCAAAGTAACTCAGTAACAATAATATACATTTATTAAGCACCTACTGTAGCAAAGAGAGTAGGTTCTAGGTTCTGGAAGATAATAAAGTTTTGAAAGAACCATCTCTCCCCTTATGGAGCTTATAGTTTGTTAAGGGGAAAAGACACCAACACTGCCAAAAGTAATACACAATATTAAATAATAACTTCTTTGAAAGTTAGAAAAGAAAGTATTAGGTGAGGCCTGGTGAGAAAAGTTGTAACCAATCAGGAGGGGAAAGGAGGAAGAGGAAAGGAGAGATCTCAGATAATATGGTAAAATACTATCCGCCAAAATCTGGGACTAAATCCATAGGGACACATAGATCTGAAGACTTAATGTACTCATAAGTGAAATGTTTCAAAGAATTATAGTTATATACTAATTATTTTTGATTGTATGTCATCTAGGATTCTTCTCTCCATTCCCATGGATTACTGAATATTGAATATAGTCCAATGTCTTATGAGAATCTGGAAATATTGTATTCCTCACTTTTCCTGGAATTGCATTCCGGGAAGATGATAGAATAGGTCAGAAATAGGAATAATATTTAGAAGACATTGGTAGCACTTACCTTTAAAACTTTAGAAACCAATGAGCTTGACATCTAGTTAGCAAGAATAATTAGTTAAAATACGAAGCCAATAGATTGGTATTCTAGTGAGTAGAGTCTTTAGTAAAAGGATTTGTTTTGTGAAGTTTGGATTCAGTCAAAGGGCTGCACTTGAGGACCTAGAGGGCCACTTGTGATCCCAAGGTCAGAAGTTCCTCATCCATTAGTTCTCTACATCCGGTCACCTTGCCCCGACCCCTATCATTCACATATCCACCAAAGGTAAGCTTTCCTATAAACCAGCCCCACATCGCTCCCTTCCCAGCACTATAGTGGCCTCATGGTGTCTCTGCTGAATTTACCTTTAAAAAGTTGAATTCCAGCTCCTTGTTCTAGAGGAGATTATCTTTAGTTATAATTTTTTTCTCGATCAAAGGCAGGGGCAGGCAGTCTGGTGTACTGGCCAAAGCTCTGAGCTTATCACAGAGCCCAAAGATCTGGGTTTGTATTCTTGTTCTGCTACTAACTCATGCCATGAATTAGTTGCTAAATTTCCCTTTTATCTCCCTTATAAAATGAGGTCTGGATTAGATGATTTCTAAAATCCCTTGAAGGAGGCGGAAGCTCAGTGAATTAGAGTGGAAGGACTGAAGACTCTTCTTTCTGAGTTTAAATTTGCTTCAGATACTTAATAGCTTGTGACCCTGGGCAAGTCACCTAACTCTGTTTGCGTCAGTTTCCTGATTTGTAAAATAAGCTCGAGAAGGAAATGACAACCTACTCCATTTTTTTGCCAAGAAAATCCCAAATGGGCTGATAAAGAGTTGGACACTACTAAAATAACTGAACAATCGCAACACTCCTTTAAGGAGCTTATGTTCTACAATGTCATGGACACTTACTATATCCCTAATTTACATCTTTCATTTCCCATATCCAGTCCTGAGTTGGTTCTGGCCAGGATAGAAATCACCTTGGCCCCTCTGGCAGTGATTTGGGGAAAATGGTGCTGAACTGAAGTCTAACAGCAACACCCAAAACACACACACACACATACACACACAGGCAACACCCCCCCCCAAAACACACACACACACACACACACACACACACACACACACACACACACACACACACCCCATTCATCCTTCTGCTCCTCCACAGCTGCTCTCTACACCTTCCTAGCAGCATTAGTAATGCATGGAGGCCTCTCTATGGGCATGGGATTCTGCCCACGGGTTATACAGTCACTCTGGCTCTGCTCCATCAGGACCCAGACACTGATTCTCTTTGATCAACACAAAGAAAATGTAATGGGGACAGTGCTCTCTAACCTCCTGTGTCCATGTTCCCTTTGGCTGCACCCACCCACACAACCACAAATGGTCAAACTCTTCTCCTTATCAGGAGCAAGCAAATAGAAAGTTTTTAGTTTTAAAATCAGACTTTGGGCAAGGTTTAAGTTTCAGCCTCAAGGAGATTAAGATACTTCTGCTATCTATTTGTGTGACCTTGGGCAAATAACTTTATCTCTCTGGGACTCAGTTTTCTCTCCAGTAGAATTGGAAGGAATAAATGATATTTAAAATCCCTTCCTTCTCTGACTTTCTGTTGAGTTCCCACTCTTTCCTTATGAGTCACCTACAAAATGTTATTTCATATAGTGTCCTGTGTTATGGAAATATTAACTTAAAGATTTAAATAAGTGAAATTTCAAACTAATAATGTCTACTGTACATATGGCATTTTATCCAAAGAACTTTTGCATGTTATTTCATCATAAGGATAGATTGAGGGAGAGATATTGTAAGTTGCATTTTGCAGGCAGAGAAAATTAGATTGATGCAGGAAAGAATGCCAGACTTGGAACCTGAGGCGACTGATTTAAATTCTGCTTCTGGTATTTATTAGCAATAGGACCATAAGTAAATCACTGGAATTTCTCTAAGCCTTAATTGTCTCAGCTGTACAATGGGTACAAAAGTACCCATGGTATTACTTCCAGCATGTAACAGATTGATAATAGTTACTAGGTTAGAAATTTCATGAAGGCATGAACTATGTCTTACATAACTTTATTTCCCCATCCTAGCAGTATGCTTTGCAAAAAGTAACTATTTTACATAAATATGTAAAAAAATAAATTAATCAAATTCCAAGTTGCTCTAGAGTTAACCTAGAGGTTACTGTAATTCTTCCTGCATTCCAAAGTCAAAACAAATCAAAGTATTTTGCCTTAGCCCTTCAGGGCATGCTCAGTCAGAGTTTTAGTCAAATCTGTGGAAGCTTACTTGAAGTAGCCTACTTTGAAGAATTCTTGATCAAGAGCCCTCCCTCCCAACGAACCTCAGAACATGAGCACACTGCTTCCAACTGCCTCCTGAGGTCATAACACAGTGCCTGAAACATGGTAGGTACTTATTAAATGTTCATTGACTGACTAATTGATGACTTAGACGAGTCCTTTAATTGGCTACTGAACTGGAACGCCACAGATAATCTGAAGTCTTCTCCATCCCTGTCCCTGCAGCTTCTTCTTTTTGCCAGTTTTTAAGTAAAAGGATGGCTTTTTCAGCTTTTGAGGGAGGATCAAGTAAGGGGTTCATTTCCACACACACAGCTAAACACAATGAGCTCATGGCCTCCTATCAAGTCCATGCCTTAGATGCAACCACTTCCTGTTTGTGTCTTCTTTCCACTGATATAGGATCTTGTAACATCTCCAAAGGCGACTAATATCTTCCCCTACCTGAGCAGTCATAGTGGCAAGAGCAGCAGGAGCAGAAAGGAGAGGACAGATACAGGGACAGAGAGACACCCACAGAAACAGAGACAGAAATAGAGGCAGAGACAGACAAAGACATAGAGAGAGATGAAGAGGAGAAAGATACAGAGACAGCCAGAAGGAGCTGGAAGTGGAAATGGTGTGGAAAAGAAAATATAGAATGACTCGGTGGCACTCACTAGGAAACTGTTCACAAATGTCCCAATAAAACTTGAATATTCTAATCATTTTATAATTCATCGTTCATTTACTGTCCCCCATGCTTGAAATGCTATCATTTCTACCTACTGGTTTCCATCAATATTCAGCTCAAATTCCACTTTCTTCTTTAAAAGACTTTCCTTGGCTCATCCCCCAACCCAAATCCAACCCCAGCTTGCCTTCCCAATGAGATAAATTTACATTCACACTATATATAATAAATAGATACTTTGTGGTTGTTTTCCAATCATATCCAACTCTTTGTGATGCCATTTGGGGGTCTTCCTGCAAAGATACTAGAGTGGTTTGCATTTCCTTCCCTAGCTCACTTTACAGATGAGGAAACTGATACCAACAAGGCAGCTAGTAAGTGTCTGAGACCAGATTTGAACTCAGGTTGTATTCACATTCTCTCCCTCGTTGAAATGTGAGCTCTTTAAAGGTAATAACTATGTTTTTTACTTTCTTTGTAGCCCCACAACTTAACAAAATATCTGGTACACAGTAAGTATAGAAATAAATATTCTAAGCAGGAGCACAGCTAGTACCAAGGCACGGAGATACTAGGATAATATCTGGAACACAGTAGGCACCTAATAGATGCTTACTGTTGATTTCATTATAGTCATTTTTTTCACCTTACCCTTAAGTCTTCCCTTGTAATTCCACCAATGTAATGACCAGATCGGATGATATACTACTTACAGGCTCCTACTTCTCTAAAAACTGGTGGGGTGGGGGGTGACTTCTTATACCTTCTCTTGGAGCAAGACTGAACTCAGCGTTCAGTTATGTTTAGCATTCTTTTTATTTACATTATTGTAATAATTGTGTATGTTGTCTTCTTGGTTCTTTCTATGCCACACTTTATCAGTTCTTTCAGGTCTTTTCATGTTTCTCTGAATTCAAAAGAGGGGGATCTTGAGAGAGAAACTATTGTTCTTGTTAATTTCTTCTTTTTTCAGATTAGTATTGATGGAAAAAGTGGTTTGGAACTGATAAGACATTATTTCACTTGACATGACCCCCAGATAGAGTCCATTGTTGATTATACTGAGTTATGTTTTTGTAAGAAAGGTGTGCATGAGTTCTCTTTTCCTTAGTTGACCACTATAATTCTGATATTATTTCATAATGTAGCTTTTGGAAATAATTTCAATTTGGACCAAGTTCATGTTTTTTGAGCTTTTAGGCTTCTGAACCATAACTATTCTATCTTTTTCAAGACTGGCATACAATTTTAGAGGCTGTCATCATTTTTAAAACAGTCCTTTGATAGCCAATAACTCAAAGGTTACTATTATTATTTCTAAAACCTTTTCCTTTTCTTTCAGAAAAGTTAACTGGGAACCTAGTTAAGGGGTTTTTGAGTGAGAAGTACTCAGTGGGTGAAACAGAAGTTATTCATCAAGATAGTGAAAACTGCTTATCATCCACACCCTTGGAGAAGAGAAGGGAGTTTTCTAGCTCTGTGGATGTAGTTCTCCTGTAACTCCCTATTTTCCAAAGGGAACAACTTGGCAGTGCTATAATTTAAATACTTACTTCTATCTATAAATCATTAGCTTGCCCCTTGGGTTGACAGTTTCTGCATAAAATCTGAGAATTACAAAGTGTTCCAGTGTACAAAATGCATAAATCTCATGCTTTTTCTACCCACGTCAGCAGCTAGATTTTTAATAAAATGCAGACAGGAGAGTTAAGTGCCAAAACAAAAAAGAAAAAAATTAAATAACAAAGTTGTATTCCAAATGAGGGGGCACTTTTGTAACTAAGCTTAATTATTGAAAGATGGACATTTTTGTTTTTAATAGCCCATGAGTTACCCAGTGGAGAAAAAGAAACTTAAAAACGTAAAGAAACCAGGGGCAACGTCAACATTAAGCATCAAGCATTTTTTGGCTTAATGATGAAATGTTTGTGGAAACAGCATGGAGGAAAGGAAAGAGACTAGTTTAGGAGTCAAAAGAGCTGTGTTCACTGTTCCGCTATTTAGAATAGATTTGGAGATGGAAAAGAACTTTGAAGTCATATGCCCTTATTTACAACTGAGATAGTTGAGATCCAGAGATGGAGGTATGCAGAAGCCAGCATGTACCACCTTCAAGGACTGATGGTTAAATTTTTAACATGAGTTTTTATACCTCAGCAATTGGTAAACACTACAGATCAAGACTTTATTGTTTTCTTGATTGTTTAGACTTAAGAAAGTGATGGAGGAAATGTGAATTATGCAAATTAAAAAGTATATTCTACATATATTCTTTTCTCAGAAAGCCAGTTGCTAAACATTTACCAGAACACCCCTAGAGAGGTTATAGCGAATCATTCAGATAGTAAATGTTAGAACCTTGGTTATTAGTTTTGTAACTTAAGTCAAATTTCTTGGCCTCAGTTTCCTTCCCTAACAGTGCTCTTCCCTGGCCATCTTACTCCCATCCTGCCCTGCCATTTCTGCTGCCTCTTCTACTGTTGCACATCCCAATAGAAGCCTCTGGAAACCAAATTCTGGAGAAGCTAAGTCATTTAGCTTTGCACTCCAAGCCCTGGCTCCATGCTGTCCCAATTAGTGAGAGGCTACCATATCTGGTTGTCTCCAGATCCCTTACCATGCTTGTCTCCAATCAACTTCTTTTCATGCTTCCATGTGGGTATAATCCCTCTACCTTGTAGTAATAGTAATCAAGTCAACACAACCATTGTTTCTGGAATGGGCATGTCAACCTACTAACCTTTGTCTCTGTTTATTATCTCTTTGACTTCCCAGAACAAAATATCTTTTCCTATCCCCCATTCCCCTGTATAGGTTGTCTTTCCTCGTTAGGGAGAGAGAGAAAGAATTGTCCCTCTTTAATATTTGTAATCCCACAACTTAGCAGAGTGCTTGCTACATAATAACCTAGTAGTCTTTTTCATTCATTCATCTATCCATCCATGCACCTATTCATCCATCCATCCATCCA
The DNA here is from genome assembly GCA_023548195.1 of Bettongia penicillata ogilbyi. Classification (NCBI taxonomy): domain Eukaryota; kingdom Metazoa; phylum Chordata; class Mammalia; order Diprotodontia; family Potoroidae; genus Bettongia; species Bettongia penicillata. The sequence goes on from JAJHZJ010000425.1 coordinate 755,862, forward strand.
TCCATCCATCCATCCATCCATCCATCCATCTATTCATCCATCAATCTAGTCATTCATTAGTAAAATGAGGAATTGTACTAAATGGTGACTTTGAGCTTTAAATTCTTTATGATCTTATTTGCCTTTTGGGCCGTATGGTTACTAATAGATTTAGTAGCTATTCCATGAAATTAAGTATGACCCTTGTGGCCTTAAAGCATTAAAATCACTTCCTGAAGTGTCTGGATTACCAAGATGGCATATATTATGTACAGGAAAATGATGAAGCCATATACCTGACCATCTCCACCTGTAAAATTGACATAATCAACTTCATCATCTATTTTCCTCACTGATTGAACATGAATATATCTTTATCTATAAATTTCCAGAATTCATCAATATGCCCCTATCACTTGTAAAATAAAATTCAAATTCCTTTACCTGGCATTCAATACACTCAGTGATATGCTGCAGACCAGCATGTGAGAGCTGATTAATAATTTTTTGTATTAGCATTTGTAGCAAATGCTATAAGTCAGGGCTTGATTTATTGATGAAAAATATTAATAATGCAAATTAATTTTTTAAAATGTGCTATACATTTATTTTTGCCAGAGACCCTATGTTAAATATTTACCAAGCCTTCACAAACTGGTACTACCTATATTTTTAGCTTTATCTTATACCAACTTCCTCCCTGTACTATAAACTCTATCCAACGTAGACTGCACACTGCTCTCCACACATGACCCACATTTTTCCTCTATGCTTGGCACACCTTTCTGACCACCTCCCCCATCAGCTCAATTTCTCCTTGTCCTTTAAGACCTAAGTAAATGTCACAACTGCCTCCTTTCCTGATCATCTCAGCCAATAATGACCTTTGGATCGCACCTCTCACACATTCACTTATTTTTTTTAGAAAATATTTATTTTAAATATTAATTTTTTTAAAATTGAGTTCCAAATTCTCTTCCTCCCTCCTTTGCCTCTCTCACCCACTGAGAATTATATATGTGAAGTCATGCAGAATATTTTTACATTAGCCATATTACAAAAGCATCATCGACAACAAAAAGCAAGAAATATTAAGAGAATGAAAGAAATATAAAGAAAATGAAAAAAATCTTGTTGAAATTTTCACTCAGATTTCTTACTTCTCTCTTTGGAGGTAGATTGCCCTTTCCATCAAGGTTCCTTTGGAATTGTCTTGGCTATTGTACTGATCGGAGGAGTTGAGTTTTCCGTAGTTGATCATAGGTTACCCTGTACAAGGGTCACCTAGTTTTGCTCACTTCCCTTTGTATCAGTTAGTATAGGTCTTCCCAAGCTTTTTTTTAAACCATCCTGTTCATCATTTCTTATAGCATAATAGTATTCCATCACAATCTTGTATCACAGCTTGTTCAGTCATTCCCGATTGGTGGGCATCCCCTCAGTCTCTAATACTTTGCCACCAAAAAAAGAGCTGCTATAAATATTGTACATACAGCTCCTTCTCCTTTTACTTTGATCTCCTTGGGATATAGCAATATCTAGCAGTGGTATTGATGGGTCAAAGGATATGCACGGTTTTATAGCCCTTTAGACATAGTTCCAAATTGTTTTCCAGAATGAATTAGATTAATTCATCACTGCCAAAAGTGTATTAGTGTATTTTTCCATACCCCCACCAGCATTTGTCATTTCCTCTTTCAGTCATGTTAGCCAAGGTGGTACGTCAGAGTTGTTTTGATTTGCAATTTTTTAATTCATAGTGATTTAGAACATTTTTTATGTGACTATTGATTGATTTGATTTTTTTCCTGAAAACTTTCTGTTCATATCCTTTGATCATTTATCAATTGGAGAATGTCTCTTATTTTTAAAATCTTTCTCAGTTCCCTGTATTTGAGAAATGAGGCCTCTATCAGAGAAACTTGCTGTTTCCTGTTTTCTAATTTCTAACTTTCTAATCTTGACTAAATTGGTTTGGTTTGTGCAAAACCTTTTAAATTTCATATAATCAAAATTATACATTTTACTTCCCATGATTCTCTCCATCTCTTCCTTAGTCATAAGCTTTTCCTTGATCCATAGATCTGATAGGTAAAGCTTTACATGATCCCTAATTTGCTTATATAACCCTTTATGTTTTAGACATAATTTTGACCTTATATTGGTGTATATAATGAGATGTTAGTCTATGCCTAGTTTCTGCCAAATGACTCTCCAGTTTTTTCCAGCATCTTTTTTTTTTTATCTTCAAATGGTGAGTTTTTGCTCCAAAAGGTTGGATTGTTGAGTTTAGCAAACAGTAGATTACCATGGTTTTTTTGCTGCTGTGTATTGAGGCAGCGAGGTGGAATAGTGGCTAGAGTACAGGGCCTGGGATCAGGAAGACTCATCTTCCTGAATTCAATTCTGGTCTTGGATACTTACTAGCTATGTGACACTGGACAAGTCACTTAACTCTGTTTGTCACAGTTTACTGATCTGTAAAATGAGCTAGAAAAGGAAATGTCAAACCATTCCAGTATTGTTGCCACAGGAACCCTAAATGGAGTCATGAAGATTTGAATATTACTGAAACAACTGTACAGCAATAACTACAAAAATTGGGCAAATAATCTATTCCGTCGATCCACCACTCTATTCCTTAGCCAGTACTAGATTATTTTGATGATTACCACTCTGTAACATAGTTTGAAACCTGGAATGCCTAGGCCACATTCCTTAATATTTTTTATTGATTCCCTTTATGTTTTTGACTTATTGTTCTTCCAGATCAATTTCATTATTATTTTTCCAACTCTATGAAATAATTATTTTCTAACTGTGAAATTATTATTTGGTATTTTGATTGGTATGATGAATAATCAAATAATTATTAGATTAAATTACAATTTTACTTAATTAAAACAAATATTTAATAAATTTAAATAAATATACACAGGAATATTAATTATTAATATATCAATGAACATATAATTAATATGAATAAATTTAATAATAAAATATTTAATAAATAGGTAGAATTATAGAATTATATTTTTTATCAAGTTGACTCTACTTATCCACAAACAATTAATATTTCTCTGACTGTTTAGATCTATCATTATCTGTGTGAAAAGCTTTTTACAATTGTGGATTTGTCTTGGCAGGTATATTAACATCTATTTTATTTCTGAAGTTAAAGTAAAAGGAATTTCTCTCTATATCTCTTCCTACCAGGTTTTGTTGGTAATATATAGAAATGTTGATGATGCCTGTGGCTTTTTTTTAATATCCTGCAATTTTGCTAAAGTTGTCTTCTGAGTTTGTGTTTTGATCTCCCCTGTCACCACAGTAGCTTTTTATGGTTGAGTTCTTTGTTGTATGCTTGTTTTTTCCAGCCTACTTCTTGATCTTGAACTTTATGCTGGCCTCTGTTCCTGTGATAAAGTTGTGAGGCTGGATGTGCGGGTGGGTTGGGGTGGGAACAAGGCACTGTCCCAAACTTTAAGCTTTTTCACATTGTTGTTGTCAAGCTAGTTCTGGGCAGGGGTGGGAGGGAGAGTTTGAAGGTTTAATACTTCTAAGGTGGTATGATCTGGGGAGAGGTTTGGTCATTGCGACCTTGTGACCAGAAGAGATACTGCTCCTCAAGGCCCCTGCTGCCTTGGGACAACAAGCACTCCTCTCTACCCTGGAACTATGACCCAAAAGTGGGACTAGGTAATGGAAATGTCAAACTTCTCTCAGTTCTGCACCCAGTGCTAACACAGGGGTCCCCTGTAGGCCCTTTCTCTCCAGTTACCTGATCCTCTTACCAGCTTTGGTTGGAATGCTTCCAAAGCTGCTGCTACTACTGTTTCTTACTCCAAGGCCCACTGCTGGTATTGCCAGCACATATTCTACATGTCAACCTCCACCCCAATGTCACAGACCTTTCCTTCTGATCTCCTAAATTGTCTTGGGTTGAAAAAATGTCTCATCTCAAGATTTTGTTGGCTCTACTATTCTAGAATTTGATTTGAGGCATTATATTTAACTTGTATAATGGGGAATGTTGGATGAGCTTGGTTGATTTTTCTATTCCACTATCTTGGGTCTGCCCCTGGAAGTCCCTACACATTCATTTCTAATGTATCCTTGTGTACTCTATTTTCCATTTTATATCAGATTTTCTATTGCCATAGCTCTCTGCTACCCAGGAAACAATGAAGGTAGGAGCTGTGTCTTAGATAAACTGTATATATCTTTCCATAAGTGCCCAGCACATTTCTTTGAATATAGTAGGCAATTAATACATTTTTTTAATTAAATTAAGATGAAAATGTGTCCTAATCTCCCTTTATTCTTGAAAAGGATGGAGTCAATTAATTATTATAATTATATTATATTATATATAATATAATTATAATTAATAATTGATCAAATGTCAAAATGTGGATATTTAGATTGACTTTTACATTTTCCAATTATTTTTATAAATAAAAAAGAATAGATGAAAGAAGCTTTAAAACCAACTCTTTAAAATTATATAGTTTCATTCTTCTCTCTTTAGTTTTTAGTATCTTGGCTAATGCCTTAATATCATACTTATTTGTAACGACCAGTTAAATTGATGAATAGCAGAAATAGAGACTATAATATCCTGAGATGACATATACTTAATATTTTTGCTTTTATCTTGAGCTATTTTCTGTTAAATGAGTTAGTTTTAAATGATTATATCTTTCTTTCCACCCTCCCTGAAGCTCTAAAACATGGTAAATGATGATGGCAAAAACCTTGTCCTTCGATTGAGGACTTTTAAAGGATAAGTAGAGAGAGGACAAAGCCTGAAATTATATATATGGTAATGTCTTAATGCACTGTGATGGCGGCATTGATTGGTATTGATCGCTTACTCTGTACATTTCCATAAGACCTATCCCTCTGGCAGCTATTTTGAGCCTTGCAAAATGTTTCCTACTACATGCTTTCATGTTCATAAGTCACTAACTAGAAGCCTTAGTTTTGCTGCACATGATTTCAACCTAACTATGAAATGTCTTAGTAGGTCCCTTTCCTTTAACTGCAATCATGAAAATTTGTTGAAATAAATGTTTGTGGCTTTTTTTAATACCATGGGGTTCAAATAACTATTGGTTCCAAACCAAGAATGGTCTGACAAATAACCCAGTTAAAAGGACATATGTCTGATAGTGACATAAATCCAGAGCTACAAGGGACCTTGGTCCAAATAGATCATGAATGGTCCACATAGCACAAAGTGAACTTGATTGACACAGAGAAAACAAGTCTTTACCAATCATTGATAGATAAAACGGTTGGGTTTGTAGTTAAATTAAGCCTTTAGTGATTCCTTGTTGCCTCTAAGATAAAACTACAAACTCCTCAACCTTACATCTAAAATCATCAACAATTGGGTTTCATTCTACCTTTGCACACTTCTTCACTTTACTTCCCTTCACAGATTCCTAAATGACTGACAGACTAGGTTACCAAACATAGCCTAAACCCAATATGCCATCTCTTGCCTGTGCATCCCACACCTGGAATGAATCTCTTCTTCCTTTAAGACTCAGTTCAGTTGCCACCATTCCTTTAATCTCATCTAGTCAACTGCGTTCTCCTTTCTCAAATACTACTAGCACACTTTTCTGTGATCTTTCTACCCTCCTCATTCCCTACATTAAATTCTACTTACCCACTGTAACACCAATGCAATATTCAAAGTGTGTATCACAGCCAAGAATATCCTGGTGCAATTCTGAAGCATGAAACACAACAGACTCTCCAAATGGAAGACAGAACCAAAATATTTATTCAGACAACAGGAAGCCAAATCCATCATAGTAACAAAAATCTATACACAACGACAATGCAGAGGGCAACACCAGCCCCAAGCCTTCCCCCTGCTAAACTTCCCACCAAGCAGCTCCCTTAAACAAAGTCACAAACAAGCTCTTTCAATCATGCTAGCCAGCTGCCTGCATCCTTCCTAGCTCTGACTGCTCTCATGATTAACTTCCTCTCTGCTCTGCTCTACCTCTGCCTCCTTCTGTTCCACCCTTTCAGCAAACTCCTTACATCACAGGCTCCATGTGACTCGGACTCATATGACTCAGGCTTCCATGTGACCCAAGCAGGTCACATTGGCCTATTAATGATTGGGAAAGATCTTCCCATTTAAATTACAATTACGCACACACATCCACACATATACCCATCTCTCTGGAACGGAAACTTCTTCAAGGTTAAGAATGTGTCATTTTTATATTTCCATGTCCAGTACCTAGCATAGTGCCTTACATATGTAGTAATGGCCCTAATGAGTTACATCCTTAACTCCCCAAAGAACTAGCAGGTGTGATTGCTAAGCTAGTCATCTATATCTGAAATATCATGGAAAATTGAAGAGCTATGACCAGCTTGGAGAAGGGCAAATATTGACCTTATATTTTTAATGGGAAGAGAACAGAGCCTGTGAATTTTAGATCAGTGAGTTTGACTTTGATTCCTGGGGAAATCCTTGAAAGGAACCCAAAAGAGGGTTAGTAAATAACTGAAAACAAAATTAGGTACTACAAAGGGCCAGCATGGATTCATCAAGAACAAATCTTGGCAGATTAACCTCCTTTTTTTGACAGCATTACTAAACTGTAGAATGAAAAGAATTTGGTATAGTTTATATAGATTTTAGCAGAGCTTTTGATAAATTATATCATACTATTCTTGTGGAGAAGATGGAGGGATACAGACAATATAAACTGATTCAGAACTGATTGAATATCTGAACTCAAAAACTAATTACTTTTGCTTCAGAGTCAACATGGCAGTAGGTTTCCAGTGGAAAATCCAAGGAATTTGTATTTATCCCTGTGCTATTTAACATTTTTATCAACAGCTTTGATAAAGACATAGATGGCATGCTTATCATATTTGCAGTTGACCAAATGCTGGGAAGGAGAGCTTACACATTTGTTAGGGTGGGTGTCATGCAAGAGTCTTCAGTTGAATCAGTCAGAGATATGAACTCAGGATGAACAAAACCTAGATATTGCTGTTGTAACAGTCAATCAGTCAATTCCATTCCACTTATAAATTAACTGCTTTAAGCAGTTGAGAACAATTTATTAAATTAATCAAGCAATCACTTTGGAGTAGATGTGAAAATGAACTATTGAATAAAATGGACTGATACGCACAGGTATGTTGGTATTATCCAAGGCATGACCTTCTTCTATATAATAATAAGTCAGTGGGGAACACAAAGATTCTGGTGTCTGGCCAGCAAGTTGTGTAAACAATCTCAGCCAAACCCATGGCAGGAAATTACTTGGTGTGGGTGACGGCAGAAGGAGGAAGGAAGAGAACATTGCATCCTCCCCACCTTAACAGGAGAAGGACTGTATAAACTTCAGAAAGTCAGGTGATCTGGACTTCTCATGGGTGTCCTAGCAGTGACTTGTGGGAACATCTACATTTTAAGCCAAAGATGAATACACATACTGAGGAAAGGCAGTTTCAGAGCTCTACAAGGAACCCAGTAGAAAGCTACACCAGATCTAAGGGGAATATCTTGGGAATTCCAACAAAAGGACTTCCATGAGTTATTAGTTATCTCCTTTGTAACACTTGCTTTAAACATGAGCGCTCTTGGACTATGTATGTATTGTTGGGAAAGTATATCATAGACTTTGGTGGGGGGGGGGGTTGTTTGCGCCAACTGTCGTGACTATCCCACCTTAGTAAAATTTCCTTTTCTAAAAAGCTAACTGAATGACATTGATATCAAGTGATAATCAATGGGAGAAAGCACTCCAGTGTGGGCTAAGGAGCTATATAATATTAGAAAATCACAACTCCCAAGAACCCTGAAGGAGAACAGCCATCCTTTAGGAACTGGACATCAGTGTGTGAGTGGGAATTGAGAGAATTGTTCCAGACCATGTGTTATACACTGGATGACAGAAAAGAGATCCAAAGAAATCTTGACAGGTTAGAGCACTGGGCTTAATTTAATATGATGAAATTCAATAGGGATAAAAATGTACAGTCTTGTACTATACAAAATCATCTGATTCATTTGCTACAAAAATCAACTCTACAAATACAAGATGGAGAGGCGTAGATAAACAGTGATTGTTTTGAAAAAGATGTGGAGGTTTCAGTGGATTGAAAGCTCAGTGCATGAGTAAGGTAATAAAGGTATAGCTTCCAGGAAAGGAAAGATGATAATTCTACTGTTCTCTGTCCTTGTCAGACTTTATCTGGAGCATTGTATTTAGTTTGGGGTACCTACATTTAAGGACATTGATGAGTTAAAGAATGTCTTGAGGAAGGCAAAGGTCTTTGATTTAATAACATATGAGGGTGGATGGAAGAAGCTGGACAGATTTAACTACTTTGTATATTTATGCTATGTGTACATATGTATGTGTGTATATATATTATGTTAAATTAATTATTATATATAAATATATTATATATCTAATATGTAAATATTATATATATATATATATATATATATATAATGCGTACTTGCTATCTCTCCCATGACAATCTAAGCTCATTGTGATTACAGATTGTTTCGTTCTTTGTACATCCCCAGTGCCTAGCATAATGTGTGGCATCTGTGGTATATATGATATTCTAAGCACTTAATAAAGGTGTTGATTAGTGTTAGATTGACATAATTGCTGTGTTCAAGTATTTGAATGTAATGTAACAGAGGAATCAGACTTGTGTTTGGCCCCAGGGAAGAACCAGGAACAACGGATGGAAGATGCAATGAGGCAATTTTAGACTTGATGTGAGGAAAAGCTTTCTAATAATTAACACTGCTTAAAAGTAGAATGGAGTGCCATGAGTGGTGGTGGGTTCCCCTTCTTTGAGTTCTTCAAACAGAAATTGGACAGCCACTTGTTGGGTATACTATAGAATAATTCCTTCATGCATGGTTTAGCCTAGGTGACTGCAACTCTCCATTTTAACATGATTTTTCTTGGTATCCCTAGTACTTAGAATATCTTGCACATAGCAGAGGTTTGCTACATTGAAACTGAATATTTCAAGATTATAGTCTTCGATCTTAATTTCTAATCCATGTGTTTTTCTCCCAGTAAATTCCTAACTTTTATCATAAAGTCATGAATTAATTCATTCTTTGGCTACATTTGGGGTTGTGGGTGAAGTCATTGTTCTTCACCACATGGTGGTTTCTTTTAGGTGGCTTTTTTGGTTCAGTGGAAGCCACTCAGAGGTCAAGTGATTTTTGTTTTTTAAAGAGAGGGACAACCTGTGGTCAGAGAAGCTCATGTCCAATGCTAATAAGCCTTTTTTCACTTGTGGGTCTCAAAATCAGCACAATATCGTATGAATGGAGACTACTAGAATTTCACAAAAATACACGGCTAACATTTCCTGTGGGCAGAATTTCTCAATTCTACACTACATGTTGGTCAGGCAAATTTGTCCGGGGTTATTGCTAATTCATGCTTCCATCTAAATAAAAAACATCTGTGTTGACCAGGGGTTCTTAATTTGAGGACCCCAAAGGAGTCTATGTGTTGATTTTTTAGGGTGTCCTTAAACTTGAATAAAAATAAGACGTTTTTATTTTCACTAGCCTCTAATTGAAATTTAGTGTTTCTTTCAATTATGGATATATTGAACAAAGATTATTCTGAAAAGGGATCCATAGGTTTCACTAAACTGTCGAAGGGGTCCATCACACACACACACACACACACACACACACACACACACACGCACATGATTAAGAACCTCTGGTGTCAGCCGATAGTTAATGTCCTTATATTAGATCTTGCTTTTTGTAACTTAGTTCAGTGGACAGAATCCTGAACTCAGAAGTAGAAGATTTAAATTCAAGTCCTTTCTCAGTAATTTATTCACTATGTCAAAGTCACTAGATGACTTTGGACAACTTAGAATTATCCCTTTATTCTAGGCTTTGGAGTTACTGAGAACAGTCATCACAGAATTGGAGAGAATCAATTATCTTTTACCTTATTTTGTATCCCCAGCACTTAACACAGTGCCTGGCACATTGTAGCTGTTAAATAAATACGTATTGATTGACTTTTGGCAAATCCCTTCACTTCCTTGGACCTCAATTTCTTATCTGTAAAATGGGGAGATAGGAAAGGATGATTCCTCCACTACTTAAGTCACAATATTTTAGTTAATAACAAAATATTCACATTGTCTACTTCACATGACTACTGGAGAGAAAGTGGCATTTAAACTTTCAAATACTATGTAGAGATGAGGCGATGAGCATGATTAGTGTGGCAATTATATTCTTGGAATTCCAGATTTCTTTCAAAACTCAGCTCCAATGGCACATTCTATATGAAGCCTTTTCTGATCCCCTCTTTGGAAGGGAATCCTCCTTTCCAAAGTAACATATATTCATTTTCTAAAAATCAGCATAAAATTTTATATAACTTACTTTATCCTTCATTTGAATGTAAACTCCTTGAATAATGATAATGATGGTGATGATGATGATAGCTAACATTTATTTAAACACTTTACAGTTTGGAAAGCATTTTGTACAAAATTATCTCACTTAAAGTTGAAATTATTTTGCTTTGGATCCCCAATATATATAGCATGATGATCGGTATACAATTGGCACTTAATAGATACTTATTGAATAAACATGATATGTAAATAATATGAATATCAATCAAATTCCAGGTAAGCTCTCTGGTACCCTATATCAGAACAACTTATCTTCATTTTTTGATTATTTATATTGTTTTTACTATAGCTTTTCTACTTAATGACTATTTTCTCTGAAAAATTAAATTAATAATTCTACTTTTGGGATACTGTTATTTTACTTGGTGCTGCTGCTATCATAGCGAACAACTGAAGGATGTGGTACCATGATTTTTGCTTATTAATCAGTAAGTTAAGTCACAAAGAATAAGCATCATATGTGCAAAACTATAGGCCCAGTGTTGGGGAAACCAAACAGAAAGAAAGAACTCTTCTTTCAAGTAACTTACATTCTAGATCTCATAGTATTTTTCTTGTTAATGGTACTTGTTTCTTTGTTCTACTTGTTAACATCTATATGTGTCTTTTTCTGTGTCTCTGCTATTTATATTTTATGTATAGCTCTTTGAGGACAGGGACATTATTTCATGTATCTTCCTTTTTTAAAATTACCTTTCTATTTCCTCCTAACCTTAGCATAATGCCTTGTACATAGTTGACATTTAATAAAGATGAATACAGTGAATTAATGTCTCCCCAGGTGGATTTTAATTCCCTTTCAGAACAGGGATATGAATTTTTACATCAATTACTCAAGGAGTCATCTTACAACACATGTGAGCTGAGTTTTGTCGAAAGCTGGGAATTCTAAGAGGTAAAAGTGCTTATCTTATATTCACACACACACACACACACACACGCAAACATAGTCCCCAGTATAGGGGACAGACCATGCAAACCACAAAGGTGTGTTCCAATCGTGTCACAGAAGCTGATTTCCTTGCAACTATCTTATCAGAGAAATAGATGCTACAGATTGACTTCTGACATAGCTTGAGGACAATTCATTGAGAAAAAGGGCAAAAACAAAATGGAGGTTATTCACAAATAGGTGCCATCATATAGGAGAGTTATAATGGAAAAACACTTTAAAAAAATATTGACTGACTCAGATTGGAATCCCAGTTCTGACCCTTGCTGTCTATGTGGCCTTGAGAATGCTCATTGTCCTAGCTTCCTTATCTATAATATTAAAGGGTGGTTGGAGGAACTGGTGATTATAGCCTGGAAAAGAGAAGTCTTAAGTAAAATAAGTCACGTCTGCTGTCTTCACATGTTTGAAGGGCTTTCCTATGTCAGAACTATTAGACTTTTTACTTTGCTTCGACCCAGAAACCAGAAACCATGTACAGAGTCAGCAAAGAAGTAGGTGCAATCTTTCCCTAAGTCAGTGGTCCTTCTAATACTGTGTATTCTATTGTATGAATTTGAAAACTTTATTCTGGAAAGGGATCCATAGGCTTCACCACAGGGTTCCATGGCATACAGAAACTTCCTTACAGTGATGGCTTCCCAGAAGCAGGAGGCTACCTTGAGGAGCAGTGAATTTTCCCTAACTAAAGGTCTTCAGATACAGGCTGAATGACCTCTTACTGGTCACACTACAGAATGGAATTCTGTTTAGCTATGGGCCTGATTCAGTGACCACCAATATCCCTTCCAACTTGTAAATTATGTTACTTGATGATATAATTAATAACCATAACAACGACTAAAATTTAAATAGAGTTTACATGTTCCAGACACTGGACATTACAGTTATCATCTCCTATGATACTCAAAACAACCTTGGGAGGTGGTGCTATTATTATGTAAATACAGATTTTACAGATGGGGAAACTGAGGCAAATAGTTTCAATGACTTGTCCAGGGTCACACTTCTATTTAATGTGTTAAATATCTGAGTCCAGATTTGAACTTAGGTCTTCCTGATTCTAGATCCAGCAGTCCTATCCCTTGCCCCATCTATGATGTCTGGTATTTTCCTTGGCCAAAGTCCTGTGACTCTACATCACACTCAGCCACACTCTAGATTCATTCCTTCCTCACTGCAGTTTCAGGCCAGGTTACGTTTGTTATTGTTTTTAACCACAGAACTCCTACTATCCCCTTTGTTTCCATAATGTTTTGATAATACAATACTTTTCACCCAGAACGCTGAAAAACAAGGTAGCTTCCCCCCACACTTTCCTGTTCATGTGGTTAAAGCTATTTTAATGTTTTCATTATAAACCCTGTTTTTTTGAGACATTTAGACATCCCCTGCTTCTGCTTCATAAAGGCGTTTTTGTTTGCATCAGGTTCGACCTTGACCCTCATGGCCCCAGCCTCAGGGGAAATTTTCCTTGTTGTTGTGGGTTTAAGCTAAATTGGATTGAAATTGGTTTGGCTGGTCCCCTATAAGTTAGGAAGAGCCAAAAACAATTCTCGTTTGGACAGTTTGGGGAGTCTTTATTTGCCCTTCTCTGCCTTGAAAGGTTTCATTATACAAATTCAATGTTGCAGGCTTAGAGCAAAGAATGTGACTAGAACCTTTCCTTTCTTCTTTTAAAAAATTGAAAGTCAAATGATGGATAGGATGACAAAAGTTCTCCTGTTGTTCATTTGTGAAATAACTTGTTCATTTTTCCCCTTCTGGGCACTTCAGGGTGTCAGAATCTCATACTACGCAAGTAGATTTTTTGAGGAGATCAGAAACCTCCCTCTGCTGCTCCTCCATTTTTTTTATTAGACTGAGTTTATTGTCCAGTTTAAGGAGAGAATAAATGACCAGCAGTTGGCAGTCTTTTACAAAAGACAACTTTTCTGGGTTTACCAATCCTAGTATACTCCTTAGAGGGGAATTTTCACTCCATTTCCAGGGGGATGCTTGGGGGCAGGAGGGCACAAATGGTCATTACTTATCATGTGGAAGTAAGAATATGGTGGGTATATGGAGAGTTACCAGGGTGGCGAACCCTATAGACGTTCCAACCCCTTTATAATCCATCTCCGCCCCCAAGCACTCAGCAAATATTCAGAGGACCTCACTCTGGATGGTTTGATGAACTCAATGTCTGACCTGCAGGTCAGAGAATCAGGATCAACAGTCTATTTCAAAGGGTGTAAGCACTTTCTATTAAGACTTTCTTTACACACTGTCATCTTATAATTGTGGGAGAGATATGACTTTCTGGAAGAAATGTGGTCTCTGTTTGTAAGTAGAATACACTCTCCTCTCAATCCCCATGGTAACAGGACTTTATTTAGGATAAAACAAGAGGTAATAGTAGCTGAGAGACATTAGAATTCTGATCCCAGTGCTACCAAATCTCAGAAAGTAGGCTTATGGATACCATCTGCCTTCAGGCTAGGTCACTGGGCATGTAGCATGAATGCAGAGATTTTCTCTCCTCAGCCTCCAGTGATGTTTGAAGGTACAATTGCCTAAAGGTTTTTTGCTGCCAAGATATAATAGTTGATTGTACTTCTCATTTATCAAAAGTGGAGCAACATTTTCCCTGAGCTTTGCAAAGACAACTCATCATACCTTCAGTGAAATGGGTGAATGCTTACCTAAGAGCTTGGACTCCTGTATGGTTTAATTCAATTTGGACTTCCCATCTGCATAAATCACAAATAATGCGGTAGTGTCCTGACCTCAAAGCCAGATTGATTCAGTACATTTTCTTTCAGGATCTTGGGCAGGGTGGAGAGAGAAATGAAGGAGGGAGGGAGATGTATAATATATAAGTATACTATTTCATCTGCTACAAGAACAGGAGAAATAAATAAACATTTATTAAGTACCTACTATTTGCCAGACTCTATTCTAGACACTAGGGATGCAAATATAGAGAATGAGATAGGTCCAAATCTCTAGGAACTTACCATCTAATAAAAGAGACATCAAGGACATACAAAAGTATAGACAAAACAAATCTAAAGTAAATAAATATAAATACATACCCAGTAATTGAAATACAAGGAAGTTTGAGAGAGAGAGCGCTAGCATTTGGGGAGGTCAGAAAAAACTTCACGCTGAAAATGATGCCTGAGCTCCATTTTAAAGGAAGAAAAGGATTCTGGGAGGTTGCAGTAAGGAGGAAGGATACTGATGTTAGGCTATGAGTCCTGGAAGGGAGGTAGTAGGTAAATTATCAAGCTCCAAATAGCCACTGGGGGGGCAGATAAATTATCAAGCTCCATGCCGTTGTCACCCTTGGGGGCTCTCCAGGTGTATACAAACCCCACAGAAGCATGCACACTTAAAAGTCTCTTTATATACAACTAGAGTGCTGTCTTCCAGTCTCACCTCAACTCTCTTAACTAAGGGGTTCTCCATGTCTCCACTTCCATTAATGTCTATGGAATCTGTGGAGTAGATAACACTAAGAAGGCTGGAGTGTAATTGTGAAGAATATGAAACTGCTGTCATGGTTTCCTTGGTACAGCTTCTGCCATAATTATTGAGTATGCCCAATTTCCCTAGGAAAAAAGGGAGGAAATTGTAGATGTCCAGTGTGATAGAATGTTGGCCTTGAAAGAGTTTGTATATTGATCTACTTTCATATTTGCCTCATTGGGTAGGTGCTGTAGCCACAGTTACACCCATTTTACAGATGAGAAAACTACTCATAAGCCATTTGCTTGTTGCCACACGCCAGAGGCAAAGTTCAAGCTTAGGACTCTTAATTATACCAAGTTGTCTAATACTATTGAAAACTTGGTTCAGCATTTTCAGGTACTTTCCTGTTTTCTGGGATACCTTCTATGGTCTTCACACTAAAAGTGGGGTTTAAATTTTATGCCAATGTCCAACAAGATGAACTGGTACATTAGTTTTTGTGACATCATCACTTTTCTATTATATTTCAGGCCTACTATCTACAGAGACTTTTCCTTTCATGGTTCCCTGAACCCTAGGAACTGACTGCAAGGATTTCTCCATGAAGGGTTCCTGAAGCTGGAAATCTCTCTCTCTCTCTCTCTCTCTCTCTCTCTCTCTCTCTCTCTCTCTCTCTCTCTCTCTCTCTGGTTGATCAAAGGAGTGGGTTAACCCCACCCACCCCAGGATGTGGTGGCAGACACATCTGTTCAGTCTGGCTTCCTGCCAACAGGGGATTTACTTTCTGGAGTGGAGGGGAGAGGAACTTTTATGTAAGGAGGGGATTTATTGTTGGCTGATGGGGTGTGGCGAGGGTGAAGGGTGGGAACCACTTCAGTTTTGTGGCCGGATTGTCTGCCTTTTTTGTACTGCAGAGTTTAATCTTTGTATGTGGTTTTCAGGACTTTTGTAAGGGGGGCAAGTGCTGAGTCAGTGAACTTTAACGACGAACCCAAACACTTTTTGAGAATAAACTATAGACCCCAAGGAGCAAGCAGATAAAAGTAGAGGTTGGCTCATTATGTACAGTGAAATACAGTTTAAAACCAAACAGTTGAAGATTAGTTCTGCCATTACTGACCAGACAGGTAGCATGGCTCAGTAGGCGAAGCAATCAACTGGAAAAACAGGCTTTGTCACTGGGATGGGTTCAGAGGCTGCCTTTGCCACTGACTCACCAAGCTTTGTGATTCATGGAAGTCCGTGGACTTCTAGGTTGTGCAGTTCCCTCACTGTCATAACAGCAGTCATAGGACACTTATGACTTCAGGAAAGCATGTTGTGTTCCAGGGAAGTGTTTGAGATAAAGAAAATTAAAGTTTTGATTTGGATCCCATCCAAGGGATGTTGCTTATTAAAGCAGCAAAAAGCCATCATAGTGTCATACCTTTAGAATTGGAAAGAACTTAACTTCCTTCATCTTACAGCTAAGGAAGGGAGTTAAGTGACTTACCTGAGGTCACAGAGCTGGCAAGTAGAAGAAGTGGGATTCAAATACAGGCTTTTTGACTACAAACGCAACATACTTTCCACTGTACCATGTTATCTCATAATAAGGTGGATTTCACTGGAAGGTGATGTTCGTATCTAGTACAGTGTCTTGGATTTGGTAGATTATTGAGAAACATTTGTTGGATTAAATTGAATTGAATTTCATAAAGTATGAACCCCAATCATAGCATTTTACCCAGTATCCCAACCATTGTTGGATTGTGTAATGAAGCAGGGTCTGATTTTTGAGGCTGAATGATGGATGATAACATGCCTGACACAACACCTCCCTCCCCATTCCGGACACAGCAACTCCCTCCACCATTATCTAAGGAAGTCAAACATGAATTGTTTAGTCATCAAATATGTATCTCTCTTACTTTAAAAAAAAATTACCAACTTAGCAGTTATCAACAAGTGAGAAAGTGAGATGGAAGAAAATGGAAGGACCTAGTATAGTTGCCCTTATCAAGGAATCTAATAGAGGAGGGGAAGAGAGCTATAGGATGATGGCTAGTGAGGATGTTTTTTTAAGGGAACATCTCAATGGATGCCCCCCAAAAACAAAAGAGTGAGAAAGGAAAAAAAAAGATGAAAAGAAGTTTGTTAACTACAGTGGAAGGTTTGGGAAGACTTGGGGAATGGGACATTATGGGGTGGGAGGCATTGAGTTGGGGAGAGTAGAAGTGGGTAGGTTGGAATGGGGAACAGGGTTTGTATATTGTACATTGGGAGTCATGGCTTCAGAATCACTGGGATGGAGAGAACATAAGAGGGTGAGAATGAACTAACCATTGAGGAATGACTATAAAGTATCAGTGAATGGAGAGTGGTTTATTGAGAGAGGGAGTGATTAAAATGTCAATTTGAGGTCTAATTTCTGGCCTACAGTAAATGGGTAGCAATTTGTATCATTCTAATATAATTGAAATCACAGACCCATCTAAATATTTACCAAATGTTCAATGCTGTTGTTCAGTTGTTTCCATTGTGTCCAACTGATCCCAATTGGGATGTTCTTGGCAAAGGTACTGGAGTGGTTTGCCATTTCCTTCTCCAGCTCATTTTACTAGAAACTGAGGCAAAGTTGTTAAGTGACCTGCCCAGAGTTAGACGGTTAGTAAGTGTCTGAGGTCAGATTTTACGTCAGGAAGATGAGTCTTCCTCACTCCAGGCCCATCACTCTAGTCACTGTACCTGTTAGTTGCCCAAGTACAACTATGTATTGATCAAGTACAACTATGGCAAAGATATCAATATGTCTACATATATGTATATATTTATATATATACACATATACACACATATGTACATGAACACATTTGTGTATGTATATATAATTTATGAGTGATTCCTGACATTCCATCTTCCCTGTCCATCTTCCGCATATGAAGAGATAGATATACACACGTTTGTGTTTGTGTATGTTAGTTTGTGTATGTATTCTTTTTTTTTCTGGTCAGTTTATTTAATTCAACAATCTGTCAAAAGGAGCCCCAAAAACAAAGGTTATTTTACATTTTCTTAGTTTAAAAATACACCCCCAAAGCCTGTTAAATCTGACTATAAAAAGCAGTTCTTTGGTGTCTCCCTCCCATTCTGCCTGCCTCAGGCCACCCCTGCAGAGAAGGGTGTTTGGAGTTAGTAGATAGCAAGGCAGTCAGACCTGAGGAGGTGTTTATGGGTAAGATGTAGCTCATTGTCAGGTTGAAGTTCTTCAGGATAAAGAAAGAAGCAACTATGACCAAGAACAGGAAAAGGGTGTTACTGTAGAAGATGCAGAAGGTGGTACCTTCATAATCAGCCAATTCATTCTTCTTCCACAGGATTTTTTCATCTTTCTCTTTGCGAGACATCTTCCTGTTGTCAGCCTTAGAAAGCTTCCAAGGCATCTCTTGGGTGATGGCGTCCTCTCTCTTCTGGGCAACCTTGATTTAAGGATAAACTTGATGATCTTGTATGCAACAGCTACCAGGTAAGTGCTGACCAGGGTCATGACGCTGTAGAGGACCACAGACTGCATGAGGGCCATATACCATATTCACCAGTAGAGCCAGATGAGAATGGCCGACGTGATGAAGGAGTTCCTGAAAAGAAGCGCCAACAACTTGTCCAAGAAGTGACTGAAGTCCTGAAGGAGCACATCCTCCTCCAACTGTTGCTTGGAGCCACCCTTAAGACAGCTGGCTCCCCTCTGATCCACTGCAGCCGGGGAGCAAGTGTGAAGCAAGCGAGGGCCAAGGACCATGCCCTATGCATGCATTCTTTTTAAAGAGATCTCATTTTATAGTAGCTGCCTCTACTGGAGCCATCAAAAGATAGATAGCACAGTTCATCCAATTATCAGATAAAAAAATATTAGAGTGGGTAACAAAAGTGAGATCTACAAAGTCCTTTAAAAGTTATAGTCTATTGAGATATACATATATATGTGTGTATGCCTAGGGACAGACACAGCTATTTATATTATCTGTATTTGTCTATGTGCCTATTTATATCCAGATATAGATAAATATAGATAGATAGATAGATAGATAGATAGATAGATAGATAGATAGATAGATAGGTAGGTAGGTAGGTAGGTAGATAGATAGATAGATAGATAGATAGATAGATAGATAGATAGATAGATAGATAGATAGATAGATAGACTGATTGATTCAGGGACAAGTTGAATACAGCTTATATTTTCATGAAAGCCTACTATTTCATTTCTAGTGTGAGCATTTACATCCAAGAAATCAGCAAACCCTAGCAATCATAGCTCAATAGATCATTCTGTTGATTGCCTGGACAAGAAAGTAATAGAGAAAATGTTAATGCTAAAAATTAAACTCAAAAATATGGGCATATAGAGGCGTGTATGTATATGTGTGTGTGTATGTGTGTACGAGAGCGTGTGTGTGTGTGTGTGTGTATGTGGGTGTTTGGAGAGTCAACCTTTACTAGCACATCCCTGGGTATAAGGGAAAGCAAGAAGGGCAGTTGGACTGTACCTTAGAGTTCATGAATGAGAGTAATGTCTAATAAGACTGGAAATATAGAGGGGAGCCCAATGGTAACAGATTTTAAATGCCAAACAGAGAAAATTGTATTTGATCCTGGATCTGTATTTGATTGCATTTGATCCTAGGGAGCTGCTGGAGTTTATTGATCGGGGCAATGACAGGGACAGACCTGTGCTTTAGGAATATCCCTTCAGCAGCTGTGGTGGGGGTGTAGATGAGAGGGGAGAGCCTTAAGGCAGACAGTCCAATACGAAAGCTATGTTCCCTAGAGAGGTGTTTTTGCTCCCTTTGTGGGTACAAAGAGACCCAGATTACTACGTTCAGTTCTTGGCATCAAATGCTAGAAAGGGCATTGATGATATATGTCCAGAACAAGGAGATTTAGAATACTAAGAAAGTTCAAGATGATGCCATATGTGGAACAGTCCAAAGAACCAGTTGAGGAGGGAACCAGAATGGTGATAGTTCTGAAATATTTGAACTACTATGATCCATCCTCATTTATCCTATTATAACTTAGGAGGTTAGAGGTAGAGCCACTGGGTGTCAGAGATAGATTTCAGTCTAGCTCTGCATAAAGAACTAAAAATCAGAGCTCTCAATTTCTAGGATTGGCTTGCAAAGGAGTGAGTTCCCTGTCATTGCAACAGTTCAAGGAGAGACTACTTAACTAGTTCAAGGAGATAACTACTTACTGGATATGTTATAAAAGTGACTCATCAATTCATTTGGATGTTAGATGACCTTCTAACTTCTGTATTCTATAATTCTAAAACACAGTAATTGGCTACATAACTTGCAGTGCATTTACCAATTAATGTGAAATGATGAAATTAGAACATTACTACATTTTGACCTACATTTAACTTAAGTACTCAAAATAAATGACTTCAAGTTTTTTTATGATGTAGCCAATTCACAGTCCACTCTCCTGTCCTCTCTTTCCTCCCTCATTTCCTACATGTCAGGCTCCTGTTTCCTTTTTGGTCACTGTGTAAATGCATGGGGACTTCTCCTCACCCTATCAGATTGGCAGTGGCCTTTCGTCTGTGTTTTTCAAAGTCTTGCCAAAATAAGCTTGGTCATTTACCTCTGTTTGTTTTCTGTTTTCAGACATTAGGTTTTGTCTGAATTCCAGCTCCCACACAAAAGTACAATCTGTCCAGTAAGCCTGCAGAGTGTCTCTAGGATTCTTGCTAAGTTTAGTGGGTTTGGCACAAGACCAATTGATAGACTATCACTCAAAAGCATCCAGTTGGGATTGGCCTTTCCAAGGGATTTCATATTCCCAGGGGCAGCAGTATAAATAACATTTTGAAATCTTAAATTTGAGAACAGTGCAAAATAGTAAGTAAAGGGCCCAAAATAACAAGTGATCCTCAGTCTTATTTTGAAGCTAGCAACATACTTATTAGGACCTCAAATTCGGAGTTAGTATCTTAGAGATCATCTAGTTCCACTTTCTCTTGAGGAAGAGGTGAGGAAATTGAGCCTCAAAGAGGGAAAGTTACTTATCCAGGGTCATTTACGTGGCATTAGTTGAGAGTTAGAATTCAAACTTAGGTTCTCTGTTTCTAACTACAACATCCTTTCTCCTGAAACACGCTACTTAAAAAAAAAAAAAAAAAAAAAAAAAAAAAAAGGCCAAGTTCTCCCACAGCATCCGAGCCATCTCCAGCTTTCCTAATCTGTATCTTGCTACTGGACCCAGATTACTCCAGAGGAGAAAGTGAGACTGGTGACTTTGCACAGTCCTTTCACATAAATCCAATTCACTGATAAATCATGGCATCACCTCCCTAATGTCATGATTCTCTTTGAGAGTAAAGAACATGCAACAACAACTTTATTTCGTCTATATTACAGTCTTGCCTTTTTATTTATAATAGAGACTGCAAAATCTGGGCATTGTTCTCCCATTCCCAAGTCAAATGCTGTACTCAAGATATACACAAAGTAACCCCTAGTGATCTGAATAATCCCATACAGTTGGCATCAGAGAGACTTGTATGTTTTTTTGAAAAAGATTTATTTTATTCTGAACTTAAATAAAGCATGCATTTCTTTAACACAGAAAAACAGAAAAAAAGATGATTGAACTTGAAAGTCTATTATGTACAACTTTCTATTCCTTTTGAATATATAATAATTGTGCAACTTTCTATTTATTTTCTTTTCTTCCCCTCCCCACCCCACCCTAGAGACAGCTACCATAAGATACAAATATGTATATGTATATATATATGTAAAGCCATTCTGTACATACTCCTATTTATCAATTCTGTCTCTCAATGCAGATATCACCTTCCTTCATAGGTCCTCTGTAGCTATTTGGGCTATTTATAATAAAATGATTTTTTTTTTACTCAAAGTTGTTTTTAAAACAAGATTGCTGTTACTGTAAATGATATTCTCTTGGTTTCTGCTCATTTTGCTCTTTGTTATTTCATACAAGTCCATCCATATTTTTCTAAGGTGATTTAGCTCATCATTTCTTATGGCACAGTAGAGTTCCATCATGATAAGTTTCCACAGCTTGTAATTACTAAATAGTAACTGTTTCTCTTTTACCCAGGAACCCTGAGGGTCTTCCCCTCCCAGTCTGATTTTTGTTTTTTATTAAAAGGGCCATCCCTTGAGTAACTACTTCAAGAAACTTATTCATTGAATGGGTGTATCTCACTCAAAGTGAGAATGTAATAAGACCTTAACCTAAATGGGTCAGGGTTTCACATTGCATCCCGAGCCATCTCCAGTCATCCTGATGAATATCTAGCCACTGGACCCAGATGGCTCAGGAGAAGAAGTAAGATTAGCGACCTTGCACAGCCCTCCCTCACTCAAATCAAAGTCAACTGCAAGTCATGTCATCATCGGGATGTCATGGTCCTCTTCAAGGACAAAGGACAAACACAGCAAGAACCAACAACAACTCGTTTAGATATTCTCTGATTGGCAGGTAGCCCCACAATTTCCACTTCTTTGCCACCACAAAGATTGCTGCTATAAATATTTTTGAGCATATAGATTCTTTTCTTTTTTCCTTAATCATCTTAGAAAACAGACTTAGTAGTGGTATTGCTGAGTCCAAGAGTATAGGCAGTTGAATAATTCTTTCGGCATAATTCCAGACTCCTTTTCCAAACAGTTCACAGTTCCACCAGCAGTGAATCAGAGTCTCACATCCTTTCCAACATTTGTCACTTTCCCCTTTAATCATTTTGGCTAATTGGATAGGTATAAAATGATAGCTCAAGGTTGTTTTAATTTACATTCCTCTTACCAATAATACTTTAGAGCATTTTTTTTCAAATGACTTTAAGTTATTTTGATTTCTTTATCGGAAAACTACCTATTCATATCCTTTGATCATTTATCAATTAGGAAATGACTCATCTTCCTATAGATCTGACAAAGTTCTTTATATATTTGAAATATGAGACCTTTATCTGAGAAACTGTCTATAAATCCCACCCCCCAAAACTTTCTGCTGTCCTTCTGATCTTGGCTACATTGGTTTTATTTGTACAAAAATCTTTTAATGGCATGCCATTGAAATTTTCCATTTTATACACCATGCTACTCTTTCTGGTTTATTCATAAATTGTTCACCTATCCATAATTCTGAAATGTAATATATTCCATGTACTAATTTCTTGTAATCTCTTTTTTAATAACTAGGTCATGTATACATTTTGACCTTATTTTGGCAAATGGTGTAAGATAATGGTCCGTGCCTAGTTTCTTCCAGATTTTTATCCAGTTTTTCTAATAATTTTTCACCAAAATAACAAATTCTTATCCTCAAAAATTAAATCTATTCTTGTAAAGCACAAGATTGCTAGTCATTTGCTGCTGTAAATTGTATGTCTACTCTGTTCCATTGAGCTATCTTTCTGTTTCTTAGCCAATACCAGAGAGTTTTGATAATTACTGCCTTATAGCTTAATATTTGATACTCCTAATCCTTCTTCCTTTACATTTTTTATTAGTTCCTTTGATATTCTTGACCTTATCATCTTCCAAATGAATTTTGCTATTATTTTTTAACTCAGTAAAATAACTTTTTTGGTAATTTAATTGGGATGTCACTAAATATATAAATTAGTTTAGGTAAAATTGTCATTTTTATTATATTGGCCCTGCCTACCCAAGGACAATGAAAATTTTTCTAATTATTTAAATCCAGTTTTATTTGTATGAAAAGTTTTATATATATATGAAATAATAAAATAATAAATATAATAATAAAATATAATAATAAATATAAAATAATAAAATAAAAGTTTTATATATATATATATATATATATATAATTTTGTTTTGGCAGGGTTTGTTTTGGAAGGTATACTTCCAGGCATTTTGTACTATCTAAAGTTATTTTTAATAAGTTATCTCTTACTATATCTTCTTGTAAGTTTTTATTGATTATATACGTGCTTTATACAGATTTGCTTTATATACTGCTAATTTGCTAACAAATTATTCATTGTTTTAACTAATTTTTTAGTTGTCTTTGGGATTTTCCAAGTATATCATCATATCATCTTCAAAAAAAGGTGGTTTTTTCACTTCATTGTCTATTCTGATTTCTTCAATTTATTTGTCTTCTCTTATTGCTATTTCTAGAATTTCCAATACAGTATTGAATAATAGTGGTGACAATGGGGACCATTGTTTCACATCTGATCTTACTGGCAAGGCTTCTAGCTTATCCCCATTAAAAATGATGTTGCTGATGGTTTTAGCTAAATGCTTTTTTACCAGTTTAAGAAAAATCCATTTATACCTATATTTTAAGTGGTTTTTAAAGTAGAAAGCTTTTTCTACTTCTATTGATATAATCATGTGATTAGTAGTTTTCCTCATGTTAAACCATCCCTATGTTCCTGGTATAAATTACACTTGGTCATAATGTATAATCTTTGTAATGCATTATTATAACCTCCTAGCTAGTATTTATTTAGGATTTTTCTATCCATAGTCATTAATAAAATTGGTCTATAATTTTCTTTCTTTGTTTTTACTCTTCCTAGTTTAGGTATTGCTATCATATTCTTTTTCTAAAAGGAGTTTGGTAGAACCCCTTCTTTGTCTTTTGTTCCAAATGACTTATTTAATGCTGAATTTAGTTAGTCTCTAAATGTTTGATAGAATTCATTTGCAAATCTGTCTGTTGCTGGTGCTTTTTTCTTAGGAAATTCATTTATTGCCTGTTCAATTTCTTTTTCTAAAGTAGGTCTATTTAAATATTTTGTTCTGCTAGTCTAGGCAGTTTACATTCTTGTAAATATTCTTCCATTTCATTTAAATTGTTAAATTTATTGGCATATAATTGGGCAAAATAACTCTTTTTGATTGTTTTGATTTCAAGCCTTGATAAATAGCATTATCTTTGTGACCTAATTCACTTAACCTTCCTGTATCCATCTCTAAAATACTTCAATGACATCCAAGTTTCCTGCCAGATCTAAATCTAACACCTATGAGGTAGGTATTATTATCACCCTCATTTAATGTATGAGGAAAACTCATATACTATAGAGAGGTTAACTGACTTTAAGTTGCATCTGAATATGTCTTCCAGTCTTCGGCTCAATAAGTAACACTTACCAAGGGCATGATTGTAAGTAACTGAGACTATACAAGTTTAGGGTTGCTTGTAAGCAGATGGTGTTATTTATCAATGTTTTTCATGTTTTTTCCCCAATAGGGACAAGGGAAGTGAAGAAAATTTTCGTTTATTGAAGTTTTTTAGATAAAAATTCATGAACAATGTTGTAAGTCCCGTTTTGTCTATTTGATCTATAAATAAACCTGCTCAATTTCTGTCAACTACATACTTGCAAAGAGAGTTGGTGACAATATGACCAGGGAACTCAGATGGTCTAGGTGGAGACATTAAGTGAGAGAAGTGAGAAATCCTTCAAAGTGTGCTCAAGTCCTTTTTGTCATCAGATAACCATGTACATAAGAATTGCATTTGATACATAACCTATCACCTTTACTTAAAATTATAATTTAAACTCCATTTTTCTTAGCTTATCTGAATTTCAACATTTTCATTCATCTTGAATTAGAAAATTCAGCTCTTTACCTAAGTATAATATCCTCTTAGTAACACCTGAAATTAAATCTTTACTCAGTATAGAATTTATTTTTCCAACCCATATCTCTTGAATTGGGGAGTAAATCATTCTTTGGATTTACCTAACTGCTTTTTTAGCAAATGTTCCCAAAGTATTCCACCTACACTTTCCACCCACCATGCTATAATAGTTGGAAGAAAATTAAATTAAAGAGAAGTTTTAAGACATTCAGAGCAATCATCCTGAACCTTAATTAAAATCAAAAGGAGAGGAAATTGAATGAAATCTAAGATGATATGATCCTACGAAGAGAAAAAACTACAGTTTAGTTCTAAGGAAAATATTCATGATCATGTAGATCATTGCTGTGGAATTCACTTCCTCTGAAATCATTTGCGTTCTGATGATGAAAAGTAAAAATAAACATAAGACTATTTTGGAGTGATTTAGATTCAGGCTTATTTGGAGAAAGGGATTTGATGGAGAAAATTTTCAGAGATCAGCACTCCTTAACCTATGCAACTAGTAAGCATGAAGTATGGGAGTCTGACTAACGAAGTTTTACCTCCCAGATATCTGCCCTCTCTACTCAGTTCATTATCTCATACTACTCTATGGGTAACCCCACCAAGTAATGGAAGTCATAAAAAAGAACCACAACATTTTGAAATACTCGTTTCTAGACCAAACTTTCAACAGTTCACCAATCACCCTTCTACATTATTTCACTGTCTTATGTTCAGGCATGTTTTTTAAGAGTACTCTTTTTCTTTCTTTCTTTTTTTTTTTTGGCACAAATATGTTTAATGACTCACTTACTTCCCACTCATATTAGGCAGCCATTAAGAAATTCCTCAGTATTTCTGATCAACTGTTCTGCGATTTTATTATCCGTCTCCTCACACAAATGGTCTCTTATAAAAAAGCAATGCATTATCTGGCTCTGGTATGAAAAACATTTTGGGAACCTTCTATAGGCCAGAATTCCCAACTCTGGTTATGTGATATCCTGAAGCCATTGTTTATCTCAAGAGGTGTTGTAGTAGATAAGAGTGCTGGACTTTGAGTCAGGAGAATTTGGGTTCAAATTTCACCCCAAAAGTCACTAGTTATGACTTATTTCACACCAGTAGTCTACTCCTCTTCTTAAATCAGGGAGAAATGTTTCTCTGGCATTGACTAGTTCTTGTGTTATTATTTTTTCCCCAAAGTCTTTAAACAAATGACTTACTTTACTTTTTTAAAAATCTCTCTGAACCTTAGTTTCTTTACTGGAAAAAATGGGGATCACAATAATAGCCACATCTCAGGTTGAAAAGATGAAGTAATGGAAAGTGATTTCCAAATCTTAAATTGTTATATAAATATAAGTTATAATTATTAATTTACTTTAATAAAATAGGTATCCATTTAAGATTTTAAGAATGGAAGAGGTCTGTAAGATCTATTTAGGGGCCATATGATCATAGATTTGAACAGGATGGCAGCCAAGAACATCAAGTCCAAACCCTCATTTTAAGGATTAAGAAAATGAGGCCCAAAGAGGTAAAGTGCCTGTCCAAAGTTATACAGCTAATAACTGTGTGGGGTGGAATTTGAACTCAGATCTTCCTGATTTCATCTACACTGTTCTATCCACTCCACCATTCTACCTCTCAGTCATTATCTCATCTAATGTCATTATTTTACGGATAAGGAAACTGAGGTCCAACAAGGCTACATGACTGCAAGATTCCCAAAGTTGTAAATAATGAATGAAGATTTATGTAAACTATAGTAAAATGCAGAATGATAGCATGAAATAATTAAATTTTTTTCTAACAATGGAGAGAACAAGGTGAAGTTGAGTCCTTTTCCAATCTGGCTTCTTTCTATTTCATAGGACCCCTGCCCAGATGAGAGTTTCTACACAGCCATGGGTAGAATCAAATCTAGAGTTCACTATTCCGAGCAGTAGCTCATGGAGTTCACATTTAAGTTTCCTCCAGAAGCACGGGGTTCCATCTGACCAATTAGATCCCATTGGAAAAAGTGACCAAGTCATAAACTTTTTACCATGATTACATCTCACATATATCTCTGAGCTATTTGGGAAATCAGTGGGAAACTCTACACATGAAAGAGATGTTTAGTCATATGCCTGCTGAGTGTAATCATTTTAACCCTATTGGTAGCATAGAATTGAGATAATTAATAGTTCTACATGCCAAAGTGAGTAAATGAAACAATTATAATGCATCATGTCATAATCTTATCTCTGCCACCACCATTTTCAAATAAAAATAACATTTTACAGGTTGTGAGCTATGTGTTTTATAATGGGGTACCATGAGGTTGTCATGGGATTTCATGTCTGGGAAAGAATGTGACTGATAATATAACTAGTGCCTTAACTACTTCAGAATATAAAATTGGCACGCAGACCTTGTCTGCTCTATGTACTAATTACTGTAATTTGATTATTATAATAGTGATAATTTCATATTCACTTTAAATGACATAGCCTTATAACACTACCTGTCACATCAGAGTAAAGTTGCTTATAACATTTTGGTAGAAACTATTATATCTTATCAACAATGTCTTTAGTATCTTAATTATGATATGTCTCTTTTATTTTTACAGCACTTCTTACATAGACTGGTTCCCAAAGAGAGAACATTAGAATTCCAAGAGCCTTATCAGAAATCTTTTTTCATTAATTGCCAGTTGCAATAGCTAATACAAGTTCTATTTTTTCCAGGAGTATGTATTAAGAAAGGCTAAATCAATTGGGTTGAAATGAGAATTAAGTCTTCATCCAAGCAAAGAACAAAATTAAAGCTTTAGTTAAATGAGTATGAAAAAGGAAAGGCTAATACAAGAGCTACTCAGTGCAGAGGCTGGTGATGAGACAAATTTCCCTCCTCCCTTCCAGTGGAGAGGAGATGATCTGTAGGTGCAAAATAAAGGCTATATTAACAGACACAGTCAATGGGTTGGATTGTTTTGCTAACCTATACCTCTTTGTGACAAGGGAATCTTTTGGAGGGGAGGGAGTAGTACAGTTGTAACCATTGTATTGAAAAATGACAATGTTTTAAGCATTAATAAAATACTTGTTAAAAAAAGAATTCATCAGTGACTTAGAAGTGTAACAGTGATTTGCTTGCAAGGGAAGGATTTAATTATCAACTTACTAAATGAATGTAATTTTTTCATGGGGGCAAATGTTTATGAGACCCAGTATAGATTTTCTAGAGTCATTGTGTCCAAAGAATAGAAAATTATTTTAATGATTATTAAGAATGTCTCTATTGTATCATATTAAAGCTCTCCTGGAGCCATTTTATAAACGATTATGATTTAAGTCTAGATTTCTGGTGTTTGCACATGCAAAGCAAGAAGTAAAGCAATTACATAGAAAATAGTTCCTGACTATTTATTTTTATAATTGAGATATAAATAGAGGGAGTGGAGTGGGGTGTCTTCTTGGGAATATTCAACTATCTTAATTCCCCAATTCATCTTTTATTAGCAGATATACAAAGTCATTCTTCTGAGGATTTTCCATCAAGGTCAATCCTTGGTTGATATATGCAGTTGATTCTAATATTTCAATGTAGCAAGTAAAATTTGGCAATTAAATAAAATGAATTAAGATGGCAGGATGGAACTTTATTTCTGAAGTCAGTGGCCAGGGTTTAATCTCCGTACTGCTATTTACAACATGTGTTAGAATGGGAAACTGCCTTCCTCTTTGATAGATTTATGGCTTCCTAGATTTATTTTCTTTTAATATAAATTTGTTTATTTAACCTTTTACATTGATTTTCACAAAATTTTGGGTTCCAATTTTCTCCCCTTTTATCCCCTCCCCCACCCCAATACACCGAACATTCTAATTTTCCCTATCACCAATCTGCCCTCTCTTCTATCATCCCTCCCTTCTCTTGTCCCCATCTTCTCTTTTGTCCTGTGGGGCCAGATGACTTTCTATTCCCCATTAACTGTATTTCTTATTTCCTAGTAGCAACAACAATACTCAACAGTTGTTCCTAAAACTTTGAGTTCCAAATTCTCCCCATCCCTCCCTCCCCCCCCCCCATTCCTTTTGGGAAGGCAAGCAATTCAACATAGGTCCTATCTGTGTAGTTTTGCAAATGACTTCCATAACAGTCGTGTTGTGCAAGACTGAGTTACCCTCCATCCTATCTTGCCCCTCATTGTTTCTATTCTGTCTTTTGATCCTGTCCCTCCCAAAGAGTGTTGACTTCAAATTGCTCCCTTCTCCCATTGCCCTCCCTTGCATCATCCCCCCGACACTGCTTATCTCCTTCTCCCCCACTTATCTGTATTGTAAGATAGGTTTTCATACCAAAATGAGTGTGCATTTTATTCCTTCCTTTAGTCGAATGTGATGAGGGTAAACTTCATGTTTTTTTCTCAGCTCTCCTCTTTTTCCCTCCACTAAAAAGTCTCCTGCTTGCCTCCTGAATGAGAGATAATTTACCCTATTCCATTTCACCCTCTCTCCTCCCACTACATTTCTCTCTCACCATTTACCTTAATTTCTTTATGGTCCCATCTTATTCAATTCACTCTGTGCTCTCTGTCTCTGTATGTGTGTGCATGCACACACGTGTACGTGTGTGTGTGTGTGTATGTATGTGTGTGTGATCCCACAAACTACCCAGATACTGAAAAGTTTTAAGAGTTACAAATACTGTCTTTCCATGTAGGAATGTAAACAGTTCACCTGTGGTAAGTCCCTTATGACTTCTCTTTGCTGTTTCCTTTTTTGTGCTTCTTTTCATTCTTGTGTTTGAAAATCAAATTTTCTTTTCAGCTCTGGTCTTTTCATCAAGAATGCTTGAAAGTCCTCTGTTTCCTTGAAAGACTATATTTTCCCTTGAAGTATTATACTCAGTTTTGCTGGGTAGGTGATTCTTGGTTTGAGTCCTAGTTCCTTTGACTTCTGGAATATCCTATTCCACGCCCTTCGATCCTTTAATGTAGAAGCTGCTAGACCTTGTGCTATCCTGATTGTATTTCCACAATACTGGAATTCTTTCTTTCTAGCTGCTTGCATTTTCTCCTTGAACTGGGAATTCTGGAATTTGGCCACAACATCCCTAGGAGTTTCTCTTTTTGGATCTCTTTCAGGTGGTGATCGATGGATTTCTTCAATATTTATTTTGCCCTCTGGTTCTAGAATATCAGGGCAGTTTTCCTTGATAATTTCATGAAAGATGATGTCTAGACTCTTTTTTTGATCATGACTTTCAGGTAGTCCCATAATTTTTAAATTGTCTCTCCTGGATCTATTTTCCAGGTCAATTGTTTTTCCCATGAGATATTTCACATTCTCTTCCATTTTTTCATTCTTTTGGTTTTGTTTGGTGATTTCTTGGTTTCTCAGAAAGTCATTAGCCTCCATCTGTTCCATTCTAATTTTGAGAGAACTATTTTCTTCAGTGAGCTTTTGAATCTCTTTTCCCATTTGGCTAATTTTTCTTTTGAAAGCATTCTTCTCCTCATTGGCTTTTTGAACCTCCTTTGCCAATTGGGTGAGCCTATTTTTCAAGGTGTTAATTTCCTCAGCATTTTTTTGGGTCTCCTTTACCAAGGTATTGACCTGTTTTTCATACTTTTGTTGCATCTCTGACATTTCTCTTCCCAGTTTTTCCTCCACCTGTCTAACTTGCTTTTCAAAATCCTTTTTGAGCTCTTCCATGGCCTGAGCCCATTGGATATCTATTTCAGATGTTTGGGGTACAGAGGCCTTGACTTCTATGTCTTTCCCTCATGGTAAGCATTGTTCCTCATCATCAGAAATGAAAGGCGGGAACATGTGTTCCCCAAGAAAGTACCCTTCTGTGGTCTTATTTTTTTTTCCCTTTTCTGGGTATTTTCCCAGCCAGTTACTTGACCTCTGAGATTCCTCTCCACCCCTGCCTAGATCTGCCCAGCTAGTACTTGGGGTCTGATATTCAAATACTGCTCCCCAGCCTCAAGGCTTTCAGTGGTGGGTAGGGCTACTATTCAATGTGAGCTTAAGTTCTGGTGCTCAGGTGGGGGCAGGGCCTCCTCCCAGGCTCAGTTTCCTCAGGGGCTTTATGGGGAGACCTTTAGTAATGGAGTAGAGCTCCTGTCTGCTTGGGGAGGCCGGGTCTGCTGCTGTCCCTGTCTCTGCTGCTGCCTCCCGAGGGGGCCGGAGTCACGGAGACACCCCTCTCCCCTCTCGGCCAGCCCAGATGGCTCTCTCACTGACCTGTAGTGCCTGTGGGTGGAGGGACCTTCCCAGCCACCCGAGATTCTGTCCCTGAAGCCTGCTCGGATCTGCTCCTCTGAGGCCCCGTGGCCAGGGCAGAGCAGGGGTGGGCTCTGCTGTCCGGTGTGAGATGGACCTTTGGGGTTGGTTTTTCAGGGCTCTCTGGAACAGAGATCTCTTCCCCTCCATTGCTGTGTGGGTTCTGCTGCTCCAGAATTTGTGGGGAGTTCTTTTTACAGGAAATTTATGGGTTTCCGGAGCTAGCATACATGAGTCTTTCTACTCTGCCATCTTGGCTCCTCTGGCTTCCTAGATTTAAATAGAGAGAGGATATAAGAGATCATCACATTTTAAAAATAAACAAATTGCAGCTTGGGGATGTAAAAGGTCTTGTGTAAGGCCACCCAAATGGAAAGTGGTAGAGGTACGATTTGAACTCAGGTACTAGATTCTAGATACAACATTCATTCAATTGTACTAAAAAAATTACAGTATTGTACTACTGGTATTCTGGAGCTCATGTCTTTTCCTCATGTGTAGGATGAAGGAAGTTGGATTAGAAAATTCTGGGGTCTTTTTCAATTTTAAATCCAATAATTTTATGGTCCAGAATAACAGTAACCAAAGAAAGAAACATTTCATTCAAGAACACTGGGGATCCAGGGAAGATTTCAAAAAACTAACTTTGAAATCAAGAAAGTTAAGTCCTACTTTCCCCAAATGCAAATAAGTTCATCGACCCTAATCTTCAATAAATATTGATGAGTAAGGGGTTTGGTTGTAGACCCTTCTCAGAAGAATAAATATCTACTGTTCCTAAACCTAAACCTTAATCCTAAACCCTAACCTTAGCACTAAATCCTTTCAAATGTAGTGACTCAGTGTTCTTTTCAGGCCCCTACATTCCAACAGTGACCATGCTCAGGTATTAGGAGTATTTTGATGTCTCAAAGAGATAGACCTGCTTCATACCAGTCTGAATGACCTTCTGACAAGGATTGTTACCTGACCAGAAAACTTAGGTCTTCCAGGAAAAAAAGTACAGGAGGGAATTTTCTAGAAGCAGAGTTGTGACACAAGCTTAAGTAGCACAAGAACTCCTGAGAAAAGCAATCTCAGTGGCTGATGCTAGAGTACCATCTCAGAAACTGATGGAAATTGAGAGGTTGCCACAGCACGTATAATCAAGCTGTAAGTCAAGTTCCTAAGGTCTAGCTTAAATGAATGGAAAGTAAATAAAAGTAAATAAATAAGTAAATAGAAAATGAATCCTGTCAGACCTTAGTGATTCCAACCCAGTAAGTTTATGGCAACAATGAGGACCAAGATTGTTGCTCCACTTCTAGGCTTTCATATTGAACCATTGTTTAATTAGGTTTTTGTTGGTGAATAGAAGGTCATTTCTAAATAGGTAAAAAAAAAAAATGTATCTGTTCACATTTCTGGGTAAAAAAAAAGTTGGCTGAAAGCCAAAAGAAACATGAATTAGATTAAATGCACCCGGAAGAGTTTGTAAATCAAATAGCTGCTGAGTGGTAAGGAAGTTCTCTTGAGAACAGTGTGTGACTGCATTAGTGCTGCAAAGAGACCAGTTTTATATTTAATTATCAAAGATAGAGTCGGCACCCACTGGATAGGCCAAGCATTGACTCTGAGAGTTGGCTGAACTTTGCTATAGTTCTTTTTTTAATTACAATTTTTTAAAAAACTAAGCCACACATGGAGGTTCTCTTACCATAACCCAGGAGGCCTAGTTAAGTAATGCTACATGCTTTTCAATTAAACCATAACTTTCACATGTGCATTTTGTTGTGTGCACTGGCATTATTAACTAAATGTATAACACCTGAAAAAATTCTGAGCCCTGAGAGCACAGACTCTGGGAACTACGTTAGCAGTGGGAAGTCATGTTTGTTATTCTATTTTTGTTATTTGGAGGCCAACAAAGAATTCAACAGAATTGGAATTAGGATTTTATAGCAATACTGACAGGACATCTGTCTTTGTATGGACTTTGATTAGAGGTAAATCTGAAAGTCAACACTAAAGTCCACTTACAATCCTCTTTTTTATGGGGAGGTAGCCTTGGTTTTTGAAACCTATGCCAAGGGAACATATGAATATTGTAGTGCCTCCCAAGCTTGTTATCATGCTAAATGAAGAGAAGTGGAGGGAAATTCTGCAGAGGAAAGGACTTAGAGGAAGGTGAAAGTGTCCTTAAGAAAACTAAACTGAAAAATGGACAACAAATAGTTGAAAAATGAAACAGATTGCCAATATTTCTAAATTTGTCCTTTGTTATCATTAATAACAGTAGAACCCCCAAATCTGAACTGTAATGATTTATTTATTTGAACTCTAATGTGCACTATAAGGAAATAGGAGTAATGTTAAACATATAAAGGTCAGAGAAATATCTGACTTGGATCTACATTGGAAGTACGCATTTCTCTAAGCTTTAAGGAATTCCTCAGTGATATCTCTTTTAGCAAGCTAAAGAAAACAAATAGTAGTTAAAAACAAAATACATATAGTTAAGCTTTGTAGTAAGATAAATTAAAAGTAAGAAAAGGGAAATTTTTATATGCACTTCGATACAGTCATAGATTCTCACATAGCTAGTGGGAAAGGAAAGCCCTGGCCAGGAAACACACTTAGTCAGGGTTCATAATATTGCCCAGGCTGTATTCTCACTAGAAATGGTCTTTGCCTCCAATGATGCCTCTTGCTTCCCTTACAGATTGCTAATTTTCTCATCTAGTGAGATCATTGGGATATATGCCATTTTCTTTGCTGCAGCTACAAGCTTATTGGGTTCTCTTTTAACTATTGTCCCCACTGTGCTTCCTTCTATCTGTAGAGCTGTTCTCCAATAAATCTCTGCTTCTTTCTATTGATCCTTTGCTGAATTCCTGCAATATGCAGCCTTTATAACATAGGTCTAGCAAGAACCCCAGTATACACAGAAGAGCCTGCTGTGCAGGTTCTTAAATTTGCTTTTCTAAAAGGAAAGCAACTTTTGAGTGGTCAGCAATCTACTTTAATCAATCACGTATATCATTCACTTAGTTCAGGGGGAAAAGTCAGCACCCTGAACTTCAGAGAAAATGCAAACAGAAACTAGAAACTCAGCTTCAAAGGCCAGCAAGAAATTTCTTTCACCTGGGTGAGAGGGGAGCATGATCTGGCCCCAGCTCCAGACTCAAGGCTGTAGGAGCCATTGCAGCAGCATCCACTTTTATATCCCTCAGCCTAAAGACCCTGGGGGAATTGAGCAGTTGATCTGAGTCCCAGTCCTGAGTGGCAGTCCTGGGGTGAGAAGGAGTGCTGGCATGGTGGAGCTGGTGGTAGCTGTGGACATGGAATCCTACTTGAAGATCCAGGACAGAAAAGAGTGCTTGTGGTTGCTCACAGACAAGAGAACAGGCCAGGAGATGAGTAAACTCCTCTCCTTTGATTGTGCCACCTTGGAAGAACTGAGAACTTACAGATCCCTAGAGTATACCCTCTACTTGACAAAGGACTCAAAAGTCAAGTAATTTGCTAGAAAAATGCTCCTGAAAAGGAACAACTAAGACTATATAAGGTTACTTTCTTGGTGAAAAGGTATTTTGTTCCATCCTTTCAGATGAGAAAGAACAAAGTATACCATCAGCTGAAGACATCAAAGTCAAAGTTTCTACATGCAGAACATCCAAAAAAACATGCAATAGTCTCAGACCATGAAGGAGCTCAAAAAGGATTTTGAAAATCAAGTAAGAGAGGGGGAGGAAAAATTGGGAAGAGAAATGAGAGCTATGCAAGAAAATCATGAAAAACGAGTCAACAGCTTGCTAAAGGATATCCAAAAAAATGCTGAAGAAAATAATACCTTTGTAAATAGACTAACCCAAATGGCAAAAGAGGTCCAAAAAGCAAATGAGGAAAAGAATACTTTAAAAAGTAGAATTGGTCAAATGGACTCACTGACGAAAATAGTTCTTTAAAAATTAGAATGGAGCAGATGGAAGCTAATGGCTCTATGAGAAACCAAGAAATTACAAAACAAAACCAAAAGAATGAAAAAATAGAAGATGACAATGTGAAATATCTCACTGGAAAAATGACTGACCTGGAAAATAGATCCAGGAGTGATAATTTAAAAATTATTGGTATACTTAAAAAACATGATCAAAAAAGAGCCTATTCATCATCTTCCAAGAAATTATCAAGGAAAATTGCCCTGATATTCTACACCCAGAGGATAAAATAGAAATGGAAAGAATTCATTCAATCACCTCCCAAAAGAAATTCCAAAAGGAAAACTCCTAGGAATATTATAGTCAAATTCCAGAGTTCCCAGGTCAAGGAGAAAATATTACAAACAGCCAAAAAGAAATAATTCAAGTGTTGTGAAAACACAAACAGGCCAACACAGGATTTAGCAGCTTCTACAACTAATGCTTGGAATATGATATTCCAGAGATCAAAGGAGATAGGATTAAAACCAAGATGCACCTACCCAGCAAAACTGAGTATAATACTTCAGGGGAAAAATGGAATTTCAATGAAATAAAGGACTTTCAAGGATTTTTGTTGAAAAGACCAGAACTGAATAGAAAATTTGACTTTCAAATACAAGAATCAAGAGAAACATGAAAAGGTAAATAAGAAAGAGAAGCCTTAAGGAAACTCATTAAAGTTGAACTGTTTACATTTCTACATGGAAAAATGTTATTTGTAACTCGTGAGACCTTTTTTAGTATTAGGGTAATTACAGGGAATGTGTGTGTGTGTGTGTGTGTGTGTGTGTGTGTGTGTGTGTTCATCCTTCATTGCCAAAGAAGACAATGCCATCAGAGAAATAATGACATGACTTGCACTTGACTTTGTTTTGAGTGAGAGAGGGCTGTGCAGGTCACCAGCCTCAATTCTCCTCCAGAGCCATCTGAATCCAGTGACCAGATATTCATCAGGATGACTGGAGATGACCTAGGATGAGGCAATTGGGGTTAAATGACTTGCCCAAGGTCACACAGCTAGTGAGTGTCAAGTGTCTGAGGTGAGATTTGAACTCAGGTCCCCCTGACTGGTGCTCTTTCCACTGCACCACCTACCTGCCCCTGATACAAAATAGGAACTCTATAAATGCCTATTCCCTTTCCTCCCTTTGCATCTTCAGGGTCTGATATAGTGCCTTATTGCTAGTAGGCATTTAAAATATGCTTGCCAAATGAATGAATTTCCACAATATCTTGATGAATTACATTTCCGGAAATGATTTTCAAATTTCCTACAGAGATGTTACACTTTGCTCAGTGTTCTTAAAATATTGATTATATTGACAATACTTTTTAGTTATTAAAAAAAGAAATTACAAACAGAAAGACCTACAGACAGGGCTTCCAACTGTCTAACCACAAATAACACATACATCATTACCAGATAGAGAAACAACAACCTTTGGGTTTTCAAAGCTGGGAGGTTCATTCACAGCTACCCAGATTCTCATCTGGCATACAAACCTTCTTCCCAAATATAAGCCCCAAAGTAAAACCTCACCTAAGAGCATGTGTACACTTTTTAGAGCTGGAGGGCACAACCTCATTAAAAATTAACAATCTGAGGCCTGTTAATGGATGAGGAAGATCTTCAGCTCTTCTCCACCTCCCCACAACATTAATCTTACATTAACAAGGGGAGAAAGCCCCAGCTCTCTATCCTTAAAAAATCCAGTGATGATTTTAGCTCTCTTGTGATTTGGATCCATATAGCTAGCAAACCACTCAGGCAGTCAATCAATCAATCATAAAAGTCCTTAGACATTAACATTAACATAAATCAAATCTATTTGTTCTGCCTTATATCCTAGTCTTTGAAGTTTTTAATTTTCCCCCTTAAATTTCATACCCCTGGTTGCTAGCTTGGGTCCATGAAAGTCATCAGATTTGACTATCTTTGTCTGCCTTTTCTGCCAGAAATAAAATGACTTCATTTGACTCTAGAAAGAAAAATCTTTTAAAATTTTCTTCGCACAAGGTATCCACAATTTTTATCTTAAGATCATACAAGATTCATTGATTCTTAATAGATGTAACTATAAGCTTATAGGTCAAAGGAAAAAATGCCACAAAAAAGTCAGAAAGAATTTAAGTACTGAGTAGTCACAGTCAGGCTCACACAAAATTTAGCAATCACTACTACTCCAGAAGGCAAAAGTCTAGATTTAAGACTGACTTAAAAAAATACATAATCCTTATATATGAAACTAAGTAATAATTCAACAGGGGGAAAATGGACCTGTAATAAAATAGATTTCCAAGAATTCCTGACAAGAAGACCAGAGCTGCAGCAAAACTTTGAAATGCAAACAGAGGAATAAAGAGAAACATAAAAAGATAAATACGAGTGAACAACCATAAGGTATTAAACAAGGATAAAGAGTTTACATTCTTATATGAGGGGAAGATGCATGCATCCCTTCAGAACAGTATCATCATCAGGAGTCATAAAGAGAACCTAATAACACAGAAAGCCTAGGAGTGTTTTTATTATGTTTTGATGATCTTAGAAAAAGAAAAGAAAGGGAGAGAAAAAGAATATGCCAGCTGGCAAAAAAGACAGGAAAGGTTGGTGAAATTATTTCATAACTTGAATATACAAGTAGGTAGAGGACAATACAAACAAGTAGGAGAGGGTAGGAGGAGGCAGAAAATCCCTGAAACTCACTTTCATCCAAACTGGTCAAAGGAGAAATATATACACATTTCAATGCAGAAATACATTTCACTCAAATGGGAGAGAAAATGGAGAAGTTTTAAGAAAGAGTAATAAGGTGGACAAATTAGGGGAGGGATTCCTCAAAACAAACTAACAATAGAGGATAGATTTCAAGATGGGTTTTAAAAGGTAAGAAATAAAAGGAAGAGAACTTGTCATTGGGCTCAGAATGTGGGAAACAGAAGAGGAACAGAGGAGTAGAGTCATTGTATTAAATCTAGAGCAGCAATTCTGAGCCCACTACTCTCATCACCTTCATCTGTGTCATTAAGAGGAAGAAGGAAACTGAGGAACACAATGGCCTACCACAATTCCAGAGGACTCATGATGAAATATGAAACTCAACTCCTGAGAGAGGTGATAGATTCAGGTGGTATGTATACACACGCACACACAGGTGCACAGCACATACATACATATGTATGCATATGCATACACATATACATGTACTGATACACATATACATGTGTATATACACATACATTTACATATATGTTGCGCATGTATGTATATGTACACATACATTACTATGTGTGGTATGACTAAGGCAAGAATTATTTTTTTTCTTTACTGCCTATCTATCACAAAAGTTTTGTTTTTATTTCTTTTTCTATTGACAGATAGAGGGAGAGGGAGAGAAGGTGAATTTTTTCCAGGTGATAAAATAAAGTGTTTTTTTTTAAAGAGAATGCAGTTTGAACGAATAACTAAGGTTGGAAGGGAAACGGTTAATTGGAAAAAAAATCTTTGCAGTCATTTTCTCTAATAATATTTCTTTCCCAAGAAACATAAGGAACAGTTTAAAATTTGTAAAAATAACAACAATTCCCTAATGGAAAATGGTCAAAGGATATGAACAGGCAATTTTTAACAATATAAATCAAAGCTATCAATAGTAATATGAAATAATGCTTTAAATAGCTAACAATTAGAGATATATGAATTAAAACGACTCTGAAATACCACCTAATACCCATCAGATTGGCTAACGTGACAGAAAAGGAAAACCCTGGAGATGCAGAAAAATAGGAACTTCTGCTTTAGTTGTAAAGCGCTATTCTAGGGAACAGACTGGAACTATGGCCAGATAGCTGTAAAATCGTGTAAAGCCTTTGACCCAGCAATACCACTACTAGGTCTGTATCCCAAAGAGAGCAGAGATGAACGAAAAGGATCTACATGTTCAATGATATTTAAAACACCTTTTGGTTTAAAGTGATGGCAAAGA
Source organism: Bettongia penicillata ogilbyi (assembly GCA_023548195.1). Lineage (NCBI taxonomy): Eukaryota > Metazoa > Chordata > Mammalia > Diprotodontia > Potoroidae > Bettongia > Bettongia penicillata. Next base: position 795,601 of record JAJHZJ010000425.1, read on the forward strand.
CTTGGGAACTGAGAGGTTTCCCATCAACTGGGGAATCGTTGAACAAATTGTGATATATGACTGAGATGGAATATTGTTATACTCTAAGAAATGACAAACAGGATAAATGCAGAAAAGCATGCAAGACTTATAACAAAGTGAAGTGAGCAGAACCAGAATAACAGTGTATTGTAACAATGATCAGCTATTTCTGAAAGACCTAGCTACTTTGATCGATACAATGATTCAAAATAGCTCTGAAGGGCTCACGATGAAAAATGCCATCTACCTCCAGAGAAAGAACAGATATATTTTGAGTGTAGATTGAAGCGTATTTTTTTAAATTTTCTTTATTTTACTTGGTTTTTTTGCAACATAGGGAAATATGTATTGCATGTCTTCACATGTATAATGGGTATCACATTGTTTGCTTCCTCAATGAGTGGAAAAGGGAAAGGATGGAGGGAAGGCAAGAATTTGGAATTCAATATTTTTAAAATAGACTGTTAAAATTTATTTATTTTTTTAAAAAAATACTTTTTAAAAATGTTAAATCCAAGACCAGAGCAGAGTTGTTTTGGTTTTTTTTTTTGACTATTTGACTTGTGTAACTTGGGGTTGAAGTATACAACTTACTAATAATAATAATAGTAAGAAGGATCATTCAATGTTCTCTGCCTTGGTGAGGGGTGAATCGTCCAGATCTTACAAGGGGAGAGATGTTTTTTCTGGCTTCTGCCTTTGAGACAGTCCACATGGTTCCAGGAACTCTTCAGGGAGAGCTCTACCTAGAGGAAGGAAATGACTTTATGAAGCCAACGTGTAGAGGGGGTTAGTACATCTCTATGTCAATCCTCTGGGTGAAATTGAGATTCTCTCTCTACCTGTCTCTGTCTATCTTTCTCTCTGTTTTTCTCTCTCCTTGCTCTCTTTTATGCTTTTTTTTTTCTCTTAACCCATATATGTTGGAAATTTCTCTATAACTTATAGATTTAAGAGGTAACCTGGGGGCACTGAAAGGTAAGTCTACTTCTCTATGGTCCCACAGTCAAAACAGTTTAAATAGTCATGTTTTTGTGACTCCAAGGCCACTCCTTACATAATGTTTCCTTTCTCCTTTGAGAGAGAAATACACATAGAAAGAGATTAGTTAAAAATAATTTATATCAACAAGTTTATTTGTACTATAATTTTTATATCTATATCTCATTATTTTCAGAATTTATTTTTAATGATTATAAATAGCTGAGATATTTTCAGGAAATAGGAATATATGGTAATATTTTACTGTTAGGGAGAAAGGTTAGTCATAAAATAATTGATGTTAATAATTGCATATCACATTAGACTGAAAGCAGAGGAACCCTAGAATCTAGTTACAAGATGTGAAAAGTCATTTTGTCTTTCCTGAGTCTCAATTTTTCCACCTGTAAAAAGAAGGGGCTGATCAGATGACCTCAAGGGTGCTTTCCACTTTTGTTTTAAAGGGTTTAATTCTATTCTAAATTAAAAGAGTAAAATGACAAAAAATGTAGTCAAATAATTCTTCCTCCTGGAAAACTATATTTGCCATCACCATCATCCTAAAATCCATTTCAAAGTCAAGTTGATTATACAAACTATACACAGAAGAAAAAACGGAGCTTGAATGGGGCCACACGCAAATGGGGGACATTTTTACTAGCTCATTAAGTTTCACATGCAATCGATATAATAGATGTTCACATTTTCATATATGATTTTCTTTATATTCACTGTATATTGGAATTTTTGCATGTAGTAATGAATGCTAATATAATACAAAGACCATTTATACATATGTATGTATTGATATAGATATGTGTTAAAAAGATAATGCTTCAGTTCTTTGAACATGAGTTTCCTCTCCATCTCTTGCCACTTCACTGATCTACCTCCTTATCTGGCAAGATTAAGTCAATGACATCTTTTATACCTCTTTCATAATTATTTGTTGGCTACATCATGAGCTACAGATTTTCATGTACTCCATGAGCCCTGAACTCTCATGCCTACCTTGAATCTTGGAACCTCATGTCTACCGTAAGCCTCTCCATTATCTGTTCAGTGATTATCAACTTTAATTCCTCAGAGACTGTAGTATTCCTTGCCTCAGAGTCACACATCACCAGAAAAATATTGTTTAAATTTTTTATTTTAAAAGGGCCTCTGTTTCACAGAATTGGCGATTTCTCAACAGCAAACCAGCCAAGTCCCTGCCCTACTCAATCCTACATCCAATTCATTTCCCATCTAGTACTTGTCCAAAATAAATGTAGTAATGCATTACTTTAGCCCAGTTCCTGGCACATAGGCACATTTTAGTAAATACTTATTGACTAACTCTAAGGATTGTCTATTCAACTTCATAGTATAGCATAGAAGTGTCAAACAAATAGCTCATGGGTTGAATGTGTCCAGCAATACTCCCAGGTGCCACCTGAATCAGATTAAAATGTAATTTGGGAATATTTAATATTTAACAAATATTTCACAAAATTTAATATTTCACAAAATAAATAAAATATAATAAAAAATAAATAGTATTAGAAAATGTTTTTCTAAGCCAATCTGTGGCCTGCAGGGATCTTTATGTATGATTCAGTGACTCCCATTTGAATTTGAAGTTGATAATACTGGTAGAGAAAAGAAAGACCATTCTTTATCAGTTTAGTTTTTATGGTACAGGCAATAGTAAACAACATTTATGTAACTTTAGAAAAGATTACAAAGTAATGTTATGTGTGTATTTGTGTGTGCGTGCAGAGAGAGAAAGAGAGATGGATACATACGTAAACATATGTATGTATATATGCATGTACCCATGCATGCACACACACAAATATAAGATCTAATTAGAGCCCTGTGAAGTATGATGATGTAACATTCTCAGAGATTTTGAGCAACTTGCCACACAAATAGCGTCTGGGGGCAGTAATTACCCCTGACTCTTCCTGAGTTAAGACTAAGGTCTAGCCTTCTATTTCACTACAACCTGCTATGAACTCATTTGAATAATAAGTAGATCTTGTATAAAAGTGTTCTATGACTTCATAGCACTTAGTCACTGGGAAAGGATCTCATATTTACAGTAGAAACAGCTAAGTTCATCCTCTGCCCTCTTTTTTACCACTCTGACACCACTACTGTACAAGCAGAAAAGGGTTGGAGCACACAAGATTGAGGATTGTTGTGTTTTTCCTTTCTTACTTGGCCTACCATTGCCAAAAACTTCATGGCCAATTGACCGCCAACCGATTAGAAACAAATCTCTCCACACTTAGCTACTCTAGTCCTTAGAAAGCAGACATCATCGATTGGCCACATGGCATTTGAAGCTTCTCCATCAATGGATGGATCTGTCAAAGCTTACATGTGGATGGTACTAAGAACCTAGGGTCATCTTCAAATCACAATGAAGCATCAAAGACTTTGTAAAGATTCTGTCAAGCATGATTAAGACTCAAACAAGAAAAGGAGTTATTGGTTAAAGGAGTAAGCTTCATTTATCTGGAATATGTACTTAATGGAACACTTTTTTCCCTAACAGTACTAAGACAGTGAATGTAGGATTATGCACTTTTTTTCTTTTCCAAGCTTTAGTAATGAAGATGTAGATAGTATACTAGTATTGACTCAATCCCTTCTTAATCAATTTTTATTCAGTAAATATTTACCAAATGCCCTGGCAAGGATTACACAAAAGATTTACAAGACAAATTTCATGGTCTCAAGGAGGAATCTAAATGGGAAGACACACCTCATACATCCAAAACAAGAGACAACAATTAGGTGGTATATTGTGTGACACTGAAAACATGTTCAATTAGAGTTCAGAAAAGGGGGAGATCAGTACAGTCAGTTTTCAAGGAAGATCTTCAGAACAGAAGTGCTAGACGGAGAATTATGTAGCATGGATTAAAGAGACAGTTGCTTTCTCCAAACAGTTCAACCCTGCCATTATGATATAAAACTTAAAAGAAAGGTGGCAGATATTGTAATAAATATAGTTCAAGTGACACTTTTTGAAGGACTAAGGTAGGTAAATATCCATTTCACAAATACAGAATCATAGAGGTTAAGTCAACTGAGCAAGGACACAACTAGAAAATGTACCTGAACTGAATATCAAACCAATTTCTTCTGTCTCCAAGTCCAATAGTATTTATATTGGGGTTTATGGAGTGTTCAGGGAGGACTAGTACCTCTAGTGTGAGGGTTTGATGAGCCTTTTTTAGGGCTTCTCATCAACCTTTGGTGTTCACTTTCATCCAACTCCCATCTGTGGCTCCAAAGAGTTATAGTACGTGCAGTGACCACATCCCAGTAAAACCATGTAGGCAGATGCTAAGCCAGGTTGAGAGAAACTGACAGACATCAGACCTATCAGTGAGTTAGGGGACGTCTAGCCTCAGTTTGTGAAGACTTCCTCCTATGGAATGGGTGGATGAGAACAATGTGTTCCAATGGCTATGAAGATAGAAGGCACTGTGGAGAGCTTAAAGCTTGGACAGACATCAGACGCCAATGTCTTTGCTGGTGCATCCCAGGCCATTGCTAGTCACCCTGAATTTTGCCCCTGGAACATGATTGACTTTGGAAGACAGAGTGAGGTTGATGGCTTTGTGTAGCTCTACCTCACTTAAATCCAATTCATCCATGAGTCAAGACACCACCCCATGATGTCAATGGTCCTCATAAAAAGATGAACAAACAACAAATGTTTACATTGCAACTACCTCTTTGTTTTTCCACAGTGCTTCTTTCAAATATTATCCTACTTTCTTTACTTTTCCTCTGCTGTAGTTTATATACTCTGTAGTCTGTTCTGTCTATTTTTTAGCTTTTAATTTCTGTGCAAATAAATTTAATGTTCCAGAGATCTTCTAGATATCCAAAGACCTTTGAGAAAGAATCAGACTTCTTCACTTTACACAAAATTAAATAGCAATAAATTACAAGTGAAGATGCAAAACAAAAACCTGTGGCATTCCAAATAAGCTACTTCTTTGTTTAAAATTCAAAGTGCTCATTGCCCTCTTAAGTTGAGAATAAATTCATGTAATTCAAAGGGAACAATTCATTCCTGAAAGCTCTTGGCTGAGTACTCATACTTTGGAAAGTGACGCGAGGCTTTGGTTAATTAGTGATCATGCTAAACTGACAAAGCCTCCATTTCTTAGATCTTTTCCAAATGTGATTTCCACTGCTGATTGTACTTGTACCCGTGTGTTTGCCAGCACCTTGTGCAAGGATGTAAGTGCTTAGAGGGTAGGATGGTAGAGCTAGGTGGTACTTTAGATATCATCTCAGCTAGCCCTCTAATGTTGTAGATGAAAATTTTGAGCTTCAGAGAGCTTAAGTGACTTGTCAAAGTCCCATAGCTAGTTAACTTTTTAATATTTCTAATTATCCATTCCTTTTATTTCACTATATGCATACTTTTTGCTACTTATGTACTCAGATTACCAATATTCATTCCAAGAGAAAAATACATATTTTATTTCAGTTTTTTTATAAAATTAAGCTAATTGAATTCTACTTTGCATGATATGTAATTACATAATGAGAATGAAAATAAAAAAGCAAGTGAAACATAATTCTTATTAGTAAATATGCTTTGATATTTGATATATTTGCTGTTTTTTTAATTGATGTAAGTACCCCCTCCACCTGCATAACCCCTTTGAACCTTGGCATCCCATGTAACTCTTGTCCATGCCTTTCCATAAATCTTTCATGGAGAATTCATCAAACACAATGGAGAATTTATGCTAGTTCTTTCAATAGTCCTCACATTCTCATTATGTGACTGGCACATTTTTCTGTGGTCATACATATTTTCCACAGTGGCTTCTATGTCACTTCTATAACACAAAGTCATAGTTGGTAATGTACAGCAATTACTTATATATACCTTGCATCTTTTTGCCTTTTCAATAATCATTGTTTATAATTTTTGAGATTATAGCATGTCGTGAGTCAGTCTTACAATAGAATTGTAACAATATCGGTGTTACAGAGATGACTTTTTGTAGAAGCGAACCACTAAGGATCATCCTGTATAGTTCCTGAAATTCAATCCAGCCTCCTTTACACATACACTCAATTTCACAGTCTTGGAATAGGAAGGTGGCTCAGAGACCATCCAGGATGACCTCATACCTGAATAAGAATCCCTTCTACCACATATCTGATAAATGGTCAACCAGTCTTCTCTTGAAGAGCAGTCAATTTCATTTTCCAAAATCTCCAATCATTAGGAAGTTGTTCTGTAGTTCAAATCTAAATTTGCCTTTCAGTAACTTCTACCCAGTAGTCCTAATTCTTCCTTAAATCAAGTAAATAAAATCCCTCTTCTATATGAAAGTTCTTCAATCACTTAAAGGTAATGTTTAGTTTGTGGTTATTATAGAAATAAATACAATGTTTTAGAGGAGATCTTAATGAAACATAAGTCTTCATTTGATGAGAAAACAAATAATGAAACCCTGAGAGTCTTCCCCTCCCAGATTGATTTTTTGACTAGCTAGAGACTAGTGTTTACCTCATTTTTTACTTAGCTTTAATCACTCAATGAGCATTGCCCTAGCCAAATTGGGACCTATTAAAGATCTTAGCTTAAAAAATCAAGTCACCCACTGTATCCAGGGCCATCTCCGGTCATCCCGATCTATATCTTGCCACTGGACCCAGATGACTTCAGACAAGAAAGGGAGGCTGATGGTTTTGTACAGCCTCCCTCACTTAAATCCAATTCATTTGAATGTCATGGCATCATCTCTCTGATGTTATGATAAAGAAGGACAAACAGTAATAACAACAACTTTTGGACACATTTCAGTAGATAATTGATCTAATCCCCTTCCCACTGCTATGGATTTAGCAGAACCCCAGAATGGGAAGGTAGCTCAGAGACCATCTAGGCTGACTTACATCTGAATAAGAACTGAGTAGACATTGTAGCGAAGTGCAAGTTGATGCAGTTATTACAATTTCATTTGCAAAGAGGAGCATTTAGAAAACCTCACCAAGGACAAGGAATCTCATTATAGCTGGGGGAATCTTTCTATTTTGGGACTCTATACAGGTTGCCTTCCATAATGATATGCATTGTTTCATGCATGTGTGTGTACACACATGTATGTATGTGTATGTATATACACATAAATACACATATCAACTGTGCATACATGTATACACAGACATATATGTATGTATATGTGTATGTATAACAAAATTTATATACATTTATATAAAAGTTAACATTTTAACAACATTGACAAAAATGCCTTGCATTATTTGAAATATTTATAACACAATACTTCTAACAAAAGTGGTTCTGCTTTGATTGCACATCTATCTTGTGGGAGAAAAAGCTAGTTAGGTATTTTTTCTGAGAATTTCATTCCATGGTCTCAATACCTCAATCCAAACTATCCAATATTAATTATTTATATTTATAAAGAGCTATGTAACCCTTTCCTTTCATTTGCTAATTCATTAATATAATAATCTTGAATATCATTATTTCTTTTTTACTTCTTGCTGGTTGAAACTATGACTCTAATTTTACATATCTTGTTTAACAATTGATTCTGGCCTTGGAATTAATGTATCTTACTTATGTTCTCTCATTTAATGAACAGTTACTGTTGAGTTATACATTATTTTCCATCCTTCTTTCTTTTTTTCTTCCTTCTTTTCTTCTATTTCCCCCCTTGCTTCCATCTCTGTCCCCCCTTCCTCTCCTCATCAACTGCCTCCCTCCCTCCTTGCCTTTCTCCTACTATTGAGTACTTATTATATTTCAGCTCTATAGGGGATGCAGAAAAAGAAATAGTCTTTGCCTTTAAGGAATTTATATTCTACGTACATATCTACGCACACATATGAAAATATGTATTATGTAATAATCTGATTGCTATATTTCATGGAGTATACAGCATGTAATAGAATTATTTTTGGGGGGAGCAAGGGATTTGGACTTGTGATGTCATTGGTATAGGGAGCTCTTAGAGCCTAGGGACAGTGAGAGATGAAATAATGCCAGGTAGTCATATAGCCAGTATATGTCAGAGGTAAGGCCTGAACCCAGCTCTTCCTAACTCCAAATCTCTGTGACTACATAAACAATTTTATTCCTTTTCCCTGCCTCATGTACAACTATGTCCACTTGGAGGCCACATGCAGGACACCAAATATATAATTAACAATGGATGGAAAATGGCCCCAAATCTGGCTTTTCTAAGTTGATTTTGGGGCTGATCTTTCCATTTTCATCTTCATGTTTGGCACTGTGAAAATCCAATCATAAAGCAAAGTGGAAAGAAGTCATCAGAAACATAGTTTTGCCCAATACTAACCTTCAACAAAAGACTTCAAACAGCTAGACAAGAAAAGGCATTTTCCACAAGGAACATGATACAGTCTATGATATATTTACAGTAGGATGTGAATGTTTGAGGTTATAAGGTTGTAATGGGGAGAGTATTTCTCCTTCTCCTCTGCTATAGTATTTCAAACAGTGGATTAATATTTTTGGATCATGTTCAAGATGTACAAAATTCAAAGCATGATGACCTAAGTTCCATCATCTACAGTTTCATTTAATAGGCTCTGGCTGTATTACTGAATTTTAAACTTTGTTATTTGCTGCCTTTTTGCTGTTTTTGCTACAGAGTACATGGCAAACATTCTACCAGCAATTTCATTCCATTATTGATGGAGTATTGTGCCTTCCTTTAATAAGCTGGTCTTATTTATGTTTTAGACCTCTCACTGGCTACGCTGTTAATCATGCACAAAACCTGTGGAGTGTACATAGTTTCAAGTCTTTCCTAATCACCTCCAGCAGAAAAGAGCTAAATTATGACCGCATTTTTTGATCAATCAGTCCCTAGAGGCATAATATTCTGGTGCTACAGTTAGTAAACATATCGGCATCCAAGACAAAGAAACGATCATTCTGCCTTGCTTATAATTCTACAGATTTGGATTTCTACAGTCGCTCCTAAGAACTTCTCCCAGGATAAGCTCAAATGCTGTTTATGTTCACCAATTGGAAGGCATTACTGTATAACTGTGCTTAAATATTCCTCTGCTCTGCACAACGTGGGACAGTTGGGATAAATAGTCTGGAGATCTTTGTCCTAAATCTGCTATCCAACTAGAAGCATGACCTTGGGAGAGTTTTATACATCTATGTAAAATGAAGGGATTAGATAATCTTTCAGACTCCAGTAGACCCGATTTCAGATCCTAGTTCTATTTTTATTAGGATTTTGACATTGCAAAAATCCCCTTCTTTGGGGATTTTTAATCTATTATTAACAAGATAGATTCGATAGGTGATCTCTAACCTTCTTATGCCTTTACATCTAGGATCCTAGCTTTTGGTTTGAATCCAATGGTTCTAAGATGTTCAGAGATGGGAAGGAAAGATTGCCTCACTTTAAGGAAATTTTGGCCTGTAGTTTATGAAAATTAAAGCTAGTATATGTTGAAGAACAATCAATTCAATGTTAGCCCACTTCAACAAATTCAAATTAAGATTTACACATATTAAATCCTCTTGCATTCTGAGAACTGAGCCAGGAGTTGCAGGGAGATTTAAGCAAGTGGAAGGACAATGAATAATCTGGGAAATTATTGCAATAAAAACAACTCTTTGACTAGAATGAGAGCTTCATGGAATATCATATATGTGTGTGAATGCATTTTCCCCTGCCTGTCTATGCTTTGATTATAGAATAAAAAACAGAGAGCTGGTAAAGAAAAACTCTTCATGGAAATTTTCTCCTTCAAGGAAGATTCAGGGAACTCTGTATTGTTGGGAGTGAGCAATTGGTTTAAATAGTCAGTTAAAGTTCTCTGGCATCTGAACTGGAATCATTCTTCAACAATTCTTCATCCAACCTTCATGCTCCGTCATACTAATGCTCAGAAGGGCCAAAAGATGCCAGAGTGAGTAGTATAGCCTGAAAATATCCATATCTGGAAAGAGAATAAGATTGAATTTATGTAAATATGGGAAATAAAAATAACTCAAAATTAAGTAAATATAATTGAAATTGAAATAAGTAGAGATAATTATTGTTGTTGATAGTAGTAGTAGCAATAGTAGCCATAAAAGTAGCAGCAGCAGTAATAGTTGTGACATTTGTAAAACTTATGGTACCAACAACGACCCAAATCAGCTTAGCCTTTGTTAAGACTACAGAAGCTCAGCATGTCACTGTATTAATTATCCAGCAAAGCAGTGCAATATCTGAGCTATCCACCAGGTGATACTCAACTTGAGCCACTGGCTACATATTGTCTGAGTCTTAGGAGAGAGCTATTCATATTATATTGTAATGTTTGTGTGTCACTTCAATTCAAAAAACACTTTCTGCATGTCTTTTACATGCAATGATTTGCTCAGTGTTGCTTGAGGGATTGGACGATGGAAATCAAGACAATAAAAATTATGCTAGAACTATTAGGAAGCTGGGACAGAATATCTATGGAGTAGGAAGGTAGAAACTACTTCTAACAGCTATAATTATGGCACCAGCTTCATTTTCACTCTGTCTGTGCCTGTGGGAATCAAACAAAAGCAGCGTAAGCCCAGGCATCTAGACTGGTATTTCTTACACTGGCCTTTATATTGTAGAACAGAGTATGTTAACAGAAAGGAGAGGAAGATGAAGAAAACCAGACTAACTTTCAACGTAGCTTTGGGAATAATTTTGTTACCTGGGTGATTTTCATTATGTGTTTGCGACAATCTGTTTTATGTGTCTACTTGGAGAAAACTTCGTTACTTCTGATGTACTATAAGCTACTGAAGGTCCTAGGCACAGCCTACACCAAAGCCCTTATGTATAACAATGCTATTACAGAAGGTAATTAATATTTTCTGAGTCTTTATTCTCTTGGGCCTAAAACTGTGTGTGTTTTTTTAAAATAGCATCGTTATTTTTATAAAGAGATTAAATCCTTGCAGCTATTTTTGATAACTTTTATATTAATGCTTTTAGAAGTCCATAATTTAAAATATCTAATAGGAAACTTTACCAGTGTCATAAAAAAAACATCCTTTAAAGAATTTAGATGCATATTTCTGATTATATGATTCACTACCAAAAAAACAAAACAAAACACAACACTTCTATACTTTTTTATTTAGGGGGTGATTACTAAAGAAGTAACATCTTTTGAGCACATAAGTGTTTTCTCCTTTCTAGTTCTTAAAGGAGCTCAGCTCTAGTGTGGATGCTGACACCGTCTTTCTCCTTTCCTCCTCCCTAGGTTATTCCAAACTCATTGACAATTTTGCATAAAGAGTTTGTCCTATTCCAAACTTTAGAGATATAGATTTAGCTCTGGGGAGGGGGGAAGGAGGTTGAGGGAGGGATTTTATAGTCTTCCTTTATGAAGAAGGAAGATTTAAGGGTTTCCTATAAAATTTAAATGAATCTTACATTGGTCTTTCATTTTCCCAAATGCCTACTACGATCATGTTTTTCTCTGTATAAACAAAGTGTGACATTGCCCAGTAGAGAAAGACCCTCCGGTGACATAGTAGAAAGAACATTGAGTTTGTAGTCAGACGTCTTGCTTTGGAATCAAGACTGTGCTATTTCCCACTTATGTGTCCTTGTGCAAGCCACTTAACCACTTAAGCCTCAGCTCCCCCATCATAAAATGGAGATTATAATAGCACCTACATCCTAGAGTTGTTGTGAGATCAAATGAGATAGTTATTGCAAAACACAGTGCCTGGCACATAGTAAGTACTATCTAAATGTTAGCTACAATTATTATTCATCCTCTTCCCAAGATTAAAGTTAAAATAGTTTCATCAAGAAAGAAGTGCTGTCCTTTTTATTTTAATTTTTCTTCAATTTCTCTTCGCTCATGAGAGGAAAACAGCAACTTCAGCTTTTTTCAAGTCATCACTTTCAACAGTTTCTCCAGACTGATAGTTACAATGGCCATTTACACAACATTCAATTTGGATCTTTACAGTAAGGATAGCCTCTGTAAGACGATTTTGAAACAGATTATAGTAGTATAATCTTCAAGAAAAATTCAGAGATAAGTTGACTTGTGAGTTGAACTGGAAACTTAATCAACTTGTATACCATTGCTTCTGTGGGGGAAATAAATATTCTGATTAATTGACTTTCAAAATAAGATTTATGAAATTATATATATATATATATATAAATGCATACATACATATATATATAAAATATAGCAGCAATGAATATCAAATAGAATATTTGATAAACACCAATCAATTTAATAAATCCTATGTGCTAAAGACTTACTGATCAAAAAACTGCTAGAAAAATTATAAAGTGTGACAGACATTAAATCTAACCTAACATCTCATCTCATGCATAACATAAGTCCCAAATGTATGTATAATCTGTACATAACAGGTGACATCATAAATAAAATAGGAAAGCAAGAAAGGAACTAGCATTTTGCAATTATGCACAGAGAAAAGAGTTTCTGAACAAACAAGGGACAGTGAAGATCTCATTAGATAAAATAGACAGTTTTGCTTATACAAAATTTAAAAGATTTTTTACAATAAGGTTAAAATTAGAAGAGAGTTTACAAGAAAAACAAATCTTTGCAGTAAATTTCTCTGATAAAAGACTCATATTCAAGATATATAAGGGACTGTTTCAAGTATATAAGAACTTGAGTCATTCTGGATCAATGGGACAAAGGCAAAATCCAAACTATTAGCAGCCTTATGAAAAAATGCTCTAAATTCCAGCTAATTAAAGAAATGCAAATTAAAACAAATCTGAGGTTCTACTCATATTCATCATAGAGCAACAAAGATGCCAAAAACAGAAAATTACATTTGCTGGAGGAGGTGTAGGAAAATAGTACACTAATGTACTGTTAGTGCAACTTGGAATTGGTTGAGCCAATCTGGACAGCAATTTGGAAATATGCCCCCAAATTTACTATACTGTATGTACTCTTTGAAGCAGTAATATTACTTCCATATCTACAGCCTCAAAGAAATCAAAGAAAGATGAAAAGGATCCATATATAAAACATTCATAGAAGTTCCTCTTCTTTCAGAAAAGAAATGGAAACTAGAGGGAGATCTATCAATTAGGAAATGACTGAAAAGACTGATATATTAATGTAATAGAATATCTCTATATTGTAAGAGCAAATGAATAATTGCAAAAAAAACATGGAATGACTTACTGAACTGATGTAGAGTGAAGTAAAGAGATTTCAGGTTATATAAGCACCACAAAGCATACAAACTAATCAATGCAATCACCAAACACAAATCTAGAAGACTAGTATGAAGCACCTCCTAAAAAAAGGTGATGGACTCAAGATGTAGAATGAGAATTATAGTTTCAGAAATAGACAATGTGGGAATTTGTTTTTTCCAACTATGCACATGTGTTACAAAGATTTATTTTTTTTTCTTTTTTTTAAATGATGGGAGGATTTCTAGCAATAGAGTTGTCAAAAAAAGGAAAAAATAATAACACATTCATATAACATTTACTATATTTGTAAATTGCTTTGCAATTATTACTGCAGTGGATACCCCCAGCAACATGACAGAAAGGTGGTTTATTATGACTATTTTTACAAATGAAGAAACTTAAATTAAAAAACTTGCTTAGTATCCTACAGCTAGTAAATGTCCGAAGTTGTATTTGAACTCAGTTCTTCTTGATCCCAGGACTAGAGTACTAGCCATTACACCACTAAGAGAGTTGCCAAAAGAATTTTTAAAATTCACAGAAGAATAAAGAAGGACTGTCAGAAGGACTCATAAAACAGAAGGACAGCTTTTTAAAAAAAAATATTTATTTAAATTTTCAACATTCATTTCCACAAAATTTTAAGTTCCAAATTTTCTCTTCATTTCTTCCCTCCACTCCACCCCAAAATGTCAACTATTCTAATTACCCCTGTCACCAATCTTCCCTCCCCTCTAACATCCCTCCATTCCCTTATCCCCATCTTCGTGTTTGTCCTGTAGGGCAAGATAAATTTCTGTACGCCATGACCTGTATTTCTTATTTCCTAGTTGTGTGCAAGAACAATACTCAACAGTTGTTCCTAAAACTTTGAGTTTCAACTTCTCTTAGTCCCTCCCTCCCCACCCATCCCCATTGGGAAGGCAAGTAAATCAATATAGGCCATATCTGTGTAGTTTTGCAAATGACTTCCATAATAGTCATGTTGTGTAAGACTAACTATATTTCCCTCCATCCTACCCTGCCTCTATTCTCTCTTTTGATCCTGTCCCTCCCCAAGAGTGTTGACTTCTAATTGCTCCCTCCTCCCATTGTCCTCCCTTCCATCATCCCCTCATCCTGCTTATCCCCTTCTCCCCCACTTTCTTGTATTGTAAGATAGGTTTTCACACCAAAATGAGTGTGTATTTTATTCCTTCTTTGAGTCAAATGTGATGAGAGTAAGCTTCATGTTTTCTTTCTCACCTCCCCCCTTTTTCCTCCACTGAAAAGTCTTTTGCTTGCCTCTTTTATGAGAGAAATTTGCCCAATTCCATTTCTCCCTTTCTCCTCCCAATATATTCCTCTCTCACCCTTGACTTTCATTTTTTATATGACCCCATCCTATTCAACTCACCCTGTGTTCTCTTTCTTTCTCTGTCTCTCTCTCTCTGTGTATGTGTGTGTAACCCCATAAACTATCCAGATACTGAAAAAAGTTTCAAGAGTTACAAATATTGTCTTTCCATGTAGGAATGTAAACAGTTCAACTTTAGTAAGTCCCTTATGATTTCTCTGTCCTATTTACCTTTTCATGCTTCTCTTGGGTCTTGTATTTGAAAATTAAATTTTCTTTTCAGCTCTGGTCTTTTCATCAAGAATGCTTCCTTCAACTCCCCCAACCTCTCCTCTAAGAATCTGGATGTTATACCACTTGGAGCATACATGTTTAGTAATGATATTGCTTCATTGTCTATGGTGCCTTTTAGCAGGATATAGATTCCATCCTTATCCCTTTTGATTAGATCTATTTCTGGTTTTGCTTTGTCTGAGATTAGGATTGCTACTCCTGCCTTTCTTACATCAGCTGAAGCACAATATACCCTGCTCCATCCTTTGACCTTTATCCTATGTGTATCCCCCTGTTTCAAATGTGTTTCTTGTAAGCAGCATATTGTTGGATTATGGCTTTTAATCCATTCCGCTATCTGTCTCCATTTTATGGGAGAATTCATTCCATTCACATTCACAGTTATGATTACAATCTGTGTATTTCCCTCCATCTTCTTTCCCACCATTTGGTGCTTTTAGCTCTCCTATCTCCCTTCCTCTCCTCAATAGTACTCACTTTTCACCACCTCCTCCTGCCACCTTCCCCTCCTTCTTTTAGGCCCCCCCTTTTACTCCTGTTTACTCTTATTGCTTCTTCCCTCCCTTTTAGCCTCCCTCCCCTTTCTTCCCCCTTCCTCTCCTACTGCTTATAGAGCTAGCTAGGATTATCTACTTAAGTTTATTGTTCCATCCTTTAAACAAATCAAGTGCTCTAAATCACTATTGATTAGGGAGATGCAAATCAAAACAACTCTAAGGTACCACATCACACCTATAAGATTGGCAAACATGACAGAACAAGAAAATGATAAATGCTGGAGAGGATGTAGGAGAGTTAGAACACTAATTCATTGTTGGTGGAGATGTGAGAACATCCAACCATTCTGGAGAATGGTTTGGAACTATGCCCAAAGGGCTACAAAAATGTCCATACCTTTTGACCCAGCAATATTGCTACTAGGACTGTATCCACCAAGAGATTATAAAAATGGGACCGGGTCCCACATGTACAAAAATATTTATAGCAGCACTCTTTATGGTAGCCAAGAACTGGAAGTCAAGGGGATGCCCATCAATTGGGGAATGGCTGAATAAATTATGGTATATGAATATAATGGAGTACTATTGTGCCATAAGAAATGATGAACAAGAAGACTTCAGGGAGGCCTGGAAGGACTTATATGATCTGATGCTGAGTGAAAGGAGCAGAACCCGGAGAACGTTGTGCACAGCTACGACCACAGTGTGCAAGAGGTTTTTCTGGTAGACTTGGAACTTTGTAATAACACAAGAACTTACTGAGAAAAAAAAAATCCCGGTGTCGGTTTTCTAAGGCAAAATGCCTTCCACACTCAGAGAAAGAAATATGGAAGTCATTCACAGAATGTAGCAGATCATGTTTGTGTGTGTGGGTTTTAGTGTATTATGTTTTGATTTGTTATATGATTTCTTCCATTTATTTTAGTGCAGCTACATGGCATGACTATAGTGAAAATGTGCTCAATAGGAAAGTATATGTAGAACCTATACAGAATTGTATGCTGTCAAGGGGAGGGAGGGGGGTAGTGGAGGGAAGGTGTGGGGGGGATAAAATCTTAATTTTAAGGAAGTGATTGTAGAACATTAAAGAATAAAATGAAATAAAATTAAAAAAAAAGAATGCTTGAACGTCCTCTGTTTCATTGAAAGATCATTTTTTCCCCTGAAGTATTATACTCAGTTTTGCTGGGCAGGTGATTCTTGGTTTTAGTTCTAGTTTCTTTGACTTCTGGAATATCCTATTCCATGCCCTTCGATCCCTTAATGTAGAAGCTGCTAGATCCTGTGTTATCCTGACTATATTTCCATAATACTCAAATTGTTTCTTTCTAGTTGCTTGCAATATTTTCTCCTTGACCTGGGAATTCTAGAATTTGGTCACAATGTTTCTAGGAGTTTCTCTTTTGGATCTCTTTCAGGAGGTGATCAGTGGATTCTTTCAATATTTATTTTGCCCCCTGGTTCTAGAACATCAGGGCAGTTTTTCTTGAAAATTTCATGAAAGATGATGTCTAGGCTCTTTTTTTGTTCATGACTTTCAGGTAGTCCCATAATTTTTAAATTGTCTCTCCTGGATCTCTTTTCCAGGTCAGTTGTTTTTCCAATGAGATATTTCACATTATCTTCCATTTTTTCATTCTTTTGGTTTTATTTGTGATTTCTTGGTTTCTCATAAAGTCATTAGACTCCATCTGTTCCATTCTAATCTTGAGAGAACTATTTCCTTCAGTGAGCTTTTGGACCTCCCTTTCTATTTGCTTAGTTCTGCTTTTGAAAGCATTCTTCTCCTCATTGGCTTTTTGAACCTCTTTTGCCAATTGAGTTAGCCTATTTTTAAAAGTGTTATTTTCTACAGCGTTTTTGGGGTCTCCTTTAGCAAGGTGTTGACCTGCTTTTCATTATTTTCTTCCTTCTCTCTCATTTCTCTTCCCAATTTTTCCTTCACCTCTCTTACTTGATTTTCAAAATCCCTTTTGAGCTCTTCCATGGCCTGAGACATTTGAATATTTATTTTGGATGTTTGAAATACAGAAGCCTTGACTTTTATGTCTTTCCCTGATGCATTGTTCTTCCTCAGCAGAAAGAATGGGAGAAGATATTTGTTCACCAAGAAAGTAACCTTCTATAGTCTTATTTTTTTTTCCTCTTTTTTGGACATTTTCCTAACCAGTTACTTGACTTTTGGGTCCTTTGTCAAGAGTAGGGTATACTCTGGGAGTCTGTAAGATCTCAGTTCCTCCAAGGTGATACAATCAAACGTGAACAGTGGTCTGCGAGCAAGCAGAAATTTTTGTGCCCAGAATCTGAGTAATAGATTTTCCTCTTCACAATCACCTCACCTTCAGTTTTGCCAAAACAGCACTGGGGGCTGAGATTCAGATAAGCTGTGGGGGCAGGGCAGCCATTCAATCCCCAGGGGTTTTATAATCCAACAATGGATGCAGGCTGCTGTAGGGGCTGCTGTGGAAGCTGCTGCCACCCACCAGATGTGAGCCTCTGAGGCCATGTCTGAGGTCGGCGCTATAGGAAGGCCTTTCTCCCTTCTTGGCCAACTGAAAAAACCCTCTCACTGACTTTAGTGCCTGTGGCTTGAGGGATCTGTGAACTGCTGCTACTGTGACTGGGGACTCTGCCCCCGAGGCCTGCTCACATCTTCCTCCCAGAGCTGTGCAGTGCAGCCAAGGCTAGGTTAGGCTCCACTCCGCATCTGGAGCAACAGACATTTCCTGTTGGCCTTTCAGGTCACCCTGGGCTAGAAATCTCCTTCACTCTGTTGTTCTGTGGCTTCTGTTGCTCTAGAATTTGTTGAGAGATTTTCTTTGCAGGTATTTTATGGGTTGTCAGAAGGACAGTTTTGAAAGTTACCTCTTGAATTCTTATATACTTGATAGGAAAAGAGGCTATATATAATAGAGTCACTGATTTACATACAATCCTCTTTTTATGTTCTTTTTGTATATGAAAATGCTCATTTTATTTGATGTTTATTAAGTCCAGGACAACACCAACAAAAACAAAGTAGCATTTAAAGCATAATCTGTCTCTAAAATTGAGGGTTTTGTGAATTTTTATTTTAAATAATGCTATCAAAAAAACATAATGATTTGCCAGTCTTGATTATCCCTGTTGCTCAGGGTGATCAGCTATTTACCATCTATTGTGTCTATGTGTACATGAACAGTCACTACCCTGCAACTGAGGGGCAGCATGGAGTAGTAAATAGAAAGTCATCTTTGGAATAAGGAAAATCTAGGTCCAAGTCCAGTGTCTGATATATAGAGTTTATATGGTCCTAAGCCATCATTTAATCTCTTAGTGGCCCAAGCAACTTTCTCAAACTATAATTTGCATAACTATTGTAGAGGAAATTAAACATGCCAGTGAAATCACAAGTCCAGTCAAGAAACATCCTAAATGTATATACCTCATGAGGTTGTTGTGAAGATTAAGTGAGATAATATAAGTGAAGGAAAAAGAAGATTCGGAACTGATTGATGAAAGCTCAGTCCTATGGAGCATAGACTGCATGATGCACCTGATGCAGGAGCTGTAACCACCCTTCTTCATGTACAGTGGAGAAGAGCAGTCTTTCAAATGACTGCTATAAAATGCATACAAAAGGGACTAACCAGATGATTCTGATCTCTTCTTATTTTTTGCTCCTGGGCTGCAATGCAGGGAAGCCATGCTGTAAGCCTCTATATGGGGTGAGATTCCTAGGGCCTTAATATGGGTGGTCATGTGGTCAGTGATAATGAGGCCTCTGGTCTTTGTCTTTTTGCATTTGCTCTTTCTTCTTAGAGGAAAGAGTGTCAGACTCGTGTCAGACTCTTGGGATCTTTGCAAATAAAAAAGAATGAACCACTGGAGGTCTTGGAGCTGGAGTCCACAAGAGATTTTATGCATAGACAAGTAAACGGAGAATCATCCCTTTCTGCCTAACTGATTCACAGCATTGGACCCACAGCTAAGAGGGAGAGACAGTGAGTCATCTTTTGACTGTGCTGCATTCGGGAATAAATTTGCTAGATTTGAACCAAATCTTTCCAAGGACTGAGATGGAAGAGAAGGTGCTATGCTCCTCCTGTTAAGGGAAACATGTTTGTTCTTCTGTTCTGGGCATATCTTTTCAGTAATTACATCTTTGTAAAAGCTAATTTGTGTTAATAAGTTATATGATGATTAATAGGGGAGAGGAGACACCAGAATGGGAGTATGAACCAATGAAATTTGAGAAAAACCTCCTTACTGTGCCTTAAGAGTACCCCTAGGGTCCTAAGGAGAATGAAGTGAAGTCCTGCTCCGAGGGACCCTATATCTTAGTGAAAGTAGGAGTTGAGGGGGGAGGAGCCAAGATGGTGGAGTACAAACACTCACTGTATGCTAGCTCTGAACCCACAGCCCATAAATTTCCTGTAAAAATTCCAGAGCAGTCAAGCCATGCAGGAACGCAGTGAAGGAGATTTCCGTTCCAGAGAGCCCTGAAAAACTGACCCCAAAGGTCCATCGCACACCAGACGTGGAGCAGAGCCTCTGCGCTGCCCTGGTCATGCAACCCAATAGGAGCAGATCGGAGCAGGCTTCAGGGACGGAATCTCCGGCAGCCACGAAGGTCCCCCCACCCACAAGCGCTACAGGTCAGTGAGAGAGACTTCTGGGCTGGCTGAGGGGAGCGGGATGTCTCCATGACTCGGGGCCCCTCGGGAGTTAGTGGAAGAGGCAGTGGCGGAGACAGGGACAGCAGAAGACCTGGGCTCCCCAAGCAGGCAGGAGCTCCGCTCCATTACTGAAGATATCTGCATAAAGCTCCTGAGGAAACTGAACCTGGGAGGAGGCCCTGCCCCCACCTGAGCACCAGAACTTAAGCTCACATTGAATAGCAGCCTCACCCGCCACTGAAAGCCTTGAGGCTGGGGTGCAGCATTGGAAATTCAGACCCCAAGCACAAGTTGGGCAGATCTAGGTGGGGGTGGAGAGGAATCTCAGAAGTCAAGTAACTGGCTGGGAAAATGCCCAGAAAAGGGAAGAAAAAGAAGACCATAGAAAGCTGCTTTCTTGGGGAACAGATGTTTCTTCCTCCTTTCATTTCTGATGAGGAAGTACAATGCTTGCCATCAGGGAAAGATGTGGAGGTCCGGGTCTCTATATCCCAGACATCCGAGGTGGATGTCTGGTGGGTTCAGGCCATGGAAGAGCTAAAAAAGGATTTTGAAAATCAAGTTAGACAGGTGGAGGAAAAACTGGGAAGAGAAATGAGAGAGATGCAAGGAAAGCATGAAAAACGGGTCAATACCTTGTTAAAGGAGACCCAAAAAATGCTGAAGAAAATAACACCTTGAAAAATAGGCTCATTCGATTGGCAAAAGAGGTTCAAAAAGCCAATGAGGAGAAGAATGCTTTCAAAAGCAGAATCAGCCAAATGGAAGAAAGAGGTTCAGAAGCTCACTGAAGAGAACAGTTCTCTCAGGATTAGAATGGAACAGATGGAGTCTAATGACTTTCTGAGAAACCAAGAAATCACCAAACAAAACCAAAAGGATGAAAAAATGGAAGATAATGTGAAATATCTCATGGGAAAAACAACTGACCTGGAAAATAGATCCAGGAGAGACAATTTAAAAATTATGGGACTACCTGAAAGCCATGATCAAAAAAAGAGCCTAGACATCATCTTTCATGAAATCATCAAGGAAAACTGCCCTGATATTCTAGAACCAGAGGGCAAAATAAATATTGAAGGAATCCATCAATCACCACCTGAAAGAGATCCAAAAAGAGAAATTCCTAGGAATGCTATTGCCAAATTTCAAAATTCCCAGGTCGAGGAGAAAATATTGCAAGCAGCTAGAAAGAAACAATTCCAGTATTGTGGAAATACAATCAGGATAACACAAGATTTAGCAGCTTCTACATTAAGGGATCGAAGGGCGTGGAATAGGATATTCCAGAAGTCAAAGGAACTAGGACTCAAACCAAGAATCACCTACCCAGCAAAATGGAGTATAATACTTCAGGGGAAAATATGGTCTTTCAATGAAACAGAGGACTTTCAAGCATTCTTGATGAAAAGACCAGAGCTGAAAAGAAAATTTGACTTTCAAACACAAGAATGAGAAGAAATATGAAAAAGTAAACAGCAAAGAGAAGTCATAAGGGACTTATAAAAGGTGAACTGTTTACATTCCTACATGGAAAGACAATATCTGTAACTCTTAAAACTTTTCAGTATCTGGGTAGTTGGTGGGACCACACACACACACACGTACACGTGTGCGTGCCCACACATACAGAAACAGAGAGCACAGAGTGAATTGAATAGGATGGGACCATATCTTAAAAGAAATTAAGGTAAATGGTGAAAGAGAAATGTAGTGGGAGGAGAGAGGGTGAAATGGAATGGGGTAAATTATATCTCATTCAAGAGGCAAGCAGGAGACTTTTTAGTGGAGGAGAAAAGAGGAGAGATGAGAAAAAAAACATGAAGTTTACCCTGATCACATTCGACTAAAGGAAGGAATAAAATGCACACTCATTTTGTTATGAAAACCTATCTTACAATACAGGAAAGTGGGGAGAAGGAGATAAGCAGGGTGGGGGGGATGATGGAAGGGAGGGCAATGGGAGGAGGGAGCAATTTGAAGTCAATACTCGGGGAGAGACAGGATCAAAAGACAGAAGAGAAACAATGGGGGGCAGGATAGGATGGAGGGAAATACAGTTAGTCTTACACAACACTACTATTATCGAAGTCATTTGCAAAACTACACAGATATGGCCTATATTGAATTGCCTGCCTTCCCAAAGGGAATGGGTGGGGAGGGAGGGATGGGGAGAATTTGGAACTTAAATTAGGAACAACTGTTTAGTATTATTCTTGCTACTAGGAAATAAGAAATACAGTTAATGGGGAATAGAAAGTCATCTGGCCCTACAGGACAAAAGAGAAGATGGGGACAAGAGAAGGGAGGGATGATAGAAGAGAGGGCAGATTGGTGATAGGGAAAATTAGACTGCTTGGGGTATTGGGGTGGGGGAAGGGGAGAAATGGGGACAAAATTTGGAACCCATCATTTTGTGAAAATGAATGTAAGAAGTTAAATAAATAAATTTTAAAAAAAAGAAAGTAGGAGTTGAGAGAAGGGTTAAACAAGTATTTTGCAAACTTTTAAATTCTACATAAATATTAACTTTTAGTAGCTAGTGGTTTAGCCCTATCAGATTCAGAAAGACCTAGGCTTAAGTCCTACCTCTGCCAATACTAACTACATGACCCTGGGTTAATGAGTATCACAGGCAGCTGAGACTTTAAGTTTTAAATGAGTTATGGATCTGCATGAATCAAGGAATATTCCATACAGATGAAATCAGATTCAGTCAAAACAAACACAACCCCCTTCATTTAGATGTTTCAGATAAAATTTCTAGAACAGAGGCCTCAAATACAGCCCACAGACCACACAGCTGAACTAGAATAATATATATTATTATGGGAGATTAATTACGGGAGATGTTTAATGAAATAAATGAAAATACAATAGAACACAGAGAATGTTAAAGGTGGTTTTTAAGCCAATATGCAGCCTGCAGGGATACTTTTATATGATTTAGAACGTTTCTCTTTGAGTTTGACTTCAATGGGTAGAGCAGAGGTTCCCAAATTTATATGGTCTACTGCCCCCTTTTCAAAAAAAAAAAAGAAAAAACTACTCAGCACCCCACTGGAAATGTACTTTCTTTAGCACTTTGATAGGTTGGTTTTTTTTTTAATTTGCATCATTTCAAAAAACTAGAATTTTCTAAAAAATGACATCTTAAATTAATAATTTATTGTAAATGTGTGATTTTTTCCTGCATTGAAATTTTTGATGATACAATACTGCGTCATATTATATGCACATATTCCTGCCAATGCATGCTGGACTTCTCAACAATGCACTACACACTTGCTTGCCAATACTTGCTTGTTAAGACCTCTCCTTGGATTTGACCACTAATCAGTTCTAACTTGCATTTTGTGTGTTTATTTGGAAAATAATGTATTCACTATGCCCCTGATGCTGTATGAATGTTTTGTTTTTAATTTTCCTTCTCTTCTTTTCTTTCCTTATCCTTAAACTTCCCCCTTATATTTTTTCAATGCCCTCAATTGAACCTGGAGCTACTACCACCACCATTCCCTCCACGCATTGTTCCAGTGCTCTCCAGGGGGTGCTATCACCCACTTTGAGAACCCATGATCTAGAGGAAGTACTTAACCTCTATATGCTGGTGTCACATTCAAAACCTAATAAAGGATGGAAATCTCATGCTCAAACCTCATATAGTCACAACAGTTTCAAAAATATTCTGAAACTACCTTCCTCAGCAACAGAAATGAGAATATCAATAGCAAAAAAACCAAGAATATCTAATAGAATAAAAAGAGGATTATATATAAGAGACAGAATAAGAATGGTGAAATTCTGTGTCAGAAACTTTCTTACTTAAGAAATATATCAATGCAAAATATGTAGGCCCAATGAAAACCTCTCATTAGGCCCAGTATCAAATTGTTCAGTCTAGAGCCTGATCTATGGATTTTCTAATGATGTTGCTATAGCTTTTGGTAATGGAGGCATTGTCTTCACTTGCATATTGTCTTATCCCTAAAAGTCTAATGTATAAATTCAGTGACAGTTTTCACTTTATTTTGCAAGAGTAAAAGAATTTAAGTGATTTGATTTGAGTGATAGTATCATAGTATTCATAACAAACATATATAGGTGACCATAGACAGAAAAATTCTTTGAAGGGTCACATGTTTTCAGAGAAGTTTTTCATCATGACGATACTGAAACTTGATTTGTCTTATGCTAGAACTGGGTTACATTTCACTTTTTGATCAGCAGTCAGAAAATGACAACAGCTTCCCTTTGCTGGTGACCATTTGTACCTGAGTAATACTGCAATTAAAACAGCATTGATATCTTAAGCAGCAAATTTCACCTGAAAATATGATGCTATAACTTATTGCATACCTAGCCCCTAGTTTAAAAAAATACCAGATTTATTTTCATTCTAAGTTTTCATGTAATAGATGAACATAGATACTAATATATACCCACATATCTTAGAAAAAAATGAAATCCACTTTGAAATTTGACTTTGAATAATTCCCATTCTAGCAGATAATCATGTTCAAATAAATTTATAGATGTGTGATGGCAGTAGAAGGTGGAATCAAAAGATCTGGATTCAGATTATAGCTCTACTGCTTACTACCTATATGACCTCAAATAGATTACTTAATCTTATTGTACCTCATTTTACCTATCTGCAACATGAGTCAGTTTGACTGGATGACCCTATAAACTCCCTTCTGATTCTAAGACCATGATCTTTTGATCTCTTTCTAAATGAAAGATGCATATATATTTACAAAATAATAACTTGGCTTCATCAACTCTAAGTGAAATGGAAACAAATCAACCAAGCAAAGATTATGAAACTGAGGGGGTGCTCATCAATTGGGGAATGGCTGAATGAATTATGTTATATGAATATGATGGAAGGGCATGGTACTATCAGGAATGAAGAAGGTCTCAGCAAAATCTGAGTAAACATATTTGAACTGATGAGTGATCAGTACCAGGTGAACAAAATATGCAATAAGAGCACTTAAAGGAAAAATAACATTGAGACACTGAAGAATTCTGATCAATAACATGACTAACCAGAATTCCAAAGGATTTATGATTAAACATGCTACCTACCTCTTGACAGAGAGGCTATGGACTCAGGGTGCAAACTGAGACATCTTTTTTTTTCAACATGGCCAATGTAGGAATTTATTTTCCTTGAATATAGATATTTGTTACAGAGTTTGGCTTTTCTTTTTCATTGAGTTAGCATGGGAGTAGGGAGAAAGAAATGAATGTTCATGAATTTTAAAAAAAAATTAAATTATTTAAATCAGCTAATCATCTCAATATTTGGTTCAAGTTCTAATTTGCATCTAGGTGTTTAAAAAGATCCAGATGTTGACTAAATTTTTCCTTTTTTTACCTGGCTCTTCAGCTTGATGTGGTTATACCTATAGAGCTCTTTTAAAAAAATTAATATAATCCTTACAATTATAACCCAACTTTTAATCAAGCCTTGGGTATTTTGCATGGTATTTTTTTTTTAATGGAGGGAGATATGACTCCTGAATGATGGAGAAAAGGTCAAGTGTGAAGGTATGTACTCAGATAAGCTTGATTGGGAGCTGAGGTACATATCCAAGTAACCAGAAAAACATGTAATAAAAAGGAAACAAATCTGCATTAATAGAAATGACTTTTGGAAAATCAGATTAGAGTAATATTTACTATGTAGCAGTATGGACTTTCATTATAAAAATACAAAGTTTTGTAGAACTCTAAATATTGTTTGACATATTAGTGCATAAATTGGCTAAGAGGACAGTGATGAGTCCATTAAATTCTCTTTTCTAGTTAGGTATGGACCAGAAAACAAAAATGCTAAGTATTTGCTATTGAAGTACATAGTGGAAAGAGTACTAGGTTAGGAATCTAGAAAAATATAGATTCAAATGACCACTCTAATATTTTACCACCTGTCACTTTGGACAAGACATTCTACTTCTCTGGGTGTGATTTTCCTTAATTATACAATGAGAAAGTTAGACTAGATGATCTCCAAGGTTCCTTTTAACTCTAAATCTACAATCCTATATATAATCATACATATAGACCATCTTATATCAGTGGACAGATAGGAGAATTTTTGCTTCTGTTTGCCTAATGGCTAAGCAGGGTTACACAAACAGTAAATGGCTAAGGTGGGGGTTTAATGAAATATAGTTTCCTATTCACTGAGGTATGTTTCATTTACAAAATAGATTCATCTATTGGTTATTGGTAGATGGATCTGTCTTGCCCAAATCCAGAGGAAAGAGAACTTTTCCTTGCTCTTAGATTTACTTATATCATAAGATTTTCATAGGATGGCCACAATTTATAGGTTGCCTAATCTATTATCTTCTTATCACAAATGGTTCATTGTTTTTCTCCTACTTCCCAAGTATAAGTATTTCCTAAAGCTCTGTTCTAGGTTATCTTCTTGCCCTCTCCCACATGGTAAATATATGCATTCCCATGGTGTCAATCTTCTTTTCTACATGGATTACTTCCAGGTCTGCAATCCAACCCTCATTACCTTCCCTGAATTTAGTTCTGAATTTCCATCCAGCTGATGGATAATCCTATCTGGATAACACTACTACCACAAATTCAACATGTCAAAAATTGAATTTGTCTTCTCCTCCAAACCATCCTTCTTTTCAAATTCTCTATTTTTTCAGCAGCACCACTATTCTCCCAGTCTCCCAGGTATAAAAGGGAGTAAACTTTGACTCCTCCCTGTCCTTTACTTCCACATTTAATTAGTCTTATTGATACTTCTTTGACAACATCTCTGGTGCTTGTTGTCTTTTCTTCATTTCTCCCATTTACTTGTTATCTCATACCTCTGCTTTACTATGGAAATTACCCTGTGAACTTCATGGGGTAGAGCCGAGATGATGGAGTAGAAGAAGCACTCAGCCTTACTTTTCAACATTTCTCTACAAACAACTTAAAAACAAGGCCTCAAATAAAAGTCTAGCGTGGTAAAGTCAACAAAAGGTCAAGGTGAGATCTTCTTCTGGCCCACACAACTTAGGAGGATGAAGAACAAATTTTTTATATGGGAATAGAGGTTGGCCTGAAGACCATGTGGATGGTCTAGTCCCAGAAGTATAGATGGTCTCAGTAGTGGGACTAGGTGGAGGTGACAGCAGCAGCAGCAGCAGTTTCAGGAGCTATAAGAAATGACAAGCTGGATGTTTTGAGAAAAACCTGGAAAAACATGAATCAATGCAAAGTGAAGTGAGAAGAACCAGGAAAACACTTTACACAATAAGAGTAGCATTGTAAAGATGACCAGTTGTGAAAGACTTAGTTACTCTGGCCAATATAATGATCTAAGACAATTCCAAAGAACTAACAAAAAATGCTTTCCATTTCCAGAAAGAGAACTAAGGAATTTTGAATGCAGATTGAAGAATATATTTTTTACTTTTTTTCTTGTTTTCTTTTTGTCTTTTCTTTTGCAACATGACTAATATGAAAATATGTTTTGCATGACTTCACATACATAATCAATATCAAATTGTTTATTTCCTCAAGGTGGGGGTGGGAGGCAGAGGGAGATAATTTGGAGAACAGCATTTTAAAAAATGAATATTTTAAAAATTATTTTAATTGAGAAACATTTAACAAAATAAATACAAAATAATTTTTTAAAAAAGAAAGTACCCTGTAACTGTTCTCTTTCCCCTTCAATTCATCCATCATACAGTGTTAACTCAATTATCTCTCTCTCTTTTCTTTGCAAAAAAAAAAATATTTCAGTGGCCTCATCTTCCTTACAGCATAATATATAATCTAAATTTAGGTTCTCCACAATTACTACTCCTTTCCAGACTAATTTCACATGCGACAGCCTTCTTTGATCACTGTCACTGGCAAATTGCTATCTTGGTATGTAAGGGTAACCCTATGGGTGATTATTAGTAATATAGCTGAGTCCCCACTAGTGTACTTCCTATTAACAGTCAGTATAACCATTTAGCATTTAGAAAAAGCATTTATTCAATTGGCATAACAAGAATAATAGATATAGGGGAGGAGCCAAGATGGCAGAGTAAAAGAAGAAACTTGATACATCTTTCCCCCAAAACCCAACCAAATATCTATAAAAAAAATGACTCTAAAAAAATTTGCAGCTGCAGAACCCAGAGAATGGTGGAGTGAAGCAAATTTCCAGTCCAAGACAGCCTGGAAGGCTGAAGGGAAGTGTCTATCTCCTCATGCTGGGAGGAAAGCATAGTCCATGCCTGCAATGCCTGCACAGACTGGACCTGAGCAGGCCTTAGGGGGACTGAATCTCTGGTACCTGTGGCAGTTTCCAGACTTCATAACACCAAAATGCCAAGGACGAATTGGAAGGTCAGTGGGAAAAAACTGTTGGACCTGTGTGAGAGTGGAGTGGTCCAGCCCCAGCCCTAGGGCAGTGAAAAGTGTGGAAGAGCTCACAGCAGTTGCAACAGCAGCAGTGGGAGAAGCATTATCTATCTCTGAAGCTATAGGCCCACATATTGTGGAGGGATCGAGCAACTAACTGACAGGACACATTCTCACTCCCACTGGAAGCAAAGAGCTACCTTAATAAAGAGCTCAAAAGTCAAGAAAATGGCTGGGGAAATGAGAAAAATAATAAAGAATCAGACTATAGAATCCTACTTTGGTGACAAGGAAGACCAAAATATGTGAACAGAAGAAGGCAACAAAGTCAAAACTCCTACAAAACCTTCAAGAAAAATATGAAATGGTCTCAGGCCATGGAATAGCTCAAAAAGGATTTTAAAAATCAAGTAGGAGAAGGAGAGAAAAAATTGGAAAGAGAAATGAAAGTGATGCAAGATAATCATGAAAAACTAGTCAACTGCTTGTTAAAGGGGACCCAAAATACTGAAGAAAGATAATACCTTAAAAATAGACCAACCCAAATGGCAAAAGAGATCCAAAAAGCCAATGAGAAGAATGTCTGAAAAAGCAGAATTGACCAGATGGAAGAGGAGGTCCAAAAGCTCACTGAAGAAAACAATTCCTTAAAGATTAAAATGGAGCAGATGGATGCTAATGACTTTATGAAAAATCAAGAAATTATAAAACAAACCCAAAGGAATGAAAAAATAGCAGACAATGTAAAATAACCCATTGGAAAAAAAATGACCTGGAAAATAGATCCAGGAGAGACAATTTAAAAATTATTGGACTACTGAAAACCATGATAAAAAAAAAAAAGATCCTAGAAATCATCTTTCAAGAAATTATCAAGGAAAACTGCCTTGATATTCTAGAACTGGAGGGCAAAATAGATATTGAAAGAATCCACAATCCTGAAAGAGATTCCAAAAGGAAAACTCCTAGAAATATTGTAGCCAAATTCCAGAGTTCCCAGGTCAAGGAGACAATACTGCAAACAGTCAGAAAGCTACAATTCAAATATTTATGGAAACACACTCAGTATAACACAAGATCTAGCAGCTTCTACAATAAGGGATCAGGGGGAAGGAGGGATTAGAGGGATTGGAATATGATATTCCAGAGGTCAGAGGAGCTGGGATTAAAACCAAGAATCACCTACCCAGCAAAACTGAGTATAATACTTCAGGGAAAAAATTGGTCATTCAGTGAAATAAAGGACTTTTAAGCATTCTTAGAGACTAGACTGAATAGAAAATTTGACTTTCAAACACAAGAATCAAAAGAAACATGAAAAAAAGTAAACCTGAAAGAGAAATCACAAGGGACTTACTAAAGTTGAACTGTTTACATTCCTGCATGGAAAGATAATATTTGTAACTCTTGAACTTTTTCTTAGTATTAGGGTAGTTGGAGGAATTATATATAGAAAGAGGGTACAGAGTGAGCTGAATATGAAGGGATGATATCTTAAAAATAAATTTAATAGATGAGAGAGGAATATATTAAGAGAAGGAGAAAGAGAGTGCGGAAAATCATTTCTCATAAAAGAGGAAAGAAAAAGCTTTTTCAATATAGGGAAAGATGGGAAAGGTAAGAGGGAAAGAAAGAACCTTACTCATTGGATTTGGCTTAAGGAGGGAATAATAAGTACACTCAATTTGGTATGAAAATCTGTCTTACACTACAGGAAAGTGGGAGAAAGGGGCCAAGTTGGGGGTGATGATATAAGGGAGGGCAAATGGGAGGGCAAGGTAATTAGAAGTAAACACTTTTGGTGAGGGACAGGGTCAAAAAAGAGAATAGAATAAATGAGATGCAGGAGAGGATAGAGGGAAATATAGTCTTTCACATTATGACTGTTATGGAAGTGTTTTGCATGACCACTCATGTATAGCCCATTTTGAATTGCTTGCCTTCTCAATGGGGTTGGGTGGAGAGGCAGGGAGGGAGAGAAGTTGGAACTCAAAGTTTTAAAAATTAATGTTAAAATGTTTTTTACATGCAACTGAGAAACAAGACATAAAGGCAATGGGGTATTGAAATCTATCTTGCTCTACAAGAAAATAGAGGAGAAGGGGATGAGAGAAGGGAGGAGTTGTGATAGAAGGGAGGGCAAATTGGGAGAAGAGGGTAATCAGAATGTACACTGTTTTGGGGTGGACAGAGGGGAGAGATGGGGAGAAAATTGGGAACTCAAAATCTTGTGGAAGAGAAGGTTGAAAAGTAAAATTTAATTAATTAATTTTTGAAAAGAAAATGAAAAGAAGATAAAATTGAACAAAAAAGAGTAATAGATATAACGAATTTCCTCACAGAGACAAGGAGCACATTCTCCCCCACACATGGGGAATACACATGACCAAGACAACTCAGAACTCTAAAACATCAGAGCCTAAACATCTTTTCTTCCTCTGGGGATTCCTTTTAACATTCATTGTGGGATGGTGTATCAGTGTCAGTGATAGACATCAATCATCCATCACTGACATTGTTGAAGGAGCACATTTATTTTACTTATCTAACTAAAATAACTGATGACTGAGGGTGAGGATAGGGTCTTGAGGGAGAGGAAAAAATAAGGTAAAACTTCTTGGGTCAATATAAGGTGGAGTCTAAAGAAGAATAGTAATATTTTTGAACAGCACCAATTTCTACTAAGGTCATATCTTTCTAGGGAACCCATTTCATGACCTTTTCCAGCAACTAATACTCAATAGAACAAGGGTAGAAGGAGGAAAAGTGAACAATGTTGTTTTTTAATGAGTAGGAATTGGTAGGGTGAATAGGGTGGTAGAAAAAAGTAGGGTTATCCTCCCAAAAATTCAAAAATGACCATAAAATATCATATCAATAAGAGAGGTTATGTAGCTCTGAGATAACAATTCTATCATGCTCCTCAAAAATGCTTTCTTGTGGGCTGTTAGTGACTTAGTTTGGATAAGGAGAGACATGAAACCAAAACCTAACTGTGGAATGTGAAGATGGGGAGAGAAAAGAGGATTTGAATTTGAGATAGAGGTTTGGAGGGTGAAATGTAGGTGTGAGAGAGTGGGAAAAGTCAAAGGAGAGGAGATTGCCAGGGAGCAAATGGAGCAATGCCAAATAATACCAAATGATTACAATATCTAAGATGTGGTTTTGCTCATGCACGGATTCAGTAGAATTAGGCATTTAAGCCACTGGAGTAAAGAAGAAAAACACTGAAAATAATTTGGAGAGAGAGAGAGAGAGAGAGAGAGAGAGAGAGAGAGAGAGAGAGAGAGAGAGAGAGAGAGAGAGAGAGAGAGAAAAGAGCCTAGTTTTATTGGAAAATTTGAAAAGAGAAGCCCCAAGTATTTATCGATAGTGTGCCAAGTAAAAGGCATGGTCATGGTCACAGAAACTAAAGAGTGTGGTGGCATGGCTTCTGACCTGAAGGACCTTAAAACTGTATTGAAGAATAAGGCATAAACACTTGGTAAGTTAACTAATAGCACAAGAAATGCATAACAATTCAATACAACAATAGATGACATAGTACATGATTAATTGGCAAATAAATGGTACAGATTATAAATGCTGTAGGATTTCAACAGCAGATCACTGTGGGCTGGAAGTTTATATTGAGGAGAAATGACTCATGTTGGATCATACTAGCTGCTGAGATGAGGGAGGACCCTCATCTGCTCAAGCATAAGGCCATGCAATGGAACACTGTAAAAAAGTGAAACAGGTTGGGTTTGCACTACTGTTCCACTTTGCAATATGTCTGTCATTTTCAATAGTAATTGATACTGCTCATTTCACCGGGAATGGTATCATTTGTTTCAACATATTCAGTGCTTTTTCTTTCTGGTGTAAAGCATCTGGTTTGCAGATTAACTCTATCTACTCTAAATTCCAATAAAACAGAAACATGATTCTTTCATTGTAATATTTCAGTGTTCAATATCTCAAGGGTGTTTTATTTCAATAGTGTACGTTCTCTATTGATTGCAACCCCTCTGAAACTTAGATCTTTAAGAGTAGTTGGTCAAAATATTCATCTTGCAGCTGATCTGGTGATAAGACCTTCCAGATGTAACAAAACTGATCCACCAAAAGACAGGCAGTCCATCTTTAGGCTGATATTCAAGTACTGGATCCATACTGAAATCCCTTTCAATTTAGTAGAATCTCCCAAAACTGGCACTTGGCTGTACATTTCTCTTCATTTTCTTTCACTTCAGAGAAAGACAAGTTTTCTAGGATCACCCTACCACTTACTATGTGTATTTCAGTCCACATCCTCTAAGAATGTATTCGATTCAACACATCCAATTCAGTTAACAATAGCTGATGAACACCTACTTTATTTAAAACACTCTGCCAATCTTTTAAAACGCAGGGTTATCTCTATGTCCTAATCAAGCATTAGAATAGGTCCTTAAACAAGCAGGACTTTCGCTCAATTATGCTTACATTCTTTTTCATCAAGTTCACTAAAGATATATTAAGATAAGGACTGGGTTTGTGATGTTTTAAGTCATAAATATCCATATTCACTCCTTCTTAACTCTTCTATTCCAACTGAAAAAGAAAAAGAAAACCTTTCAACAAATACGCATAGTCAAGCAAAATAATTTCCTTATTTCAAATTGGTCATGTCCAAAAAGCATATGTGTCAATCATCTCTCTTATCAGTTGGTGGGTAACAATTTATCATAAGTTCTCTGTAATCATGGGTGAATATTGTATTGATCAGGGGTCTTCACTTTTTTAGAGTTGTTTGTCTTTACAACGTTGCAATTACTGTACAAATCATCCTGGTATTTCTCACTTCATTCTTGATCAGTTCATATGTGTCTTCCATGGCTTCTCCAAAACTATCCCCTTCAAAATTTTTAATAGCACAGTAATATTCCATTATATTCATATTCAATAATTTGTTCATCCATTACCTAATTGATGGCCATTGGTGATCCCATTGATACATAGAACTCTTTGGTAAAAGCAAATAAAACCAAAAAGAAACCAATAACTCCACATGGAATTTTAGAGAGTTGTCAAGAAGACTTAGAGGTTAAATGTTTTGTACACACAACCAATATGTCAGAGGTGAAACTTGAGCTCATATCCTTCTGGATCGAAAGCTGATTCTCTGTCTGCTATCACCCAAACTACCTCTCAAGCATAGATTATTTGTGGTTTTTATAGTCAGGAAATGTCCCACCTTCCATCATGATTGCATGTGATTTGTACTTTAAAGTATCTACCTCAACTATGAACCTTTACCATCTGTAGTCTAGAGGTAAAATAGGATTTTTATTGTTAGCTCCTTGTATGAATCAGATTTTTTTATATCTGTTTTTGCTTTGTGCATTTGTGTTTTTGTGGCATTTTTTTGTTGTCATTTTGCTGTGACTTCCATGACAAGAAATGCTTAATGTTTGTTGAACTGAACAGAATTCCTGAAATGAAGGGTAGATGCTCTTTAATGGTTCTTTCTAGCTCCAAGATAGTCTATGTTCTTATGCCCTTTTTTAATGAAAGAAGACACATTAACAACAGCAACAAAGACAAAAGAATGGTGGTTGCATGTCAAATACTATTTCACAGAGAAAAGACAATTTTCACCTACTGCTTTATATAACCTTTCAAGTACCGACTAATGTGCTTAAGAACCGTCGGAATCTCTAAGCTGTGCAAAATAACCCTCTTTGTATGTTTCTGCTTCTGTGGAGAAAAATTAAAAATTAAATGCTATAAAAATGCAAGGCTGATCACTGTAATAATCTAGGTTGGCTGGAATGGCTTAAAGCAGTAATATCCAAAGTAGGGGACTGACTGTTAAGGACATAGAATCAACTAATCACAGAGTGGAAACAAAGGTTGCCTCCCATCCTCACCATGACAACCAGTTTTGAAGTTTTTCTCAAATACAATCACACCTACCCTTTCCCTCAACTCCATTCCTTCCCTCTCCTGTGCAAGCTCCCAACCTCAATCTTTTTTTTAAAATTTATTTATTTAACTTTTCAAAATTCATTTCCACAAAATTTTGGGTTCCAAATTTTCTCCCCATTTCTCCCCTCCCCCCCACCCCAAAACGCTGAGCATTCTAATTGCCCCTGTCACCAATCTGACCTCTCTTGTAACATCTCTGCCTTCCCTTATCCCCATCTTCACTTTTGTCCTGTAGGGCAAGATAACTTTCTATACCCCATTATCTGTATTTGTATTTCCTACTTGCAAGAACAATACTCAACAGTTGTTCCTAAACTTTGAGTTCCAACTTCTCCCCATCCCTCCCTCCCCACCCATTCCCTTTGGGAAGGCAGGCAATTCAATATAGGCCATGTCTGTGTAGTTTTGCAAATGGCTTCCATAATAGTTGTGTTGTGTAAGACTAACTGAATTACCCTCCATCCTATCCTGCCCCCCATTGCTTCTATTCTCTCTTTTGATCCTGTCCCTCCCCAAGAGTGTTGACTTCAAATTGTTCCCTCCTCCTATTGCCCTCCCTTCCATCATCCCCCCCACCCTGCTTATCTCCTTCTCCCCCACTTTCCTGTACTGTAAGATAGGTTTTCATACCAAAATGAGTGTGCATTTTATTCCTTCCTTTAGTCAAATGTGATGAGAGTAAGCTTCATGTTTTTTCCTCTCATCTCCCCTCTTTTTCCCTCCACTGAAAAGTCTTTTATTTGCCTCTTTTATGAGAGATAACCTGCCCCATTCCATTTTTCCCTTTCTCCTCCCAATATATTTCTCTCTCACCTCTTAACTTCATTTTTTTTAAGATATGATCCCATGCTATTCGATTCACCCTGTGCTCTCTGTCTCTGTCTTGTCTCTCTCTGTCTATGTGTATGTGTGTGTGTGTGTGTGTGTGTGTGTGTACCCCCAACACCTACCCAGATACTGAAAAAAGTTTCAAGAGTTACAAATATTGTCTTTCCATGTAGGAATATAAACAGTTCAACTTTAGTAAGTCCCTTATGATTTCTCTGTCTCTATTTTATGATCTTTTTAGGATGCAGACCTAGTAAAGGTATTGCTGGATCAAAGGTTATGCACAGTTTTATAGCCCTTTGGGCATAATTTCAAACTGCTCTCCAGAATAGTTGTATCAGTTCATAACTCTACCAATAGTGCATTAGAGTTCCAATTTTCCCACATCTTCTCCAACATTTATCATTTTCTGCTTTGTCATGTTAGCCAATAGGCTAACATGATAGGTGTGATGTGATTACCTCAGAGTTGTTTGGATTAGTATTTCTCTAATCAATAGTGATTTAGAAAAATTTTTATATGAGTATAGATAACCTTAATTTCTTGATCTGAAAACTGCCTGTTCATATCCTTTGATCATTTATCAATTGGGGAATGACTTGTTTTCTAACAGATTTGATTCAGTTGTCTATATATTTTAGAAATGAGACCTTTATCAGAGACACTGGCTCTAAAAATTGTTTTCCAGTTTTCTGCTTCCCTTCTAATCTTGGTTACACTGGTTTTGAGTAAAAAAAAAGTTTTAATTTAATGTAATCAAATGTATTCATTTTGCATTTTTTTAATGTTCTCTATCTCTTGTTTGGTCATAAATTCTTCCATTCTCCATAGATCTGACAGGTATTATTCTTTGCTCTCCTAATTTGCTTGTGGTTTTATTCTTTATGTCAAATCATGTACTCATTTTGACCTTATTTTGGTAAATAGTTTAAGATGATGGTCCATGCCTAGTTTCTACCATACCATTTTTGTAGTTTTCCCAACAATTTTTTTCAAATAGTGGGTTCTTACTCATAAGCTGGAGTCTTTGAGTTTATCAAACAGTAGTATACTATAGTCATTGACCACTGTGTCTTGTATACCTAACCTATTCTACTGATCTACCACTCTATTTCTTAGTCAGTACCATGTAGTTCTGATAATTGCTGCTTCATAATACAGTTTTAGATCTGGTAAAGCTAAGCCACTTTCCCTTGCATTTCTTTTCATTGATTCCCTTCATATTGTGGACCTTTTGTTCTTCCAAATGAATTTTGTTACTATTTTTCCTAGCTCTATAAAATAATTTTTTGGTAGTTTGATTGGTGTTGTACTCCATAAATAAATCAATTTAGGTAGAATTGTCATTTTTATTATATTAACTCAGTCTACTGTAATGATAATTTAAATGGGAAGATCTTTCCCATTCATTAATAGACCCATGTGATCTGCCTGGGCCACATGGAAGTCTGAGTCACATGGAGCCTGTGGTGAGTGTGTGAATGGGTGGGCAAAAAGGGGTAGAGTAGGAAGTGAGTCAGACTAGTCAGATGGGGGAGAGAGAGAGAAAATAGGCAGCTGACTGTGGGTGAGAGAAATGCATTTTAGTTGAGGGTGTTCATTTGTGGAAAGGCCTGATATTGTATAGGTTGCTATGATGGATTTCTTTGTTGCTATGATGGATTTGGCTTTATGTCATCTGAATAAATGTTTTTCTTCTGCCTTCTATATGGAGAGTCTATCACACTTTGAAATTCACAACTGTGTCTACATATTCCTAGTTGCTGTGGGTGCTGGGTGCTGTGAATATTGCCTTGGTGATACACCTACCATTAGCAGTTGATAGCTTTCCAATAATTCAGAGCTGACTTTATCTGTGTGAAAAGTGTTTTGTAATTGTGTTCATATAGTCTTGCATTTGTCTTGGCAGGAAGACTCCCCAATATTTCTATTGTCTACAGTCACTTTAAATGAAATTCCTCTTTCTATATCTTACTGCTGAGCTTTGTTAATATAGAGACATGCTTATGATTTATGAGGGTTTATTTTACAATCTGCAACTTTGCTAAAATGGTTAATTATTTCAAGTCATAATTTAGTTGCCTAACTCACTCTTTTGAGCCACACTTTGGCTCCTCAGGGCAGCTATAACCTAATTGCTACTCTGGCCATCTACAGCAGTAGCTGTATTGGTGCCATTAGGAAAAGTACTCTGCATTTTCCCCTCCCTCTCTTCTTCTACAGCCCTTTCCTCCAGATTTGGGAAGGAGAAGGCACTGTATTCTGGATCATTCAACAATATGTAAACTAGCATTTATTAAGCACTTAGGTCAGCCAGTCAGTAAACATTCAGTAAGTGCCTACTTGGTGCCAGGCACTGTGCTAAGTTCTGGGAGTATAAAGAAAGGAGTGTTCTCAAGGAGTTCACATTCTGATGGCAGAGACCACATGTAATTAATTATGTACAGTCAAGCTATATGTGGGGTAAATTGGAAATAATAAACAGAGGGAAGGCACTAGAATGAAGGGAAATTAGAAAAGGCTTCCAGTCAAGGGTAGGAATTTTTCTGGGTCTTATGTGCCAGGTACAGTGCTAAGTGCAGGGGAGGCAGGCAACACAAATGAAAACAGATAGTTTCTGTCCTCAAGGAATTAACCTTCTAACTAGGGAAGATAAAACATAAAAAGAAAAAGGGATAGGATGGGAGGTGGGGGAAAGGAACCTAGGTCATGGTAGAGAAAATCCAGAGTGTAGCCTGAAATGAATGAGATGACCAGTAAGAGTCTCATCTCCCCAGTTTTTGTTGGGAGTAGGACAAATTGACTTGCTCAGGATGGGCAGGCATGGATAGGTTATGATGCTCATCTCAGATATTATTACATTGTCTTATCCCCAGAAATTATCTCCCTTAGGAATTTTCCTATTACTGTTACAGACCCCTCCTATCACCTAGATTCATAACCCTGATGTCATGGTTGACTCCTCCCTCACCCAGTAGAGATTTTGCCAAATCTTAATATTTCTACCTCTACAATGTCTTTTACATTCCTTTCCACTCACACTGTTACCACCTTCATCACCTCTTGCCTGGACTATTGCTTGAAAATCCTCCTGAATAAACTGCCAAGATGATTTTTCTCTTAAAACACAGGTCAGATTGAGTGTGTTAGTGCCCTACCCAATGAGCTCTAAGGGCTCCTACTTTACTCTAGAATTAATTGGAATTTTTTTTATTTCATCCTTTTAAAATTCCTGATTTGGTGTTTTAGTAATCTATAATAACGTGCTAACATTGCTTCCAGCTCATTCTCTGGTCCACTTCACACACATATCCCCCCACTAGTTGCTTTGCTTACCTAAGAATGACTCCTTCCTGAGACATGCTCTTGGATGGCTGAGTCCCTCACCAGGATAGCCATTCTTTGAGGACCCTCAGTCACTCTGCTCACTTGGTTTCCTACTCACTCCCCATCACATCAGCTGCTTTAGCCTTTTTCACCTACCCATAAATCTCCCCTTAGGATTCGTTCTTTTCTATTAGAATATAAGTTCCAGAGAGTAGTCACTGTCTTGTTATCCCAGTTTTCTGTCGTCAGTGCTTAGCACTGTTCCTGGCTCATGTAAGCACTTGACAAGTGCTCTATCATCTATATTTATTTATCTCTAGTATCTGTCTCTATCATTTCTCTCTCTTTCCATTTATATAATCTATCATCTATCTATCTGTATATATTATCTATCTTTCTAAATATACACATATTTAAGGGTTTTTTTTTATTGATGGGCTACAAGATCAAAAAAAGTTTGTAGACTTGGAGTTTAGAGGACAATGGAGTATGGTGGTACTCTCCCTTCCATCCACTTTAACTAGGAATACTTTCTATTTTCCAGTTTTCTGGTTTCTGTTATTTGCAGCTGCGGTCCATGAGCCCTTTCCTTATTGCATATTTTCCCCTTTCCTACTCCAATCTTTTGTCTTTCCTTATACCCCTTCTTGAAGGTTCAGAAACCTGTGGGCAGAAATACAAGGGGCACTAAGGCTTCTGGGGAAAATGTAAATTCTTTGCTCCTTGGAGTCTTGCCTTCTTTCTTATCAGAAGAAAGTGTATTAGAGGCCTGAATTAGTGACACAGCACCATCGAGACAAGATGGGTTCAGAGCACTTTCTGTTCCCAGGCCCTGGGCTCGCAGGGGTGGGAGTTTCTGAAGAGGGGGCACTTTGGGAGGTGGGGGGAGGGAAGAGGAGCATTAAGAAACAGATGCTCTGGGTCTCTGAAGGGAAGCTGCTATAATCAGTGTACAGCAGTCTCTCAGACAAGCCACAGCTTTAGAGAGCAGGAAAAACAAAAAAACACAGTGCCTAAATGTAAGAGGATTGCTTTAAGTGTGGGTGCAAGACTCTAGCCTACGAAAAAATATTATTCAGGTTTAAAATAAAGCATTGTTTAGGTTTTAATGAAAGCAACTGAATTTTCACAACAGAAGTTCTGTTCCTGGATCCCCCCCCTCCACATTCAGTTGCTCTGCCCTGCACCTGCTTCCATTTTTGGCTTCCCAGCACCAATGCTCACAGAGACATCAGCTGGCAGTGGCAAACTGCTAAAGGGTTCCCTGCAATGCAGCTTTGCTAATGCCAGCCATTTATCCAATGGTGCATGCCAGTTTAACTCTCTCTCTCTCTCTCTCTTTCTCTCTCTCTCCCTCTCTCCTCTCTATCTTTCTCTCTCTTCTCTCTGTCTCTGTCTCTCTGTGTCTCTATCTCTGTCTCTGTCTCTGTCTCTCTCTCTCTCTCTCTCCCATCCTCTAGTT
This sequence comes from Bettongia penicillata ogilbyi, assembly GCA_023548195.1. Lineage (NCBI taxonomy): Eukaryota > Metazoa > Chordata > Mammalia > Diprotodontia > Potoroidae > Bettongia > Bettongia penicillata. The sequence continues at coordinate 835,590 of JAJHZJ010000425.1, forward strand.
TCACTTCCAAACGACAATAAGTGATGCAAGCAGGACAGTGACCTGGCCCTTGGAGTAACCCATAAGTGTGTGAGACCTTCAATTTTCTGTTTAGAATATTTTGACCCAAAGAAGGTTGGGGAGAATTTACGCGACAATACTATTGCTTCTGCTCCATAAAGATCTATTGGCCCACAGGCTCGTTTCTTTCTCCTCAGCAGATGGTGGGATAGTTTCTTGAGGTCTCTTTGACTTGAAACAGGCTTTTTTGTTGCTGCAGTTATACACTGAGAGCCAGTTGCCCCAAATACAATGAACAAAGCATCCACATTTCAATTTAAACTGAGCCCCAATAGAGAAATACTGATTTGGGGGTGGGGGCAATGAGTGGAGAGGGAGGATAGAAAGGAGCCCTGGAACTTGAGTGTTCAAAGGCTTTGCAGCCTCAAAAGAAATGAAGTTCTCCCCCCCAGCCCCCCATTCATTGTAGCATTTCAGGCTGTACACAGAGAAAGTGAGAAAGATCTGTGAGAAATTCAACATATATTTATTTTTCTTGGAAATTAGAGAATATCTTCACAGTGTACACTCTGAAGGGCTTTTGTTTTGTTTTGTTGTGTTTTTAATGATCTAAACCATCTGGGGAGTTGATAAAAGAATGTGATTTTTTCACAAGCTGAGCTCGTACAGCCTATTGCTAAATCCCAAACCTTTATACAGCCTGCAGATAAAACCAGGGTGGGAGGACTTCCCTTCCTGTTAAAAAATTCTAGGATTCGATGGTTCTGTCTTGCCAACTCCTCTTAGTATTATTGGGTAGGTTTAAAAAAAAAATAGAAGGCTGAGGATAATACGGCCTGGTCAAAGACTCAGAAGAATTCAGAAGATGACTTTTTCTCAGACTGAAAAGTCCATATATCACGGAAATAAGGTGTTACTTTTGGAGCAGGAAAAGGAAAGGGTAAAAATCTATGTTGTTCAGTATCCTCTGACCCCTTCTATAGTAGCTTTTTATTTTATGAAATGATTTAGCATTTGCAAGCATTTCTTAACCAACTAGCTCTCTTATCTGGAGTCAGCAAGAGATTAGGCATAAACAAAACAGCAATGGTCAGGGCAGGTATCAACATAGAAAGCCTTGCACATCTTTAAGGCCTTAATCCTCACCTAAGGCATGTCTCTACATCCATCTTACTTATCACCTGGTTCAACAGTCTGGGGGTTGCCTAATGTCCAGTTCAGATTGTCAGGTTTTGGACTGCTTGGTCTGCGGCCATGTGACTAAGATAAAGTTTGAGAAATTTGCCAAGGAATTAATTCATTTACTGCTAATGTCACAAAGCAAATTATTTTTTCCTCAGTTCCATTTCATCTTGGGAACATCTACTATACTCCTCACAAATTCAGAAGGGAAACCAGGATCTTTGAATTGCAAAAGAATTGCAAAAGAATGAAATAAGTGAAGCAAGGAGTCTTCTTGGGAGAAATTATTGACGATTATATGTTCTACATCATCCCTTTCTTATTTCTATTCCTGCCTGTTCCATAGACCTTTACTGGATGAAGGGTAAAGGCAAAATTAAATATCTTCTAGCATCTTTGCTAGGTCATGAGATTCTGTTCCTAGAACAATGCTAGCAATTACTGTTCTCTTTTAACCCTTGATTACATCAACTCAAGCAATCAAGAAGCAAGAAACATTGGTTGGATGCCTACTATGGCTTAGGGTTCTGTTGCTCCTACTCTAATAGAGAATAGACAAGTTGTGTCAAGAATGCTATATAATCTTCCCATCAAGGATTCCTAGAACATCAAGTCACTGGATTACCTTTCAAGAATTGCATGCTTTGACTAGCTTGAGGCTCTGATTATAAACACGAAGAAATCTCTCCATTGTCCAGAGTCAAGAAACTGATATCAACCACTGTATCTTCCTTGCTCTGACCAAAAAGGAAGTACTGTGCTCAGCTCTGGGTATTATGCTTTAGAATGAATAGTGCAAAAATGAAACATGTTGAAAGGAAAACAATCAGGATAGTAAGAGAATTAGATGTTGTTCCATATATAGAGGAGTTGAGTAAAGCGGGAGTGTTTAAGCCTTAGAAAAGGGGAACTTTCAGGGTAGAAATGATAACTGTTTTTAAATATTGGAAGGGATGGCCTGCAGAAGACAGATTAGACTTTTCCTCTTTGCCAAAACAGGGCAAAAATAGGAACAAGAAACAAAAATTGTAAAGAATTAAATTTCAGTTCAGTGGAAGAGGAGGAAAAAGCAAAAAACCCTTTCCAATAATTAGAATTTTCCCTAAATAGAATAAGCTGCCTTGAAATATAGCATATTCTCCATTACATAAAGTCTTCAAGGGAAAATTGTATGACTATTTTCAAAGATGTTGTAAAGGGAATTCCTCTTTAGTTGTAGGATACATTAAGTTACATAGAATATCTCTGAAGTAACTTCCAAATCAGAGCTTCTGTGATCCTGATGTTCGAGGCTGACACCCACTTTTATTTGGAAGCATCCAGGCCAAATTCATATTCCCCAAAGAACTGTATAACACAGACAGTCAAATTCCTCCAAAACTTCTGTAACATCCTAAACCAGAATTCTCATATGTCATAGGTAGTCCCCAAGGAAAGGTTCGCTGCATCATGAATATACCATCCCTCAGTTTCAGACTGTTGCTGGTGTGTTTATTCTTCAAAAGTGTGTTGTATTTTTTTTTTTTTTTACTAATCTGAACTGCTGCATTTTTTTAACTAACATGAACTTTTATCTAATAGGGATGGTCCACTGATATCTCAGTTCTACCTAAGACTGTGTCTATATATCTTGAGTCTGCTCTTTCTGCTTATGTGAATTCTATTTTCTGACTTAGCCATGTCTCTTGATGTTCATAGATGTTCACTGGCACTACTAAGTATGTGAAAATTGTACTGCATTTTTATTGCCCCAAACATGCTCTTCTTCTCTCTTGGAGAAGAAGGACCAGAAGGATGGCAAAGAGTCCCATTCTTGGCCTTGAGAGGCAACTTTGTGTTATTTATTTGCTGTGTGACCCTGAGCAAGCCACTCAACTCTTCTCAATCTTACTTTCCTCCTCTGTAAGATGATGGCGGTGTTACATAAAACAGCAACCTCATAGTACTGATGTGAGGAAATTGCTTTGTAAAATTGGTGGTGTTCCAGAAGCATGAACTATTATCATAGCTGTCGAGCAATCCTTGTCTTCCAGAGGAAATCACTGACGACAAATAGAAGAGCCAGGGAGAATCCTCCCTTATGGAGCCAAGAATTTGCTCTTATAGTCAAATCTCTTCCCTTCGATTCAATTGCTCCTTCCCCCACCATTTCCATTGCTCCCAACAGGCGCTGCTGTTATAAATATAGAGGTAAATGATCTCAGGCAGGGATGGGGAACCTGCAGCATTGAGGCCACATGTGACCCTCTCAGTCTAAGTGTGGTCTTTTGAATCAAAACAAACCCCTTAATAAAAGGATTTGTTCTGTAAAACCTGGACTCAGTCAAAAAGGCTACACCCAGGACCTGAAAGGTCACATGTGACCTCTTGGTTGCATGTTCCCCGCCCTGACCTAGAGTGTCCTATCATCTGTGCCTACTCAAAACATTGCGGTGGTTCCTGGTTGCCTCTAGGATCAAAATTCTTCTTTTTTTTTATTTAGAAACCTTCACTATCTGACTCTAAAGTATTTTTCCATCTTTATTATAATTTACTCTCCTCATCTTCCTCAATACAGCTGAACTGGCTTTCTAGCTGTTCCTAACATGTAACCTTCCCATCTGTGACACCTCCTTGCTTTTGTATTGATTGTCTCCATTCTTGGAATGCACTCCCTTCTCACTTTCACCTCAATAACTGTCTTATGTCCTTCAAAATTCAGCTTAAGTGCTACTTTCTACATAAAACCTTCCCTGATATCTTTCCCAACCCAGATGGTAGTGCCTTCCTTTCCCATTACCTCCAAGTCATTTTGTACATATTTATTTATGTACATGTTATTTCATGAAGTGGCAAGGAGGCAAAGTGGATAGAGTACTGGGTAAGGGATCAGATTTCAAATCTGTCTCACACTTACAAACTCTGTAACCCTAAAAAACTCATGTAATCTCTGTCTGCCTCAATTTCTTCAACTGTAAAATGAATTTATTGCATCCTTATTTCTTCCTTTCCTTCCACTTGATAGAATTTATACAATCTTTGACAGTAGTAACTATTTTATTTTCATCTTTGTTCTCCTGTGCTTCATTGACTGCTTGGTTTTATTAAGGAGCTATTATCTCTTCTCCCTTAATCATTGCCAAATTTGTATTATAAGAATATTCTCAGGGAGTTCTCCTTGAAGACCACTACTCATCTCTTAGATGTGTTTCATCTGAGGAGATCAGTTCTCTGGGCCCCTATCCCTCCTAGGTGCCATTCCTTGTGGTCACTGAGTTTGATAATATGTACTGTAAGGAAAAATAATACAGTAAGATGAGACTATACAAGTTAGAACTACTCCTTTGCCTCTGGATCCTTTTATTTTTTTACACTTATTAACTGAAACATAACAGGACTACGTGGAGGACTGGAGGAATTAGAAGACTTAGTGGGACATCACAGCTGTCTCCAAGTATTTGAAAGGCTGTCACATGCAGGAGGGATTATATTTGAGCAGCTTGGTCCCTGAGGGGAGAATTAGAAATAATAGGTGGAAGTAGCAGGGGGCGGGGAAGATTTTGGGTAAGTATAAAGTAAAATTTCCTAACAATTTGAATTGTATAAAAGTAAATTGGACTGTCATGGGAGGCAGTGAATTACCCATCACTGGGAGTCTTAAAGGAGAGGATAGATGACTGCTCATTGGGCATGTGCCTAAGGGATTCCTGTTCAGGGATGAGTTGGTCTAGATGACCTCTAAGGCTCATTCCATGTCTGAGATTCTGAGACTGAATCTTCAGGGTGACATGTGGCTCAAAGACTTCAGTGTCCACTGGGAACTCTTCAGTTTGGATTCTGCACTGGGCAGTTTTGGTAAAAAATGTATCACCTGATTTTATCCCTGGCTAGAAAATTCTTGAACAAAGTGATCTCAGTTGCTATTTCTTTCAAGTAAGCATATCTAATTTTAACATCTGCATAGGATACACTTTGTTAAAAGCTCATATTTAAGGTAGTAGTTGGCTCTACCCAATCAAATTATATACATATACTAGCTAGAAAGTCAGTTTAGCTTACTGAGAAAGAATCAAATTTCATATTTTCATATATATGTATATATATACATATGTGTGTGCATGTATATATGTATGTATATGTGTGTATGTATATTGCATATGTGTATATGTACATGTGTGTATATGTATGTGTATATATAACACATGTATTATGTATATTATATATATATATATATATATATATATATATATATATAAAATCAACAAACAAGAACCAAACAATCTTGTATCTTTGTGCCTCTGTGTGGCTGCAAAGATATGCTTTGTCCTAGAATATCATTTTGCATTTTTAGGTAGCTAGGTACCATAGTGGATAGTGTGCTGGTTCTAAAGTTAGAAAGATTCTTCTCCTGGAGTTCAGATCTGGTCTCAAGACATTTCATAACTGTATAACTCTAGACAAACCACTTAACCCTGATTGCCTCAGTTTCTTCATCTATAAAATGAGCTGGAGAAGGAAATAGCAAACCACTCCAGTATTTTTGCCAAGAAAGCCCAAAATTGGGACATGAAAAGTCAGACATGACTGAAACAACTGAATAAGAGTAAATCATTTTTCAAAAGTGTTTCTTTCTGATAGTTTAATCCAATATACCTATGATATAGATGATAGACAGACAGATAGATAGATGATAGATAGATTATTCTCATAACAATTTTGAAGCAATAGGACAATAGATGTATGGACTGACCATTATTAATAGCTTTTTAACATTTTCATAACAATTATTTTCAAGTGTTTGGTGTCATTTTCCCTTTTGAATATCTTAAGAATTTTATATTAGTAAAATATATCACTGTGAGGAAATCCAAGAATGAGAGGGAAGAAGCATGATGGATAGCCGTTGGATGAGGATGAACGGAAAGAAAAATAGAAAGAGTATTATGATGATAGTATAGTGGTAAATGTGGTGTGGTGGATAGTGAGCTGCCCTTGGCAACTCAACTCTCTCATAGTACAAATTATAAGAGTGGTTGCTTATCTGAATTGGTAGAGTTTTCTCACTGTGAGTTCCCTATATTAATTCAAATATCTGATTAAAAATACTAGAAAAATTTTATAGAGAAGGAAGAAATAGATGAGGAATTCAAGGAAAAGATCACAAGTCTAGCGTGACAGCATATGTTGGTGATAGCAGTCTGAGATTACCCAGACAGACTTCCCATGAAACTCACTATACTAAAGACAGAACAGCAAATCATTTCTTCACTCTTACCACTTAGTGGGCATAGAAGGAAGAGCTGAGCCACAGTTAGAAGAGCTCCATGCCAATACAGACTGTGACAATTACTAGGTATTGGAATGGATCTTGAGGAAAGAAAGGAAGAAAGAAAGAAAGGAAGAAAGGAAGAAAGAAAGAAAGAAAGGAAGGAAGGAAGGAAGGAAGGAAGGAAGGAAGGAAGAGAGAGAGAAAGAAGAAGGAGAAAGAAAGAAAGAATGGAAGAAAGAAAAGAGAGGGAGGGAGGATGAAGGAAGGAAGGAGGGAAAGAAGGAAGAGAGGGAGAAGGAAGGGAAGGAGAAAGGATGGAAGGAGAGAAAGAAAGAAAGAAAGAAAGAAAGAAAGAAAGAAAGAAAGAAAGAAAGAAAGAAAGAAAGAAAGAAAGAAAGAAAGAAAGAGGGAAAGAAGGAAAGAAAGAAAGAAAGAAAGAAGGAAAGAAAGAAGGAAAGAAAGAAGGAAGGAAGGAAGGAAGGAAGGAAGGAAGTGTTCTTAAGAGGACAGATTTAAAATCATTCAAATACAGCTGGTAGACATTGGTTTGAAGGTATATACTCTGGAGGCGTACTAGTTCACGAGATTATGTGCCTTCTATTTGGAGAAGCGCTCATGAGTGAATCATGGTATCTTTTAGAGATATCACAGGATCCACATTTGACTTATTTGCTGTGTGGATAATTCAAATATCCAGAAATTTAGTATCTCAGACTTGGGAGGGACCTGGAAAGTACTAGAGGAAAAACATGTTAGAAAGCATTTGGGTAAAGTTCAGTGGAGAAAGAGAGGCATGACATTGTCATTAGAACATACTACAGATTTCCTGAACAGAAAGGAGAAATAGAAGAGGTTTGGGTAACATCACAGGCCTGGCATGGATTCATGAAATAATAACAATGGGGGACTTCAATTATCTGGACATCTGTTGGAGCTCTCTCTCCCTGCCAAAAGTAAAGCAGATAATATTTTCCTGGCCTGCCTAATGATAATTTAATTCTTCAAAAGGTAGAAGAACCAGTGAGGGGAACTGCTGTCTCAAAGAGATTCTGATCAATAACAAGAATGATTGTTGAAGCAGAAAAAAATGGGGACATTTGAGGGATACCTTTCCATTTTAGAATTTGTGATAGAAAAGAGGAAAACATGAAATAATTTCACAGGCACCTTCGGTTTGAGGAGAGTGGATTATAATGGTTCTAAAGAAATAGTCGGTAGTAATTCAAGAAATAACCTTTTACAGGGAAAAAAATAAATCCAAGGATAGGAGACTACAAGATAAAAATGTACTCAAATTCATGATGGATGCTAGAAGCAACGGCAAAAATCATTTTTAAGCCATGTTGGAGGAAAGAAGAGACTTAAAGAAGGAACAGGGCCATGAGTCAGGGTAGGAAGATGGTAATGTTGTTAAAAGACAGAACCTCTTGATTCCATTTTGCCTTTATTTCTTTCCTAAAGAGAATAATCTTTGGAAGATGTAAAAGGACAAGATAAAATGCTTCATAAGCTGCTAAAATTGAAAAAAAAAAAAGGAGACGAGTTCAAATTATTTGGTCCAGAAGAACGGTAGCCCAGGGTACCGAAAGGATTGGAAGACATAATTGCTGGGCTACAGTCAAAATTCTTTGAAAGACAGAACAAAACAGGAAAAATGTTTCAGAGCTGTATATAGTTGTGTCTTTATCTTATCTCTTCTCCTAGATGCTAAACTCTTTGAGGGAAGACAGGGACTGAGTTTTCATCCTTGTCTCGCCACATCTGTAGCATAGTGTCTTGTATATAATTATTTTGAACTGCCTTTTTTCCTTCCCTCTACAAAAAAATAATGGGAAAATCTAGAAGCCCTGAGTAATGTTTTGCTTTTCTTAACTTTCCTGTGCTCTGGTTTACTTATTTGTAGAACATTATGTATTACATGGGGTTTTTGTGAAGTGTTTTATAATCCTTAAAGTATTGTGTACATTTTAAGGGGACCAGATAAATGATTGAATAGGTATTGAGAATTTCCAATAAAGAAATTTCCTCAAGTAACACAAGTGGGCACATGTTCTGCAGTTAGGATTTACCCAGGGAAGTATAGTTTATATCACAGGTAGAACTTTAAATCAGGTCTTCCTGAATCTGGGGCCAACTATTGGTAAAAAAAACAAAAAAAACCTTTCTCACAAACTTATACAAGATATGTTTTCAAGACAATTTTTATCTTTGTCCAATAAAAGCATGGTTCTCATTATTCTGAAATATTACTTGCCTTTGGACTAAACCTCAGTATCAAGATGGTAGTTAAATTAAGCAACCAATCAATCAGCAGACATTTATTAAATGATTACCATGTGACGGTAGTTCTGAGTACTGGGAATGTTCTGGATGTTGGGAATAGATACAAAAATAAAAATGAAAGTTCCAGCATCTTGGTTCCAAAGGGGATAACTTCTAACTAGGGGAGGGGAAGCTTTTGTGAAGGCATCACAGAGGAGCTGGAACATAGGTTGACCATTGAAGAATTAGGAGGATTTCATAAATAGAGATGGGGGCTGCAGGGAGTAGACAAACATCCCAAGTTATAAAGGAGGGCTTGAGTAGTATAGCTATGGAGTAGTGTGAGGTAAACCTGGAAAGGTAGGTTGGAATCAGATTGCAGACCATCATAAGAGCCAGGTACTTCTTTTTGTAAGAAATGAGAAGCCACTGAAGGTTTTTGGGTTGGGGCATGGCATGTTCAACCCTTTGCAGGCCTAGAGAGGGAGTGGAAACAAATTATTTTTTTTTTTTAGTTTTTACAGTTTAGGCTCATTACCATTAGGCTGACAGCCTTACATTTTGTTTAAAATGATATCCTAATTGGTCAATTAAGCTCACCCTAGAGTGAGCCAACCCTAGGAAAAATGAAAATATAGAGAGTCATTCTTTAATGTTTCATTCCACCCATAGTCCATCCTTCATTCTTGACCTTATTTTATGCTGTCTCTTGCTTCTCAGGAATTGTGCTGGCAATTGTCCTTTCTCTAGCTCCTTACTCAAATGCAAATCATTTTCTGACTGTGTGACTCTGGGCAAGTCATTTAACCTCTGCCTGCATTTCTAAATCTGTATAATTAAGAGGTTGGACTTGATGGGCTCTATGACCCTATGATCCTGTGACTTTAGAGTCCTTTCTCCAGTACAAGGCCTCAACAGTCCAAGTTGAGTTACTGCCGGGCATTTCAGCCCCTTCATAATTGTCCTATTGCCCTAAAACAACCAAGGTCTCCCATTCTATCCTGGGCTATCTCTAGCCATCCTGATGATATGGTCACTGGACCCAGATGGCTCTGGAGGAGAAAGTGAGGTTGGTGATTTTGCACAGCCCTCCCTCACTCAAAAGAAAGTCAAGTGCAAGTCATGTCATCATTTCTCTGATATCATGGTCTTCTTCAAAGAGGAAGGATGAACACAGACTGTGAATAGACCAAGCTGCCTGAGCTGGGAACTGGGTAACCCAGCTCATCCTCTCCCTTCTGTCTCCCTCTTCCCTTCCTTTGGGGCTTTAGGATTTACTGGCTAAATGTTTGTCCTTCCTTCCTTCCTTCCTTCCTTCCTTCCTTCCTTCCTTCCTTCCTTCCTTCCTTCCTTCCTTCCTTCCTTCCTTCCTTCCTTCTTCCTTCCTTCCTTCCTTCCTTCCTTTCTTCCTTCCTTCCTTCCTTTCTCCTTTCCTTCCTTCTTTCGTTCCTTCCCAAAACCTTAAACCCAGTGCACTCTGAAGCCCATGGGCTGGACTACTTAATGGCTGACTTAGAGTGATTATCACTAGTAGCAGTTGATTTAGTTATTTTTTCTTTTGTTCATTAAAAGGGCCATTTCCCGACTACTTTGGTCATTCAGATGAATATATGGTCACTGGACCCAGATGACTCAGGAGGAGAAAGTGAGGCTGGTATCCTTGTACAGCCCTCCCTCACTCAAAACAAAGTCAAGTGCAAGTCATGTCATCATTTCTCTGATATCACGATGTCCTTTGAAAACAAATGATGAACACACTGAAATGCATCTCTCCTGTATCTCACCTTCTCAAGGACAGGTACCTAGCCTAGACTAGAATGCCTATGAGGCCAAAAACTGAATTTCAAGCAAATTTGAGACACTGAGAACATAGTACAGTGCTCTGCAGTCATATGCACTTAGTTAAAGTCCTCCTGAATGAATGAATGATTTGATTCCCACCCTTTCGTCAGAGTAACTCATGGTGTGAATTTCAGGTCAAAAATAATGTAGGATGGGGGGAGGAGCCAAGATGGCGGAGTAGAAAGACTCACTGTACACTAGCTCCGAACCCACAGCCCATAAATTTCCTGTAAAAAAAACTCCCCGTATATTCTGGAGCAGTGCAAGCCACGCAGGAATGCAGTAGAGGAGATTTCCGTTCCAGAGAGCCCTGGAAAACCAACCCCAAAGGTCCATCATACACCAGACAGTGAAGCCCACCCCTGTGCTGCCCTGGCCGCAGCCCCAGAGGAGCAGATCCCAGCAGGCTTCAGGGACAGAACTTCTGGTGGCTGCGAAGGTCCCTCCACCCACAGGCGCTCCAGGTCAGTGAGAGAGACTTCTGGGCTGGCCAAGAGGACAGCAGGGTGTCTCCATGACTGGGGCACCCTTGGGAGGCAGCAGTGGGAGGAAGCGGTGGCCAGGGGCTCCCAGAGCAGAAAGGAGCTCTGCTCCATGACTGAAGATCTTTGCATAAAGCCCCTGAGGAAACTGAGCCTGGGAGGAGGCCCTGCCCCCACCCGAGCACCAGAATTTAAGCTCACAATGAATAGCAGCCACGCCCTCCACTGAAAGCCACGAGGCTGGGGAGCAGCATTTGAATCTCAGACCCCAAGTACTAGCTGGGTAGATCTAGGCAGGGGTGGAGAGGAATCTCAGAAGTCAAGTAACTGGCTGGGAAAATGCCCAGAAAAGGGAAGAAAAATAAGACCATAGAAAGCTGCTTTCTTGGGGAACAGATGTTTCTTCCTCCTTTCATTTCTGATGAGGAAGTACAATGCTTGCCATCAGGGAAAGACATGGAGGTTCGGGTCTCTATATCCCAGACATGCAAGGTTGATGTCTGGTGGGCTCAGGCAATGGAAGAGCTCAAAAAGGATTTTGAAAATCAAGTTAGACAGGTGGAGGAAAAACTGGGAAGAGAAATGAGAGAGATGCAAGAAAAGCATGAAAAATGGGTCAATACCTTGCTAAAGGAGACCCAAAAAAAAAATGCTCAAGAAAATAACACCTTGAAAAATAGGCTCAATCAATTGGCAAAAGAGCTTCAAAAAGCCAATGAGGAGAAGAATGCTTTCAAAAGCAGAATTAGCCAAATGGAAAAAGAGGTTCAAATGCTCACTGAAGATAATAGTTCTCTCAAAATTAGAATGGAACACATGGAGTTTAATGACTTTCTGAGAAACCAAGAAATCACAAAACAAAACCAAAAGAATGAAAAAGTAGAATATAATGTGAAATATCTCATTCGAAAAACAACTGACCTGGAAAATAGATCCAGGAGAGACAATTTAAAAATTATGGGACTACCTGAAAGCCATGACCAAAAAAAGAGCCTAGACATCATCTTTCATGAAATTATCAAGGAAAACTGCCCTGAGATTCTAGAACCAGAGGGCAAAATAAGTATTCAAGGAATCCACCGATCACCACCTGAAAGAGATCCAAAAAGAGAAACTCTTAGGAACATTGTGGCCAAATTCCAGAATTCCCAGGTCAAGGAGAAAATCTTGCAAGCAGCTACAAAGAAACAATTCCAGTATTGTGGAAATACAATCAGGATAACACAAGATCTAGCAGCTTCTACATTAAGGGATCGAAGGTGTGGAATAGGATATTCCAGAAGTCAAAGGAACTAGGACTCAAACCAAGAATCACCTACCCAGCAAAACTGAGTATAATACTTCAGGGGAAAATATGGTCTTTCAATGAAACAGAGGACTTTCAAGCATTCTTGATGAAAAGACCAGAGCTGAAAAGAAAATTTGACTTTCAAACACAAGAATGAGAAGCATGAAAAAGTAAACAGCAAAGAGAAGTCATAAGGGACTTACCAAAAGTGAACTGTTTACATTCCTACATGGAAAGACAATATTTGCAGCTCTTAAAACTTTTCAGTATCTGGGTAGTTGGTGGGACCACACACACCCACACACATACACACACACACACGTACACGCGTGCGCATGCACACACATACAGAGACAGAGAGCACAGAGTGAATTGAATAGGATGGGACCATATCTTAAAAGAAATTAAGGTAAACAGTGAGAGAGAAAGGTAGGGGGAGGAAAGAGGGTGAAAAGGAATGGAGTAAGTTATCTCTCATTCAAGAGGAAAGCAGAAGACTTTTTAGTGGAGGGAAAAAGAGGAGAGCTGAGAAAAAAAAAAAACATGAAGTTTATCCCGATCACATTCGACTAAAGGAAGGAATAAAATGCACACTCATTTTGGTATGAAAACCTATCTTATAATACAGGAAAGTGGGGGAGGAGATAAGCAGGGTGGGGGGGATAATGGAGGGGAGGGCAATGGGAGGAAGGAGCAATTTGAAGTCAACACTCTTGGGGAGGGACAGGATCAAAAGACAGAATAGAAACAATGAGGGGCAGGATAGGATGGAGGGAAATATAGTTAGTCTTACACAACACGACTATTATGGAAGTCATTTGCAAAACTACACAGATAGGGCCTATATTGAATTGCCTGCTTTCCCAAAGGGAATGGGTGGGGAGGGAGGGATGGGGAGAATTTGGAACTTAAAGTTTTAGGAACAACTGTTGAGTATTGTTCTTGCACACAACTAGGAAATAAGAAATACAGTTAATGGGGAATAGAAAGACATCTGTCCCTACAGCACAAAAGAGAAGATGGGGACAAGAGAAGGGAGGGATGATAGAAGAGAGGGCAGATTGGTGATAGGGAAAATTAGATTGCTTGGTGTATTGGGGTGGGGGGAGGGGACAAATGGGGAGAAAATTTGGAACTCAAAATTTTGTGAAAATGAATGTAAAAAGTTAAATAAATAAATTTAAAAAAATAATGGAGGATAGTGCTTTTGAAATCAATGAGGGACATAGTTTGACACCTCTGAAGCTATTTTGTGTAGGACATAACCTACATCAATTAAGTGTATGGAAAACTCCAATTCTCAATTTGATACCCAATTTCACCAAATTCACTGTTCTGAGAAAACAGAGAACATAAGTCTGATTATTAAAATAGTGGACAGAAAGAGTTTTTGCTTCCCATAAGCACCTTAATTTACTGCATCAGGGATTAGTTTCATCACTTAGGCTTAAAATCTAACCCAGTGAGCCTGCATTTCAATCAGCAATAAGGGATTTATTCAAGGTCACATTGCAAATTATTGGCAAAACCAGGAATTAAACTTCTTTTTTAATGTACTCAGGGATAAGCCAAAAAGTGAATTAATGAAATTTGCAGACAATTTAAATATTGCTCATTTTTGTGAGGTTTAAAAAAATAATATAAAAGGAGTTGGAGGAACCTGAGTCATTCCTACTTAAAAAAAATATCCACTGAAGTTTTGCTGCTATACCACATTGTGATATGGATTTCACCTTAGGTTCTATATATCTGGACGCATTTGGAGTGCCACCCTAGTGTAATCTCATGAGCAGATTAGCTAACAACACTTGTAAAAATCCACTACGAGAAGGATGGTGACTGCAGTGAGATAACCTTGTCACACAGAGAAACTCTTAATCATACTCTGCTAGGTTTTTTATAGGATTTCTGTTCTGCTCCCCAGGAGAAAGTACCCATGCCCAAGAAACAACAGATCCTTGAAAGATCATAGTCAGCAAGAAAAATAGACTACATGTGATCATTTGCAAACAATTATCTAAGATACAGGTAATCCATAAATAAATATATTTGTAAATATATGCATATATACACATATATGTATGTATATACATATATGTGCAATGTATACATATGTGGATATATGTGCATGTTTATACACATATAGTAAATGATAAAGTTGAGCTTGGGAGGCAAGAGAAAGAATGAGTATTGCCAGAAAGTAGCCCAATGCTTAAGCAGCTAGGTGACATACTGGATGTAGTATTAGACCAGGAGTTGAAAAGAGATGTTTTCAAATTGAGTCTCAGATACTTCCTCCCTAAACTGTGCAACCCTGGGCAAGTCATTAAACCTATCTGTCTCAGTTTCCTCAGCTGTACAATGGGGACCTATCTCACAGGGCAGCTGTGAGGATCAAATGAGATATTTGTAAATTAGTACAGTGCCTAACTTGAGAAACCAGGATTAAGTGCCTATTGCTTACTAAATGTTTATTCCCCTTTTCTCCTTCCTTGCCTTACTTTTCCCTTTCTCAAATAAAGTCTAAGAGCTCAAACAGAAAAAGATATTGTTGAGATATGCATACTTTTGCTTACTTAAAAACAGACATAAAGTAGAGTAAGTCACAAGTCAAGCCAGTGACATGTGTTACTCAGGTACTGATGAACAGCAATGATTCCAAGAACTCTTTGTGTTCCTGGATTCGTGATTTTGTAATAACTAAAATAACAAAAGATCAACCATGGGGTGGAAAGAAAAGAGCAAGTACAAATAGATAAACAGAAGATAGGAAAGAAAGTTTAGAATGACCTATAACAAATTGGAAAAAAGTCTTTTAGCTGGTACTTTATATGAATTAATTGTTATTTTATATTAATCAGTTAATTAATAACTAAAGGGCTCAGTTTAGGGAGGTGAATAATATAGCAATGCAATAAGGGTTAAATATCTATGTCCCATCTGAGCAGGCACTGATCTCCCATTCTTGGGCTGATTCCATTCTTAAAGCTTCTGAAGGTGAGCATGATAAACCAACATCGGCAACCAAAGAGCTAAGAAAGGTCAAAGGACAAGAGTGGGAATAACATAAGCTATTGAGGTGGCATGAACATATGAGGTGAGGAGGGATAAATGGTGACTAGAGGAGTCTTTCTTCATGATTAACACATCTAACCCTTGATTCTATTCCCATCAGTCAGTAAACATTTTTTGTGCCCTTACCACATCTAAAGTAATATTGTAGGTAAGGAACTAGTAGGGAGGGATGGAGATGGACTGGATCTGAACTGAGACTTGAAGGAAGTCAGGAAGGCTAGGAACTGAAAATGAAGGAGAGCATTTCAGGGCAGTTCTGAATTTGGAGGTGAAATGTCTTGTTTCACTAATAAAAAGGAGGCCAACGCCGTCTGTGAAGAGGTTTAAAAACTAGAGGTGGAGCCAAGATGGTGGAGGAAAAACAGGAACTCACCTGAGCGCTCCCAAATTCTCCTCCGAACAGCATTAAAAAATAACACCACAAAATGATGGAAGCAACAAAAAGACAGTGTGAAACAATTTTCCAACCCAAAACAACTTGAAAGGTCTTCAGGAAAAGTCTGCCTCACTGATGTGAAAGTGGAATAGAGTTCAAAACAGACTGTATTCCAGCAAGCTTGAAGAAGGCCTCAGGGCCTACTGAAATAACTCCAGTGACTTCTGGAGCTTTTACCCTACAGATGGTAAGGGGTCAATCAATTGATTAGAAAGAGATTACAGGGGACCTTTGCTGGCACTAGGAGTAGTACTTTGCTGTATTGACCATACACAGATGTGAGTCACAGTGTCTAAGGTAAGAAAGAGCACCAGCCGGAGTCGGAACCCTGTTCACAGTTCAAGTGTGAAAAAAATTACTTTTGTTTGCTCACAGACCAGTACAGGGCACGAAAGCAAAGATCACACTTCTCCTTAAAGCATAATAACTTGGAAGAACCAAAAACTTACAAACCCTTAGAAATAGTTCAGAAAATAGCAGCATGAAAAAGTTGAAGATTGAGACAGTGCCCACTCCATCCCAGGAGCAGAAGGCAACTTTAACATAAAATTAAAAATCAAGAAATAAAATTAAAAATGAGTAAACAAATAAAAAAAGGAACTGACCGTAGGAAATTATATGGTGGTGAGGGATATCAAAATAAAAACTCAGGAGAAGAAAATAATATCAAAACAGCTAGATGTAAGGTTTCAAAGAAAAATGCAACTTGGTCTCAAGCCCCCCAAAAAAATCCTGGGAAAGCTCACAAAGAATTTTAAAAGAGAGGTAGAGGGGAAAATAGGAAAAGAAATGAGAGTGATGCAAGAAAATTATGAAACAAGACCCAATAGCCGGCTAAAAGAGGCACAAAATATAGCAAAGAAAATGAGTGCTTAAAAAACAGAATAGGACAAATGGAAAAAGATGTACAAAAATTGCCTGAAGAGAAGTCCTTAAAAAGTAGAACTGAGCAAGTGAAAACTAATAAGTCCATGAGACATCAAGAAACAATAAAACAAAATTTTAAAAAATAAAAAATTGAAGACAATGTAAGATATTTCATTGGAAAAACAACTGACTTGAAAAATAGATCAAAGAGAGATCATTTAAAAATCATTTGACTACCTGAAAACTATGATGTAAAAAAAGAGCCTAAGCATGATAATTCAAGAAATTATAAAGGGAAATTTCTCTGATATTCTAGAACCAGAGGATAAAATAGAAACTGAAAGAACACCCTGATCATCTCCTGAAAAAGATCCCCAAATGATGACACACAGAAATATAATGTAGCCAAATTCCAGAGCTCTCAGATCAAGGTGAAAGTATTACAAGCAGCCAGAAAGAAATATCATGGAACCACAGTCAATATAACACAAGATTTAGCAGTTCCTACATGAAGGGATTGGCAGGCTTGGACTATATATTCCAGAAGACAAAGGAGCTAGAATTACAACCAAGAATAGCCTACTGAGAAAAACTGAGTGCAATCCTTCAGGGAGAAAATGGAATAGAGGATTTCCAATCATTCCTCATGAAAAGATCAGAACTAAATAGAAAATTTGGCTTTCAATTACAAAACTCAAGAGAAGCATAAAAAGGTAAAAATGATAGAGAAATCATGAGCAATTCAATAAAATTAAACTCTTTACATTCCTATATGAGATGATTCTTTTTTTCCTCTTTTGCTGTTGTTGAATAATTAATTAATTTTTAGTTTTTAACATTCATTTCCACAAGATTTTGAGTCCCAAATTTTCTCCCCAACTCTCCCCTCACCCCACCCCAAGAGGGCATGCATTCTGATTACCCCTTCTCCCAGTCTATCTTCCCTTTTGTCATCTCTCCCTTATCCTCTTCCCTTTCACTTTCTTGAAGGGCAAGGTAGATTGCTACATCTCATTACCTGAATATCTTATTTCCCAGTTCCTTGTAAAAACAATTTTTAACATTTGTTTCCAAATTCTCTCCCTTCTTCCCCCCACCACCCTCATTGAGAAAGAAAGCAATTTAATATAGGTTATATATGTAGTTAAGGAAAATACTTCCATAATAGTCATGCTGTGAAAGACTAACTATACTTCCCTCCATCCTATCCTGCCCCCTCTCCACTTAATCTATTTTCTCTTTTGACCCTTGCCTTTTCAAAAGTACTTGCTTCTGACTACCCTTTACCCAATCTGCCCTCCCTTCTATTATCCCTTTCTCTTATCTCCTTCCCCCCCCACTACATTCCTGTAGAGTAAGATATCCAATTGAATGTGCATATTCTTCCCTCCTTAAGCCAAATTTAATGAGAGGAAGGTTCACTCATCCCTTCTCACATCTCCCCTCTTTCCTTTCATTGCCAAACATTTTTCTTGCTTCTTTTCTGTGAGATAATTTACCCCATTACATATCTCCCCTTCTCTCTCCCAATATATTCCTGTCTCACTCCTTAATTTTATTTTTTAGATATCATCCCTTCATGTTCAACTCACCCTTTGCCATATCTCTCTCTCTCTCTCTCTCTCTCTCTCTCTCTCTCTCTCTCTCTCTGTCTCTCTCTCTCTCTCTCCCCCCGCCCCTCTCTCTCTCCCCTCCATCTACTCTAATACTGAGAAAGGTCTCGTGAGTTACAAATATCATCTTTCCATGGAGGAATGTTATGATTTCTCTTTCCTGTTTACCTTTTCATGCTTCTCTTGATTCTTATATTTAAAGGTCATATTTTTTATTCAGCTCTGCCCTTTTCAGAAAGAATGCTTGAAAGTACTCTGTTTCAATGAATATCTATTTTATCCCATGCAGGATTATACTCAGTTTTGCTGGGTAGGTTATTCTTGGTTTTAATCCTAGTTCCTCTGATCTCTGGGATATCATATTCTAATCCCTTCAATCCCTTAATGTAGGAGCTGCTAGATCTTGTGTTATCTTGATTGTATACTAAATTTGTTTCTTTCTGGTTGCTTGCAATATTTTTACCTTGACCTGGGAATTCTGTAATTTGACTATAATATTGCTATGAGTTTTTCTTTTGGGATCTCTTTCCAGAGGGGATCAGTGGACACTCTGGTTCTAGAATATCAGGGCATTTTTCCTTGATAATTTCTTGAAAGATGATAGCTAGGTTCTTTTTTTTTGATCATGGCTTTCAGGTAGTCCAGTAATTTTTAAATTACCTCTCCTGGATTCAGGAATCAGTGCTTTTTCCAGTGAGATATCTCACATTGTTTTCTATTTTTCCATTCTTTTGGTTCTGCTTTATAATTTTTTGATTTCTCATAAAAGTCATTAACTTCATTTGTTCCATTCTAATTTTGAAGGAATTATTTCTTTCAGTGAATTTTTTGGATCTTCTTTTCCATTTGGCCAATTCTGCATTTTAATGCATTCTTCTCCTCATTGGTTTTTTGGACTTCTTTTGCCATTTGAGTTAGTATACTTTTTAAGGTGTTATTTCTTCAGTAATTTTTTCAGTCTCCTTTAACAAGGAAACCATTTTCTTTTTTGCATCACTCAATTTCTCTTCCCAATTTTTGCATCACTCTCAATTTTCTTCCCAGTTTTTCCTCTTCTTCTCTTAATTGATTTTCAAAATTCTTCTTGAGCTTTTTTATGGTCTGTGACAAATTCATATTTTTCTTGAAGGTATTTGATAGGAACTTTGACTTCATTGCCTTCTTCTGATTGTATATTTTCCATCCATTAATAGGTCCATGCGACATGCGTCAATCACATGGAAGTTTAAAACATATGTGGTAGGAGGAGCTTGCCGAATGGGTAGAGCAGGAAGATATGGGAGCTATAGCAGAGCTGAGAGGAAGTTGATCAGACTAGTCAGAACTGTGAAGGACAGAGCAAGTAGGCAGCAGGGGCCGCAACTAGTGTGAGTGGGAGAATTCTTTTGTGATTTTGTTTAAGGGAGCTTGTTAGTGAATTTTTTAAGTGAGCTGGTTTGTGGGAAGTCTAGCAGAGGAAAGGCTTGGGGATGGTCATGTTCCCTGCATTGTTATTGTATATGGATTTCTTTGTTGCTATGATGGATTTAGCTTTCTGGTGTCTGAATAAATGTCTTTCTTCTGCCTTCTACATGAAGAGTCTGCTATATTTTGCAATTCAGAACTACACCAGCATATTCATAGTCACTGAAGGTGCTGTGAATATTGCTGTGGAAAAATAATACCCCATCACCTGTGGGCCCAGAGCTTCTCACTGCTACTGCCATTGCCACCTGCCACCACCCCCACTGCCCTGGGGCTGAGGTTAGACTTTGGACAGACCATGTGCTCCTTTTCACCCAGGTCCGACAGAGTTTCCCACAGCTTCCAGTGATTCAGTCTCCTGAGGTCTGTTCCTGCTCATTTGTGGCAGAGCAGCCTGTGCTGGAAAGTACTCTACTCCCTGTCTGTTGCAATATATTATTCCTGTCAACTTTCTTATGCTGGGCTAGAGATTTGTTTCATGCCATCATTTTGTGGGTTTTGTAGCTCTAGAATTTGTGTAGAGTCATTTTTACAGGTATTTGAAAGGTTTTGGAAGAGAGTTCAAGCAAGTCCAAGCTTTTACACCATCATCTTGAAAGAAGATGATACTTTTAACTCCTAAGAACTTTATCATTTGTCATTTGGCCAATTAGTTGGAGTATACATAGACAGAGGGCATGGATGTGAGAGAATCATGAGAGGATGTATCCAAATAAATGAAATGAAATGAAATTCGGGGGTGAGAAAGAGGGATGCCCTGGGAGAAAGAGGAAGGGATAAGTAGCAGAGGATAAATTATCTCTTATAAAAGGGAGTGAAAGAGCATTTACAGTAATAAGAGAAGAAGATGGGATTGTATGTAATAAGCAGTGATTTAATCTTACTCATCAGAGCTGGCTAAAGTAGGGAATTACATACACACTCAGTTGGGTATAGAACTCTATCTTACCCTAAAAGGAAGTCAGGGGGATTGATAGAAAGGAGGGAATATTGGAAGAGGTAGTGGTCAGAAGCAAAACATTTTTGTGAAGGTACAGGGTGAAAGGATAGAGAGAAGGATAAACATTTGAAAAAAAAGTAAGATGGAGGGAAATACACAGTAATTGAAACAGTAAATGTGAGTGGGATGAACTCACCCATAGCAAAATGGATAAAAAAACAGAATTCTAAAATATATTGTTTACAATAAACACACTTGAAGCAGATAAACAAACAGAGTACAGACAAAGGACTGGAGCAGAATCTATTTTCCCTCTACTGAAGTTACAAAAAATTAAAAAAAGCAAGGGTAGAAATCATGATCTCAGATAAAGCAAAAGCAAAAAAATAGATCTAATGAAAGAGATAAGGAGGGAAACTACATTTTTCTAAAAGGCACCACAGAGTGAAATAATTTCAATACTAAACATATATGCATAAAATGATGCAGCATCCAAATTCTTAAAGAAAAATCTTAATTACAGGAGAAAATAGTAAAACTATTTTGAGGGAGCCCTCAATTTTCCCTCTCAGAACTGGATAAATTTAACAAAATGTAAACAAGAAAGAAGTCAATGAAATAAATAGAATTTTAAAACTGTATGATGGAGCTTAGGAGAAAATTGAATGGGAATAGAAAGAAATATCCCTACATCTCAGTGGCACATAGTACCTAAACAAAAAATGACAATGTATTAGGACATAAAAACTTCCCAACCAAAGCAGAAAAGGAAATATATTAGATGTGTCATTTTCAGATCACAGTAAAATAAAAGTTACATTCAACAAAGGGTCATCAAAAACCTTGATAAAAATTAATTGGAAACTAAATAATCTAATCCTAAAGAATAAATGGGTCAAAGAATAAATCATAGAAACAATGAGTTTATTAAAGAGAATGATAATAAGACAACACACAAAAATTTATGGGATGCAGCCAAAGCAATACTTAAGGGAAATTTTATATCTCTAAACACTTATACCAATAAAATAAGCAACAGAAAAATGAATTGGGAATGCAACTAAAAAAAACTAGAAAATGAAGAGATTGTCACCCCCTCCCTCTTTAAACACTAAATTAGAATTCCTAAGAAAACCATTGAACAAATAAATAAAACTAGGAGTTTGTTTTATGATAAAAATCAATAAAATGGTTAAAACATTGTTTAATTTGACTAAGAAAAAGAAAGAAGAAACCCAAATTACCAGTATCAGAAATGAAAAGGTTAAATTTACCACCAGTGAAGAAGAAATTAAAGTAATTGTTAAGAGCTATTTTACCCAATTATATATCAATAAATCTAACAATTTAAGTAAAATGAATGAATATTTACAAAAATACATAAGTTGCCCAGATTATCAGAAGAGGAAATAGAATATTTAAATAACCCTATGTTAGAAAAACATATCAAAGAAGTCATTGATGAACTCCCTAAGAAAAAAATCACCAACCCTAAATGGATTCACAATTGAATTCTACTAAACATTTAGAAAATAATTAATTCCAATATTATGTAAATTATTTGGAAAAATAGGCAAAGAAGGAGTTTTATCAAATTCATTTTATGACACAAATTTGGTGCTGATATATAAATTGAAGAGAGCACAAAGAAAGAAAACTACAGATCAATTTTCCTATGAAAATTTATGCAAACATTTAAAATAAAATACTAACAAAGAGATTATTACTACAACAATATATCAAAAGATCATACTCTATGACGTTGGATTTATACCACAAAGGCAGGACTAGTTCTATTACAAAAAATATCAGAACAAAAATTATATGATTATCTCAGCAGATGTAGAAAAGTTTCTGATAAAATATATTCATTCCTATTAAAAAACATGAGAAAACTTAGGGGTAAATGAAATTTTCCTTAAAATGGTAAGTAGTTTCTATTTAAAACCAATAGCAAGCATTTTCTGTAATGGGAATAAGCTAGAAGTCTTTCCAATAAGACAGAAATGAAACACTATTATTAAGTACTGTTTTAGAAATTCTAGCTTTGGCAATAAGAGAAGAAAAAGAAATGAACAGATTAAGTAGGCAATGAGGAAGCAAAGTATCATCTTAACAGATTGTATGATGGTATACTTGGAGAATCCTGGAGAATTAAGTAAAAAAAAAACTAGCTGAAATAATTTACAACTTCAGCAAGGTTACAAGATATAAAATAAACCCTATTTCAGAGGATTTATGATGAAAAACCCTTTCAACCTCCAGAGAAAAAAATGATAGAGCTTGAATGCAGATTGAAGCATCCTTTTTTTTTTTTTTTTACTACTTCCTTGATTTTTCTTATTTCAGTTTTTGTTGGTTATAGTGGGTTGTTCTTTTTGTGTTTTTTTTTTATCTTTGTTTTCTTTTGCAACATTACTAATATGGAAATGATTTGCATGACTGCACAGGTGTAACCTATATCAAATTGCTTGTCTTCTCAGTGAAAGTACAGAGGATAGAAGGAAGGCGAGAATTTGAAACTCAAAATTTTTGAAAAATCTGTGTAAAAATATTTTTACATGTAATTGGAATAGAAATAATTTTTTTTTAAAAGTAGAAAGTTTTAAACATGAAATGGAAGATTTTATTTTTAGTTCTGGAGATGATAGAGTTTATTGAGTAGGGGAAGTGATGTGATTAGACCCCACACTTTAAGAAAGTAACTTTGCAGCTGAGTAGAGGACATGCTGGGGACTGGGGAGAGACTTGAAACAGAGAGAACAGTTAGAAGATGGTTATTGTAAAAATCTATGAGGTAAAGACAACCTATGCCAGTGTGGTAGCTATATGAGAAAAGACATATACAAGAAATTCGGTGAAGGATAAAAAGATAGCAGCAGATAGGATATGAGAGATGAGTACAAATATGGAGTCTCAAATGACATTGAGGTCACAAGTCTGGAGGAATATGGTGGTATGTGTCCTTGACAGCAACAGGAAAATTGGGAAGAGGGAAAAGTGGGAGAAAGATAATTCTATTCTGGATGGAACAACTTTTTCCTAACTCCAACTTAAACTTGGAGTTTAAGAAGGTGGAGCTTAAAGTAGAACTCTGAATAAATTTATCTCCTAGGCCAGTAAGATGAAGAATTGCAATACACACACATCCACATACATCTAAATTTTTATATATCTGAAAAACTTAATTCATAGTGAAATTGCCATCTTTTAAGGAGTCCCTTTGTGGTAGTGGATGGTAGTAGCAGATATCTGCACCATACAGAGGTTTTCTCATATTTGGTGAAGTGTTCAACATGAGGGTCAATATGAGATCATCATCATTTAGACCTTTATCTCAAAAAAGGTAAGGTAACTGAGCAGAGCGCCTCCTGCTGGTTATAAAGTTATTATTGGGAATTTGACATGTTTCATCTTAATATGGTATTTGTTATGAATTTTTTATTCCAAAAAAAGTACTGTATTCATAGAAGATAAACCCTAATTTCCATTTTACTTTAATAGAATGACATGCACTAGGAAACATTAAATATGAACTTTATTTGCCCTGTTAGCTAAAAGGTATACCAATTCCATCAAAAGGACAGGGGAGGTATTTTTGTTGGTTGATTTTTAAGTAAGGAGGAAATAGATTATCTAATTCTAACTTAAATAATTCATGACTTTTAGGAACAAGTTGGAGTTACAAAAATGCAAAAGATGAAGGTTGGGATGAACATTTTTTAATAGTTCAGCCTTATTCCCAGACTTAACATAATATCTGAATATAACACTCAGCATGTTTTTAGTGGTCCGTCATCAACCTTTCCTGTCTCATTTACTTTTCCACAACACACCCCAAGCAGCACACACACTCACATACACACACACACACACACACATACACATACTCACACACACATTAGGGATCATTTCTCTTAATCTTTAGTCTAGAAACCTGAGGGTAGTGGGGAGAGGAGTTCCCATGCTGGGCCTGGCATTTAAAAAACTTTCAGACTGAGTTTACATTGCCACAGCCTCTGCAAAACCTCACCTAGTGCATGGTTAGAATCTCATGGCAGCTTGAATTTCCTTTGACCATTTTTTTCCTTCTCCAGGAAATCAACAGAATTTCTAACATCATACTTTTTGGCCTAGTATTCTCAGGAAAAAAAAATCACTCTATTTTATAGAGGTTTGAAGGGATTATTGATTATATTCTTTCAATGTTCAGTTTATACTTCATTTAAGGACAAGGTACCTCTTCCAAGAGTTCCTGTATGAGTCAATCTAGTATTTCCTTTTTTAAAAGTTTCAGAAATGTAATTTGAGTTGCCATAATTTTTCCTACAGTCACACCTCATTCTTGTCATGCTCCAAGGCACACCTTGTATAACAGGCAGTCTCTTTTATAATGTCTAATATATCTGGAAGATGATGGTCCTGAAGAAATCATCTCTTCATTTCAAATGGCCATATAATACTATTCTAAGGAATCTGATGCTATCATTTTCTTCTATACATATATTTTACCACTTATCAGTAAAGAAAAATTAGAATTATAATCCTATCTACATCATTAACAAAAATATTGCTAACAAATTCACAAAATAAATTCATATTTATATTTTTGTAGTCACCAATAATCATATTTGTTTGAGATGAGGTTGTATTCCTTTCTTAAAGTCCAATTTCCATTAAGAAGAAATATATTTAAATTTACCAGTAAATAAGAATTTTGCCCTAACATTTCATAGCAAGGACCTACTTTGCTGAAGTTATTCACATATATATAGGGCCTTTTTTAAACTAGGAAATTTTTATTTTTTAAAATGACATAGTGGAGGGGTTAGTCAGTGAACATCTATTGGGTATCTTCCACCATCTTAATGGTACTAGAGCGAGTATAAAGTTGCACTTTGTAAAGTTTTCATTTTATATGAAAAAGTCAAAGAACTGCTGAAATTTGGTGAAGACAGAGGACTCATTCCCAACGCCCTTTTCTCTGTGTACTCACTGACAGAAGCAGGACCCTGCTACCAATGGGCTAACTAAACTTTTTAAAGAGTTAAGACAACCAATTCATAGGAGCACTTCTTGTAGAGCATATAGCAAAGTTGGGAAAAAGAATTTATTTCCACTCTTATCTCAGAACCCAGGCATGGTATTTTGTAGCAGAAGCAGATGACAAAGTCTAGGTGTGGAGCTGAGTCAAGTTGGTGAAAAGGATGGAACATAGTTCCTTGAATTGGGATCACTTCAAGAGGCAGACACCAAATTTAAGGATCCTACGGATTCCAGATTAGGGCTTGTGGTTCTTTTTGATGAAAGCAAAACCAAACAAACACTTAAGAAGTACCACAGGCCATGATGTCAGCTGATTCCAAAGCTGAAGATAGTGATGAGGAATCTGGGAGACCCAAGTCAGAAGGAACACAGCCAAAACATCAAAAGCAGCCTGTTAGCACTGTGATATCATAGACATGAGTGGCTTCTTCTTTTGAATTCTGTTTGTTCAGCTTTCTCAATGACACTAAATATATTTGTGTGAAAAGTTTATGAGTGGAGATGGTTTTTTGCTCATTTTTCACATGCCATATCAATAAATATTTTTGTGTTGAACTTGTTGAACTATGTCCGCTGGTTGACTAGAGCCAAGGAAAGGTAGACCAATAGGGGCTTCTGAACTAGAGAAGCATAGATCTACAGTAGATTGAATGTAGGGATTCAAAGGCTACTTGCTCCCATTCATAATTAGAATTACTAAGAGGCCCCAATTCAAAAATTTATTGATTATTTAATGATGTAGATAGGATTATGATTCTAATTTTTCTTCTCCACTAGCCAATATCCAATTCAGGTATCAATCAACTTTCACTTTCTAGAAATCATTTCTTATTAATGACTTCCCTGCCTTTTCTAATGGTCTGTGGCCACTGAGCTTTGACTAGAGGTAGGGAGGTGGATTTTTTTTCAAAAAAAAAAAAACTCTACTGTTGAAAAAAAATGAAAAGAGAATTTCTCTTTTCTTTTCACACCACTCACCAACATGCACGTTTATAGCAGATGGGAGTGGCAATTAAAGCCAGTTATAATCTTGATCCCACTGTGATGTAGGGCAGGATGGAGGATCATTTGAATATAACACTCACCATGCAGTTGCCCAAAGTCTCAAGGATAATGTAGCAGAGTCTAGACTAAAAGCAATGTCTAGATAAAGAGAAAAATGCTGTAGGGAGGTTCCTTTTTGAGATCTATTTCTGTGCTTTCCCATTTGTAAGCAATGGGAAATTCTTCTGTTGTTTTTTTTTAGCTTTGAATCATTTCTAGAGCAGGTTTCGAAAGCTGATCAGGGGAGCCAGGTAAATAAAAAGAGATTATAAGGAGCTGAACATTTGTTTGGGATTCTGATTGCAATTCCTTATTAAGGTTATGTATATATAATATTTTTAGTAATAGAGATTAGCTTATTCGACGTGCATCCCCATTGCCGAGCAAATTGCCTGGTACACGGTAGATGTTCAATAATTTCTTGCTAATTGATTGATTTATCCATTGTGTAGACAACTCCTGGGCCCAGTCATTGGTCAACCTATTCAAAGATCATGTAGAGTTAGAAGAGATTTTAGAGTTCCGTTTATCCTAACCCATTCATTTTACAGATGAGGAAACTGAGGGACAAAGAAATTAAGTAACTTGTCCAAGATCACACAAAAAGTAAATAGCATAGCTGAAATTCAGACCTAGATCATTATCTCCAAATCCATAACTCTTCCCACTCTACAACAATGCCTTAATATCTCACTATGGATGAATGATTAGAATTCAGTATATAGGGATGATTTGATTAGCTCTAACAATTGTGGAGCAGAGCCAGCCCTTTACAGTGGGCTGGGGAAAAGCATCTGACAATTAGCCTAAGAGAACAAGAAAATATGAGACCAGTGCCTTTGACCTCAGAACTGACTTTGGTCCCTGAGGGAGAAACAAAAACAGCAGCACAACCCACAAGGTATTGACCATTATTCCTCTCTCCATCTTTGAGATGGAGACTGAAGAGAGGCAGTAGGAAATCTCTCAGACTGAGAGATGCCAGTTGAGAGAAGGGTAACCTCTGGAGTCCAGAGGCTGGATCATATTATAGGAGGTTCCAAACCTGAGCTTTCTGGAAGAGTGGAAAATGTTCCTGAACCCTAATTTCTTGAAGACTGTCAGGAGATCCTAGACTGAGGCTAGAGCAGGTGGTCCCAGAGTCAGCAAAGAGGCAAATCAGTCAGCCGTGATTTAAATGGGGAAAAACCTGGACGTTGCACTCTTTTGTGGTTATTTGGATAGCGCAGGTCCTCTGTCAAGGTTGTTGTCTCTCTAACAATCGCAACTTCATTGTACTTTCAGGAGGAATCCGTATCTTTGGCTACTACAAGAAGGCTACTGGCTCTTGAGGCCCCTTAGGTAAAAGGTGACTTCACTGGAATGTGAAAGTTTGACTTTCCACCAAACCCAGTTTTGAAATGTTCACTCAGTCAATAAGCATTTATTAAGTATGTACTATTTGTCAGGAACTGTGCAAGGCAGTAAGGATACAAGCAAAATATAAAACAATCCTGACTTGCAATGAGCTTATGTTTTAATGGAGGAGACAAATATATAGATATAGACACAAAGAAAAAGATAGAGAAATAGATATAGATATGTACTTCATTACATGGAAAACATGTACTTGCTCATATAGAAATTTAAAGTTAATACATATATGTATTTGTATATGTGTGCATAGTTTATTGGATAGCTATGAGAACTATTCAATTCTTAAAATGTTTTATATATATATAATATAATATTATATATATATGATATATATAAATATTATATATATATATATAATATGAATCCTTTTAGAAAGGAGCATCCTCATACTGACTTTATTCTTATCTCTGAATCCTTAATACTTAGCACAATTTTTTGGGTAGAAATATCAGAATGGCTATTTGTGTTTTTCCTTTACTCTCAATTTTAATGACATAAAGACTTGAGGCCACTTTTCCCCATCCTCTGGTTTGCCAACACAAAAGATTTTCATTACTTTCATGCAATTGAACCTCTTCTATTTTTCCAGTAGGATTCGGAGCTTTACAACCCTTATGATTCCCTCATTGCTAGAAGAATAGAGAATTAGAATTAGCTAATAAATTAATACAATTAGGATCGTTTCAAGTCCCCTTGAAGGACTGACTCAGAGATAAATGGAGGTTGATGGATGACCTTCTTAAAGAATGCCTAGAGCAGTTCTCAATTGTTCTAAGTGGGATAGTTCATCAGATGTACCATTAGAAATTTAAATGTTGGTTTTCTCAACAGGATTAAAGAAGAAATTGCCTAAGACTTATTGAGGTTTTCTGGCACTGAGGTTTCTGTAAATTTCTTGTGAGCTAGGCTGATCCTAGGAAAATTTTTGACATGATGTATTGGAAGAAAGTAACCATCTAAAAGTTCACATCTATATTTAAAGAAGCAGATTCATATTTAGATGATATAATGAATGGCTTCCTTGCCTTCACTCAGGGTTTTTTACAGGTCTGGATAGACTAAGATTTAAAATATACCCACATTCTTCATCTCACTTTTGTGTAATGACAGACCCTGCATTGATCAGTCACATTGCAGGTATCTGATTCTTTGAGGTACACATCCTCCCATTTAAGAGAGTCTTGGCACACGGTACTGGCTCTCACTCTTAAAAATGTTGTTCAGTGGATAAAATATTTCTAAATGCACTGTTTGACTGAGATAAAAGGCATTTTGGCAGAGGATGATACTAAAAATTGGGAACCAAAGAACCCTTTGGACACCATAGCTATCAAAAAGAGTAAATCTGTTGATTATCTGTTTATGGGTCATGCATTACAAGAGCAGATACACACTGTGTACAAATATATACTGACATTGCTTTTTTTCTTTTGGTTTGTTTTCAAATTATTATTATTTCAATAATCAGGAAAGTCTGCTCAAATGAAGAGTCCAGATCTTTTCCATTTAACTGGTTCAGTTCCTGCATTGTACATCTTTACTAGATTTAATTGAAAGGTTATGAAGTTGTTATGCCACATGTTTGTTGTACCTCTATCAGTCTCCAGAAATCCTAACGGAAACTCAGCAAGTCTCATAGACAGCATGACCTAGAGTGTTAGGTAACTAGACAGCATGACCTAGAGTGTTAGGTAACTCACTCTCTATTCTAGTTTCTCACAGTTTCTATCCCTTTATGGACTTAAGCTCCTTGCAATGAAGCTTTCCCTCTGGGTGAGGATTAGCCTCTCTCTTTCCCATCTCCTAAAATCAGCAAGGAACCCTTCCTTAAATTTATGGTAGAGTCTTTAAAAGGGTTTTTGATTTTTTTAATTGCTTCTTTTCCTAAGTCCTAAAAGCCACCCTCCCCCCACCTGCCATTTTAGCATGGGTTCTTAAAAGTTATGCCAGCAGAATGCAAACATGAGCTGGGTCAACCAAGGTGGATAGGTTTCACATAGGGCTCAGGGACTGGCTTTATGCCTGCCACCTGCAGACTTCACAGGCTAATCTCTGGGCAGCTGATCCATCACCAAAGAATGACCATAATTGTTTGTTGTCTCTACCATTAGAATGGCAGCTCATTGAGAGTAGGAATTCTAATATTTTTTGGTTTTTAAATCTACA
This sequence comes from Bettongia penicillata ogilbyi, assembly GCA_023548195.1. NCBI lineage: Eukaryota > Metazoa > Chordata > Mammalia > Diprotodontia > Potoroidae > Bettongia > Bettongia penicillata. The sequence continues at coordinate 865,961 of JAJHZJ010000425.1, forward strand.
GAATTTGGCTGAATGCCTGGTACACAATGAATGTTTAATAAATGCTTGTTGACTTGACCAATAAGTGATGTAGTTTCTTTGTTTTGGGGGGGTTTTTTGGCCACAACAATTCTCAATGAATATATAATAATGTGCAGATGAACTGTGATCTGTGTTGGTTGAAGGACAATTCACTTCCAATCAAATCACAGATCCCTGGAATGTTGAAGCAAATATTTGCCACTTTAAGGAAATACACAAGAGTTTAGAATGGAGGGCAAGATTATGTGCAACAGATATTTCAAAAGCTCACCCTGGGGTGGAGTCAAGATGGCGAAGTAGAAAGACTCACATATGCTAGCTCCGAACCAACAGCCCATGGATTTAATGTAAGAAGAGCTCCCCACAAGTTCTGGATCACTGCAGGGTGTGCAGAAACACAGTGGAAGAGATTTCCGTTCCAGAGAGCCCTGGAGAGCAGTCCCCAGGGTCCATTGCACCCCGGAAAGCGGAGCCCACCCCAGCACGGCCCCACGCGGCCGAGAGAAGCAGATCCGAGCAGGCTTCAGGAACGGAATCTCCGGTGGCCGGGAAGGTCCCTCCACCCACAGACGCTACAGGTCAGTGAGAGAGACGTCTGGGCTGGCCGAGAGGGGAGTGGGGTGTCTCCATGACTCGGGCCCCCTCAGGAGGAAGTGGGGGAGACAGAGGCAGGGGCAGGAAGTGGCAGAGGAAGGGGCAGCAGCAGAGGCAGCAGTGGCAGCCTGGGACTCCCCAAGCAGCAGGCAGAACTTCAGGTCTCTACATAAACCCCCTGAGGGAGCTGAGCCTGGGAGGCGGCCCTGCCCCCACCCACTCCATCACTGAAGGTCTCTGCATAAAGCCCTTGAGGGAGCTGAGCCTGGGAGGTGGCCCTGCCCCCACCTGAGCACCAGAACTTAAGCTCACATTGAATAGCAGCCGTGCCTGCCGCGGAAAGCCCATTTGAATCTCAGATTCAAGCTAGCTGGGCAGATCTAGGCGAGGGTGGACAAGAATCTCAGAAGTCAAGTAACTGGCTGGGAAAATGCCCAGAAAAGGGAAGAAAAATAAGACTATAGAGAGCTTCTTTGAGCAGGTGCAAATGTTCCCGCCTTTCGGTTCTGATGATGAGGAAATATTCTTGCCATCAGGGAAAGACATGGAGGGCAGGGCCTCTGTATCCCAGACATCGCAGGGGGATGTCGGGTGGGCTCAGGCCTTGGAAGAGCTCAAAAAGGATTTTGAAAAGCAAGTTAGACAGGTGGAGGAAAAACTGGGAAGAGAAATGAGAGAGATGCAAGAAAAGCATGAAAAATGGGTCAATACCTTGCTAAAGGAGACCCAAAAAAATGCTGAAGAAAATAACACCTTGAAAAATAGGCTCACTCAATTGGCAAAAGAGGTTCAAAAAGCCAATGAGGAGAAGAATGCTTTCAAAAGCAGAATTAGCCAAATGGAAAAAGAGGTTCAAAAGTTCACTGAAGGGAATAGTTCTCTCAAAATTAGAATGGAACAGATGGAGTCTAATGTCTTTCTGAGAAACCAAGAAATCACAAAACAAAACCAAAAGAATGAAAAAATGGAAGACAATGTGAAATATCTCATGGGAAAAACAACTGACCTGGAAAATAGATCCAGGAGAGACAATTTTAAAATTATGGGACTACCTGAAAGTCATGATCAAAAAACGAGCCTAGACATCATCTTCCATGAAATTATCGAGGAAAACTGCCCTGACATTCTACAACCAGAGGGCAAAATAAGTATTGAAAGAATCCATCGATCACCACCTGAAAGAGATCCAAAAAGAGAAACTCCTAGGAACATTGTGGCCAAATTCCAAAATTCCCAGGTGAATGAGAAAATCTTGCAAGCAGCTAGAAAGAAACAATTCCAGTATTGTGGAAATACAATCAGGATAACACAAGATCTACCAACTTCTACATTAAGGGATCGAAGGTGTGGAATAGGATATTCCAGAAGTCAAAGGAACTAGGACTCAAACAAGAATCACCTACCCAGCAAAACTGAGTATAATACTTCAGGGGAAAATATGGTCTTTCAATGAAACAGAGGACTTTCAAGCATTCTTGATGAAAAGACCAGAGCTGAAAAGAAAATTTGACTTTCAAACACAAGACTGAGAAGAAGCATGAAAAAGTAAACAGCAAGGAGAAGTCATAAGGGACTTACCAAAAGTGAACTGTTTACATTCCTACATGGAAAGACAATATTTGTAACTCTTAAAACTTTTCAGTATCTGGGTAGTTGGTGGGATCACCCACACACATACACACACACACGTACATGTGTGCATGCACACACACATATACACATGCACGCACATACAGAGACAGAGAGCACAGAGTGAATTGAATAGGATGGGACCATATCTTAAAAGAAATTAAGGTAAATAGTGAGAGAGAAAGGTAGGGGAGGAAAGAGGGTGAAATGGAATGGGGTAAATTATATGTCATTTAAGAGGCAAGCAGGAGACTTTTTAGTGGAGGGAAAAAGAGGAGAGCTGAGAAAAAAACCAAGAAGTTTACCCTCATCACATTTGACTAAAGGAAGGAATAAAATGCACACTCATTTTGGTATGAAAACCTATCTTACAGTACAGGAAAGTGGGGGAGAAGGAGATAAGCAAGGGGGAGGATGATGGAAGGGAGGGCAATGGGAGGAGGGAGCAATTTGAAGTCAACACTCTTGGGGAGGGACAGGAGCAAAAGACAGAATAGAAACAATGAGGGGCAGGATAACATGGAGGGTAATTCAGTTAGTCTTACACAACACGACTATTATGGAAGTCATTTGCAAAACTACACAGATAGGGCCTATATTGAATTGCCTGCCTTCCCAAAGGGAATGGGTGGGGAGGGAGGGATGGGGAGAATTTGGAACTCAAAGTTTTAGGAACAACTGTTGAGTATTGTTCTTGCTACTAGGAAATAAGACATACAGTTCATGAGGAATAGAAAGTCATCTGGCCCTGCAGGACAAAAGAAGATGGGGACAAGAGAAGGGAGGTATGATAGAAGAGAGGGCAGATTGGAGATAGGGAAAATTAGATTGCTTGGTGTATTGGGGTGCGGGGAGGGGATAAAAGGGGAGAAAATTTGGAACACAAAATTTTTTCTAAATGAATGTAAAAAGTTAAATAAATAACTTTTTATTAAAAAAAAAAAAAAAGCTCACCCTGGCCTAACATGCAAAGATACAAGGGACCTAAGTAGAAATCTTTCTTAGTTATCTTCTTATGCCAAAGCCAGGACTTTATCTGCCCCACTGCTCCAAAATCTTCCTTTACCTTAAGCCATCCCATAAGGACCTTATAGTTTTTTTTGTCACTTTTAGTCTTGATGGCCATGGATGCAGTTACGGTACTATCTTCACTCTTGGTCCCTTGGACAATAAAAAAGACTTCTCTCTATGTAGCCTCCAAAAATTATTCCCACTGAGTTTATGCCATACTGTACTGATCCAGCAGTTGACTCTTCTACACTTCTGGAAGTCTGAATGGCTTTCATCTTAAAAAGTCCTAACAAATACCTATGATTCATTTCTCACAATTCATTTCGATTTTGTCCAATCAAATCCATCATGCAGGTGTTAAGATCAGTTCTTATTTTAAAGTAAAGCTTGTTTTGTTCTTAAGAGTGATCCACTTGGTATGTGGCCATGATTCCTGGTGGTCTCCTTTCATGACCCTACCTTTCTTATTCTGCTTGTTGCATGTGCTTCTTTTTCTGATTAAAGCCCATGACCCTTGTTTGTACTCTTCTATAAATTCCTGTCTTTGGAATCTCCTCGGATCTCAGTACATTGGCACAAAGGAAACAAGTTCTATCATCAGTGGATGAGTATTTTATGGGTAATCATTGCTGCCCACTTCTCTAGGTTCTCATTTTCAAGGTTCCTTTATGCTTCAAGGGTTTATTTTTCCAGAACCCCTTTCATTACAGGTTTACAGCAGGAAAAAAATACATTTCAGATAACCATTACTAAGACACAATTTCCTCCTACCAGTAAAGGTAACATAAAAGTATAACAGGAGTTAATGAGGCTTTTGAAAATGGTATTGGGAATTTTTTTTTTTTGATGAGGGACAGGGAAACCTTTTAGCTTTTCCAATCTTTGGATCACACTTGCTTATAATAATACATACAACCGGAAGAAAATAATTATAGTACATATAGAGGCACTTTTGTGAAGAACTCCCATTATCTTGTTCATCTTGATAATCCTATGTATTGAAAGAGGTACAGATAATAATGGTTGTTTCCTCTTCTTATAATAGAAGAGACAAATGTAAACAGAGATAGATTACTACACCAACATTGAACAAATAATGTAAAGTCAATTGCTAGAAAGAACTCTGTCCCTGTTCTCTCATTCCTGTATTTTTTGTCTCCACAAATGTTTTAGGAGAGTCGGGGAAACAATATAAGGTCAGTCACTGAATGTGGATAAATAGGTGCCCGTGTGGGTATGTGCTCCTCTTAATAAAGTTGTTACAGCACAGTTTACTCTAGGTAAAGCTGTGGCAGCTTTGACTAAAATTAATACCGAACATGAGGACCAAATGCTTGGTAATAATTGCCTAGAATCTAAGAAGTAGTTTCTTTTTAACCACTGGATACAGTGTTTGTCTGAAAGAAAAGATCTAGAATCTTGCCTCTGGCACTAACTTGCTATAAGGCCCTGCATTAGTCTCAATTTCTGTCATCATCCGTTTCTTCCTCTGTAAGATTGGGATAATATAATTACACCTACCAAAAATGATTATTGTGAAAATCAAATTAAAATATAAGCTTCTTGAAGGGAGAGATTTTTTTTTTTTTGCTTTTGTATGGCTTCTCCAGCCGTAGCTCTGTGCCTAGTACTTCCTGTGTACTTAAAAAAATTGCTAATTGATTAATAGTGTATGTAAAGGACTTTCAGAACCTTAGGACACCACATAAATATGAAGTAATCATGTTATTATTATCCGAAGCAAATTACTTGAGCAACGTAAGTCACTATGGAGAACCTAGACTGAAAAAAACAAAACAAAACATACTTATTCTAAGTTCGGAAACAGTTCTTGCATGCTCCAACCAATCTCTCAGACATGTTTTATTTAGTCTTCTATGGATATTTTCATTGGACACCACTGTAGACATGCAAATGCAATGACCTTTGCTTTGTTAATGATAACAGACTTTATGATGTGGAAGGCCATCAGAAGACAGAAAGAGGAGGAGGCAGATGAAGGAAGGGAAAGACGGAGGAGAGAGGAATGGGGGTGTCCGAGAGAGGTGAGACAAGGACACTGCACAGAGCTGACTGCTTCATTAGTAGAATCTGGAAGGATGCCAACACATTCCAAAGCACTGTGCTTGCCTTAGGATCTCCTCTGTGTTGCTCCCTGCCCCCCTCTCCTTTCTCTTAGTTAAAAAGGAGGCATATAATGTCATCTTTCACACCACAGTGCACCCTTTTCCCTTTGGAGGGCATGTATGCTGAAATGAAAACTCTGTTCATATTTCCTTTCTCTAAGGCGACCAGAGAGTAACTTTCCATGTAGCCATCAACCCTGTTTCTCAGAGTTCTTGCTTCATTTCCTGCTTCTCTTTCTTGCTTACTCCAAGCTTATTTCTTCCTTTTGTATTACACAAAATTTAAGAATTCAGTTGGTTAGCTCTAGAGGATATTATTATTTCAGATAGTTCTTGAAATCTACCCCCCCAACTCCATGCCACTCTCAACCAACACCCATTTTCTTTCTCTACAAGTCTAGTTTGTTAATGGTGTCTCTGAGTGCCATCTGTGTACCTAACTTCTGTATGCATATCCTGTTTTATTACAAGAAAAACATTGCCATTGAATAGAACTGATAGTCTATTTTTCTTTTCTTGTCCCTTAAGTCAGTCTCTCTCTCTCTCTCTCTCTCTCTCTCTCTCTCTCTCTCTCTCTCTCTCTCTCTCTCTCTCTCTCTCTCTCTCTCGTTTCCCACAGCAAAATATTGCCTCCATGACTCCATAAGTCCATGTTGGCGGGGCTCCCTGTTTGTGGTGCAGGTGTGCCGGAGACCTCCTCGTGTCGTCGCCACAGCAACCCGCCTGTCTAATCTGCTGCATATAAAAAGAAGAAACAGAAAGAGAAAAGCCATCCACCCCCTTCTGCTCCATCCATGAGTCCAAAAGAAGGATATCGTCTCTAAGCATTCCACATAATCCCCCAGCCATCGCCCAGGCAACAGTCACAAGGAACTGGCGGGCCCTGTGGAGAGAAAGCAGTCCCTGTCTCAACTTCATACCTCCTCCTTCTCCTCTCTTCTACCTCTTCTTTTTCTCCTAATGGCCCCTAAATTCTTCCTCCCACCCCAACAGCCAACTTCTATTCCCTCCTCCTTTTCTATCTCACCCATTGGGGTCATAGACCACAAATATATTTCATCACTTTTGACTCCTAGTAGTATCAAGAAGAAAAGAAAAGAAAAATCAGAAAGAAAGAGGAAATTTCAAAGAGATTTCCATCTCCTGTCACCTTTCAGATGAGCTATGTGTTGCTACAAGTGTGTTTATGTGCTAGAAAGAAAGGACCAAACAGAGAATTCTTCTTATCAAAGCTAGTAGTTTAAAAAGCAGTCCCTTGCAGTTTCAGTTATGACAGCTGTTTCTGGGATATGAAGAGGTTTTTCAGAGCTGTGGGCTCTCTATCCCCTGTATCCAGCAGTGAAAGCTCTCATTTGTCTTCCCACCATCATGTTGATGCAGCTGGCTTGACACTGCTTACCTCAGCATTTTTTTTGGTTGGGGGGGGTTGAAAGACAGAAGGCTTCCTTGTGATCCCAGGCTTTTCCTATCAAATGACACTCAGGCAATGGTTCTGGTGACTTATTTACTGGCACTGGACCAGTAAAAACAAAAATGAACGTTCACAACTAATAAATCCTTGAGCCTAGATAGCTACAGCAACCGTGGTAGGATTACATCAAAATGTTAAAACTGATACCAAAAGGTTCTCTGGGAATATGGAACCTAATAAGTCAGAAGCAAGAGAAGGGGGTGGAGAGAGAAAGGGAACAGAGAGGAAACTCTTTGTTAGTGATCCTATATCTTGAGCAATTCCAATAGGTTTGAACTTGAGTCATGTGGCATATTTTATTTTTGGAGGGGGGAGACTTACATCATTGGAACCTGAGATTGCTAAAGTAACCACTGTCTCATCCATAACTATAAAGTCACACCAATTCACAGAATATGCTGAGGGATGCCAGCTTTCCCAGTAGTAGATAGGGTGACTGGAGAAAGAAACCATGACTTTCTCAGCTGTACTGAAAGATACTATTTTTACCAAGGACAAGAGGTCAAGAATGTTTAGCAAACAAAAATGTATGACATTCACTACTGGATACTTCATGAAGGGCCATTCCCTACCCATGGTTCCCTTAATGAAAATTAATACATCTCCTATAGACTAGGATGATCACAAAAGCTTCTGTGGTATTGATCTATTGATTTTTCCTAATACTTGAACATAGTCAAAGCATAATCATGAAACACAAAAGCACCATCAGAAAACCTTTAAACTTTACCAAAAGCAAAGATAATATTCAGTGGTTTTGGGGAAGGGGAAGAGAAGCTACTGTCCATTTTTTTGACCAAAGTTGGTTGTTTTTACTCAAATGATTGCTTGCAATACAAAGCAGCTACATGTCCTGTGATGATCCAATAAACATTTTCAAATTTGGCAGGTAGATAGCTGAACCCATACACAAGGGATTCAACCTTTCTAGCTAAGGCCGTATTGAGAAAATAGCAAGAATTCACTTGAAAAGTGTGTGGATGAAAGGGAAAAATATTATGAATCGTTCAGCTAATTGGCCCACAAAACCTGACACTGGATATTGAAGAACAGCATTATTTGTTAGCTGCCAAAGTGAAATATCCTTTTTTTAAACCACAATTTAGTCATGATAACTGTGACAAAATGAAGAAACAATTAAATTACTTAATAGGGGAAAGGATCATAGAATTATGGGTTCGAGACCTCTAGGTGACTTTAGAGAACATTGAGTCAATCAACAAAACTTTTGTTAAAGACCTGCTATAGGTCAGTCCCTGTGCAATAGTAGCAGCTAGAGATAGAAACACAAGAATGAAACCATCCCTGCTCTCAAGGAATTTTCATTCTACTTGGGGGGACAATTTTTGGATTCATGCTTATATATAGAATAAATACAAAAGAAATGCAAGGTAATTACAGGAAAAGGGTGATAATAGTTGGAGGAATCAGGAAAGGCTTCAATTACAAGGTCGACTTTGAGGTGAATGTTAAAGTCAGGGATTCTATGAGGTACAGATGAGGAGAAGATCATTTCAGATATGGGGAGAGACCACCACAAAGGCATGGATACGGAAGATGGAATGTCATGTGTGAGAAACAGCAAAAAGGTCAATTTGACGAGATTGCAGAATGTGGAAACTAGAGTATAATGAGGTAGGAAATGAGAGTTGGAGTCATGATGGAAGTGTTTTAAAAGCCAAAAAAAAAGAAGAATTTGTTTTTTCTCTGAAAAGAAATAAGGAACTATTGGAATTTATTAGAGAGAGAGAGATGCCATGGCTTGACCTATACTTTAAAAAAGATCAAATTTCACCTTGCTAACTTTGTGGAAGATGGATTGAAAGGGGGAAAGAATTGAAGCAAGGCAACCAATTAAGAGGACCACACAATAGTTTAGGTAAAAAGTAATGAGGACCTGAACTAAGGTAGTGGCTATCTGAATACAGAGAGAGGACATATATGAGAGATATTGTAGGGTTAGAGATGGTGAAATTTGACAAGTGATTGAATATTTGGATAAGGAAGAATATGAAGTCAAAAATAATGCCAAATTTGGAGCTACTTTCAACAAAAATAGGGCAGTTTGGCACAAGGATGGAGTTTAGGAGGAAAGATAACGAATTCTGCTTTAGACATACTGAGTTTTAAGAAGTCGATGTGACATTCATTTTGAAACATCCAATAAGCATGTGCAATGCACCACTGGAACTTAAGACAGAGATTAGCGTTCATTACATAAATCTAGGCGTCATCTACATAAAGACAACATTTGAATCCATAGTAATTGTTGGCTTCACCAAGTGAGAATGTAGATAAAAGACAGCTTGGAATATAACCTTAGGGTATATCCACAACTAGGGAGTATGATATGGATGAACCTACAAATGAAATTAACAAAGAATAGTCATTCAGGCAGAATGGAACTAGATAGAATATGATTTTAAAAAATATATCAGAGACAGTAGCCTGGAGGAAATAGTGTTCAACGCTATCACATGTTAGAGAGAGGGCAAAAATGAAGAGGACTGAGAAAAATCACAAAAAGTTGACAATTAAGAAATCATTGTACCATTCTCCAGTAGATAAGTAATTAAAGGATATGAATAGCCAGATTTCAAAAAAAAAATTTATAAAATATAAACAATCACATGAAAAAATACTACAAATTGCTCATCATAAGATAAATGCAAATTAAAACATGCATTGCTGGTGAATCTGCTAATTTTCAGTATGCCTATTCTGGAAAATAATATGAAAGTATAAAAATAAAATGGTTAAAATGTCCATACCACTTGACCGAGAACTTTCAAAGCCAGGCATATGCCCCAAGGAGATAATTCATAAAAAAAAGCAAGTCTCCACTTTCAACAAAAATCTTTATAGAAATACTTTTGGTGTCAGCAAAGAACTGGAAACAAAGTAGGTACCCATAAATCAGGTAATGGCTAAACAAATTATGGTTTGTTAACCATATAATAATATTATAATAAATTATAGTTATATATATATATATAACAATATGACTGTGCTATAAGAAATTACAAATATTAGAAATATGGAGAAGCATGGTCATATGAATTGATGCAAAATGAAATAAAAGGAGCCCCAAACCCTTCAATAAATACAATGTAAAATCAAAAGAATAACCACAAAACAAAGAGTCAGTTTGACCTCAAAAAAAGAGATATGAATGATACCTCCCTCCACATATTTGCAGAGGTTGACCTTCTGTAGCTGTGGAACACTGCATGGATTAACATTTTTTTGTAATTGACATATTTCTATATTGACGTGACAAAATATTGACTTTTTTCTTTAGTGTTGCAGATATTTTGAAATCTTTCTCTTTTTCTTTTTCCTCAAAAAAATTATTTCTTGTAAGTGATGGGTCTCTGGGAAAGAGTAAGGGAAGGAAATAGGGACATTTAGGCAATGTGAAAACAAAAAGTATAGATAAAAATTATTTCTTAAAAAAAATTATTGGTAAATGGTGGAGGGAGTTGTTTCAGTAGAATGATGACTTCAGAAACCATGTTTTCTGTCATTTTGTAGATGTGAAAACTGAGACCCAGCTAAGGGAAATGACTGGCTGAAGTTCACCAGCTACTAGTAACCGATTATAGGACATAAAATCCAGTGCTCTTTACCTGTAGAGAGGTTACTTTCTCTTTGCAACATCATGTGATTTGGACCCAGATACTCACTGAGCATGTTAAAAAAAATACAATTAGGAGAAATTAATTGATCCTTTTCCTATTTAAAACATGTGAACAAAAGACACTCTTTTGTGGCACATAGACATTTAATAAATGTTTATTGAATAAAATCTAATATTGGCACCATATAAAACATTATATTATTCAACACAAAATTATTGTTTTAGCCATATAAGAAAAGAAGGACATAACATAAGTTAAATATCTCAGGAGTGATTCTGCTTGTTTAAGGAATCCATTCATAAGCTCAGGACTAGTGCCTCCAGTTCTTTCATGAGTTCTAAGATGGGTAGTTTCATTTCTCTTTTCCCTGAACTAGGAATATTGTTTATAACTATTATATCCTAGGAAATTGCTTGTATTTGCTTTAAAACATTTCAAGATAAAAATAATGTGTATGTACAACCACCTATGACATGCAACTCTTTCATAGAATCATAAGAACCTTATGGGTTATAAGAAGTTCCAAGCACAAATTGACTTTATTAAAAGTTTGAATATTCTTGAGAAAACAGCATTGACAGAAAGTTCATTCCCCTTTGCTTGAGCACCTGGTGAAGGGAGCCACATCACCTTCCAAGACAGTCTATTCTATTTGTAGATAGCTCTCATTGTTAGGAAGGTTTGTTCTCTGATAACCTGGTATATAGTTCCCTGTAACCTCTGTCAATTGATCTTATTTGAGTTCCCAGGAATTACACAGAATATGTCTAATCCACATTCCACGTGATAATCCTTCAAATATTTGAAGACAGCTATCATATATCATTCATTCATTCAATAAATATCAGAGAAGGTGCTGTGTAAGGCAAGATGAGCAAATTTCAATACTCCACCCAAGAGTTCACATGGACATTTTGTGTCCAACCTGTGGGAGACCTTTCCAAGTTCATATTAGTTTGATCAGCTGCTGTTGGACGCACTGTAACTTGACTTAGTGATGTCATTTTGGCCCTCTTTGAGAACAAAAGATAGCGACCAGTTTAAGCATCAACCAAACAAAATGTACTGTACTAGACCCTGACATTGAGACAAACACAAAAGGAATTACAGTCCCAATCCATAATATATAAATACTTTATAAAGTATTTATATATAAATATATATTTAATATATATTTATATATAAATATAATTATTTATATTATATATAATATATATTATAAATAATATATTAAATATATAATATATTTAATATATATAAATATAATATATTAAATATATAAATACTTTATAATCTGGTAAATTTTCTCTTCTTTTCACTATAAACTTGTCAAGGTCCTTCAAACCATTCCATGTATGAACTGGTTTTTTTTAGTCTTTTCTCTATACTGCAAACCTTTCTCTGTACTCATTCTAGTGAGTCAATGTTTCCTTTAACATCTAGCAACTAGAATTCAGCATCCTTCAGCTGTGTCTGACCGCTGTAGATCACATCTGGTTTTTGGAGGGCAAGGGAGAAACCATATCACACTCTTACTAACATTTAGCTTGAACTTTTTATTTCATGGGAACAGCTATTAAGCTGTAACTCTGCTTTCCTGAAGTTAGTCAGTGAATTATTTTTAATTTAAATTCAGGACTCTACATTTATTTATTTCTATTAAATTTCCTTTTAATAGTTTAAAGTTATCATTCTAGTCTAACAAGGCCTTTGTGGATTCTTATTTAGTTATCCATCCAACTTATTAACCATCCCTCTCAGCTTCATGTGATTGGCAAGTTTGATAACTTCATCTATGCTTTCATTCAAATTACTTATAAAAACAACTAAGGTTGAAGATAAAACTCTCAAGACAACCACAGGCGGCCTCCTTCCAAGTTAAATTTATCCATTAAAAACCACAAAGGACCACCCTCTAAGTTGAAATTTATCCATTAATAACCTCCCTCCAGGTTGACAATGACCCATTTAAAACCTCTTTTGGGGGTATGGTAATTCAAGAAATTTTTACCCCTAATGATACTATTATCCCAACCTCATCTATCCATCCTGCTCTGCAAGATATTATGAAAGACTTTACCAAATACCCTCATTAAATTTTAACAAATTATATCTAAAACATTCCCTCAGATCTACCAGTCTTATAGTTATTTCTTAAAGGAAAAGAAAATAAGGGTTGCTTGGCATAACTTGTTCTAAGCAATGTTCTAGTGCTCATAAACTATGCATTTAATAATTGATCCGTTCTAAAATTTTGCCAAGATCAATATAGCATCAAATAATCATCAATTTAGATGTGGAAGGGAAAGATGTGGAAGAAAGATTCTCTGATCCAATCCTTTCTTTACACAGATGAAGGAACTTAGTTCAGGAAGTTTAAGAGTATTGTTCATTTAGGTAGAATAAAAGTTTGAACCCAGGTCATCTGACTCGAAAGTTAATGTTTTATCTATATACTATACTGCCTACTCAGTCTATAGTCTGCAAAATGAACATTTGAAAATTAGCATAACATTTGCTCTATAGCCTTCTGGTATTTTTAAAAATTTTCCATTACTCAAAGATTGGTGCTGAAAAGTATAAACTTGGCTTGACCTTCATATTGGATCTTGATGGTGGCCACAGTGGTTGAAATGATGGGACTGGAGCAAGATCTGGGTTTTAATCTTACTTCCAATATTAGCTGTATGATCATAAGCAAGTCATTTAAACTCTGAGTTCCCACTTTTTTCTCTTTAGAGAGAATAATGCCTATAAAAATCTACTTTAAAAAGGTTATTATGAGCTTCAGATAAAATAGTCTACATCATGAGGTATATAACTATGTTTAAGTGTTACATAAATTTCAGCTATTGCTATGTTGTGGTACTATTTTTATACTTGGGCTACACCTTGGTATTCTTTAGTTAAGTGTCCTTCCTTCAGTCCAGTTCCACTGGACTAGATTTCATCCAATCTTAATTTAAAAAAACCTTTAACAAGTATTTACTGTGCTTGTCATTTCTACGAACTTTTCAAAATCTTCTTTTTCCAAGTCTAAGGCTCCCTTTCTTAATTATCATCTAAGATGATTTATCACTTTCTGCCAGTTTTGTTTGCTTTGTCTTCACCACTTGATTCCTTGTTATTTTTCAAAATTAGTTCCAAAAAAGTAGTTCCTCTTTAAAAATTTCTTCTGCCCTAGGGTCCAGAGCCAAGATGGCAGAGTACAGACAGCAACCCTGTTGAACTCTCGCAACATTCCTCTCTAAATAACTTTAAAATAACTCCTCAAATCAAATTTTGGATTGGCAGAGCCAACAACAGGTTAGAGTGAGACATGTATTTTTCCTATCCAAGACCATAAACTGTAGCTCTTTCTGAGGTCTCCAGTCTTCTGTATCATCTCATTATCATGTCCTCTCATTAGCGTGCTCCAATGTCATCGCAGTTTTCTCTTTTCTGGCTATGGTAACCTCATTAGCTCCTATAAATTCAATTAACATCTCTACGCAGATGACTCTCAAACCTACATTCTCAGCCCTCATTGCTCTCTGCCCCAGTCCTACATAGTCAGCTAACTGCTGGACATTACCTCAGAATGTTCCTTAGGCGTCTCCAATTCATCCGGTGCAAAAGAATTATTTTGCATTTGAATTCATCTATTTAAATGTTTATCATTGTAAAGCAAACTTAATCCCTTGAGCTGCTGTTTAGCATAACTTTTTTAAATCATTCAAGAAAAACTGGGGACATGTCAATACATCTCTTTTTCTCATCTTTTAATTTCTGTTGTTGTTTTGGAGATCATCTCAACATAATCACCTCATGTGTAACCCTAGACAAGGCACTTTAACCGTTTGTCTCAGTATCCTTATCTGTAAAATGAACTGGAGAAGGAAATGGCAAACCACTCCAATAAACTGGTCAAGAACAATTGACAAGACTGAAAATAACTGAACAGGTGAACACCATAGGTAATGAAATAACATCAGAGTTTTACCGCAATTTTCTTTGATAAAGGCCTCATTTCTCAAATATATAGGCAAGTGAGTCAAATTTATAAAAATAAGAGTTATTCCCCAGTTAATAAAGGAAAGTTTTCAGAAGAAGAAATCAAAGTTATCTATAGTCAGATGAAAAGATACCCTAAATCACTATTGATTATAGAAATGCCCATTAAAATTACTCTAAGACACCATCTCACACCTATCAAAAATGACAAGCACCAGAGGGAAGGTAAGTACACTGAAGCACTGTTAGTAGAGTTTTGAACTGGTCCTACCATTCTGCAGAAGAAAGGGCCATAAAATTTTGCATAACCTTTGTCCCAGTAAAACCACTACTCAGTCTACACCCCAAAGAGATCAAAGAAAAACAAAAGAGGCCTATATGTACAAAAATATTTATAATATCTCTTTTTGTGGAGGTAAGGAATTGGAAATTGAGAGAATATTCAGTGAACAAGTTGTGGCATATGATTATGAGGGAGTAATATTGTGTTATCAGAAATGATGAGAGGGTGGTTTTGAAAAAACCATGGTGAGATCTATCTGAACTGATACAAAGTGAAGTGAGAAGAACTGGGAGATCATTGTGCATGGTAACAGCAATGTTGTAAAGGTGATCCATTGTGAAAGATTTGATTAGACTGATCAATACCATGTGATTCAAGAAATTCTAAAGGACTCATGATGAAAAATTGTTATCCACCTCAAGAGAGAGAACTGATGAATTCTGAATATAAATTGAAGTACAATTTTCTCATTTTTTTTTTTGCTTTTTTGTGATAGGGCTAGTATGGAAATGTGTTTTGCATGATTTCACATGTACAAATGATATAATTTTATTTGACTTCTCTGTGTGTACTGAAGGGGTAGGAGGGAGAGAGAATTGAAATTCAAAATTTGTAAAAAACAATGTTAAAAAATAAATAAGAAATAAATTTTTTAAAGGATAAAAAAATCTTTCTCAAAGGAGAAATGGTAAGATAAACCAAGAAGTTACCATATCCTCTACTTTAAATGAAGTATAGTTTCCAGCAGGTTACTGTTTAGGCAAAATTCCGCACTATTACAATGGTGTAGCTTGCTTCTGGATAAGTTTTGTTATCTTGATCTAAAAATTATCATCCATATCCACCAGCTGTCTTGGTATTCTGTATTATAGTCCCATAACAATGTCACTTCTATTTCTTTCTCTTTTTATACACAATTATTTGTTCTCTTTATTTTTATCCTTACATTTATGGATTACTATACATTCTACTTGAGAACAGGGGCAAGAAAAATAACACATGGGTAAGGATAAAAAGAGAAAGAAATTGAGACTATCTAATAGTAGCACTTTTCTGAAATTTATTTCTTTTGAGCATTGTATGCCTTTCTAAGTCACTATTCCAACTGTGAATACTGTCCTACCAAATCTCAGCCATATTTGTGAGATCATATTTATAGCCTCCTGTTAAAAATCTCAAATTTACTGATAAAATCAAATCAAATTCATTGTATTTATGAAACATTTTCTTTACATTGTAAAATAAACATCTGAGGGCATAAGTGTTGGTTCTGCCTTTTTTTCATTGATTCCTGTTGGGTAATTCTTCCACTGATACTTTTCTTTACATATCATAAGATTGAGATCATCTATAGTATCCAGTTTTGAAGTTTAACATAGGCATTTTTCTTCTCTTCTTTATATGTCCAGCTCTCTACATAAGACTGTTAATTCTCTAATTTGACACATTCTTATCCTTAGGAGATATAATCTGTTCTTAGTCAGAAATCCATCATTTTGGCATCTTAACTAAAAAAAACTAATTATAATTTTTAATCTACTAAATGGAAAAGATGTAGCACATATTGACATACTGTTTTCATGACATACTTTTAAGGTTAATCTGCATTAACATTTTCTCCACCACTTTCTTAAGTCTAGACCAGGGATTGGCAGACTACAGCTTGAAGGACAAATCCCCAAACCATTCTTAGCTTTCAGGCTTTACAAAAACAGGTGGCAGATCATATTCGGCTCAAGGATCATAGTTTGAGAGCCTTTGGTCTAGACAACAACCAAAACAATAAATTAAGTGCTGTTTTGTAGAATTTGCTGATTTTCAAGGTGTAAATGCTCACACTGAGAAGTTAAAAATTGGATCTTGCAAGCTGATAAGACTTGGCTTCACCATACCCATGGATAAATGTAAAATTATCCTTGCACTAAAAAAATATCACTTTAGTTCAAGATGAAGGGGGCAGCATAACTACACAGAAGTTTATCTAAGAAAGATATGAGTTCGTTAGTGGCCTGAAAGTATAATATTTGTCAACGATGTGACATAACAGCCCACCAAGGCAATATTGGATTGCATCAAGAAAATCAGAGCAGGAAGGTGACAATCCTTCTATTTTCAGCTCATCTCTGGACAACTGGGCTCAGTTCTGAGAATTACATTTTAGAAATGATATTGATAAATTAGAGAGAGTCTAGAGGAGGGCAATTAAGATGATGAAATTTATAGAAAATGAAAATTGTTTGGAAGAACTGGGGATGTGTATTATGGGGAAAAAAAGTACTGACTGAAAGACAAAGAAAGATAGCTATCCTCAGGCATCTGAAGGACTGTCATATGAAATGAGAAATTGGCTTGTTTGCTTGGTCCCAGAATTCAGAACTAGGAGGATGGAAGCTGCAAAGAGAAAAAATATAGATATGAAATAAATAAAATCTTCCTACAAATTAGATCCATTTAAAAGTGAAAAGGTTTGCCTTGGAAGGTAGTAGGTTCTTATTTAGTTGAGATCTTCCAGCAAGAGTGAGGTGACCACTTGTAAGGAAACTTACAAAGCAAGATTTTTTTCAGGCATGGGTTAAACTAGACAGCCTCTAATGTCCTTTGTAACTCTGAAATTTTGTTTTTATGTGCTTCTTTGTCAGGCATACGTTGAACTTGATGGTCTCTGAGGTCCTGTCCTACTCTGACATTCTGTGGTTCTCTATTCTTACAAGGTCTCAACCTTTAAATGGAAAAAGAGATGAAAATATTACCTATGTCCTATACCCTTTAATGTCTACCCTAAAACCTCAGTGTCTACAGACACATACTTCTTCCAATATTTTTCTAGTGATTTATGTCAACTACATATTAATCAGAATAGCTTAAGGCAATTAGATGATATGTTCTTATATTTTCTCATTAACTACCAAAACTGCAAGATCTTTCATTAATTAATGAGATTTCTGAACCTACATTCTAATTTATTAAATTTTATTTATTAAAAATATTGAAGAAACTTCTTTTCCTACAAGTTTCTGTTCATCTTTTTCTATCAAATTCTTTACTCTCCTAGGATTAAATAAACATAAAAGTTATTGGCTATACAATTGAATAACATGATGACAATCATTTATTAAACATTAGTAATAAAACAATAGAAAAAAATAGTTATTTTCAATGTATTAACTTCCAGAAAAAACACAGTCAAAATCATATTTAACTATCACTACAACTGCTGACTGGGGAACTCTATCAAATAATTAAGTAGTTTAAATCTCATCAATTTTGGAACTCTCTCTAATGATGTAAATTTCGACCTATCCATGCATCTTGTACCATTCTGGTCCCTGTCCTCCCCAAAGTTCACTATATAGGGTCTATACAATGTGCTGGAAATCTTTCTCAATTTCTCCCATCTCTTACAGGGGTACTCTGGCCACCCATCTGTCATTCCTTGCTATCACCACATGACCAATCCATCTTCTCTTTTTGTTGGTTTGTCTGTTGGCTTTGTTTGTGCTTAGCACAGTATCTAGCACATACTATGTACTTAACAAATACTTGTTGACTGGACCCTATGCATGTCCATCTTTAGTTCTTCTGAAGCAGTGGTGTGCAAAGCAACACTAGCAAAATGTTTGTATGGAGAATATGAGCCTTTACTGGTATGGAAAACATAGGGTCAATAAAAGAGCTTTGTAATTTACTGAAAGCAATCCAGTCTACTCTCTTTTTCGATTCTGGGCCAAAATCATTGTCAATCTGCATTATCTCTACCACAAAGAATACAGAGATGACCAACATCATCAAATGGTAGTTCTTATCTCAAATTACCTATAGTCCACTGGTGAATACAATATGTATACAAATCTATCACAACGCATCCATCAACAAACCTCTATTGAGTATCTACTGTGTGCCAGGACCTGGGGAGGCACCAAGGATGCAGAGACAGAAATGGAAAGTCCCTGCCTTTGAGGAACTTATACTCTATTACAGGAAACATCTACACATAAATAATATTTAAAAATACGAAGTAATTTAAGGAGACACCAACAGTTGGGAAGATAAAGAAAGACTTCAAAATTGAGGTGACATTTGAGTTACATTTTGAAAGCTGAGATTTTACAAAGCTGAAGTTGGAAGAGAGTGAATTCCAGACATAAGGAAACAGCCTATTCAAAGACGTGGAGATAGGAGACAGAGTGATGTATGAAGGCCAGTTTGGCCAGACTTCAAAGTGAAAGAAGGGAGAATGTATAATAAAGCTAGAAAGGTAGTCAAAACAAGACTGTGAAAGGACTTTGCATGACAAACAGAGGATATTGAATTTGATTCTAGAGGTAATGAGGAGCCACTGGAGTTTCTTGAACATGAGTCATACCTGTCCTTTAAGAATGCTGTGGCATGCATAAAGAAAATGGATCAGAGAAGGAAGAGGCTCAAAACAGAGACCAAATCAGTAAGCAAAAGATAATGTGAAGAAGGAATAAATAAGTGCTTCTTAAGAGTCTATTACACACTAGGTAATGTGCTAACTGCTTTACAAATACTACTATAACAACCCTGAGAGGTAAATGCTATTATTGTCCCCATTTTATGGTTGAAAATTAGGAGGGTGATGGTACAAACAAGTGGGGAAATTGGGAAGATCTTACTATAAGAGTTGGTACTATAGCTGTCATGAATAATTTAAGAATTTTAAGTAGTGGTGAGAAGAGATTGCACAATGGCATGAGAAATACTTTGGATGACAGTTCAGAGACAGGGGCAGCTAGACTGCAATAGATAGAGTACGGGGCCTGAAATCTGGAGAATTCATCTCCCTGAGTTCAAATCTGGCTTCAGATACTTAACAGCTGCAGGATTCCCAGAAAGTCACTTAATCTCATTTGCCTCAGTTACATCATCTGCAAAATCAGTTGGAGAAGGAGATAGCAACCCACTCCAGTATCTTTGCCAAGAAAACCCCAGAAGGGGTCAGAAAGAGTCAGACACGACTGAAGGAGAACCACAGAGGCAGTAGAGAAAATCATGAGTTGGGGGAATAGCCAGTTAGCCAATTTGGCTGAAATATACATTTTTTTTAAGAGTAATAATGTGAAATGTCTTGAAATGTTTTTGGAGTCACTCTGTGAGCCCTATATTTGTTTTCCCCTTCTAAGATTTTCTCCTCCGCTCTCCCATTCTTCCATGAAAATAATCTGAGTATTAAGGCCTTTGATCCATGCACTGGAAATGATGGACACTACCCTCTAGTACAGAGATGGGTTGGCACTCTCAAGGTTTAAGAACATAATTCAGAACCTAAAGCCATTGAAAGTCATTGAGAACATTCTCACTGCCTGGTAGCTGTGAATGACATCAATCACTGATTTAAACTGTCATGTCTTGCACTAAAATGCTTGTTCAGCATAAGTAGGTGAGGAAAGCAGCAACTGATGGGTGGAAAGCATCCTGAAAAGGAATGAAAGAGGATAGTAATGATCCGGGGAAAGTTTAGCACTATTTGTTTTTTGCACTTAGTTTCCAAAGGAATTGAAAAGATGGTCTATCCTTCCTCATTTGTCACAGAGCATTTGGGAAGACAGTTTGAGTAGCCACTACTGTATTTCCCATTCCAGACTTGATAATGGGGAATTGTATTTAATCTTACCCAGCACAATATTTAAAAATCAATAACAAAAGCATCCTTTATACTCTCTTCTGGTAATGGGCCACTTAGAATAATAAGGCCCTCTGAGTTGTGCTAGGATACTTTTCCCCAATCTTCTTTGATCTCTCTGTGTCAGAGTCAAATAACTCAGTGTGTGCTTGTCCTTTCTGCATTAGGTTGTAAACACCTTAAAAATTGGGACTGCGTAGGACCTAAATTTTTATCTCCAATTCTGCGCACAAAGCCCTATACTTAATAGATGGATGCTAAATTGAATGGAATAGGATTCTAGTTCTACATTCTCCATCCTGGTGAGTTACTTGTCTCAAAAAGAAAATTTTATAGAATGTTATCCTAAATTTATATATTATATATATTTATAAATATAGATATAATAAGAGCAGGTAAATGAAAATATGGGCCTACACATGGATAGATATCTATATGTAAATGTTTATTTTCTTTTTAATTAAAATTTTATTAATTTGTTTTGTTTTTATATTAAAAACTTTTAAGAGATTACCCATATTCTGTGAAAGGTCTCTTGTGGCAAAACAAAGCAATTATGGCTAATAATACAGTGACCTCATCTGAAAGTGCATACAACATTCCACATCTCCACACCCTCTCCAACTTTGTTTTTTATATTGCTTTTATATTAAAAGAAGCTGGCAGAGTTGAAGCAGAGACCTGCTAGAGCTCTCCCTCAAAATCTCTCAAAAAATATGCAAAAATTAACTCTGAACAAATTCTGGAGCAACAGAAGTCACAGAATGATGGACTGAAACAGTTTTCTAGCCCAACACAATCTGGAAGGTCCACAGGAGGGGTCTCTTACACTGACTGGCAGTGAAGCACAGTTCTGTGTGAGCTGCACTGGGTGAAGACTGAGCTAGAGCAGGTCTTAGGGACTGAATCACTGGGATTGTTCTGGTTTCCTGACTTCCTTATCTACTAATGACAAAAACACCCTCAAAGGTCAGTATGAAGGGTCTCTAAGCTGGTTGAGAGGGGATCATGGTCTGGTCCCAGCCATAGACCCAGCCTCAGGGCTATAGTAGCCACTACTGAAAGGGAGGCTGCTTCTGGAACCCTCCACTTAACAAAGAGCTCAAAAGTCAAGTAACTGGTTGAGAAAATGAAGAAATGGGGGAAAAAGAAACAGACTAAAGATTCTTTCTCAGGACAGAGATATGTTCTTATGTCACTGGTGATGAGGAAGATCAAAACATACAACCAGAAGAAAACAAAGTCAAAGCTCCTGCATCCAAAGTCTCTAAGAAAAATATGAATTGGTCACAGGTCATGGAAGAGTTCAAAAAGGATTTTGAAGATCAAATAAGAAAAGTAGAGGAGAAATTTTGAAGAGAAATGAGAGTGGTGCAAGAAAATCTGAAAGGAAACTCCCCCAAATGCTGAAGAAAATAACACTTTTAAAGAGAGACTAACCCAAATGGCAAAAGAGGTTCAAAAAGTCAATGATAAGGAGAAGAATGCCTTAAAAAGCAGAGCTGGCCAAATGGTAATTCCTTAAAAGTTAGAATGGAGTAATGGAAACTAATAATTTTATGAAAAATCAAGAAATTATAAAACAAAGTCAAAGGAAAGAAAAAAATAGAAGACAATGTCAGGTATCTCATTGGAAAAACAGTTGGCCTGGAAAAGAGAGCCAGGAATGGTAATTTAAAAATTATTGGTCTACTTGAAAGCCATGATCAAAAAAACAGCCTAGACCTCATTTTTCAAGAAATTATCAAGGAAAATTACCCTGATATTCTAGAAACACAGTGTAAAAATAGAAATGGAAAGAATCCACCAATCACCTCCTGAAAGAGATCCCAAAAGGAAAATTCCTAGGAATATTATAACCAAATTCCAGAATTCTCAGGTCAAGGAGAAAATATTATGAGCAGCCAGAAAGAAATAATTCAAGTATTGTAGAAACACAATAAAGATATCACAAAATTTAACAGCTTCTACACACTAAAGGATTAAAAGCTTCAGAATATGATATTTCAGAGGTCAAAGGAGTTAGGATTAAAACCAAGAATCACTGACACAGCAAAACTGAGTATAATACTTCAGGGGAAAAAATGGAACTTCAATGAAATAGAAGATTTCCAAGCATTCTTGTTGAAAAGACCAGAGCTGAACAGAAAATGTTACTTTCAAATACAAGAATCAAGAGAAACATGAAAAAGTAAACAGTAAAGAGAAATCATAAGGGACTTATTAAAGTTGAACTGTTGTATTCCTATATGGAAAGATGATATTTGTGACTCATGAGACCTTCCTCATTATTAGGATAGTTGGAGGGGAGTATATATATATATATATATATATATATACATATATATATATATATAGATAGATAGATAGATAGATATTAGATAGATATAGATAGATATATACACATATATGTGTGTATGTATGTATATGTATATATGTGTGTATAAATGTATATGTGTATGTCAGAGAGAGATAAAGAGAGAGACAGAGTTGGAAACAGAGAGATAGAGAGACAGAGACTGAGGGCACAGGGTGAGCTGAATATAAAGGGATGATATCTAAAAAAAAGACAATTAAGTGTTGAGAGGAATGTACTAGGAGAATGGGAAAGAGAGAGGGAGAATTAGTAAATCTCACATGAAAGGGGCAAGGAAGAGCTTTTACAATGGAGGGAAAGAAGGGGAAGGTGAGAAGGAATAAGTGAGCCTTATTTACATCAGATTTGGCTTCAGGAGAGAATAACATACACACTTAATTGGGTATAGAATTTATCTTACTCTACAGGAAAGCAGGGGGGAAGAGGATAATAAAGGGGGAAGAATAGAAGGGACAGCAGATTGAGGGAAGGGGTAATTCGAAGCAAACTTTTGGGTAGAGGGACAGATCAAAGGAGAGAAGAGAATAAATGGAAGGTGGGACAGGATAGAGGAAAATATAGTTAGTCTAACAACTTGACTGTTATGGAAGTGTTTTGCATGATCATACATGAATACCCTATATCAAAGCGCTTGCCTTCTCAATGAGGGTGAGTATAGAGGGGGGACAGGAGACAATGTAGAACTCAAAGCTTTAAAAATGAATGTTAAAAATTATTTTTACATGCAACTAGGAAATAATATAGAATGGCAATGGGGTATAGAAATCTATCTTGCCCTACAAGAAAATAGAGAGGAAGGGGATGAGAGAAGGAAGGGGTATGATAGAAGAGAAGGCAGATTGGAGGAAGGCATAATCAGAATACATGCTGTCCCTGGGGTAAGGGAAGGCGGGAAATGGGGAGAAAATTTGAAATCCACAATTTTGTGCAAGTAAATGATAAAAACTGAAAATAATTTTTTTAAAAAAGAGAAGCCTATTTTCTATCCCTCCCATTGTAAACCCCTTTAAGATAAAAAGAGAAAAGGAAAAAACAAATTCCTTATAACAAATATGCAAGGTCAAATAAAACAACTTCTCTCCTTAGCTGTATAGATATGTGACTATATGTACTCATCCACATAGACATGTATATACATATATGGATAGAGAGCAGAAGTAGATAGTCAGAAAGACAGGTAGATAGAGAGAAAGATTAGATAGATAGACAGATTAGATAGATAGATAGATGTTTCATTTTGTACCCTCAACCTGTCACTTACTATTAGTTGGTGGATAGTATATTTCATCATCAATATTGTTCATAGTTCTTACAGCTTTCAAATTTGTTTGTCTTTACAATATTCTTGTTATAAAATTCTTTATTTCATTCTTCATCAGTTTATAAAAGTCTTCAAAATTCTTCATTTTTATAATATTGATGTTATATTATTGTTCTGGTTCTCCTAAAAACTTTATATCAGTCCATATAAGTCTTTCCATTTCTCTTTGAAATAATCTCCTTCCTGAACTTTATAACACAACAGTATTTCATCATATTAACATACAACCAATTATTTAACTATTTCTCAAACTAATGAGCATCCCTTTAGTTCCCTGGATTTTGCCACTATAAAAAGAGATGTTACAAATGAACAGTAGTTCATTAATATACTTATTTTCCTTCGTCTCTTTCAACATTTATCATTTTCTTTTTTTATCTTTGCCACACTGATGACTATTAAGTAGAATTCAATTAATTACTTTAATTTGCATAAACATACAACTGAAGCATAAATATCCATATAATAAGCATGTTTTCCCCCACTCTTCATCTGAGAATATGTTGATTTGTTTTCATATATCTCAGCCTAAAGTTTATCTCCCTTATGTAGAGTATCATAAAAGCAGGGTTTCAAGAGATCTTATGTTAAAGATGAGAAAACTGATACACAAGGAAATTATCCAAGATCATACAGCTTGGAAATAGCAAAACCAGGACTCAAACTCAGGTCTTCTAACTGAAAATGCAATACTCTTTCCACTGGTCCTTTCTAGTTTTAAGTCCTCATAGAATTAATTTATCCTTTTTAGTATCCATTGTTCTTACGTCTAAATGACTTTTTGAGAAAAATGAACTTCATTTCCCCCTCTTTTTTTGAACTATAAAAATTGTCCTCTGATATTTGCTGTTAATAATTTCTTTACCATCTTAGTGTAGTAGAGACTGAAAATCCTCTTCCTAGAGCAAATGTCAGTTTTGGAGCAGGACTTTCCCATTTGAAAAACCTTCACCAACCAGTTTCAGGGCCATTTAAATAACTTTTCCCAGATTTCCCAGAGGTATATGGCACATGGAAGCTGAAACAAGGAAAAAGCAAAGGTGACTCTTGACAAAGAGGAAGGGGTACAATGCAGAAGTTCCACTCAAATACTGGGAAAGAGAAATGGTACTGATTCACTATACCTAGGTATGTGGTTAAAGTTGATTTATTTGATGAGCAAAGAAGAGGATTTCTGGAATTTCCAAGCCTTATCCTACCTATTTTCTCACATTCTACTCCCAAATCCTGCCATAACAACCCTATGATGGTGAGTTGTGGATGCTGAGAAGACTGTGTACAAATAAAAAGATTTAAGAGTAAAGAAATGGCTTTGAGCTGTAAAACACTTTCAGGGACTGGACCAGTGTGGAACAGCTTAGTGAAGTGGTCCCAGGGAAAAGAGATTAATGCCATCTTTCAGTGGAGAGTCCACCTATGGAGTAGGGAAAGAGCTTGGAGCAGCTGGTTCTCCAGCATCCAGGTGACATTTCCAAGTTGCATGTTAGAGGACAATGATCAAGGGAACAAAAGGACACAATGAAGTATACACAGACCCTTTGTTTTTGCAGGAGCGACCTGTGACACAAGAGTAGACCATTAGAGCAGACCAAATTTCTCATTCATATCAAGGGTCAAAAAATATCTGACTGCATTTTGCTGACAGATTTACCTGAAAAGGAGGTATGTGTTACTCTCTTGGTTTCAGTAGGTTTGTGAGTATAGTCCAGAAGAAGTCCACCATGTTAGATATAACTGTTCACCTATTAGTAGTGAGAGGCAGCCAGATGATGCAGTGGATAGGGTGACAATCTGGAGTGAGGAAGACGCATCTTCCTAAGTTCAAATCTGTGTGACCTTAGGCAAGTCAATTAACCGTGTTTGCTTCAGTTTCCTCATCTGTAAAATGAACTGGAGAAGGAAATGAAATGGCAAACCACTCCATTATCTTTGCCAGGGAAACTCCAAATGGAGTCACAAAGAGTTGGATACAACTGAACAACAGGGAGAAAACTGGAAAAAGCCAAGTTTTACCTCTTTTAAAGTTTATTTCACCCTTAAATTTAATGCTTTCTTTAAAAATTCCTAAGTATATTATTAAAGGGATGATTACTAAACATCTAGAAAAGGAGGCAGTGATCACAAGTATGATTTTATGACATTGGTCATATCAGAATAACCATATTATAAGACTATCAGATTGCTAGATCAGAGCAGTGCTAGAGGTATGGTTTACTGAAGTTTCAAAATAAATATTTGACAAAGGTTTTCATGTTTCCTTGAGCAAAAAATGGAAATATGTAGGTCAGATAACAGAAGAGTTACATGAATACAACCCAAAGGTAATTATCCCAATATATTCTACCATCATCAAACTCCCACTGTAGAAAATTACCTTGTATGTATTTTGTATATTTCTTTATATAATTTTACATATATGTGCTATGGCTCATTGTAGGTGGTAGAAGCCAGGATGTTGGTGGAACTGGAGAGACATGAATCAATCCCTCACATGCCCAGAATTCCAACTGGGACAACTAATTATGGGATTTAATATAAGACCTGGTGTAATAGCCTCGCTTTGAAAAAAATATAGAGGGTGAGAAAATAGTGATCCCTGCTCCCCTCCTGTTAACAGCATGGGCAGTGATGAGGGCAATTACATTTGGCCAATGGATAACAGATTGTATAGCACTATCAGCGATAGGGCAATGGAAAAGCAATGGTACTTTAGGACCAACAGAACTGCCATCTGCCCTGACAGTGACTTTAGAAATGGCGCAGCCCACAGAGAGCAGATCGGATAGCACCTTCAGGGACATAGAGTTAAAAGCAGAGGCACCTCAGTTTGCCAGCCTTAGTCAGATGGGCAGACAGTTGTGTGGGCCCTAGTCAGTTGTAGGCAAGCCCTGGAAGCAGCCACAGAGAGTGTGGGCCAAGTGAAGTGGAAGTAGCCACAGGGTATTTAGGTTGAGAGGACTGGGTTGGAACCCAGGGAAATGCAGGCAATCCTTAGCCATCTTAGCAAACCTGAAGTAGGATGAGTCCTAGGTAGCTGCGTTGGCCGGCAAAAGGTATAAATCCATGAGGGCTCTTTTTTGTTGTTCTGATAGGGGCCTCTTTGCCTATGCTGCAAGGAGGAGGGGGCTGGAAGATTTGTATGGCTATGTCCATGGCTGCCTGAATTATTGAGGACCAAGAGCCAGAGGGGTAGAGTTGTATTGGATGGGATCCTGGTATAAACTCCAGGCTTGAGTTAACACTTCTCCCACCCCTTCCCCTTATCATACACACACACACACACACACACACACACACACACACTACACACACATGCATATACATATACCATATGTATGTATATACATGCATATAAACATATATATGCATACATATGTATATGTGTATATATGTGTGCATGTATATGTGTGTGCTTTATATATGTATATACCAATAAATATATTATAATATATAATTATAAATATAATATTAAATATGTATATATAATATATAACAGCATTATATATAAATACAGTTATATATAATATTGTTATTATCATATATATTAATGTTATTTATACACACACACACACACACTCTAGTCAGGACTATTTTCAGCAAAGAAGTTAGCAAGCCAGCTAGGGCAATCTGAATTAACTTTGCCCTACATGCATGGAGCTGGGTCTGTCTCTGAGTCTTTTGGGATCACTGGTCTAAATCTCCTTGCTGGCTTTAATCTGCTTTTACTTTTCTCTAGCAAAGGTTCTGCCTTCATTCCCCTAGAGCAAAGTTAGCTACATTTGCTTCTCAAGATTCTAGAGGCAGCCTTAAGGGGAAATATCTCTTCTCTAATTCTACTAACTCAACCCTCCATTCTTGTGTATTCTTCCTATTCGCCACCAGTAATTCGGTCCTCAGTTCCATCTAACCAAAATGCATCATTTACGTATAATTTTTGGATTTAGAAAGAACAAAATTCCCCCACACACACACACTCAATATGTTGGAGGCATATTCTTCTCTACATAACTGTTGGTCCTTTGGATTCTCCAGACTCAGACTTAACTCAGTATCTGCATAACATTCACCCCACCAAGCTTGCTTCCAAATACAGCATGGTTGCTGAATTACTGTCTCAGATACCACTGAGCTGGGTCCTGAGCACAGCAGTGTTGAACTTGTTCAAAAAGCTGGGCATGGACTCTACTCCAAGACCTCCTGGTGGCTGGCTATCCAGAACTTTTGATGCTCATTAAGTCATGGATACATCTAATCTTCTTCACCAGAAATAGTAGAAAATAAATACAAAATGGGAAACAACAGAGGGTCATATTCCTAGGCTACATGTCAGCCTCATATAGGAGGCCTGGGTCCTATCCCCTTCAGAATTGTCTAGCTGGAATGCAGTCAGGTGGGAAGCAGTCAGACTAAAGGATCTACTTCTGGAAAACACCATAGCTCTGGTTTGGCAGCCAATCAAAAGGCTTCCTCTTCATCAAGTGGTTTGTGTCTGCACATGCTCATAAAGGCCAATAAGATATGCCTATTGACCAATCCTTTATTACCAATTCCTTTTTAACCATGTGGAGAATTGCTTTTACATGGGGTATTTCAATATGTTTTTATTAAAGGGAGATAGTATTTGAATCTTTAGGTTCTGAATGATCCATTTCACCAATCATTGAACTCTGACCAATGAATGAAGTGCTAATTGATTAATCATTTGATTAATTGACTATTGAGCATCTAGGAAAAGATGTGGTGATTACAAAGAGATAGTATGGCTTCATAAATAATAGGTAATGTCAGATGAATTTCATTTCATTTTTGGTGGTTTTATTAAACTGGTAAAATATGGAGATTCTACAGATAGTTTCTCTAGATTTTAACAAAGTACTACATAAAGTGTCTCATGTGAGAAAGATGAGGTAAGTGGGTTAAACAATAGTACAGTTATATAGACTTGAAACTGGTTGAATGCCCAGTCTTAAAGAATAGTCATTAAAGGTCTGATGTAAACTTAGTATGAGGTCTACAATGAATTGACCCAAAGGAATTTTTATTAACAATACACCAAAATAGAGATAGCACATCTATGAAATTTGCAGGTGATATAAAGTGAGAGAGGTACCTAATTCATAGAATGATAAGGTCTCAAAAGGTAGACAAGACTTCAGCATTGGCCTAAAATTAATAGTATGAAATTTTATGGAAATAAATGAAAAAAAGTCTTACTCATGAGTTCAAAAGATCAACTTCACAAGTACAAGACTGGAGAAGCAGTTTATTTGAAAAAACTTGGGGATTTTATTAGCTTTCAAGCTCAAGGGCAACAATATATTATGAGAGCTAAAAACTTAATGCAATGATTGTATGCTGCCTGATCAGACACCATCTTAGAATTGATAGCTGTCATGGGAAAGGGGATTAGATTTGTTTAGCACCAAAGAGTAGAACCTAGAATGATAAATGGAAGGTTCAAAGTGGAAAAATTAGGTTGAAAGCCAGGAAGCATTTCCAAGCAACTAGACATTCATAAGTAGGCAGCCTTCAGAGGAAATGGATTTTCTTCTCCAGAGGCCTAGATGGCCACTTATTGAATGCAGTGTAATAGGAATTCCTTTTTAGGTGTCACTGGACCATAATATGGTTGATGAGTTCACTTCAGCTTTAAAATTCTGTGACTCAGGAATGTAGTTTTCAGTTCTGGGTTTTACATTTTAGGAAGGACATTTATAAGCTAGAGATTAGTCAGAGAAATATGACCAGAATGGTGAATACCCTCAAGATAATGTGAAGAGAACTGGTGGAAGAAAATGGGACTATGTGCCCTAGCTTAGGGAAGACTTAGGCACACAATAGTCTTCAAATATTTTGAAGGGCTGCCATATATATTAGAGAATTGCAGGAAAAAAACAGTATGGTGAACATTTCCAGGCAAACCCACATTCTTCTAAATCAACTTCAAGAACAGTAAGAAACTCATAAATAAACCAAAAAAATCAATGAATGACATAAAAAAGAAACTCGCAAAATGTGATTTCCACGAATACCAAACAAAAAACCAAGGTGAAAAACCAAGAAAATACTATTGTCTGATCATGACTGATCCCACTCTGAGGCAATACCAAGAAGAAAAATTGCATAACTGTAGAATCAGAAATTGCACTGACAGAGAAGAGCCTAAACTCACTGTTTTATGATTCAGTCATCCCCGAAAGATGCCAAAGTGAATGGAGCCCAAGATCTGAATCCACATTCATCTGGCTCAGCATCTGGCTCAGCCAGGACTGCACGGATGGTTGAGAGCCTTTGGTTTCCCAACCCATCTGAGAATGTATAAAAAAGGAAGGACACAAAACCTCCTGTCAGCCAGACCTTCCATCTGCCTTACTCAGGCTGAGGACTGAGAATTCAACATGGCTGCCAGCAGCCATCCACTCCCACACCTGGCCCTGCCTTAGGTAATTAGTATAAGAGTAACTACAAGAGAAGTGGAGCTGAAGCAGTAAAGGGAAAATCAGCCATTCCTAGTTGAAAGTGTAGTTGAAAGGAAGATGATGTAATATAGAGAGTGCTAGACTTGGTGCCAGGAAGGCTTGGGTTCAAACACTGCCTCAGACACTTATTACCAGTAGCAATCTTGGCAAGTCATTTAATAAGAGCTAATAATAATAAACACCTAGTAAGTGTGAAGCACTTTGTAAATATCATCTGATCCTCACAATAACTCAAGGATTTAGGTCCTATTATTATTGACATTTTACAATTGAGAGAACCAAGGCAAATGAAAAATAAGTGACTTGCCCAAGATCACACAACTGGTAAGTGTCTGAAGACACATTTGAACTCAAGTCTTCCTCACTCCAAGTCCTATCTGTTAAACCATCTAGTTGTCTTTAGAACCTTTCTAAGCCTCTGTTTCCTCAGCTGCAAAATGAGAAGATGGGACTTGATGACTTCCGAAGTTACTTCTAGCTATTCACCTATGATCCTATGACTAAAGAAACCTAGAAACACAAGAAGACTAATGCAGTGAAGAAATACTGTATGCAAAGAGACAGGTTAAACTTGAAAAGGATAACCCTATAATAACAATTTGAACCTCAGAAAAGAGAATGAATTGGTGAAAGGACCCATAGAAGGCCCAATAAAGGACCAATGAAAGCTCTAATACAAGAAATAAAAAAGATAAGAAAGTTCAAATATTGGGAAAAAACTTGGAAGGATTAGAAACAGTTTAGAATAGAAATTGGTAAATCTTAGCAAAGATGAGCACTGAGAAAGATAATAGAGGAATGGGAATAATTGATGGAATGGGAATAATTGATATATTATCATTTAACAAGAAGTATTTAAAAGTAAAACGATGATATGATTGGAAGTACATGAAATGTAAACAAGAACAAATGACGGGAAACTACGATATTGACAATTAGCAATCATTAGAATCCCTGGAAAGCATTTTGGAGAAAAACAAAGAAATGAACTCTGGATATTCTATTTCAAAAAACTCATGGAAGTAAGCTATTAAGAACTATTAAGAATTGTTTGTTTTTAATCTCCCCTAATAGACCATATGTTCCTAGAGGACAGGGATAGCTCTTTTTCTCTCTACAAAGAAGACATTTAATAACTATCTGTTGATGCCTGATTGAACAAAATGTTTGTATTTTCCACTTTTGTATATAGTATATATTCCAAAAATGTTCAGTGAATTAAATTTAATATTTTCTATTGTCTCTAAGACAAGAGAAATTTCAGAACCTAAATTCTAAAGAAAAGGTGACACATACTTTAAGAAAATATACTTGTTTAATAAATAGATTTTCTTTCATGTGGAAATGGTCCCAAAGAAATGGAACAAACCATAAGAGGAACCAACAAGAAAAAGTTCTTTCCCTAATCCGAGTTCCCTACTGTTAGAGACCAAAGAGAAGGGAATACGTAGTCTACCCACAAAGGAAAAACAAATTCTACTTTCAATCCACACCTTAAATAATCAGATCTTCCAAAATAAATTTCACATTTAGACACACATTGGCCAAGATATGCCATTCAAATCTGAGGGAAAAAAATTTTGTCTTGAATCAAGTCTTTAAAAAACTACCCCTAATCCAGATGTGAGTGAAAATATGTTAAGAACATAACATATTTTAAGTTTAGTCCCATGATAGGCCAAACTCAATATTATGCTGAGCTTGAGCCCCACTTTAGAGCAAAGTACTTTCCTGTATGAAGTAAATAACTTCTTCCTAGGCATGAAATGTTACTCTCTGGAGGGCATTTTACTCACCTAGAATCACTCTAAAATCAAGACTGTTTAGAAGACTTGAGTTGACTGTGGTTTCTTTTTCCATCTCTCAGCTTCTAAATAATTTTTACCAAGTACTATTTTTAAAACCCCCCCCTCTGATTTCATTCTTCAAACACAATTTACCCAATTTCCATCGACTCCACCCAAGGAAAAAACATCGCCATTTTTTCAAAAAAAAGAACAAATAGTTTAAAAATATCCCCTCATCACATATCTGATCTCCTAACAAGTGATTTCTAAAAGTATTTTTAAATTACAGAAAAGTTTGTTTATTATTCTTGGGAGGGAGACCAAGTAAATAGCTGCCTGCAGGGTAAGGAAGTCAAAACTCACAGTAGAAAGGCAGTTCATTGTCACCCAATAGAATGATTGAGGTACTTGTTTACATGCAGTGCTCTCCTAGGTATTATATAAAGTAAAGGTGAACTACTCTGAGTGTTTACAGTCTAAAATGCATGTATTAAGTAAACATATAAATTAGTGTAAGGAGACCAGTGAGGTTTTATTTTTGTTGCAGAAATACTGAACAAAGACCAGAGACCGTGTTTCTAGTGGGTAACCATGATAAAGGTTGGAATACAGAAAATGAAGGCTCAAAACTACAGTTAGAGAGACCTTCTAACTTCACCTTGCCCCTTTTGGCTTATTTGTAAAATAATCAAAATTCTTGAGGGAGTCTCAGGACACCATCCTAACCAGGCCACACATATCTACTTGATAGTTTTATTAGGTTGAATCTCTGAAAAGCAGAAATTGACCATCAGAAATCTGATGAACTAAAAGGAATTTTCTAATCCCATTTGAATGTTGGCTGGGACCTGGCAGCAGAAGAGGGGCAGAAAGAAAAGACTAAATTCTGATTTAATGGTTTTGCTAGCTCTTGACTGAATTCCCAGCTCATTTTGCTGTTAAGATCTTAGACTACGTTAATTAAAAAGAGGTTTAACCCTCTCTAATGAGAGAGGCTTACTAGCCACTGCACCTCCAGGAGATGGTAGCAAGGAGCATTGGATGGACTACAGGGGATGACACCCAGCAGATGGTAACAGAGTATATGACCCATCTAGAACTATGCCTCTCTGGGAAACACAACTGTGATCTATGATCAAATGCATACCTCTGGTTAGGGGGTGTAGGAGGAGGAGATCTTGTTATTTATTAACCATCTTTTGCTATGAACTAATTCATGTTCTCTGGTTGACTTAGTAAAAGTGAATACATCAGTGAATGCTGACCCACAGAATGCCTTGAACCTGAGTTGGCTTTCCTAAGTCCCATGTGTAATGGTGTATATTACATTAGCAAATTAATTACTCTTGTAAATGTTTGTTATAAATCTATCATAAATTCAAAAGAAATGATTCATGTATTTGGTGTTCTAGGGATTGGGGGAAAAAACCACTACTTTGATAGGAAGGCATCCCTATTCTTCAAATGAAAATGAGATTGTAGATATGAAAACACTTGGAAAAATATAAATCACTATATAAAATTTGCTAATAATAATAAATATTTGTTAATTAGGAATGATTTCCCGGAAGGTGATATATTAGGAAAAATTCGAATACATGAAAGCTCATGAGGTTGGGATATAGAAAACAATTTAATGCATGAGTATAAGCATTCTACTCAAAATACTTTTTATGGCTCCCCTTTGCCTATTATATACAATATGAACTCCCGACCTAGGTATTTACGACTCTCAGTAATCTAACTCCAAATTAACTGTTGAGTTTGATCTCGTAATATCCTCTACCTCCACATTTATAGACCAAACTGGATTATACTTTGACCCAATCTTCATCCTAGCTGTTTCCATCTCTATGACTTTACTCAAACTATTCCCTATGTTTGGAATAGACTGTTCTTCCCACAATCGCTTTCTGTTGAAAGTTCCTTCTTTAAAGATCATCCTAGCCACACCACGAGAAAGCAATCATTTCCACCTCAAATTTCTCATAGTTTTGACCTTATTATATTCTACTTTATAATATTCTTAATTATGCATGCCATATTGCTCCCTATTCAGATATAAGCTCTCTGAGAAAAGAGGCTATATCAGTTTTTATATTTGTGTCTCCAATGTCTTCTACACTGCATACAGTAGGCACTGCTTTTATAACTGAATTAAAAGTATTCCAGTAATAGGGAGATTTTAGAGCACTATACCAGATATGAGAAAACTTTGTCCTAGCTATGCTAGCCATGAGATCTTGGGTAATTTACTGCACCTTTGGGCCTGTTTCTTTATCTATGAAATGGGGATATAATATATACTCTGATTATTACATAGAATTTTTTAAAAATTCAAATGAGTAGATATACCACAGATGGTTTGAAAGCTACAAATAAACCATGGTATACTACCTGGGGGCCAACTTGCGGGGATAATTCAAGGCATTCCAAGCTTTTCCATCTCCAAAAATCATACTTTACAACCTGTACCAACGAATTTATCCTTAATGATCAGCTAGACCAATTAGTTCAAAGCAAATGTATTTAGAAAGAAATAGCACAGTAAGAAAAGTGTTTTTAATCTCATAAACCTGCTCCCATAAATACAAAAAAAATATTTGGGAAAATGGACCTGTATGGAGAATCCAGGTGGAAGGTAACAAATGACACATGGTGCTAATGTCTCATACACTGCAGGACTCTCTCATGGTAGCATCTCACTGCTGAGTTTTTCTCACAGGTTCCACTTGTTGCTTCATGGTGAAGCAAACAGTCCCCACCTGATCTGCTGTCTACACTGCTGCTCTGCCATAGTTTTGGCTAGACTAAGTTGCTGCTGCTCCTTCACTGGATACTATCCCAATGAATATTGCTCCATCAGACACAGCTCCGAGAGAGATGTTATCTGGATAGCCTTCAGTCAGATATATGCTCTGCACTTTCGCCAAGCTTCTGACTTTCTTCTCTTTCTTTGTTTTTGTTTTTTTTGTTACAAGGGTTGGCTGACTAGGTAAGGAAGAGAGAGACACTATGTTAAGCACTGGGGTTAGAAAGAAAGGGTAAAAAATGATTCCTATACTCTCAAGCTCACAATCTGATGGGGGGAGACAACATGCAAGCAATTATGAGCAAAGGAGAGAGAGTCAGAGACAGAGACAGAGAGACAGAGATGTGTGTGTGTGTGTGTGTGTGTGTGTGTGTGTGTGTAGATAATTACAGAACAGAGGCAATAGCATAAAGGGAGACTAGAAAGGGCTTCTTGCAAAAAAAAAAAGGGCTTCTTAGGTGAGACTTGAAGGAAGTCGGAGGAGCCAAAAAGGAGGAGCCAAAGTACGGGAGATTCTAGGTGTAGGGGGTAGCCAGTAAAAGTACACATAGATTGATGGTCTCATAAATAGCAGAGGCCAATGTCACTGGATTGCTGAGGAGAGAATGGGATCAGAGGAATAGAAAGATAGATAGGAAAGGGTCATTTTATGAAAGATTTTAAGAGTCAAACAGGATTTTAGATTTGATCCTACAGGTAATAGGAAGTCATTTACTGAACAGGGTATGTAACTTGAACTAAGGGACATCAGTTAGGTGGGACAGTAGAAAGAATGCTGGACTTGGAGTCAGGAAGATGATATCAAATCTGGCTTCACATACTATGTGACCATGGGTAAGTCATTCACTATCTGCCTCAGGTTCCTCATCTGTAAATACAGATAAAAATGGTACCTCCCAAGGTTGTTATGAGAATACAATGAGAAAATATTTGTAAAACATTTTGCAAACCATAAAACCTGTATGAATGTTAGATTATAATCTTTTACAGTATTATCAGTCTGATTATCATTATTTACAGTACTATCTATCTGATTGCTAGAGGATGTACTAGAGTGAGGAGAGGCAGGAAGATTGCCCAGAAGACTTTTGCAGTAGCCTACATCTCAGGCGAGGAGAGCCTGCACTAGTATGGCAAGAGTACCAGAGGAGAGAATGAAACATATGAAAGGTGTCACAAAAATAAAACTGACAGAATTTGGCAATAGATTAGATAGAGGGTGGGTTGGGAGTGGGAAGTCAAGAAGGACACCTAGACTGTAAGTCTGGTGACTGAGAGGGTGGGGTGCTCTCAACAGTAACAGGGAATTTAGAAATGGCAGCTCAATTTTGAACTTTTTGAGTTTGTTGGCTTTAAGATATTGACAGGGAGATCTGTTTGAGATGTCAGTTGGAGCACATGAGAATGTAGGTCAGGAGAAAGGTTAGGGTTACTAAATCTGAAATCTAGTCAAAAAATTTAGATATGAATCCTGACTGTACTACCTCCTGGCTGTGTGACTTTGGGCAAGTCATTAAGTAATTTCATCTCTTAAAACCTCAGTCATCTCATCTGTAAACTGGGAACCATAAATTTACACTGTATTTTTTGGATCTTTACAAAAAGGCTTAAAGTGTCAGAGAAAAGTGATTTATTCTTAACAACAAAAATTCTAAAACTTAAACTGTACTTAGTATGCTCAAAGAAAATGTGACTATTAGTGGAATGATTGAATCTTGTGACTGGAAAGGAGCTAAAAAAATCATTTGTGTGCCCTAGAAAAGTTTCAAAGCAAATAATTTGTTTTCCTGGTCTCCCACATTTCAAAATTTTATTCCTATGTGTATTACTTTCATCAGAAATTTTGAGCCTTCTCTGTAATACAAGTGAAGATAAATGTATCTTCCCCTTTCCTCTCCTCTCTATGTTGGGGCAGCTAGGTGGTGCAGTGGATAGAGCACCAGTGCAGGAATCAGGAGGACCTGAGTTCAAATCTCATCTCAGACACTTGACACTCACTAGCTGTGTGACTTTGAGCAAGTCACATAACCCCAGTTGCCTCATCCTGGGTCATCCCCAGTCATTCTCAAGAATATCTGGTCACTGGATCCAGATGGCTCTGCAGGAGAAGTGAGACTGGTGAACTGAACAGCCCTCCCTCACTCAAAACAAAGTCAAGTGCAAGACATGTCATTATTTCTCTGATGGCATGGTCTTCTTAGGCAACGAAGGATGAACACACATGTCCCTATGTTATGACCAAGGGACATGCCTCTGCCTACTCCAGGCAGGCCTCTGTCTTAGCTGTTATCTCTAGGCCAATCTCATTTAACAGTTGAATAAATGGAGAGTCAGAAAGATGGAGTCACTTGCGCAACCTCCTAGAAATAAAGCTGGAATGAGAACAAAGTTCTACTGGTTCTTATTCCAGAGGACTTTTCACATCACAATTGTGTCCTTTCTGCTTTCCACTTTCCTAACATGAAGTGGCTGATTACCATCAGTATAGATGTTTTGGCAAGAAGGAAAAAAAAAACCCAGTTTGATTCCCAGGATTACCAGAACAATTTCATATTGACACATCTAAGTAAAGGTTGTGCTTATTACTCTAAGCTATGAAACATTTCTTTTCCTCCTAGTTCTGATAGGATCAGATGCAGCTGAACCCGTTTGTTCCATCCTCTATGATCTTTATATTGCGGACAAATACGAGATGGTAGCAAAGGAATCAGAGAAGGAATAGGTCCATTACATCATTAAATGGATCATAATATGAAGGCAGTTAAAGCTTTTCCTTTGGCATAGGACCCCTGCTCTGTCCTTTCAATCAATCCTTCAATCAATAAAGATTTATTCAACATCTACTTTCACTTAATCCTCTTCAATTCCTACATCTCACCAGTTTAGCCACTATTTTACCCACCCCTCCAGCAGCATTTCTTAGGGCTACAGAAAATTTCCTCTTGGGTGGAACCTTTCTTAACTGTGTCTTTTGCTGAAGTTCTTTGACACTGGTGCATATCTGAACAAAGAACTTTTATGTAAAATAAACAAAATAGAACATTCTGAGCCAGGATTTCTCTACCAAATATAAACCTTGAAGGATGTTTGAGGTTATTTATGCATGGTTGTTTACTCCCCTCTCCCACCCCATGCAGATTTGCTAAGAGAAGGAAGTGAAATGACTTGTGTTTTCCACATTGATTGGTCACCACCTGGGACTCATTTGATAATCAATCATTTGTTCTTTTTGGACTTAACTGAATCTGAGATGACGCACAAAGAGTCTGCTTCTTCAAACACAAATGTGTTCAGTGATAGGCAACATTTTCAAGAAAAGGAAGTTTTGAAAAATTTAATAAAAAGATAATTGTGTATTATTTTCTATAGGTAAGAACTCCTTTCAATATGCCCAAAATACAAAGGTGTTTCAGGGGAGGGAAATGTATTATCATCTGAGGACTTCCCTTTATCTACACCCAACTCATTCCTTTACTTGGCTTAATACCAGGCACTGAGGGAGACACTTTCATCACATTCAACTAGATTGCCTTAATTTCCATTTCTGTCTTTTTTTCATCAGAGGAAAAAAAATACTCAGCATAGCATATGCAAAGTCTTCTTCCAATAGCTACCCCATTCCTGAATCACTGAACTCTTTTAATATAAGCCTCAGGAACCAAAACTTGGTATCCAATTTCACAGGAAACCAGATCTGAAAAAAAGGAACTGCTGGATGCATTTGCTGCCTTCTTAGAACTTTTCATTTATTATAATATGATTCATCCTGCTCTTCCACTGGTTTTCCTTTGGAACTAGATAGCCTGGATTGTGAATGCATAACTCTATTAAAATGTTGCAAATCTGATATTTACTGTATTAAATCAGATAAATCCATGTATATAAGGTCTAATAAATAACCAAAGAGGTAAATAGCTGCCAAAGAGGGCCGGAATCACAAAGGAAATGTGTTTCCTCAGAATTTCCTTCAAAAAAGGAAGGGTGAGTTTTTAAATAAAGTTCACATGAGTTATGATACATTAGATGCTTTTTAAATGGAGGGGAGAGACCAAAGGCCTTTTGGGAATCTGCCTTTCACTTGACAAAGTAGGCATAACCATTTTTGGGGAGCCTTAGCTTTTTCACCTGTAGATGAGAAGGTTGGACTATGAGAAGGTTACCTATGTTCCCTACTGGCTCCAAATCCTATTATATCATTTAGGTTTCAATTATGTTGTGCTTGTCTCTTGAACACGAGAAAGAAAACTGAGGAACTGGGGAAATGGGAATGGAACTCACTGAAGTCAGATGATTAAATATGGGAGAAAGAAGATGTATCAGAAGCAGTTCTTGGTTCAAGTCTTGCCTCTCTTGGTTATCACTTGGCTGGCCTTGGATAAATCATTTAAGCTTCCCAGAAGTCTTCTTTCTCATCAGTACAATGGTAAGAGCACAAGGTCTGAAATTAAAGGACCTTGGTACAAATTCTATTTCTGTCTACTAAGAAGAGATACCTGCATGACCTTGGCCAAATCAATTGACCTCTGAACCTCAGTTATTTCATCCGTAAAATGAAAGTGATTGGACTAGATGACTTCTGAAGTCTTTTCTGGCTCTAAATCTAAAGTCCTATAATCAAAGATCCCATGACTTTGTGCTCTCTCAAATCTGTTTAGCTCTAAATTATGACTTTAAGCAAGATACTTTATACCTTTGCACCTCGGTTTCCTAACCTGGAAAGCAAGGGTGTTGAACTACATGTTTTTCAATTCCCATGCGAATAAAGTCCATTTTAATTTTGTGGATCCCCTCCTCCTTCTCCCCATCTCCACCGTAGTTCCCCCTCCCCACAACCTGCAGTCCCCCTCCCCCTCCCCACACACATATGCATTACACAATTAGGAGGAAAAACAGAGTTTCATCCCCAAGTGAATAAGAATGACCCCATATTCCAGTTCCATCTGATCAGCCCCAGAACCAGTCTCCTTTTGAAATATACACGCACCGAGTTACTGGTGTCTTGAGAGCAGAGAAATCACAGGCTGCACTCCCCTCTGCGAGTTTGACAACACTTGGAAGGGAGCTCGGCGCACTCAATTTAAAAGGAAATGTTTGGCAAGTTCAGCTGTCCTCAAGTTTGGCAGGCAGAACATAATCAACAAAGGGGCATTACTTTTAATTATATTTAAAAATATAACTCCCTGCAGATTAAAGGGCCTGGGTAGAGAGAGGCCCGTGTGCGATTGGCCCCAAGCTCCAAGGGAGACCCGGTTTATATAAGCAGGCTTTGTTTTAATTAGGTCGGCAGCGGCTCCTCCTCTTACAATTCCTCCACATTACAACCCCTGGTAAACCCCCTCAGCTAAAAAGTGTTACTAAGAAAAACTCCACACAGGCCCCAGCACAGAGCCAGGCCTACCCTATGTTGTCCTTAGCAAGAGCTTTTCCAGACAGACCACACTTAGCAGGGAGGGAGAGGAGGCTGGGCCAGGCCCATTAGAATGGGCTGGAGCTCCAGGGATAACCCCCAGCTGGGACTAGATAGTGCCTTTAAAAATTACAATGATGAATACTGCCGCCCCCCCATCCCTCCAGCTCCCCAAATCCCCCAAGGGGAAAATTCAACACACCCACCTTTAAATTAAGTCCAGGATCTCCTCTGAAGGGACAAAAGCCAGGAAATTTCAAAATTAGGGACATCTCCAAGTCCCAGGCTTTATAGGAAATAAATAAGTAAAGGCACAATGGAGTGAGTTAAGGATGAAGTACCAGCATTAACCCTGCATTTCCTGGCTTTTGTCACTTGTAGAAAGACCCCTTAGTTTATTTAAGTAGGCAGTTGGTTGGCTAGGTTTTCTTTTTTTGGGGGGGGTGAGGGGAGAGTATTGAAGGCAAAGGATGGTATTTTAACAGGGAAAAAAAAAAATCTTGCAAAGGTGAAATGAGGAGGGCATTTTATTTCCAGTGGAGACAGTCTGTCTTTTAGGTAAATTCCTCTTTGGTTTGACTTAGAAAACCATTTAGATCCCATGCTTTTCACTAAGCTTTTGTGATCTGCTTAAATACACATTTCCTTGGTCTAATTCTGTGTACTTTTATATTGAACTATGGGGCGAAGAAAAGGGCCTGGCTCTTCCTTTCCACTAAAGCTAAGTTGGACTCCTTAAAAAAAGAGAGACTTAATTGGAACAGCTACTTTTGTAAGGCATTCATTTGAAATTCATAATAATGCTAATACTAGCTGACTCTCTTAAGGTTTTACTGGACAATTAGACTATCACAGCCTTGAGAAGGAAAAGAAGCAGTCTGGAGAGACTGGTTTCTTTGTCTCTAAGCAACTTTCAAATTTTATTTTTAAACCACAAACCTTTTTTTAAATGAATAAATGGAAAGGTCTTCTGCTCTTGGATCATTTGACAGGCAAATATATCTATAAAGAAGTGAATGAAAAAATCGCATTAAAGAACAATCACGTATGATGTGTGTCCATCCTTACAAAGGGCTCCCTCCAAGGCCTTCTTTTCTCTTTTGAGTTCCGGTGCAGCTTTGAGACAGGAAATTTTGCCCTCAGCTGGCATGGAGAGAGAAAAGAAACATCTTTGGTTTCCTCATTAAAGTGGAGTTTGGTACGAGCCACTCAAGCTGACCTTTAAAACCCTCTAATCTTGTGCTTAAACTAATCTTTCCCTGTCCCAAACTTTGAGTAAACATTTTTAACTGGGGAGCTAACAAAAAAAAAAAAAGAATCACTTCTTCCTCATATTCTTTTGTGGAAGGA
Organism: Bettongia penicillata ogilbyi; assembly: GCA_023548195.1. Taxonomy (NCBI): domain Eukaryota; kingdom Metazoa; phylum Chordata; class Mammalia; order Diprotodontia; family Potoroidae; genus Bettongia; species Bettongia penicillata. The sequence continues at coordinate 907,907 of JAJHZJ010000425.1, forward strand.
AATCTCATTTCCTTCCAGTTATTCAGTTAGATTACAGTAAGTTTGTTTTGGTGCCTGTGGCCACAATTGGTAATAAAAGAGTCTCTTAGATGGGGATCCCCTGAGAAATTACTTGCTCATCTTCTCTCCAGGTCAGGGGACAGAGATGTATGATGGAAAGAGATCACTGGATTTGGAGTGAAAAGATGTGGGTTCAAGTCTACACAGAGGTTATGCCACTCATTTACTGTAAGAATGTGGGCGAATCAATCTATGTCTGTTGAACTGTTGTGTTCAGTTGTGACCAATTCTTGGCAGAGGATACTAGGATCATTCGCCATTTCCTTCTCCAGCTCATTTTACAGATAAGGAATTGAGGCAAATAAGGGGAAGTGACTTGCCCAGGGTCCCACAGCTAGGAAGTATCTGAGGTCAGATTTGAAGTCCTGAAGATGCCTTCCTTTCTTTAGGCCCCGCACTCTACTCATTGTACTATTTTGCTGCCCGTAAGAAAATTGAACTAGATTGTTAACTTGCCTCCCATCTATTCTAATGTTCTATGCTTGCATAACCTCCTCAAATCATCATGTCAAGTAATCAATCATCATTTATTAAGCACCTTAGTTAAGTGCTAAGATTACAAAGAAAAATATTTTTTAATTGTCTTCCCTCAATGAGTTTTCATTATAGTGGGGAAGACAATATGTACATACACAAACATACAGAAAATATATGCCCAGTAGGCAATTCTTCGGACAGAGGTACTAGTAACTTTGGGAATCAGGAAAAGCCACATGTAAAAAAAAACTGAAAGCAAAATATTTTGTGAAATCACTCTGGGACCATCCTTCATAGGAAAAAAAAAAAAGATGACATTACTGGGGCTGAATCATTTTTCTGGGAGTTAAGAAAATTCTTGCTATTATCTCCCTTGTTGCTCCTTCTTCCTCCCTATGCTCTTTCTCCCATCCTAAATATCAGAGAACAATAGATAGGATGATAGGTAGATAGACAGACAGACAGACAGACAGACGGATGGATGGATGGATGGATGGATGGATGGATGGATGGATGGATGGATGGATAGGTAGATGGATAGGTAGATAATAGAGATAGATAGATAGATAGATAGATAGATAGATAGATAGATAGATAGATAGATAGATAGATAGATAGATAGATAGATAGGCAGGCAGACAGGCAGACAGGCAGACAAACTGGAAATTATTCAGAAAAGGTCATCCTGTTTAGTGAAGGGTTTATAAGATAAGAAATGATGAAAAGACCTGAGGATGTTTAGCCTGGAGAAGAGAAGGTCTAGAGGCATTATTATAGCAAGAACTGAATGGCTGTTATGTGGAAGACAGATGACAATTGTTTTGCTTGACCCCAGAGAGCAGAGTCAGGACTAATGGGTAGAATTTGCAGAGGTAGATATAGGCCTGATGTCAAGAAAACCTTTCTAAGAAGTGGAGCTATCTATCAGTGGAATGGATTGCCTCACGCTTCCTCTTTCTATGAGTCTACCAAAACAATCAGAATGACCACTTAACAGATATTTTATAATGTGAAATCTTTTCAAGGTATGGCTAACAATAGCGACTGAACCCTTCCAACTCCAATACTGTGATCTTGATAGGCATGGGGTCCATGATCACAGAATAGGGTTGAACTAAAAAGTAGACATTGATATTAAATCTATACCTTGCCCTTACTTATGCTATCACCTAACCAACAGATAAGAAATGACACTGTCTTCCACACTCCCTTTAAAAACCATGCCCCTTCCTTTGCCCCTAGCATTGCTAAACCAATTAATGATATACTATATAAAGGTACTATGAAATGACTTGCTTTATACTATAATATTATTCCTGTTAAACCATTCATGGGATTTGGAATGAAAAGAAGTTTACAGCTTATCTGGTCCAAACTTCTTTTTTTACAGATAAGTAAACTGAGACCCAGAGAGAGTGGGAGACCCAGAATCACACATGGTATATATGGGCAGAATTGTAATTAGGGAGAGAGTGATAACTGAGGATTCACCTCAGCGTGGTATTGACATCTATGGGCTATAGATCCTTCTTGTGATCATTTGTTGGCCAGCTGACTCCAAGTTTTGAAAGAAAATAGTGACTCTACCACACCCTGACAAGCGGTCGTAATAGAAGTCGTCAAATACCTCTACTGACAGAGAATTTACTATAAAATGTGGTAGCCTACTCTTCTTTTAGAAAACTAATTGTAAGGAATATTGCTACCTTATGTTGAGTTGAAACATCTTACTGAAACTTGCACTAATGGTCCTTGTTATCTCCTTTGGGGCTAAACATAAGAAATCTAATCCCTTTTAAATCTGATAAGTCTTAAAATACAAGACGTCGGTTATTCTGTCTCTACTAAGTCTTTTCTTTTCTATGACAAACATCCCAAGATAATTTAACTAATTCTCATATGTCATGATTTCAAGTCTCTTCACCATTTTGGTTGCCATCTCCTGGTTATTCTCCAGTTTGTCAATGTCATTTCTAAAATGTAATATACAAAATTGAATAGAATTATTCATATGTCATCTGACTCAATCACCTCCCTATTGAATCCAATTTATTTTAAAATAGTTTTCATCCTTATTTTGTTTTCTCTATTCAGGGAGGAATGAGAACACAAAAAGACAATGAGAAGCATCAACCTTTGAGGAGTTTTTAAACCAATAAGGAGGTTGCAATCAGTATATACCACTCTGAAGTCAGGTGATGGCATGGAGATACTACTGAGTTTTCAAAGGTTATGCCTTAAACTTTGGCAAAGTCTAGTAAGTTGGAAAAGGAAGGAAGGAAACAATCGTCTGATGAGTGCCTACTATGTGCTAAGTACTTTACAAATATCCTTGCATTAACCCTGAGAGGGAAGTACTACTCTCATTTTACAGTTGAGGAAACTGAGGCAGGCAAATGTTAAGTGACTTACCTAGACAAATCTAATATCTGAAGTCAAATTTGAATTCAGATCTTCCTGATTCTAGGTCTAGGGCTCTTATCTACTGTACCATAGAACTTCTAGTACAATCTCTGTTTCAGACTGAATCAGTTCTTCACCAGCCAACCTAGTTACTAATTAGAGAATACTTTCCACCAGTAGATTAGTCATTAGATACTGACTTCTTTGGCAAAGCACCATAAATAACAAAGAAAAATAAAAATTCAACCTTTGCTCTGTGTGTTCTCTTCTGATTCCATGGTGTCAGTAGTGGGGTCGTCAAAAAAGAGGAAATAGTTGGTAAGGTATCATTGTGAAAGGAAAGAACGATGAACTTTGAATCAGGAAGACTTTGGATTCCAGTACTGCCCTTGACACTTACTAGATGTACAATCATGGGCTAGTCACATAATTTCAGTTTGTCTCAGCTTCCTTACCTCTAAAATGAGGGAGCCTGATTAGATGGTCTTTAAGATTTCTATTACCTCTAAACCTATGATCCTATGATGCCCTCTGAACCTTACTTTTTTCATATGTAAAATGGATATATAATAAGATCTGTCATACTTACCTCCCAGGATTGGTATGAGGATCAGTAGATTAAAGTATTGCAAACATTAAGGCAGTATGTAGAGAGATACATATCATATATTATAAAGTAGTACAGTTTTTGGACTATCTCTAAATGTCATCTTAATTGTTGACACTCTAAATGTGTGTTTGTCCAATGAGCAAAGTTGACATAACACTGAAAGAACTGATATCCTCATAAAAAAGAACCAAGAGTTAAAAACACAGTTAAATGGGAATGATGACCTGGTAAATGTTTAACAAGAGGCTCTCCAGGGAAAAGTACACATACATATATGTATGTGTGCATCTACATGAATGAATGACACACATTTCATTTTAATCTTCATTAACAATTTCTCCATGCCCTTCTTAAGTCCAAAGTTATAATACTATAGGAAATCAACTAAATAAGAAATCAAGCCTTGAATGGTAGCCTTTGCTAATTTCTGAGGTATAAATGTTCACACCGAAAATTTAACAATTGACTTGAAAGTCAGTTCAAGCTGGCTCCAATCCACCCCGGAATAGTAGCTCAACAGATTCTTCTTGGAGAGGCAAGCAAAAGAGCTGGAAGAATCAACTTTGTTATGCACTGGAAAGATAATTAGAAGATGATTTACTGAAATATGTGTTTATTTTTTTTCTTGCAATGTTCACAATGAGTAACCTCAGTAGCAATAATTGTTGTAGAGGGTGAAAAGTTAGAGCACTTCTAAGAATTTGACAAGACTGTGCAATCTAAATCATTAGTTTTAGAGATGCTCAGTGACATCAATGCAAATGTATCCTTAGTAGGGTGGTCAGGATAGTGAGAGGAATGGAGAAGGTCACATCTTGAAGAAGAACACACCTGCTGGACCATGAATTCTCTCTTCCTTACACCCAGCTGTAATCTTGTAGTGTCTGAGAGCATTTCTATCTCCTAGGACTGTTCTTCTAAAGAACTAGTTCTCAGAATGTAGTCCAACGATCCACACAGAGTCTACAAAGTCAAAACTGTTTTTATAATACAAATGTATTTTAATTTATTATAAGTAAATATTGATAGATATAACCATGTAAGGTAGCTAGGTGGCACAGTACATATAGAGCCAGGCCTCAGATCAGTTAGACCTGAGTTCAAATCTGGCCTCAGACATTTATTAGCTATATGACCTTGGATAAGTCACTGTTTGTCTCAGTTTCCTCATCTTTAAAAATGAGCTGGAGAAGGAAATAGCAAAGCATTCCAGTATTTTTGCTAAGAAAATTTCAAATGGGGTCACAAAGAGTAGGACACGACAGAAATGACTGGATGTCAAAAGCAATATAATCCACATAAACAAAAGCTGTTTCTAATAATTTTTAAGAGTATAAAGGGGTCCTGGGACCAAAAAGTTTGACATATGCTTCCTTAAAAATAACTCTCTAGGTTCAAGGTACTCTAGTATCCCTAGAACTCACAAGTCCCCACTCATGTGTTTATAAGCCACTGGACACCTTTCAAAACAAAAGCATTTAATATAATAGTATAATAAAGTAATAACAAAACACCTACCCCTATAAATCTGGGACGCACTTTGTTATGAATATTCATAAAATCAATGACAACAGTAGACGCATGTAAGGAATACGTGTGGAGAAGCATCCAAGCAATGGTTAGGGCATATGTGTGGGGGAGTAGTTCGTCTTTCTAATTCTGCAAGGCAGCTAAGGTCTTCTGGTAATGCCATCATAGAGCTCTCACCAAGACTGCTCACCACTGGTCTCATACATAGCCTCTGCCCAAAGCTACTTAAAGGAGCGCTGCTGTTTTCCCAAACACATAACCTCCACTGGACACTGCTTGGTCAGATGCTCAGTCTCTAGCACTGCTCTGCTAGACATTTTTCACATGGATGCCCCTCCACAGGACCCTTCTTGGCCAGATGCTGCTTCGTCGTCTCCAGCTTCTGGCTCAGCTGAAATCTTTGGCTATTTCTTCTTCAAGGGAACAGTGTGTACTGCTGTGCATTTTAGCTTAAATTACATAGGTGTCTTTTGCCGGAGGGGGAAGGCAGAAACCTTTACTGGGTACCAGTCAAAAGCTTTAAGTTGATTTTCCCTTTTAGTCCTCTTCCCATCTTGGCTAGAAGCCTTTCATCCTTCTCTCTAGGGGTCAAGCTCTTTGTTTGAAAGGACAAAAGTTATTTGTTAAAGGGTTCTCCCAGCTCACTGATATCCTCAAGGAGAGAAAGGAAGAACAGATCAGCCATTAGAGATCCTTAAGGGGGAAACAAGACTGGACTGTCCAAGCCTCTGGAGGATTGTTTTATTTTTATCTCTGTATCCTTAGAGTCTAAGACAGTGCCTAGCACACAGTAGGTACTTAAATATTATTTGAATTCAATAGGAAGTCATGTCAGACCTATTAGGAAGTCATTCCCTGGGTGTTTATGATGAATTGAAGAGGATAGTTTGAGATCATAAGGACAGACAGCTTGTGTTTGGTTTTCATGATTGTGTGGAAACCCAGGGAGTAATTATTTAATGTATCTAATTATTAGGTTAAGTAGGCACCTTATAAGGTAACTGAAGTGAAGCAGAGAGTATTAGTTGTGTCTATGCATATATGGGTGACAGTGTTGATCAACTGGTGATGTATTTTGTGTATAGAACTCAAAAGGATTATGAATGTCATCTTGTAAAAAATTCCTATTGGGGAGATAGTGGTGACTGAGAAGCAAAAGGCAGGCACCCACAGTCTTTGTCCTGTTGGAAAGACCAAGTATATACTGCATCCTTATACTAATTCCCCCTGGAGAAATTTTAGCAGTTTGAGAGCCTTTATCATAAAACCTGGCATGTGTGAAATGCCTACATAGTGTAGTTCTGAGATTCTGCCGGGGTCTGAATAAGTAAAGAGAGTATCCAGGGTAGGAGAATAGACCTGGAATCAAAGCATCAATGTGCATTGTGTAGTCCGTGTGACAGAGGTAAGTTCATTTTCTGAAATAATTACTGGATTCAGAACTGAAAAGGACCTTAGAGATCATGTTGTCTAAATCTTTCACTTTACAGATAAGGAAACTGAAGCCCAGTGATTTTAAAAGACTTACTAAAGAGCACACAGGCAGTAAGGATCTGAGTCTGAATTTCCTTTTGCAGTTGGTCACCACAGCTTGTTCAATTTTATCCCCTCCTTGCAGGGCCAGCTCAGTTGTTCCCTCCTCTATGAGGCCTTTCCGGATCCTCCTAACAGGTAAGTGATCTCATACTTCTCAGAAAATTTGGGAGCACTTTATCTGAGTCTGTCGTTTTCTTTCTACCTTATATTATATTTATTTGTGTATAGGTTGCTTTCCTGTCCTTACACACACACACACACACACACATACACACACACACACACACACACACCTCATATTAGCCTGAAGGCATCTTTGAGGTTGGGAATTAAACCTGCCTTTGCAGTGCTAGGGTCTGGAATCAGAAAATTCTGAGTTCAAATCTGGATTGATCAGACTGTCAACTTAGACCCTATGCAAGTGGCTTAAACCTGCCTGCCTCAGTTTCCTCATCTACAAAATAGGGATAATAATAGCACCTGTTATTATAAAATGAGATAATATTTGTAAAGTTCTGCTCTGCAAATGCTATCATCATCATTGCGTCCCTAGTTCTTCCACAATGACAGTAATTGTAGGTGTTTAATTTATGTGTTTCTTTTAAATTGAATTGAGGTTTTAAACATCACTCTCAAAAGTGCCTCATATTTTGTAATCTCTTTCATCTGGAGCTAATGCAGTATAGAGAAAGAGGTGTCCTGGACTCTAACCCAGGAGCTACTCTGCTCTAACCTTATTATATGACCTTGTGCACTTCATTTCCTCCTTCTAAGCCTCAGTTTCCTTTATCTGTACTATGACCAGTTGAATCTTTTCTGCTTTAACACTTTTAAGAGAAAAACCTACAATTCTGTCCCTTTCCATTCTTGGTTGTGATAGACCGGAGCCCAGCAGCCTATAAATCTAAGAAGAGTTACTTTCTCTTAAATGTCATCATGTACCTGCTCACACTGCATTCATCCAACCTTGGAAAGATCTACTTGAAGTTTATCACCAATTTACTTCACATTTTACTCTACAGAAGACCTCATTTCCCCCTGAAAACTTGAAGATTTCACTGCATACCCTCTTCTACAGTATGGGCTCGATGCTTGGCTTCCAAAATTACTCCCTGTGAAGCACAAAATAGTCACCAAGCCTCAGCTCCCTCCTCTGTTAAATGGAAATAATACCATTTAAACTATACATCCTCAATATTGTGCAAAAAATGCCTTATGAAGTACATATGATTATTTAAATGTGTGACCAATCATCATTTATTAAAATGTTATTTAAGATAAGTCTCATCAATGCTTCCAAGGAATCCCACTTTGTACATGTCTCCATGAGAGAAGCACCTGCATATGTCTTTTGTTTCCTGATTCTAAGCTAGTTCCTTAGTTCCTTATTCATAACAAAACACTTCTACCAATCCCATGGTAATTCAATTTTTAAAATTGCGTTTCATGTGAAACCGTGTCCAAAACTTAAAAAAAAATCTAAAGAGATCATATTTGCTGGTTTCCTTTTATCTACATACATATTTACCCCCTCAAGGAACTCTAGTGGATTAGTCAGACATGACGTCTCCCCCTACAGAAGCAATGTTACCTGATCTTCAATAGGCTATGTTGTTCATGAGTTCATTGGGCCTACCCATTATTAACAGCTTATATAGTACAGAAGTAAGCCTTACCAGCCTGTGGTTCCTATGGTCCCATAGGCTTATAGACCGCCAGAGCAGGAAGAAAGCTTAGACATCATCTTGTCTAATACCTTCATGTTATAGCTCATAGAAATCAATTGACTTGCCCCTTTTAACCTTGTACAATCTGGCTTCCAACTACATGACTTGACTGAAACCACATTTTCCAAGAGTGTTCTCTTGCCAGTGATCTATTAACCATTAGAACTAATGCCTTTCTCCGTGCTCATCTTACTTGACATTTCTGCAGCTTTTGACACTGATAACATCCCATCCATATTAATATTCTTTCCTTCTCTGCTGTTGCTGACAATGTCCTCTCCTAATTCTCTTACCTGCCCAGAATCCTTTGCTAGGTCTTTCTTGTCTTACGTGCTCTCCTCTTCTTTCTCTGCACTCTCTCTCAGTGGCTTAATTAGCTCCCCAATGTGTATCATCTCTATGCAGATGATTCTCAAATCTATATATCCTCTCAAATTTCAGTCCCATTTCTGTAATTTCCTGCTAGTTTTCTCCAAAGAAATGTCCCATATGCACCTTAAACTCAAAGTGTCTGAAACAGAAGTGATTATTGTCTTTAAAGATACTCCTCTTGCATATTTCCCTATCTTTATTGAGAGTACAACCCTGTTTCTAGTATATCATTTGTAATTTCTGTATCAACCTTGATTTGTGCCTTTCCCTTACTGTTCTCTAAGTTGTAGCAACAAGCACCCTGGCATACACAGGAGGGCCTGATGCCAGGTTCTTAGATCTGCCTTTCTAGAAGGAAAGCAAGTTTTGAGGGGTCACCAATCTTTTTAAATTACATATCACTAGAGAAAACACAAGCAGAGGAAATCAAGACCAGCAGACAGGAATTCTAGCTATCTGACCATAAGCAATACATCCATCACAGATCAACAGACAGATCTAACTGTCTGATCATTACATATATAGAAGCCTTCTTCCAAGGAAGTCCCTAAAGCAAAACCTCATCAGAGTATAAATACACTTCTCAGAGCCAGAAAGCAGGACCCTCCTGACCCAATGCCTCAATAATTAACAAAAGGTGTGAGAGCTTCTACAAAAGAAAGGTCCCCTAAACAAGCTTCCCTTAATGGGCTTCAGGTGAGGCCTACTAATAGGCAGAGAAGATCTCTCATTAACATAAATCTCATTAACATTACACAAGTTGATATATCTACATATGCATATGTGAGTGTGTATGTATGTATATGTGTGTATGCATGTGCATATAACATCTCTTATATGTGTCCTAATCTCTCCACTCACCAGGTATTACCCTGGTTCAGACTCCTGGCAGTCTATATTGAAATACTCTGCTAATTGGTTTACCCACTTCTACTTTATCCTCTCTCTCTCTCTCTCTCTCTCTCTCTCTCTCTCTCTCTCTCTCTCTCTCTCTCTCTCTCTCTCTCTCTCTCTCTCTCTCTCGGGCAGCTAGGTAGTGCAGTGGATAGAGCACCAGTGCAGGAGTCAGGAGGACCTGAGTTCAAATCTCACTCAGACACTTGACACTCACTAGCTGTGTGACCTTGGGCAAGTCACTTAACCCCAATTGCTTCATCTTGGGTCATCTCCAGTCATCCTGGTCACTGGATTCAGATGGCTCTGGAGGAGAACTGAGGCTGGTGACCTGTACAGCCCTCCTTCACTCAAAACAAAGTCAAATGCAAGCCATGTCATCATCTCTCTGATAGCATGGTCTTCTTCGGCAATAAAGGACAAATACACACACACCTATCCCCTCTCCAATCCATCCTCCACACAACTGCCAAAGTTATCTTCCTAAGAGACACAACTGATTATGTCACTTCCTTACTCAAAAACCTTCAGTAGCTCCCATTACGTCTAAGATAAAATACAAATTCCCAAAGTCATCATTTACAGCCCTCCACCAACTGCTCCATGCTTGATTTCCAAACTTGTTACTCATTACTACCCTTCAAAAACTCTAAGCTCAATCCAAACTGATTTACTAGTCAGTTTAGACTTGGCACTCCTTTTTCCATTCTGTACCTTCACACAGACTGTCTCCTCCACTTGGAAAGCATTCCTTCCCTCTCCTTCACTGAAACTTTAGCTTTCCTTCACTCTCAGTCCAAGTGAAAAGGTGCAAAGAATACCCTAATTCTGACCTTCAGTGCCTGTCCCCCACAATTGCTAGCACTGTCTCCCATCCTCAGATTATCTTTCTTTACATATATATATGTATGTGTGTGCGTGCACATGCGTGTGTATGTATATGTACTTTATATGTATATATATATATGTATTATATATTCTCCAGTATAAGGACAACTACTAGGAGTGGTGGGGGAGGGGCAGCATTTTGTCTTCACATTCCCAAAGTCTAGCATAGTGTCTTTGCTTGCTTAAAAAATACTCTACAAAAAATTGACCCTACCCAAGGTCACAGAGCTGAAACTTGAGCTCAGGGGGCTTGATGCCAAATCCAGTGTTTTTTCCTATTATACCACACTTCTTACTAGAACCTTTTGTATTGATGAAGTTCAAACTGGCAATCAACCAGAGACCTGACTCAGCAGTCAGTTGCAAAAGGAGGTCAATGTCATCAGGACATTTCGATCAACAATCTCAATACCACCCTTCAATTTCCTCTGCATTCTTGCATGGATAGCATCTGGTTCCAGTGACTCATCAATGCCTAATTTGTCAGGAAGTTTTGCCATGCCCTTTAGATTTAGCACCATTTGAGAAATGACTGCTTAATCTTTCTATTCCAATGGACAATGTAGGAGTTGAAATATAATATCTTCCTTATGAAAGAATAAGGCAGAAAAAAATGTATTCATTCCCTCTATTGTCTCCTTTTCCATTCTTGAGTGTACCTTTTGTGCTAGGCCATCACCAGTTATCTTGACTTTTATCTTGTCATTGAACTTTGATGACTCTGGAAGACAGAGTAAGGCTGATAGCTGCGCAGCCTTGCCTCACTTAAATCCAATTCATGCTCAAGACAAGACATCATCCTGTGATGTCACTGGTCCTTTTCACCAATGAAAATAAGAATGTGAATCTTTTGTACTGTGGTCTACTAGCAATCTCACTAATTCTCTAAATAGTGCCTTACACGTGATATAGCTAATAAACCTATTATAACTGGCATCAACCAACACTGTGAAGTGTGTCTTAACTGTTGAGTACAGAGCCATCAGTCTGGTCAGTGAACTTTTCCTGAATTTGGAATGAGGGGACTTAAAGAACTATATCCCGACAGCTATGTGACCACTCGTCACTTTTCGATCATGTCTGTCTCTTAGTGAACCCATTTGGGATTTCTTGGCAAAGATACTGGAATTGCTTACCATTTCCTTTTCCAGATGAGGAACTGAGGCAAACAGGGTTAAGTAACTTACCCAGGGTCATACAGCTAGTGTCTGAGGCTGGATTCAGACTCAGTTCTTCTTGATTCCAGGACCAGCACTCTATGCCTGCACCACTTAGATGCCCATGTGATCATAAATAAACTAGTTTCATGAGACTCAGTTTCCTCATCCCTAAAGTGGGTAAAATAATAACTAGTATCTATTCCCAGAAGATTATTATGGGGGAGCATGAAATACTATATGAAAAATACGTTGTAAAATTTAAAGTGCTATGATTTATGAGCTATGATCACTGAATCAAAAATGTGACTTCTCTGAATGGTCACAATTACTACTAGGGAAAATCTAATCTTTTATTTTGGGTGACTTTATCATCTATGTTATTTTGTTTTATTTTCCCCCAAAATGTCTCTTCTTCATTTGGAAAGGATGGCTTTCAATTCAATTGGGAAAGAAATGGGTAGCTTTGAAATGAATGTTATTATATATCTTCAATGTATAACGGGCAGTGTGGTCTAATGGATGGAGTGAGAAAGACCTGGGTTGAAATCCTACCTCTCATGCTTAGTAGATGGATGACCACTGACAAGTATAAATTTTCTGAATCTCAGACAATTCTCTATAAGTTATTATAATCCTAATTAATGAATTAAATAAATCATTGATCATACTTAAATTACATTTGGTATGTAACCAATATGATTAATCATATCATAAAACTATATAATTAATTATATAACCATATGATTAATTATATCATATAATGAATATAATGTATTTCATTAATTTAATTATATAATTAATATATTATATTTTCTATAATATAAATATATTGTGATGATGTCATTGTCATATAAACACAAATATGTTTATAGATACAAATACAGATATATTTATATAAATGAATATCAATATAAATAAATATAAGAATTATAGCATTAGTAATCAATATTATAATTATTACTTATGAAATAACAATCAAATTTAGATTAAGCTGTGATCTGCCTTAGTGAAGGGAAGTCTCAGCCAAAAATATTTACAAATACTTGGTATGTTGACATTTTCAGCACATTCCCAATGATAACTTAAGTGAGATGAGCATTGTTAAATTGTCAAGTGCCTTTATGACTGTAAAAAGCAGTGAGGTGGCACAGAGGATAGAGTACTTGACTTGGAGGCAAGAAGAAATGAATTCAGATCCAGCCTCAGACACTTAACTAGCTGTGTGATCCTGGATAAGTTACTTCTGTCTGCCTCCATGTCCTCCTCTGTAAAATGGGATAATAATAGTCTACCTCCCAAGATTTCTGTGAACATAGTAATTATAAAGTCATTGTAATTGAACTGAATCATAATTATAACTGAAAACTTCAAAAGTGTTACATAAATGCTACATATTATCATCATTATGTAAAAAAAAAAAAAAAGACTGGTCAATCCCAAAGAGCTTAAGAGCAAGTGTTGCAATGGCATACATTGATACTTCCATGGATCTATGATCTCATCAATGTGGATATTCCCTCTAACAGTGCACATTATCACCTCATTTGGGGAGACTCTTGCCTATATCTTCCATAGGGTACTTTTCTTTAGATCTTTTGATATCATAAATGCCAACAGAATGTGTAAGCTGTTCATCAGTTGTCCATCACACTCACTTTATTATTGCCTCTCATCCTTTTCTGATCATTCATCTCTCTGATGACATGTTGACTACACACCTGTATACCTCAGTCTATTCACACCCACAATGCATTGTTCTGCTGTCCTCAATCTCAAGGTCTTCTTCTAAGATGCTGATTTTCTGTAATTTACAGATAAACAGCACTACTGAAGAGTACCGATCTTAAAAAAAAAATGGTGATTTGTTTTAGGCTGCATGACATGGTGGATAGGGTACTGAACTTGGAATCAAAAGTTCTTGGCTCAAGTCTTACCTCTGATACTTACTAGCAGTGACATCTTCAGTTTCTTTTATCCATTAAAGGTGTCTAATAGTAAAATATGACTTTAGTGGAATAAATGAGATATTAAAAAGTTATGAAGAATCTTTTAGAGTCTTGAGTAGATTATATCTGAAAGATTTCTATTAAGAAATGAACAAAAATTGCACAGAATGAGAAGACATCTAAAGGTTATAATCTGCACGTGTTGAGAGAATTCCTTCACTAAGATCATGAATCTACTACTGTTTTGCATATTTACATCTGCTTTTGTTACAATGATTACAGATATGCCATAAGTAATGTACTTTTTTTGAACTTTGAAAGTAGAGAAAACTAAAGTAGTTTTGCCTCTCTATTAAAATGGCTCAGAATCTTAAATTAAAAGGGAAAAATAAACAAGATTAATGCAGGGTCACAAGAATACATGGTACTCAGCTACTCCCAGATTCAGTGTTGTTCTTTGGAGGTGATAAATATTCAGCCCTTAGCCTAATCCCCTTTTCAATGAGTAAGTATCTTTAGATAAAATAGAGACATGTATGTAGTTATAATAGTAAAACATTTAATTAAAACAGAAAACAACATAAATAACAAGGAAAGGAATCAGACAGCAAAAATTCTCTGCCTCCGTACATAAAGAGGTATAGGTCTCCTACACCTCCAGGGAAAATATACCTAATTTTTCTTTCTTTTCCTTTAATTCCCCTACACAGTTGGAATGTGTATAGTCTCCTTCCAATTTACAAATTGAGGAGGAAGACCCTTAATATGTGTCTTTCCTGGTAGCACAGTAGGATATATTAGATAATGATTCAAAATGCCACCTCATCTCTGTAGAGATTGCAACCTTAGTATCTAGGAAATTATGACCACTTCCATGAGTGGTCCTCTTCTCCTTTTTCTTTGAACACAAATCCATATCTTGCCACTTCCACCCATGACACTCTTATAACTTATGTTGCTTCCACAACCCTTATAACTTGCTTCTGCCTAAAGGAACCTTCTCATCTTATTAAAGTCCTTGCCCAGTGATATTACTATACATAGCCCTCTGGGAGATACTCAGTTTCAAGCCTCATGGCAAAGGAAGTTCTAGCCTACAGCACACCCTTTTTAAGTCCATGAGTATTTGTATACTGAGCATTATAAGAATCAATTGACATCACTAAAACAGATTATCTTTAATGGTTAAGAATCTTCCTTAATAAAGTAATAGCATTAAAAAAATTAAAATTAATTCCATGTTCCCTAGAAATCATTTAACCACTGATGAATGTTTTAGATATACAGAATCCTTCTTTTCAAACACAAAAGCACATTCATTTACACTGTACATTTCTCAGATCTGCATTTTTTTGGAATATATAGTATTCTAATCTAAAGTTCATGACCTTGGAAAGTTCATAAAATGTCCATCTTTCAATAAGATGGTTAGCATGTCCAGTGGTGTGCCATGAAATGTTTAACAACCAGCTTTCCTAAAAGTGTGACATACATTTAGATTTCATCTGGATTATTAACATTTTCTTAAATTAACATAACCAACAAACAATAAATCAATCTCTGATTTGTAGCATTTGTCAGTGTCTGAGATGTGAATACTCACCTTGAAAATTTAACAATTGGCTCTCTAGAACTCATGGAGGCTAACTCCCAAAAACCCTTGCATGTAATGCCTTGCTACTTTCTTCAGTCATAGAATGCCTGTGCTAGAAGGGAGACATTGAGTCCATCCTTGTCACTTTTACAGATGAGGAGATTGAGGCTGTGAGAGACAAGTGGTTTGAGAAAGGTCACAGTGAACAAACTGGGAAAAGTACCGGATTCCTTGGTTCCGTTTCCAAGGCTTTCCCTGAACCATGTTGAATGAGTTGTTAAAAGACTAAAACTAGTCAGTGACTAGTTTTAATAGATAGATAACGTCCTCCACCATGGAGACAAGAACTGAAATGCAGAACAATTACAAATCTTCTCATCATGATAATCAAATTGTATTTAGTAAGCATTCATTCCCTTATTCACTCAATAAACATTTATTACGCATCTTGTATGTGCAGAGAACTATTCTAAATGTTGAGAGAGATGGGAAACTGAGATAAGACTTGGTCCCTACTCTTCTAATGCCACCAGAGTGAGCAACTGGCTTAAACAGACAAGATCCTTGACTTCTCTGAGTTGTATGCATTGTTTCAGGATGTCAGAGGAACATAATGCAAATGAGTTGCATGATAACATTGAATATGTATATCAGTACTAGTTGGCATGTTTTTTACTCTTCTTATTTAGGATTTTAATACTCTCACTTAACATTGTTATTTAAATATTTCTTTAATATTTTGTAATATTCAAATTATTTCTCAGCACTCTTCATACTTAGTTTCTCATCGCCTCTGAGTTATTGTTTTCCTTGTGGTTCACAAGCTACAATAACAATGTATGTGAGAAGTAATGATAAACATATTGCATGATGTCATCTAGTTTCATGTGATGGCTATTCATACCATTCCCAAATGATTGATGCTATCTGCTTCCTCTATCTTTTTCCAGTCCAATTAATGGTTCCTTTTTGCCTTTGTAAAAATTATCATGCAAAGAAGGCATAATCTGGTTTAGCAGACTGAATTCTTTAAAAACTTTATAGGATTAACTAGAATGATGAGGGACTTTGGAGTCAAAAAAGTAGGCTATTTCATAATAGGATTTAGGGAAGAGGATGTGGCCAAGCAAGTACAGTCCTCAAATTCCCATTTTTAAAAAATGGGTGAAATTGATTTCATGGGAATCCAATGATTTCATCAGTTTATTTTCTAAACTTTTCTTTGCTACTCTAAGTTTATCTTATCACCCCATCTCTTGGAAAGATCCTCCTCATTGCCTTCCACTTTGTCTTTGGAGTCATCTGTGTGGTTTTTATCCAATAGCTTATCAGCAAGAGAGCTCTTCCAACCTGAGGAAACAGCCTGATTCAATTCCAGGTATGCATGCCAAAAGTAAATTGCTTAGCACAGGTAGCATCCAGCATATTCCCACCATGATAATAAATTACCCCAGAGACAAATTCGCTCTATCAATACATACCATCTATCCGGCTCTATCAACTGCATGATCTTATCTATCCAAGGTTGAGTCCAGAAAATGTTTTAATTTTGCCTTTGTGTAATAATGTTAGCAACTCAGGAGAAAAAAAGTTCCCTAACAGAAGATGATTCAGTTTTTCTCCACCAATGACAAGAAAATTTATTCTACAGGAAGACTATCTCACTTGGGAAAAATCTGAGTTGCGCTGGAAAAAAAAAATTACAATTAGTACAAACATTTCTGGCGCCCTTTCTAATGTCAATAGAATGGAAGTCCAGTAATAATTCTGTTTTCTGGGTTGTTATTGCAGCACTGTTTCATAATTAAAAGATCGTTACATGTGATTACAGGTGGGAGGAAAATCCAGCCATTCTTTTGGCTACATCTGGTTATCCAGAATCTCACAAGTCTTGTTTTGCTTATGTTGGTTCAGGATTCCAATAATCATGTGGTGTTGAAGGGTGATATTTGTCATTAAAATTACAGATGCAAGACCCAACCTGCCAAGGAAACTTTGACAAATGAAAACCAGAGGGAGGCATTGGTTTTGGAAAATGAATTGGTGGGCTCTAATCAGCAACCAAATTTTGATAAATTGAGCTAATTCTTTAGTTCCATGATCTAAGATATTCAAGTTGCCTTATTAAATGAGCTCTCCCAAAGATCTGAGCTTAGAGTCAAAAGACCTTGATTCAAATCAATCCTACTGTTTCATAGCCCTGTAACCTAGGAAAAGTTACTTAATCTCTCAGGTTCAATTTCCTCATCTTGAAAATGAAAATAATAAACCATTCCTTGCCTATCTCACAGGGGCTCTATAAAGATCAAAAAAAGAGAAACCCTATAGAGAGATTGAAAATGTTAGCTATTGGTCTGCTGAACTGTGGTTTATTCCTATAGAACACAAATATATCACTCCTAGACAGAAACCTACAATTAGTTATAGTTACTGCTTCACTGAAGTCCTTCTCTAATGCCTTGTTGTGGTGTAGAGGTGACACTGAATTCATGAAAGTCATGCCAGCAGAAAGCAAATTTTCAGGTCCTACCAAGATGAAATGCTTTGAATATGACCCCAGATAGCTAGGTAGTGCAGAGCATAGAGTGGAGTAAGGAATATGTCAGTTCATATCCAGCCTCAGACACTTTCTAGCTGTGTGACACTGGATGAGTCTCTTAACTTTTCTTTGCCTCAGTTTCCTCAATTGTAAAAATGGGAATAATAACAGCACCAACCTTGCAGGGTTTTTGAAAGGATCAAAGATAAAATATTTGTAAAGTGTCCAGCACAGTACCTAGCTCAGAGTAGGTGATTACATAAATATTTTCCCTACCCTTTCCCCCTCAACACTCAGCAGAGACAGACTACGTCTTCTGGTATAGAAGTAGCTAAGTATGAAGAAATTCATCACTAGAAAGATAGACACTAAACCTCAACATTTTTGAGTAAGTGAACCTCTCTGAGATATAAAATGAATAAACTTTGTAAACTCACCTCCCCCGCTGTCATGAATACAGTTGTAATATTATTATATATTAAGGAAATACATGATGACAAAATGCTACTATGAATCCAGTATACATTCAAATGAGTGCAAAGCTTATAATCACTACATCTATTTGTACAATTACTATTGCATGCATATGGGAGACATATTATTCAGTTCAGAGAAGACATTTGGCAATTTATCATATCAAATCATGTTGCATACTTTGTAGGCTAAATAAAGATCACAGTAAAAATGTTTTTTGAACATATGGATTTGCAGACCCATTGCAATAACTCAATGACCTCTTAGGAACCCTCACAATGAAATAAGGGTTGAATTCTTTGGACATGGTGACTCCATTATGCCTTTTAAATATGAAAAAATTTCTCAAATCTACAAAAGAGTTGGGAGGAAGACAGGCCAGATGGACAACCTAACAATCTGAGATCTGATCCCATCTTGACCACTCACCAGTTGAACTGCTTTGAACATATCAATTCTCTCAGTTTTCACCTCTGTAAAATGAAGGTGTTGAATTAGATAATCTCTAAGGTATCTTCCAGCTTTAAATATTATGATCCAATATTGTTTGGCTCAAAATATTTCTCTATCTCTCTGTTTCAATGGTTTACGATGTATAGAGATAATGTTAAGTATCAGTCAATGTGAGAAAAAAATAATGCTTAGGTATGAGGCATACCAATACAAAAATGGAAGGCCCTGACTTTCAAGACATTTACAATCAGTCTATAGGGATGAAACATGTATGGAAATAAGTAACACAGTGTAGTTTCAAGAGGGAAGAGAGTAGTAACAACTAGGGGGAGCCTTATGTAGGAGACAGAACTGTAGTCATGCTTTGAAGGAAAAGAGAGATTCTACACAGCTGAGGGGAGAAGGGAGTGCATTTCAGACATGAAGGATCACATGTTCAAAGGTACAGAGGCAAATGGAATGCCATGTATGAGGAACAGTTTACAGGCTAGTTTGACAGGAATAGAGAATATAGGAAGGAAAGTAGCATAAGATAAGATTGGAAAGACAGGTGGGAACCAGATTGTGGAAGGCTATAAATGCCAGGCTGGGGATTTTGTATCTCATCCTAGAGCAGAGGTTCTTAGCCTTAGCTCCATGAGCTTGATTTGCTATTGTTTCAATATCTGTATTCTAATATAAATGATTTTCATTGTAATTCTATGTATTTTATACATTTAAAAAATGTCTTCTGAGGAGAGATTCATAAATTGCACTGGATTGTCAAAGGAGTCCCTGAGAAAAAAAAAAGTTAAGAACCCCATCCTAGAAGGAACAGGGACCTGCTGAAGATTTTTAAATGGACTGGGGACAGTGATGGTCAGATCTGTGTTTTTGGGAATATCAGTTTGGCACCTGTGAGAAGGTGAGATGACAGAGGTAAGGAAACCAATTGCAAGTCTATTACAGCAGTCTAAGTGCAAGGGAATGAGGGTCTGAACAGGAGCATGGAGAAGTATGGCTTTAATGAACGGATTTGAAATAAGCATTTTCCAGAAATGTCCTACTGAGCAGAGCCCACTTCCATGTTAAGAATGGAATAGTTAACATTGTGAATGACTAAGTTGGAGTTCAAAAAGGTCGTGACAGACAAGAATATCGATTGGCTTGAATGAGATGATATTTCATGTCTTACGCTCATATTTTAAAATCCACTTTAAAAGTACATGAAGCATAGAAATTTGGATATAACATGTACATATAAAGTGTGAGAGGCATACCTAAACAACAGTTTGTCTGAAAAGTATCTGAAGCAGATGGTCTGTGTACTTAGGACAAATGAAAAATATGATACAGGAGTCCTAAAAGGTAAGACCTTCTATCATTGGCTATATTGACTAGACCAGGTTTCATGAATGACGATAGTTCCAGTGTGCTCTGTCCAGGTCAGATCACATCTGGTATATTATTTTCATTTCTGGGTACCATATTTTAAGATGGACAGTGATAAACTGGAAAGGGTCTATAATGACCTTGAGGTCTTTCCATATGAAGACTGCCTGAAGAAATGGGGATATTAGCCTGGATAAGGGGATGGGGGCATGATAAATGTCTTGAAGTCCTTGAAGGCCTGTCATGTGGAAGAAGTATTAGCCATATTTTGCTTTTTCCCAGGGGGCAGAACTAGAAGAACAACAGATGGAAATTACAAAATGGTATATTTAGAATTCATGTAAAGAAAATGTTTTTTAAGAATCAGCATTTTCCAAGGGTGAAATTTCAGGACATAGGTACATTAACTACTCCCCGAAGGGAGACTTTCAGGCCAAGGCTGGATGATCGATTGTCAGGTATGGTGCAAAAGGAATTCCACGTTAGGTAATCATTGGGTTAGGTGGCCTCTGAGGTCCCTTCTGATTCTGAGATTGGGTGAAACTACCTAATCCTTATGTCTACGTGAGCTAAATAATTCCTTCCCCCTAATGAACACAGCTTGTCATACATGACTGGAATGCATGTATGAGAAGTCAATTTGACACTCTTAGCAGGAGAGCATATTTTTCTCTCTTGAAGTCAGCCTACAGGTGGGAGAAAAATGAAGCTGTCAACCATCCCCTTCAAAGGATTGACTTCAGGCTATAAAACAATCAAGACTGATTATCCATATTGAAAGTCACAATATTATAATTTATTTGCCTTAAAGAAGCACAGCTTTTAAGTTTTAGAAAAATTAATTTTCCCCATCAGCTTCCTACCTCTTTAATGTGCCATAATCCATTTGAAAAAGAGGGGGGAAAAAAGTTAAGTTAAGCTGCCCAAAGTGTGATATGCTTCAGGTCAAGAATTTTGCATGGATACACAATTATCTCTGTTATTAAGAAAAACTCATCATGTACATTTATCTTGAAACCTAAACTCCTATAACTCCTCTGAAAGTTCTCTGAAAAGTCATGCACTCTCAACTACTGAATTTTTTTTTTCTTAATACAATGTTGTGAAAATGAAGATAAAGACTTTCGGCAGATCCCCAATAAAACATTTCAATTCAGTGCCAGAATTGATTTGGCTGTTACTTTGTTTTGACTTCTCCCTCAAAGGAACATAAGTTCCTTGAGGGCAAGGACTCATTGGTTTTTGTCTTTGTGTCTTCAGAATTTATTCTTTTTATTAGTGACTTATGTGATGGCCTACTATAAGTAGAGATATAAAGACAAAGCTTGGCCTAAAGGAGTTTGCATTTTACTAGGATGGAACAAGCACACAGAGAGGTCAGTACAAAATACACATGAAGGAAAAACTAAGTATTTGAAGTGCAAGAAGGAAACAATGACTGGGGATGAAGGGAGAGGCACAGACCATGAAAGACTTCCTGTAAGTGGGGGACACTTGACCTGAGTCTTAAAATAAGCTAGGGATTCTAAAAGGTAAGGTTGAGGATAGAGAAAATCCCAAGCATGGAGACAACCTGTGAAAGTCATCTACCATTTTTACCTCCCCATCTCTTCCATCTGATGCTTTATCCCTAATCACATAGCCACAGCCCTAGATCAGGCAAGGCCTCTTCACCTTGGGACTAAATCATTGCAAGAGCTTTCAAATTCTTTTTCTTGCTTCAAGTTGCTCCCCATTTCAACCCATTTTCTACACAGTTACCAAACGGGATTCTTCTAAAGCACAAGTCTGACCACTTCATTTCTTCCTCCCCCACTCCAATGGTTGGTTTCCTATCAATTCTTGGATAAAATAGAAACTCCTGTTGGTCATTCAAAGCTCTTCACAATCTTGTCCCAACAACTTTTGAACCTTATTGCATACTATTCCCTATCACGGGGTCCTATCAAAGAGATCTTATACCACTCATATACGACACTTCTCCCATCTCTGTGCCTTTTTTGCACTGACTTGGAGCACACTTCCCACTCTTGGAATATTTTATCTCCCTCCTTATCACTTCCTCCATACAATTTCTCACCCAAACTCAACTCAAACTCAATTAGTGCCCACAGCTATTACCAGGTACCTAGTGTCAATCTGTCTATCTATGTCTTCTCTAGTAAAATGTAAACTCCATGAGGGCAAAGATTATTATGCTTTTGTCCGGTATTCTCAGCTTTTAATATAGTGCTTGGTACATATTTGGTGTTTAATAAATACTTGTTAATTAAACTAAATACTTTTTAGTTAAATTAAATCAATGAATCAATTAATTTGATTTACTTGATCAATTGATCAAAGGGGGCCAGCTTGAACTTGTAGCCAAGGGATCTTACAGGCAATCAAATCAAAAGTGTCTTAAAGTACCTACTATGTGCCAGATTCTATCTAACATCTTGAATCATCAGAACAGACCTCATGTCGAAAGTGGCCAGGGAGCCTAAGGAGTGGAAAGAAAAAGAAGTTGCAGTAATAGAGAAGCCATTATCATCTAGTATCAATGCCTTGTATGTCTTCTACTAACTTCTATATTTACAGAGAAAGGTCTCGAAGTTTAGCAAGCAGATCCATGTTGCTAACAACTTGTCGATCTTTCTCCATTCCTCAATAATTATAATTTGAGGCAATTGCGTATGCATGTCATTCACTTATACAATATAGCCCCAACTATGGAAATTACAAAGGAAAATGAAAAAGTTAGGTGTTTCAATTTTTATGGTACCCTTCAAGGCTCAACAAGATGTTATTCACTTGAAGAGGTCTTTCCTGATTCCCTCTTTTTTTAGTGTCCTCACCTCCAGCCCAAAATAACTCAATTTATTTTTTACATTTCTTGTACCTACATATCTGCATATATATTGATTACTCTAGGTAGCATATAAGCTCCTTGAGGGCAGGGAATGTCTTTATTTTTATTAACTGTATCCTCAGCACTTAGCATAGTGCCTGACATATAGTAGGCATTTGATAAATACTTACTGCATTGGAACTTTTATTAGGCAGGGATAATATCATTTTTGTACTCATATAGTTAGTGTCTATCATAGCACTTGGTACATAGCAAATACTTAAAGTATGCTTGACTGATTGGTTGGTAGGCATTATTGACTTAAAACATATACAACATTATATTCCCTCATTCCTGTTTGAATCTGGAGTTCCCATAACACAGAGTTGGCAACATTTTTATTTGTGTTTCTGAAATAACAGATGCTTAACACTTCTTAGTCACTGACTCTCAAACAATTTTACCGCTTGCCGTTCAGTCGCTTTTCATTCATGTTCAACTCTTCATGACCCCATTTAGGGTTTTCTTGACAAAGATCCTGGAGTCGTTTCCTATTTTCCTTCTCCAGCTCATTTTAGAGATGAGGAAACTGAGGCAAGCACGGTTAAGTGACTTGCCCATGGTCACAAAGCTAGTAAATGTCTGGAGTGAGATTTGAACTCAAGTCTTCCTGACAACAGGCCTGGCACTCTATCTAATGTGCCACCTGGCTGCCCTAAGTAAACCATGGAATAAATCTGGTGCTTTATGTTCACTACATGGCCATGACAATGCAAGTTTTAACAGAAAGGCCTAGTGAAATGATGTTTCTAACTTCTAAATATTAGTCACTGCCATTCAATTCAATCTAATAAGCCTTTATGTTCCTACTAGATACCAGGCACTGTGTTATGCACTGGGGAAACAAAAACAAGGAAAAAGGAAACCCTAAAGCCTTCTTAGGCTTTTTTTTCTTCTACATTTCATCCTCACAACAACTCTATGGGGTCAGCCAGAATTTTAAAGATGAAACATCAGAGCACAGAAATGTACAGGACAGCATGGCCCTGGTAAAGAGAATTTGGGTACATCTAATTCCTGCAACTGTTTAAGGCATCTGACCTTTAGCAACAAACTATTAGCTTAAAAGGGCCAAGGTCTCCCATTGCATCCTGGGCCATCTCCAGTTGTCTGGATCGATATCAGGCCACGGGACCCAGAAGGCTCTGGAGGACAAAGTGAGGCTGGTGACTTTGCACAGCCCTCATTCAAATCGAAGTCAACTGCAAGTCATATCATCATCTCCCTGATGGCACGGTCCTCTTCAAGAATGAAGGACAAACTACCCAACCATACAACCACAGCAGCCACAACTTCTCTGGGACTATAAATGAAAGAAGTGGTGAGTTGATTTCTAGGGTCCTCACTACTTCTAAGACTCTATGAGACTTGACCACATTCACATCTCAACTTGTGGAAGCCCTCTTGAAGTTCCTTTCCTTCTTTGCACTGTTTGACACCTTGTCTATATCTTCATTACTTCATCAGACAAATGACTGGGGAAATGAATGGCCCCTTGCAACTGAACTTGACTGAAAGTGCTGGATACAGCTGGAGCCTTAAGTATCTACTCACTATTGTTTGATCAGTTACAGAAAATATTATTAGTAGCACTGGATACTTTGTAAAGCAGCATGTCCAGAGAACTCTATTAGCTGGCTTTGTGGGAAACACAATGCCAAGTTTTCCAACATTCCATTAGAGCTATGTTTTATCCGCTTAATCTATGAACATAAATCTATTGGAAGGAGCAAGGCTTTGCAACTTAATGATTAACCTTTATATTGAATGGGCAAATGCTAAAGACATGGATTCTTTGTTTCTCTCTTGGGTGCAAGACAAGCTCTGTAGTTAAAAATGGGGCGGGGGGAAATGAAATGAGCTTCTAGTCCAATTGAGTCCACAAGCAAAGGGGCAACCAAATAGCTGTTCCTCTTCTCCCTGCCCCCACTCTCCCAGCCCATGCTGTGCACTTACTGTATCCGGAGTACATGAAGCAGGAAAAAAACAGACCTGTTTCCAACCATCCAAACAGGAAGACCAAAACCCCAGGCCCCTATGGGAAGCCCAATAGTTCAAAAACTTTCTAATAAAATCCACTTAAACACTTCATTTAAAGGTACAGCCTTTCCATTTCAGCATCTCCCTGTGAAGGCTGGAACAACTTGAATTTAATTTCCAATCACATCTTAAAAACTGCTATTGTCATATTCAAGATCATTATTCTTATATTTAGCCATTGCTGGTAAAATTAAGTGATACATAGCTGAGCATTTTAAGGGTGGAAAATCAATTTAAACATCTGTCCCTCTGACAGGCATTCAAATATCTCAGCATGCCTGAGAGAATATATTGGCTTTGGGAAAATAGAATGTGGTGGAGCTTCAGACAGCTGACCTGGGAATTTGAGTTTCGATTCTGACTTAGTCTCGAAGGTTTCACTTCAAGCAATTCTTTCCAAAATGAGGCTGGGTTGCATGAGCAAGGATAAATGCTCCCATACAGTAAATTCAGAATTAAGAACAGGCCCAAAATTGGACTCAACTTTGGAAGAGGAAAAGGAGCAGTAACTGGTCAAAGAGAAGAAATGAGTCTTGAAACAATTTCAAAGTCAACTAGCAGCAGCAATAGCAGTAATTGCTATTAGGCACCTACTATATGTGTAGTGTCTACTCATGTTTAGGAACTTCTAGTTAAAGGGGGTAGCTAAGTGAAGCAGTGGATAGAGCACCAGGTCTGGAGTCAGGAATATCTGAGTTCAAATATGACCTCATACTAGCTGTGACTCTGGGCAAATCACATAACCCTGTTTGCCTCAGTTTCCTCATCTATAAAATGATCTGGAGAAGAAAAGGGCAAATCACTATAGTATCTTTGCCATGAAAAGTCCAAAGGGAGGCATGATGAGTAAGACATGACTAAACATGTGACAAAGTTAAAATGGGAGATGTTCATAAAATGGGAGATGGTCATACCAAAGTTGTTTTTCCTTCTCAGAATTTTGGATGGACCTGTGATTTTACTTATGTAGATAAGGTAGGTCTTCCTCTAGAACAAATCATGACCCAGCTTTATCTTCTCAGATGATATACTGCTCAGTGTGCCTTATCTATTTACACATAATATTTAGGAAATGCTGAAGAATAGGAGTGAAGGATTTAATTTTTTTAAAAATTGTATTACAGAAAGAAAATATGGACTGGTTGTGTGGAGGGAGTGAAAGGTGACTGGTATTCTCATATTCCTGCTTTGGTTCTACCTTTGGCACATTGGACTACTAAAGACCTAAAAGATTAAGATGTGCAATTTCTCTCAGAAAAATTTATTCCGTAAGACTACTATCCCCCCAGGTAAAAGCAGTCCACAAAGCAGGAAAAACATGAATGGTTAAAACTGATAAGTGGCCCAAAAACTAGCCCAAAAGGATATTTCCTTGTGGCCTCAAAGCTTGACCAGAGTTCTCAAGTTATACTTGCCCCTAGGGTGCACACGTGTCAGAACAATCCACTTGGAGACAAAGTTAACTCTGATTTCACCAGGACTGTTCTACAAAATCTTGTCTCCCAGCAGCTCCAGCTGGGTTGTGGGAGTGTAGGGGTAAAGTCAATCCCAGTTACACTCATGTCCTGGCCTGTAACACCATGCATTGTCAGCAGGAAACAAGGAAGGCCTCCAGCATATTGGTTGGACTCCCACAGATCCCTGCAATGGATTCTTGAGAGGTCATAGATGAAAGTCATGTGGGATGGGTAGGCATGGATGGGTTATAATCAGCAACATTGAAGGGAATTCCTGAAATGAAGAGGTCACAGATCCATTTGGCTATTTCAATACTTAAGTAATAATATTAATTATTTCCAAATAGCAGAGGCAGTATGTATGTCATAAATAGAGAACCAGAACTGGAATCTCAAAGATTCATCTCTGTGGGTTCAAATCTTGTCTCTGACATATAGGTAAATATGATCTATAAGTAAGTGGTTCTCAGCAAATCACTAACTTTGTCAGCACCCCCAAAGAATTCCTGGTCTAAGACTCTAGCTTTCAGACAGGTTCCCATCTGCATCAAGGGAAGGAGTGTCTCTATTGTGGGAGTTCTCCACCATGATGAATCATTGATCTGGAGCCCCCACACAAAACAAAAACAAAACAAAATAAAAATCTTATCATAGGTTTAATTCATTGTATTAATTATTAGTTAGTAACTAATTGGCTAATAATAATATAATCAATTATTATATTAATCTTATTGTAGATTTAATGAAAGTATTGAAATTCTGTGACTAGTCATTTTTTCTTCCATTTTGGAATGAATCCATGCTAAACTGGATGTTGTCATATAGACGTGTAGGCAGCTAGAAGGTGGATAGAACTCAGAGCCTGGATTCAGAAAGAATTGAATTCAAATCTGGCTTCAGGTGACCCTAGATAAGTCACTTAACTGCTGCCTGCCTTGGTTTCCTTGATTATAAAAGGGGGGGAATGATAACACCTAACTCTCAGGGTTAAGTGCTAAGGCATCTGGAACTACATACACAGATGCTGAGAAGTGTCTGATAGAACAATGGGTTCTTGTGGAAGGGAGTGTTTAGTGAGGAGCCCATTTTGGAGTTTGTATAGTACCTAAGACTTTTATTTGGAGATGCAATTGGAATTTTTCTTTATCAATGGTGGTTGGAAATGGATCTTGACTTGTAGGGAGGGATTCTTATAGAAATGAGATAAAAACTGTGATTTAAAGTAATCTGGGAGAAGGCCTATCCATATGAACATATCTGGACCTAATGGGAGTCAGGGCAAGAAGGAGGCACACCATTTTGGTAAGTATATGAATGACCGCCAGGATAGCTGAGATCCTCAAATGGAAACAATTGATGTCATCGGCTGGAAGGAGAGCCCCAGCTTGTCTTATGTACTCCGTTCACCTTCAGTGAACACATAAAAGTTATGAAAAACAGAGGAGTTTTGTTATTTGGTTGGTTTTTGGTTAGTTTTGGTGTCTATAGACTTGCTCTGCTTACTGGAGTCATTGAGGTGACATAGTAGATATAGTGTTATAGTAGATATGGTGTTAGTTGTGGAGTCAGGAAGATGATAGTTTGAATCCTTCCTCAGGAATTTAGTAGCCCCTAGGCAAATCACTTAATACATTTCACATTCAATTTCTTCATCTGTTCAGTGGAGACATTAAGGGTTGTTGTAGGCATCAAACAAGATAACATAAGTTAAGGTACTTCGTAAACTTAAAAGTTTGCTCTCCTGTTAGCTATTCTTTATAAATGTTAGGCATCAGTATCATATTGCTGTCACAGAGTCATTTGTCCTTGAAAGAAGGAGAAAGAATGATTCAGGTACAATATCTTTGTGACCCTTGTGAGCATCTGGTGTTTTCCATAACGCTCTCAATTGGGTTCCCTCATGTTGTTTAAATTCTTAGAGAAGTACTTTGTACCATGTCTTGCTGCCTGAGGAGACAAAAGCACTGTAAGTTTTACCAGTGAAGGATCTGCCTCACAAAGTCAATGAGAGCTGTATCCTTGACAACATCTCGAGTAGTTTCTTGTTCTCTCAAGTGTGACTGCATCATGGAGTCCTGACTGTCAGAGATCAAGAGATGCTGATAACTCTGAGGCAGGGAATGTGGTGCTAAAATCCATGGTGTCCAAAGGTGCTGAGGCATCAGAAAGGATTTCAGAAAGCCTTTCGATTTCCAGTATGGTCTTTGGCCCTGGCATAGTAATTATCCTCAATATATTAGGGAGCATCACTCCAAACCAGTAACCACCAAAAATCATGGGTATCCAAGATTCGGTTTCATAGCAGGCAAAACACCTTTGTCCAGCATTCCTGATTAGAATATGAGGGTTGGTTGTTTGGTTCTCAAAGAGGACCAAAATGACATCACTGTTAGAGAGTCAAGTTTCAATGCCTCTGACCGTGACTGATCAGACTAATATAAGTCCAGAGTGCTCTACCACAGGTCCAACACAAATAGTCTGTATGAACATTTGGAGTAGATATTCTAAATTTGTCCATGCCCTTTTAGCTGTTTCAATTCTGCTTTGCTCACAGAGCACAGCACCTTCTTTGATGTGGGCATGCCATGCTGGGTGGTCCTGTGCCAGTGTCTCCTATAACACACAATCAATTTCAAAATTCTTAAGCGAGACCTTGAGAGTATCCCTGTATCATTTCTTCTGACTACAATGTGAACCCTTGTCTTGTGTGAGTTCTCCATAAAACAGCCTTTTTGGAAAGTGTACATTTTTCATCCAAACAATATGATCAGTCCATCAGAGTTGTGCTCTCTGAAGCAGAGTCTGAATGCTTGGCAGTTTAGTTCCCACAAGGACCTCGGTGTCTGGTACCTTATCCTCCCAGGTGATCTTCAGAATCTCCCTAAGACAATTCAAATGGAAATAATTCAGTTTCCTGGCATGGCACTGGTATATTGTTCAGACTTCACAGGCATACAACAGAGAGGTCAGCACAAAGGCTCTGTAGACCTTCAGTTTGCAAGGAATTTTGCACAGGAAGAACCTGTGGTACAATGTCAAGGGCACTGAATTTAAAGTCTTAGGAACTGAGTTCAAATCCTGCTTCTCCTATTTACTCTGTGGCCTTAGACAAGTTGCTTAAACTTTCTGAGAATCAGTTTCCTCATTTGTAAAATGAAGGGATCAAATGAGGCAACCTCTAACACCCCTGCCAGATTTAGATCTAGACTTATTTTACAAATAAATGAAAAGGAACTTGTCTTAGTAGGAATATCTCTCTATTTCATGCCATATCACATTTGTCCAACCATCCCCCTCTCTTTCAGAAATTAACTTTAGCTTAGACTTTTGTGATATTGTACCTGTTCTAATGTAACGGTTTCCTCATTTTGCTCTTACTCTCTTGATCTTCTCTTTCTAATTTGTTCTTGGGACAGATGCAAAAATAATCTTCCTACAGTGCAGGTCTGACTGTGTCCTGGTTCAACTCAAACATCTTCAGTGATTCTTGCCTCTAGCATAAAACACAAATTCCCTAGCCTATCATTAAAAGCCCTCCACAATTTGGTTCCAAACTAGCTCTCCAGACATATTTTATGTTGTTTACCTTCACATACTCTATCCTGAAGCCAAATTAGATGGTTGCTCTACTGGATTAGAATTGTTCTTCTTGGTCCCAAGAGAGCAACAAGGGAAGAGAGGTTACAAAAAGGTCAATTTAGGCTTGATACGAGGAAAAGCTAACAATTAAATCTATTTGAAAGAAGAATGGGGCTCCCTTGATTTTTAGTGAGTTCTCCCTCACTAGAAGTCATCAAGCAAAGTTGGATGGCCCCTTACTGAATGTATAATAGCAGTATTTTCATTCATGTATGGGTTGAGCTAGATGGTTTCTGAGATTCTTTGTGTAATCATTATTTTTCCCCTTTCACTTTTTACTTTGTATTCTACTTGTATTTGCTCGTTTTCAATCTCTTCCAACTCTTTGTGGTCCTATTTGGGGTTTTCTTGGCAAAGATACCAGAGTGGTGAGCCATTTCTTCTCCAGTTCATTTTACAGATGAGGAAACTGAGGCAAACAGGTTTAAGTAAGTTTCCCAAGGCCATATAGCTAGTAAGTATCTGAGGCTGAATTTGAACGCAGGTTTTTCTGACTCCAGATCCAGCACTCAATATGTTATGCAATTTAGTTGCCCTTTATCTGTGTCCATATTATATCTCCCTTGAAATGAAGACTTCCCTCCACCTTTATATAGCTAGTACCATATGCAATACCTTATACATAATGTGTTTTTGATAAATACTTTTGGATTGAATGAGATTAGAGTAGTTGTTTCTGAATGAAAGTGAGAAGTCCAATCAGGGTTAGTTTACTGTCAAATGTCCTTCTTGTAATAGTATGACAAATGCAAATGTCTTGGTTGGGCTCAGAACTCTTGTTTTCTTGAGAATGGACATAGGCTGTTGATTCTTGGAATAAGAGATGTAGTTGATTTTGGGAGACTCATTACCAGTAACATCACTTCCATCTGAGATCATCCGGAAGTGTTCTGTATTTTAAGAGTCTGTATCTGCTCACCAATAGCAGTTGACATTTATAGCTACAAATGTCTACATCTTTGATCCTTACAACAACCCTATAAGGAAGGTGTTTAAGGCATAATTATCTCAATTTTATGAATAGAAAACTGTGTGTGTGTGTTTGTCCTTTGTTGCTGAAGAAGACCACACCATCAGAGAAATAATGACATGACTTGTACTTGACTTTGTTTTGAGGGAGGGAGGTCTGTACAGGTCACCAGCCTCACTTCTCCTCCAGATTCATCTGATTCCAGTGACTAGATATTCATCAGGATGACTGGAGATGACCCGGGATTAGGCAATTGGGGTTAAGTGACTTGCCCAAGGTCACAGGGCTAGTGAGTATCAAGTGTCTGAGGTGAGATTTGAACCCAGGTCCTCTTGACTCCTGCACTGGTGCTCTATCCACTATACCACCTAGCTCCCTCTAATAGAAAACTGAGTTTCAGATGGAATAAACAGCTTGCTTTCGGTCACCCAGTCATTAAGCATTTAAGGTAATAGTGAATGTATTTCTCCCCAACTCTAAACTCAATACTTTTTCTACTACATGATGCTTAATGTCTGAGTTTCTGACTTGCACTTCCACTATGTCTTAAAAATTATCATAAGCATGATATAATGGAAAAGACATGTGACTTGGAATCAGAAGACATGGGTGGAAATCATAGATCTGCCACTTACTACCTTGGTAATTTTGGAAAAGTCCCATAATCTCTTGAAGTTTCAATTTGCTCATTACTGAAATGGAGGTTATCCTATTTGCATTACCTGCCTTACAAGGTCATAATGAAGATCAAGTCAGATAATTCATGCAAAGTGTCTGGCATATGATCATCCACTAAGATGATATCTTAATCCATATATGAGGCCCAGATCAGGACCCTAACACTATCCCCCCCTGCTGCCAGTGAGCCTTCTCTGCCTACTTAATTACTATCTGTGTTTCCAGGCCAGATGGTCAAAGGCATCACACCGGAAAATGTAGACACAGCACCCTGGGAGACTGAAGTCTCCAACTGCCCTGAACATGGGCTCAAGGCTCTCCTGCTGCCCCTGAGGCTCCTTCCAATTATCCCAGTCTTAAGCTTACCCCCCTTCCTCTCTTCCAGGTGGTCATTCAGCTGTACACACAAATTTAAAACACAGCATGGTATCATGGAGAAAGCACCAGAGTTGGGGCAAGGGACTTGGTTTAAAATCCTGTCCCTACTCCATACTATCTGTGTGACATTGAGAAAGTCGCTTAACCACTCTGGGTTTTGGTTTCCTTATTTATAAAATAAGAAGGCTGAATAAGATAATCTGAACAACCTATTATCCTTCTAAATTCTACTAAATTATCTAAACTCACAAAATTATCTGGAAAGTAACTGATCCTTCAGTTTCCAGAAACATAGAGTCATAGACTTAGAGACGATAGGGAACTCAGAGCTACCTAGTTCTAGGGTACCCTCATGTTACAGTATAGGTATCTAAGGCCTTGGATGGTTAAATTACTTGCCCCAAATCACATTACTAGAAAGGGGTAGAAATAGAAAGATTTGAACTTAAAACCTCCATTTCCAATCCTAGCATTTCTTCATTTATATCATACTACTCACTATTTCACTAAAGAGCATTTCTACGATTTTATACCCACCATTTGTGGTGGCCATATTGTGCTGGAGGCTGCTGGGAGGAAGAGGTAGACACTGAAAACCGTCTCATTTAAGCCTTGAATCTCTGATAATTTCCCAACAGAGGGCTCCCTTTCTCTATCAGAGGAACTGCCCAATGAAAGATGACTCTCACTTGTTTGCTAAAGAGGAAAGCTACCCTTGTATGAATGGTAAGACCCAATGGCATAAGGCTGGCCAGGTCTTCCATGATACCTCACACTGACTCAAGAAAGCCAATATCTGCTTCTGCAACCTTTAATGTGGTTGTTGCATTTATAATGGTTTTGGGTGATGGCAGTGCTAACAAAGCCGAAAACACTGGTACAATTATAATGGTCCCTTGTGAGAGATCTTGTTCTCTGGGAGGGTTGGATGTGAGGGTTGGATGGAAAAGGATGTGAAGAAGGAAAACATAACCTATATAAATAGGGTACTTGGGACAGATTTCCAAGCATACCCTCCAGGAAAGAAAATGGTCTTAATTATTATCAAAATATTATCCATTATTATCAAATGATAATAATCCTAATTCTGAGCTTCAAAGTCATCACAGAACAACTCCCCAGGGCACAATCATTACGGTCATACTGCCTCAATTCAATTGGAAGTCGTACCTGAGTCCTCTTTCTCTCTCAAACGGTATATGACAAAGGAGTAAAATAAATAGTGATGTTTTGATAACGATAATAATTAAATGTTATACTCCACAGATATGTCTTTCCTAGAATTTCTGAATCCACAATGACCAGGACACAGTTGACTCACAATAAATATTTAATCAAATGAGAGAATTGAAAGGGTCACATTCTTCCCCAGGACTAAGTTACCTTTTGGTACTAAGATATTTGATTAAATTGTTGAGGATTTTGGCTACGGTTATTAATAAATAGGATTTCTATTTAAAAATATGCAAACATATTTCCCTGAATTTGCTGAGGTTTACATAAAGTCAAACAACTGTCCAATTCAGGTAGTTTGGCAATATTGCTACCTTGTCAGTCTGGTGATTCCTTGTCCTCTTCTTCCTTGCGCCACGTGTGGCTTGATTTTATACTTTCCCTCTAGTAATATACATTGCTGTTATCTGTGTTGGTGTCATATTCCCATTTTAGATTATAAATTCTGGGAGATCAGGGACCTGTCTTCTGTAGATTGCCTATCTCTCCCCCACTCCTAAAATATTCACATCTTTTATATTGTACTCAATAAACAGAAGGCACTTAATAAATGTTTATTGAATTGATTGGAGTTATTGAACTTAAAATTTTATAATTTAGGGGTATAAAGAACCATCCAGATGGCTGACTGAATTTTTGATGGAACTGCCTAATCCAGCCAGATGTTTTGGCATCATGAAGACAAAGTTAGTTTCAGGAAGTTTCTTAGATTCTGGAGAGAGTTAAGCCCATTATGTCGATGTCTATTTCCCTATGTGAGTTCTCTCTATTTTTGCAGTTTTCTTCGACCCATTCTGAAGGTATTCTTCATCATATTATTTATGTTTTGATGTGCTGTCTACTGTTTACAAATTATCAACTCACTAAAGTGACTACCTACCCTCTTCTTGGGACAGATTTATCATCCTGTATTTGGTCTGCCATCTCTGAAATGAAATTAGTGGGGAAAAGCAGAAGAAATGCCCAATATGTAAAATTGTGAATATGGCTTAATTTTTTTCTTTTTAAATAGGCTGCTTTATTTAACCAAGATATAATATAAACAGAGCACTTCAGAAAGATGGAAAACATGAATCTTACTGAATCCCTACAGTATACTAATGCTAACTCCTCGTCCTAAAATTAGATTGGACCCTGTTTTGCCTGTCTTACATAAACTACTTTTTGAAACAGAGGAACAGCTTCCCAAAATTGTTTGATTCAATCAATATTATTGCAAATCTTCTCTAACTATAATATTATGCCCACTTTAAAAGAAAATAATTTTTAAGTGATCAATGAATAAACATTAAGTACGTACTATGTGCCTGGTACCCTGCTAAATTCTGGAGCTCTGTACTAAGTAAAAAGCTAAAGAAATGAAACTTATTTTGATTACAATCTTATAGTATATGGGGCTTTTTTGTTTCTCTTTTAGGGGGAGGATGTCTGGTAGTACAAATAAAATTGATTGGATTTGGCACTATGCTCTACTATATAAATTGAATATATAATACTACAAATAACTGGGAGAGTAAAGGACTTTGTGTTCAGTCCTTTGGGCACAAAGATGGCAGTGATACAGCCAGGGAGCTAAAATCTAATAAGTTGGATTAGACATGTACACAGTTAAAATGATACAAAGAAGACTGTCATAGGAACGCAGAAGCAGTTCTGACCGAGGATTCCAGGACCGTCGGGGAGGGAAGAGATAATTTTCATCAAGGGTTATGCTGGTTGGGGAGACACCAGGAAAGAGGGAGTCATTGAGTTGAACCAAAAAGAAACCTGTTTGGTTCAAATCAGCAAATCAGGGACCTGTCTTAGTGGGTAGTGGGTAGACATAAGGAACCAGTGCTCTAAGTGTTGGGGATGGTCTGTGAAGTAGAGACTAGGGAGACAGCATGACAAGATTGGAGTGCGACGATTATTCTAGTTGTGATGGGGCATAGAGCTTAGAAACAGAGAACAGGAATAGAATGAAAAAAAATTGAAAGGAAGACTGGGGCCAAATTTTGAAAAGTTTTAAACCATAGGCTGTATTTACACTTTATTTGATTAGTACTAGGGAACCACTAAAGGATTTTGAGCACAGAAGTTACATGATCAGACCTATCCTTAGGAAATTTACATTGTCAACTATGTGGAAACTAGATTAAGGAGGAGAAAAGCTAGAGAGAGAAAGAGCAGTTTTCCCCTGGGCCATAAATAGGAAAAATAATCACTACTTGAGTGAAAAATCAGAACTACAAACCGCTTAGGATCTTATTCTCAAGACAAGATGAGATTTCTGGAAAAGAAATAGTTCACGAGATATTTTTTCCAGAAACTCTCACTTCATTATCTTCATAAAAAAGTTTGAATTGCTGAATTACCTTTGACTGTAGTATGTCTGCTTATTTGCACTGGTAAAGCTGTATAGAAATGCAATGTCCAAAACTTGGAATTTATTAAAAAGTGGTTGAAAACAATATGAATTCTGACCAGTTAGAAATAGAAAGGACCCTTAACCTTTAAAAAAACTTATTATTCTGACATATTATCAACCCTATAATTTCTAACCATTTCTTTACTGGGGATGTTAAAGAAATGTGCTTCAAACCAGAGTATGTCTGGCCATCCTTTTCTGTTCATCTAGCATATATAATTTTGCTGGCATTCTATTTAAATTGTGAAAGTAAATTGAGATTTCATATATCCCTAATTCTTAATATTTTTCTTCAACGACAACAGAGATGAAAATTGTTAGCTGTTCTTTTTGATAATGTGTGTGTTTTCCTTGTGTGATGATTTTAAGTCAGCTTTTCAAAGGAATCATACATTGGTTTTCTATATCCCCAAAGTGGATCACACAAACTCCCAGTCTGGCAACCTAGACCTAAACAGCTCTTACACAAAGAATGCAGTAGGGAAGTCAGTATATTCTTGTGGGTGTGTTTATTTTTTGTTCAACTTGTTCCATGTTCGGGGAAAACTTTTGATGGTGGTATTGTGTGGCTGTTGTTGCTAAATTTTTTTTGTTTTGTTTTTAATATTCTTTTAAGCTAATGATTAAGTTTATTCACAGCCCTAGGTATTTTTCTTAGACACCAAACCATTAATCATGCAGTCCTTCACACTTCTAAAAGTGATTCAACATCTGGTGTGACTGAGATAATTCCCTTCTACAAGTAGCTGATAGGTGCTCTGAAACCATTTTTTAAAAATCCCAGGAAAGACTTGCGTAGTGTACATCAAGTTGACTTCATTGTTTCCCCTTTAAAAGTACTTGTGAACTATCAGTGGTGAAGATCCCAAGCTCTCTAGGTATTCAGATCTCAATGAGGTGTTTGGGACATCTATTTAATGTTTCCTAAAAGGGCCCTCGAAGATGGGGTAGGGCAGGATGAAGTAGAAATACAGCATGCCGCAAAACTAACACTGCTAGCATTTACAAGAGGAAGGAAAGAAGAATATTGTTTCTAATTATTACTGTTGGGGTAATGTCAATAGGCAGAGTTTCGTTACCTGAGTGGCAAGTTAGCTAGGAGGTTAACATCTATGTGGAAGAGAAGTTCTATTTATACCCCATGCACTTTACTATATATTTTCTAGGGTAGGTGTTGGTAGGGATGAAGGAAATCATTTTAAATTGGTCATTTACAGTACAGTAGGGCACTATAAGCTATGCTTTCATAACCAAAAAACATATCATAAAAGAAAAAATCTGTTACTCCATTGGAATTTGATTCCTTTATTGATTCAAGTGCTAGCCCAGGGTCATACAATCAAGGGTTGCATTTGAACTCAAATTTTCCTGACTCTAGGAACAATGAATGCTCTATCTACCTTAGAGCTTAATTGATTTAAGCGCATGGAAAAAAAAAAAAAAAACATTTGCTTGATAATTCAGTAGAACCCAAATGACAAGCATTAAAATGCTGGATTTATTTATAGTCCATATTTAAAATACATTTCGATCGTTTGGGACCAAACTTTTTTTATGTCAGGAGAATAATGATAGCAAACATTTTGAATTAATTAAAGTATATTTTTGTTGATCACTCTGCTTTATTTTTTTTCCTGTGATGGGAAATCTACTTTCTCATGCTTTTTAATCTAGAGGCTCAATCCCGTCATTGAATGGACAACCAAAATGTAAATTTTTCCATACTATTTCCCAGTGATTTGTACCTGGCACTAGATCAAAGTCACATGGCCACATCAATCTCATTGGATGAGAATTACATTAGCAATGTCAGCCATGTCGCATTTGTCAGGCTTCTTACAATAAATAGTATGGTTTGGTAGAGATCAGAGCTTAAGTAAAAACTTACCCTATTCCACTGTAAAACCATCAAACTAGATGCATGCTCTGCCCTAAAAGATGACGACTGAAGAATGCCTGCACCAGACTGGCACCATCTTCTGTAGCAGCTAAAAACAAGGGATTAGACTGTAGGGGTGGGGAACCTGCATCCTCAAGGCCAGGTGTGGCCCTCTAGGTCTTGAAATGCAGTCCTTTGACTGAATCCAAGGTCTGCTCTTGAGGACCTAAAGGGCTACATGTGGCCTCGAGGCTACAGATTCCCCATCTTTGGTTTAGAGCATGGACAAGAGTCAGCAATGGAGTAAGTCAAATGAGGAATTGTAAGGAAAGACAGATTGGCTGCAACAGGAAAATGTCATGAAGTAATGGAAAGATAAGAAATCAGGAAAGTCAAGGATATGTTTTATAGTCATGGTGCTTTGTTCCACTGTGCCTGTGGTTTTAAAAGTCACAGATGTGTTTAAGTTTTAAGATGCGCCTCTTAATTTCACATTTCCTTTTCTTGGCTACAGTCTGCTTTGCAGCCTTTACCTCTTACAAGGCTTGCTGTCTGTATAATTCTGGAAAAAGAGTGAACTTTGTAGAGTTCACTTCAAGGCAGTTAAGCCTCTTGAGCCTACAAATTAGGCTGAGATTCCTGACAGCATGAGTTATTGGGAGATTTCAAGCTAGTTCCCTTTATTTCCTGTCAGGTTATAGTTACCACATCAACGGCCTCCCAGGGCGTTCTGGCAATTGGGTTTCCAAGTTGGCTCTCGAAAAGACAGAAATGCACAGAAATGGGACAGACTAGGAGAAGAATGGTTCAGACTTTTATTTTTTAACATAACCACCACAGCACAAAGTTTTACTGAGTTCACATTAAGTTTTCATGAAACCAGTTCTCCCCTTCCTATTCAGTTTAAATTCAAATGAGCTTTAAAAAAATTGTTCGTTATAAAGAATGGCTAGCTGAGGAGGGCAGAAGAGGGCAAAGGACCTATTTGAGATTAAAGTCATGTAAAAACAAAATATAACAATAAAACTTAAAATTTAAATAAACATAGTTCTAACAGACTGAAATTTACTATTTAAAAAAAGAGAATACAGTTCTCAGTTCTATTTCCTAATGAACTCTTATGTAAATTGAATTTTAGGATTATAAATCAAATATTTTTTAACCAAAGGGTGAGTTAAACCAGTCAGAAACATTGAGTTTCCAAGTTTTTCTAGGTTTAGTATAGAATATAAAGTTTAACTGAAATTCCCCTTTGATGTTTTAATCTGGCATGGAGCTGGCATCTCAAAAACCTTATTTCCAGATCCCAAGTTTGTTTTTATGTAATACTAAGCTAGAAATGCTTCAAGCAGGGGCTCCTATCTAAAGTGCAAAGGACATTCTACATAATTTTAGAGGAGAAAGTGTGCCATACTAGGAAGTGTGCCCCTAGGTGATGATTCTTATAGGCCTGGCAACTCAGTAAACAATCTATTAAGACAAAGAGGCGTTGTAATTTGTTTAAGGAGAAAAAACACTTTCATTGATAAAATCACATATATTTGAACTATTGAAATATTATGTAAAGGCCATAAAACTGATGAAGCTGTCATAAACAGTAATAC
Source organism: Bettongia penicillata ogilbyi (assembly GCA_023548195.1). Lineage (NCBI taxonomy): Eukaryota > Metazoa > Chordata > Mammalia > Diprotodontia > Potoroidae > Bettongia > Bettongia penicillata. The sequence continues at coordinate 947,116 of JAJHZJ010000425.1, forward strand.
AAGAACTGAAAGGAAACTTAAAGATCATTCATTCCAGTCCCCTATTATGAAAGACAAAACTAAGTCCCAAATAGGAGTGATTTGCCTTAGGTTACACAGCAGGCAGGTAAAGAGTCAGAACTAGAATTGGAGTCTTCTGATCCCTAATCTACTGCCCTATTAACATATATATGGGGAGTGCATATATGTATGTCTGTGCATATACACACATATGGGTGTGTAGGTATATATGGAGACACAGACACACACACATATATATATTATATATATATATATATATATATACATATATATATTCTTTTCCTTTCTATATTCATTTGTACTTTTAAAATCTCTTTTTCTCTCCCATCTTTTTCATCCTTTCCTACCAATATTTTAAGGATCTATATATGGTACTGACAGGCACTGCATTACTACCTTGTACCATACCAGTCGATTCAGTACTAAAAAAGGTTGCTGACCTCTCCTGTTAAGTGCTTTCCATCATTCCCCCTACAAAGATTAAGATAGCAGCTTCTATTTTACAAATAAGAAGACTGAGTCACAGGAAGGTGTCAAGTGATTTGCTCAAAGACATAAAAAAAACCAAGTTATTAGCAGAGCCGTGATTAGATTTCAAAGATCTAGGCCCTTTGTGCTTTGGCTTAGACTTTGGAGCCATGCTGTCTGAGATTTATTCAGGCAAGAGCCAAGGATGGATTGTTTCTTTAACATGTAGGCCTTATTTTAACATTATAATTTATAATGATCTAGTTTCTCTTCTACTCCTTGGGGTCCATGTTACAAATTAACTAACCCTTCCTTTTTCCCTCAAAGTTTTTTCAGAAGAACTGCTAGTTAGCCTCCTTCTCCTTTTTCCTCCGGTACTTGTGAAGTTGATTTTTGGAACACTAAGTTAAGACTTTACATTTGTCTCTATTAAATTTTATCTAATTTATTTTTCTCCCAACATTGTAATCCACTGAAATATTTTCAGGTCCTGATTGCTCGCTTTCTAGTGTGCTAGTTATTCCTCCAAGCTCTCAGTTGTCTGCAAATGGGATAAACATTTCATCTCTTCTAAGCTACTATACAAATGAGGCATAGTGCTAAGGATATACACCTGGGGCATTCCATTGGAGACCTTCTTCTACTATAACATTGACATCAAAGCCTCAATAACTACTCTGGAGTTATTAAGTCTCTCCTCGATCTATTCATTGTACCAATTGATTGGCCAGTGTTTCAGTCTCGTCCATAAAAACATCAGGAGAGTCTTTTCTCAAATGTTGCACAGAAATCTAGGTAAAGTGCTTTTGCAGAATTCCTCTTATTTACCAATATAGCTGATTCCCCTCCCAACAAATAGGAAAATAAAGACTGTCTGGTTTGGGATGATGTGTCCTTATTGAAGCTGGTTTGGCTCTGTTTGCTCACCACTCCCTTTTCAAGATGCTTCTTAACCACACTGTACCTGGCAGGCTGTTGTTCAGTTGTGTCTGACCCTTTGTGACCCCATTTGGGGTTTTCTTAGCAAAGACGTTGGAGTGATTTGCCATTTCCTTATCCAACTCATTTTATAGATGAGGAAATGAAGGCAAACTGGGTTAAGTGACTTGCCCAGGGTCACATGGCTAGCAAGTATCTGAGGTCAGATTTGAAGTCAGGTCTTCCTGATTCCAAGAGTCACTCTGGGATAGAGAGGTTATGGGCAGCATAATTCTAGAACTGACTCAGTGGAATAAAGACTCCAACTATTGACATCACTGTTATCTGAGTATAAAAGGGCCAAGAAGAGTTACAGTTAGATTCAGATTTGAGCAGTAGACCATAATGAACTCATTCAGTTGAATAAGCTTGTAGCATACTGGGTACATATTCTTGTTGAATATACTTCCTCTGCTATGGCTACATAAATTTCCTTTTGTTATCTGTTGAATGAACTACAAATATCTTATTTTCTTTCAATATTAATATAAACCATGAAGGCACTGATCTGAGTGGACCCCAACCCAGAAGAGCTGTTGTACACCCTAGATTTGTTTCCTGCATTTTATCTTTTTCTTTGGTAAGAAAATATTTGCCATAAGGATATTAGAATAAAGGGAAACCATATAGTACAATTTTTGAGCCAAAGGGTATTGACACAAGTCCCTTCCTTAGTGATAGCAATCACAAATTGCTTTCCAGGATATTTACACCAAACTATAGCTCCACCAATGGTAGAGTAACATGCCTTTCTTTTCACCTCCTATGTAGCATCAGTTATTCTCATTTTCTGACATCTTTGCTAGTTTTCTGTGTGTGTTAGGCAAAACCTCAGAGCTGTTCTTTTTGAATTTTTCTTATTATTAGTGATTTGGAGCAATTTTTTCCTGTGGTTGATAATATTTTTCATTTCTTCCTTTGATAACTGTATATTCCTATTCTTTTACAATTTATCTATTTTGAGAATGTTTTTTGATTATTGACCTAAGTACTTGTATAGGAGTTAGGGAATCTTTCACCTGAATCTGTGGAGAACTCAACATTTAATGCATTTAATTGCATTAACCTTGAGTTATGTTCTGAGATTTCTCAACTGCAACTTTGAGTTATGGCAATACAAGCCAAAAAGAGATGATTAAGGGAGACAGAGAAGGAGCCCTCATTGCTGGGCCTGATTTGTATAAATCCAGATGCTGGGGAGTTGGACCATGGTTACAAGTTAGATTTTTTTTTTTAAATCCATTGTACTTCCCAAGGCTTTCCTCACTAACCTTACCTTTAGTAGTCTTGTCATTCTTAAAGTAGCATTTCTATCAAGTTCATACTCCACTTCAATCCTTAAACAAGTTATAGTAGTGTACTTTACATAATGGCCATGTTTTCAGGAATACTGAGGATTCCTAAGATCACAGGACTTGAAGTTAGAAAGGACGTTAGAAATAGATCATTAGGTCCAAAACCCTATTTTATTCATGACAAAACAAATACCTAAAGAGGAAAAGTAACATGACCCAAGTCACTCATGCAGTAAGTAGTAGAGCTGCGATTTAGCTCCATGTCCTCTAAGTACAAATCTAATGCTCTTTTTACTGCCTCACTAACCAATGACATTATGGCAAGATAACACTGGTTGGAACAGCCTTATGTATTATTGTAGTGTCCTATTCCTACTAGCTCTGCTTATAAGGTTAGAAGGAAAAGGAACCAAAGAAAATGAGATTAAGGAAAGCCCCTAGCATCATTCTGAGTAATAGTCAGAGAAACAGAGAACCCCTCCCCTTAGGACATGAGGTTCTTAACCCTTGCTTTCTACAATCCCTAAGATGAATCTTGGAAAGTAGATATGCAAGTTAGATCCAATCTTGATCAAGAGTCCTGGTCTAGGAATTCCTGATAAAGTGTCAGAAATTAGATGTATATGAAAATTCCTATGGAGGGCTTAGGAGGTAGAAGTAGGGATAATATTACAAGGACCATGGAAGTAGTATGTGGATAAGGCTGATGGGTTTACTGAGTACATACCTATAGCTAGTAAGAGTTTGGGAATAGAAAAGGATTCTGGGTAACCTGGGTGAGTCATCCTGGGGTAGAGAATGGTTCCAGGGATTTGACCATTTGGGAGAAGGTAAATGGTGCCAAAATAGGGCTTTAAGGTCTTCCCTCGTAATCAAGAATTTAATTATGGCTGGGGCCTGATACCAAATCAGCCCTACTGAGTCAGGGATAGCTCCTTATTGGACTGAGTATCACTGGGCTTGGGTCCTTAATTAGGTGATCCTAACATATTAGGAAGGATCCCTCAAGAGGTCTTAAGTAAGTGGGCCAAAGGTCATTCATTACAAGTAGCATAGTAGTGATGGCACAATAGAAGCATACCAAAGGTCAGCTACTTATTCCAACATATCTCAAGATCTACGATTTCCTCAGTGTGAGTGTTCCCTCTACAACTTTTTCATACTGTAGAACAGGAACGTTTAACCTAGACCTCTATGAGGTCCATGAATAGATTCCAGGGGGTCCATGAAGTTAGAACTTTTAATATATTGATAGCTATTTTTCAAAAAAAAATGGTTTACTTCTTAATCTTATGTATTTTATTTTATACATCTAAAATCATTATTCTGAGAAGGGATCCATATTGAAAAAGGGATCCATGACCCAAAACAGACAAGACTCCTTGAAATAAAAGGCAGCTTTATATATTGCTGTTGTAAAAAAATCATTGGTGGAGTGAAATTCAAAGCTTTCCTAGCTTCAGAGGACCTGTCAGACCTTGTGCTTCACTGACAAAACCTTGAAAAACCCATATCCACATTGCAATGAAACATTGAGAAAGGACTTAAAACTATTATAGTTTTCTATGGACTAGCCTAAGAATCTCTCCCTCTTTCTAATATAGCTAGTGGGAGAAGATGAGGTCTAAGTTTCAAATTACAAACTTTTGCAATATGGCTTTTTTACTAAACTGGAGCCTTGCCTATAGTATTTATTTTAGTTTTCAAATGTTTATGTTTTCTTTCCAACTAAGTTCTATGATATAGAGAACAGAGACAGCGTGTGATACTTCATTCAATCCAAGTTAAGAGACATTAAATTTATACTGTGTGCTAGGCACACCAGACTCAGAGTTAAGGTACAAAGATGGCATCTGTTCTTATTGGAATGAAAACTACTTGAGGTCAGGGACTATTTTGATCTATTAATCAATCAATAGAGAAATATTTATTAATTCCTTACTATAAGACAGTTCCTGTGCTAAGCACTGGGATACAAAAAAAGGCAAAAGACAATTCCTGCCTTCAAGGAACTTCCAAACTAATTGTGAAGACAATATGCAAACATCCACAGACAAGTTATTTATAGGATAAATAGGAAACAATTAAGGGAGGGAATGCATTAGAAATAAGAAGGATTAAGGAGGGCTTCCAGTAAAAGAAGAGATTTTAATTGCGACAAAGGAAGCCAGGGAAGCCAGCAGCTAGAGCTGAGAAGCCTGCCAGGCTTGAGGGACAGTCAGAAAGAAATGTTTGGAACAGGGAGATGCAGTATCTTCTTCCTGGAAGACCAGGAAGGCATGTGTCTCTGGATTTCATTTTTGTCTTTGTATTCCCAGAGCTCAGCACAATTACTAATATAAAGTAAGTGCTTAATAAATGCATGTTGCCTAACAGAATGGCTAAAGCAGTTTTCAATCTAATTTTAATTGTTATAGGGCACTATTTCAGTATATCCTTTTAGTATTTGTTTTCAAGTTTGCTATAATGTCAATGCATCTTCAAAGTCCTTCCTTGTCTCAAAATGTTTTAGGATCTAAAAGAAGGAGATACTTTTCTTAACTATGGCTAAAAAAATTCTTAACCATGGGGGAGTGGAGCCAAGATGGAGGAGTGACTTTCTAGAGTGCTGCCCCATGCCTAGTCAAATATCTGCAAAAAATGGCTCTAAACAAGTTCTGGAGCATCAGAACCCACAGAATGATGGAATGAAGCAAATCCTGGTCAAAGACAGACTGGAAAGTCCCTGGGGACTGTCTATCACATCATGCTGAAAGCAGGGTGCAGGGCCTAGTGGGCCACACCAGCACAGCCAGGACTTGAGCAAACCTTTGGGAGACTGAATCTGTCATACATGTGGCAATTTCCAGACTTCAGGCCCCAAAATAGGGAGGACAAATTGGAAGGTCAGTGGAAAAAGCCTGTGGGACCAGTGTGAGAGAGGAGAGTGGTCCAGCACCAGCCGCAGGACAGCTGAGAGGGAACGGGGCAGAGGAACCCGCAGCAGCAGCAGCAGCAGGAGGAGCAGAGACAGGGACTGTTTCTGGAGCTCTAGGCCCACAGATTGCGGGGGAATCCAGAGGCTGATAGTACACCTCCACACCCACTGGAAGCAAAGATCTACCTTGACAAAGAGCTCAAAATGCAACTAAATGGCTGGGGAAATGAGCAAAAACTGGAAAAAGAATCGGACTATAGAATCCTACTTTGGTGACAAGGAAGATCAAAACATGCAAACAGAAGACAACAAAATCAAAGCTCTTCCACCCAAAGCCTCCAAAAAAATATGAATTGGCCTCAGGCTATGGAAGAACTCAAAAAGAATTTTGAAAATCAAGTAAGAGAAGTAGAGCAAAAACTGGGAAAAGAAATGAGAATGATGCAAGAAAATCATAAAAAAACCGAGTCAACTGATTGTTAAAGGAGACCCAAAAATGCTGAAGAAAATAACACTGTAAAAAATAGACTAACCCAAATGACAAAAGAGATCCAAAAAGCCAATGAAGAGAAGAATGCCCTAAGAAGCAGAAATGCCAGATGGAAAAGGAGGTCCAAAAGCTCACTGAAGAAAATAATTCCTTAAAGATTAGAATGGAGCAGATGGAAGCTAATGACTTTATGAAAAATTAAGAAATCATGAAACAAAACCAAAGGGATGAAAAAATAGCAGACAATGTGAAATATCTCACTGGAAAAACAACTGACCTGGAAAATAGACCCAGAAGAGACAATTTAAAAATTATGGGACTACCTGAAAGCCATGATCAAAAAAAGAGCCCCAGACATCATCTTTCAAGAAATTATCAAAGAAAACTGCCCTGATTTTCTAGAATAAGATGGTAAAATAAATATTGAAAGAATTTATCAATTGCCAATTGAAAGAGATCCCAAAAGGAAAACTCTTAGGAGTATTGTAGCCAAACTCCGGATCAAAGTCAAGAACAAAATATTACAAGCAGTCAGAAAGAAACAATTGGAGTATTGTGGAAATACAATCAGGATAACACAAGATCTAGCAGCTTCCACATAAAGGGATCAAAGGGCTTGAAATATGATATTCCAGAAGTCAAAGGAACTAGAATTGAAATAAAAAATCACCTACCCAGAAAAACTGAGTGTATTACTTCAGGGAAAAAAATGATCATTCAATGAAATAGAGGACTTCCAAGCATTCTTGATGAAAAGACTAGAGCTGAATAGAAAATTTGATTTTCAAATGCAAGAATGAAGAGAAGCATGAAAAGGTAAACAGGAAAGAGAAATCATAAAGGACTTACTAAAGTTGTACTGTTTACATTCCTACATGGAAAGATAATATTTATAACTCTTTTTTTTTGACATGTGAAATCATGCAGAGTTTATTTCAATATTAGCCATATTGCAAAAAGAAAAAGAAAGTGGAAAAAATATACTTCAATTTGCATTGAATTCATCAGTTCTTTGGGGGAACATTGTTGTTACTCTGTACAATGATCTCCTGGTTCTGTTCACTTCATTCTGTGTCAATTAGTAGAGGTCTTCCCAGGTTTTTCTGAAACCATCTCCCTCACATTATTTCTTACAGCACAATAGTATTCTATGACAATCACCTACCACAACTTGTTCAGTCATTCCCCAAATGATGGGCATCCTCTCAATTTCCAATTCTTTGCCAACACAAAAATAGTTGCTATACATAACATTTTTGTATGTATGTATAGGTTTTTTATTTGATCTCTTTAGGATACAGGCCTAATTAGCTACATACCTGGGTCAAAGGATATGCAGTTTTATAGCTCATTGGGCATAGTTCCAAATTGTTCTCCAGAACTGTTGGACCAGTTCCTAACTCCACCACCAGTGTATTAGTGTCCTGTTTTTCCCACATCCCCTCCAACGTTTTTCATTTTCTTTTTCTGTCATGTTATTCTATATGATAGGTGTGAGGTGGTGCCTTAAAGTTGTTTTAATTTGCATTTCTTTTTTTTAATATAAATTTATTTATTTAACTTTTTACATTCATTTTCACAAAATTTTGGGTTCCAAATTTTCTCCCCTTTTCTCCCCTCCCCCACCCCAATACACTGAACATTCTAATTTTCCCTGTCACCAATCTTCCCTCTCTTCTATCATCCCTCCCTTCTCTTATCCCCATCTTCTCTTTTGTCCTGTAGGGCCAGATGACTTTCTATTCCCCACTGACTGTATTTTTTATTTCCTAGTAGCAAGAACAATACTAAACAGTTGTTCCTAAAACTTTGAGTTTCAAATTCTCCCCATCCCTCCCTCCCTACCCATTCCCTTTGGGAAGGCAGGCAATTCAATATAGGCCATATCTGTGTAGTTTTGCAAATGACTTCGATAACAGTCATGTTGTGTAAGACTAACTGTATTTCCTTCCATCCTATCCTGCCCGCCATTGTTTCTATTCTGTCTTTTGATCCTGTCCCTTCCTGAGTGTTGACTTCAAATTTCTCCCTCCTCCCATTGCCCTCCCTTCCATCATCCCCCCCACCCTGCTTATCTCCTTCCCCCCACTTTGCTGTATTGTAACATAGGTTTTCATACCAAAATGAGTGTGCATTTTATTCCTTCCTTTAGTCGAATCTGATGAGGGTAAACTTCTTGTTTAATACTAATAGCATGGCTGCTATTCAATGTGAGCTTAAGTTCTGGTGCTCGGGTGCGGGCAGGGCCGTCTCCCAGGCTCAGTTCCCTCAGGGGGTTTATGCAGAGACCTTCAGTAATGGCCCTGAACTTCTGCCTGCTGCTCTGGGAGTCCTGGGCCACTGCCGCTGCCTCTGCTGCTGCCTCCCGAGGGGGCTCGAGTCACAGAGACACCCCGCTCCCCTCTTGGCCAGCTCAGAAGTCTCTCTCACTGACCTGGAGCACCTGTGGGGGCAGGGGTGGGCTCCGCTGTCTGGAGCACGATGGACGTCTGGGGACAGCTCTCCAGGGCTCTCTGGAACAGAAATCTTTTCCACTGTGTTTCTGTGCGCCTTGCAGTGCTCCAGAATTTGTGGGGAGTTCATTTTGCAGGAAATATATGGGATGTGGGTTCGGAGCTAGCATACGTGAATCTTTCTACTCCGCCATCTTGGCTCCACCTCAATATTTATAACTCTTAAGACTTTTCTCAGTATTTGAGTAGTTAGAGAGATTATAGACAGATGGTACAGTATGACTTGAATAGGAAGGCATGATATCTAAAAAAATATAATTAAGGAGTGAAAGAGGAATATATTGGGAGGAGAAAGGGAAAAATAGAATGGGACAAGTTATTTTTCACATAAAAGAGGCAAGGAAAAGCTGTTTCAATGGAAGGGAAGAGAGGGGAGGTGAGAGGAAAAAAGCAAACTTTATTCTCATCATATTTGGCTTAAGGGCGGAATAACATGTATACTCAATTTGCTATGAAAATACCTTTCACTACAGGAAAGTAGGGGAGGAAGGGATGAGTGAGGGGTGGGGTAGGGGGGTAATAGAAGGGAGGGCAAATGGGAAGAGGGCATAATTAGAAGTAAATACATTTGAGGAGGGATAGGGTCAAAAGAGAGAATACAATAAATGAGGGGGGCAGGATCTTTCACAACATGACTTTTATGAAAGTATTTTGCATAACTTCTCATGTATAACTTCTATTGAATTGCTTGTCTTCTCAGTGGGAATGGGTGGGAAGGGAGGAAGGGAGAGAAGTTGGAACTCAAAGTTTAGAAACAAATGTTAAAAATTGTTTTTACATGCAAATAGGAAATAATATATACAGGTAATGAGCTACAGAAATCTATCTTGACCTCCAAGAGAATAGAAGGGATGGGGAGAAGAGAAGGGAAGGGTATGATAGAAGACAGGGCATATTGAGATAAGGGGTAATCAGAATGTATGGTGTCTTGGGGTGGGTGGAGGGCAGAGATGGGGAGAAAATTTGGAACTAAAAATCTTGTGGAAATGAATGTTGCAAACTAAAAATAAATAAATAAATTAGAAAAAAGAGAAAAAAAATTCTTAACCAAACAAGGGACAAAAGTAGTCATAAAATAAAACACAGTCAATTTCAGTTTTATAAAATTAAAAGACTTTTGCATGAACAAAATTGCAGCAGGTAGGCTAAACAGAAAAACATTCAGTTAGGAAAAATTGTAGCACCCAATATCTCTGATAGTCAAGATATACAGAGCATTGTCATAAAAACGACAGGAATAAAGACCATTTCCTAATAACCTATTCAAATGATGTGAATAGTTTTCAAAAACAGAATTGCAACCTATCAAAAACCATATAATATATTGCTCTAAATCCCCAACAATAAGAAAAATCTGAATGAAAGTAATTCTGATGTTCTACTCCACCCCTAACCCAGTATGAAAGGTGACAAAAGGCAGAAATAATTGGTAGTATATAGGTTTGGGGAGCACTAACACTAATCTGCACACTAATATGATAGTATTGAAGCTCTGATTTGGTCCACCCATTGTAGCAGCAATTAGTAAGTAGGTAAGAAAATGAAGCTCCTTATACTCTTTAACCTGAAGAGCCAACTCCTGGAACATACCTTATGGAGATCAAAGATCAAAAGAAGACTATATACCAAAATATTCAAACTAGAACTATTTTTATAGCAAAAAGCTTGAAATAAAGTGATTTCCCATCGGTTAGAAAATGGTTTATTAGTTGTGGCATACAATTATGAAATATTTAATAAAGTATAAGAAGAAATGAATACAAGGAAATCAGAAGCAGGAGGGAAGTTGGATGAATAGACAGAGTGAAGAAAGCAAAATTAGAAGACTGCCATCAGCCATGGTGCTGTGGAGAAGAGGGGGTCACAGGATTTAAGTTTGGATCATGACTTCTACTTTCTTCTTGAGTGATCTTGGGCAAGTCACTTAAACTCTCTGATCTTCATTTTCCTCATTTATACAATGAGGAAATTAGACTATATGACCTCTAAGGTCCTATATGTGTATGTATGTATGTATGTATGTGTGTATGTGTGTGTGTGTGTATAATGTGCCAATATTGAAATGGTTTTATGATGGCATCACTTAATTTATTCCCTTCCTAATACTGATCTCAACCATCCTATCTGCCCAACATGGATGATTCTTGTCACCTTCTTCTCTTAGTTCTTCATAGGAGGTTCACTCAATGGCCTCTACTACTTTCCCTTGGCATCTCAAGGTTGCTAGTGGAGCCTTCTGGTGGTCTATCCTTGCCACATAATTAGCCCAGGTTCTCTTTCTATTATGCAATTCTTTGGTGACATCTTTTACCCTAGTTCTTCCTTGAAATTCCTTAATGGTTAGTGGTTTCCATGACTTGCTCACATCCACCATGTACACCATGCACCATTCCACTGCCATTTTATGTGATTTTTATTCTCAATTCATCTCAGACTGTAATATTTGTTAATGAAAAAAAAAACTAAGCTGACACTTAAACAATGATTCATCTTAATGACCAATCTCAATCCTGGATAATAAATTAGTAAATCCGTCTCCCTTCCTTTGGTAGGAGGATGTAGGGCCATGGGATACACAATGCTGCACATACTGTCAAATGTGGTCACTATTCATTCATTTTCTTTAGCTGCTTTTCTTGTTATAAAAGAAAGCCTAATCATGGTGGAGGGAGTGAGATCAGGGTGTGGTGATAAATCATCCAATGGGTTCAATAAAATCTTTTTTATTTTAAGACAAAAAAAAGAAAAGACATAGCAAACACCTATAGTATCTATCATTGTTCTAGGAATATTATAGGATTTCAATGAATACTTTCTGATTTGATTTTAGAACATGGGGAGAAAAAATAAATATACTGAATTTGGTTCTAAGTAATTATATACCTTTGTTAGAGTGCTGTTAGAAAAGAATCAAAAAAGACCATCCCTAAATGACTCCATTTTAGGAAAGAGAATCATAGCCAAAATGTGGGCACTTCACTAAAAGTGAAACATTTTAAAAAGTAAATAATCTACAGGAAGCCTGGAGACTGTTTAAAAACACCTTATTATAAGCCCAGAAAAAAATGTGTGCCATGTATCAAAGGCCCAGCACTCAGACAAAACCCTTAGATTGCTTCATGGTTTGCAGGCAAAATCAAAGAGGCCCTTGTAAGGGGAAAAGCATCTTTAAAAAAAAAAAAGGAAAGATTGCTCAGATCAGGAAAACAGGAAAACTCATGCCCATGAAACATGGCAAGTTATATACAAACTGAAAATTAGGCCAAAAAGAATGTTAAAAGCAATTCCAAAGCCAGTAACAGGAGGTTTCATATTATGTAAAAGGAAAGAGGCCAACCAGAGGATAAGGGAGATGATGACCATGTAGAAAGGTGAATTAAAAAGAAAAGGCAGAGAGTCTCAACATTCTACTCCAAGTATTACCTGGGAAGACTTTGGGGAGATTTCTCTGCCCAAACCAACAATCTTTGAACTCAGAAAGGGTAAGAGTATTAGGACAACAAAAGGATGATGAATTTAGAGTCAGAAGATCTGGATTTGAATCTAGCCACTGTTACTTATCACCTGGATGATTTGGGGCCAATCACTTCAACTTTCTGGGCCTCACCTGTAAAATGAGAAGGTCGTCTTTATAATCTCTAAGATTCCTTCCAAGCTCTATGATTCTGTAAGCCTGAAACAGGATGTTACAAATTTAATTGGCAAGCTAGAGGTAAATAAATACTGTGACCAAATGGTATCCAACCAAGAGTTTGGAAATTGCTCAAGGGTGATATTGTTGAATTATTGGCCAAAAGGCATAACCCATTTTATAACTGGTCACTGTGCTGCATGAAGGATTTCAAGATTAGCTATGGGAGTCACATCTGTGAGAAGTGCTCCAGAGCAGACGCAGGAACCACAGACTCTTGAGTTCAACTTCTCTGGCTGGCAGGCTAGTGGAAATTGTAATAAAGAGTAGATCCCTGAGCACTTAAGCTAACATAAACCTTTCAGGGCAATACAACATGTCTTTTGTAAAGGAAAATTATCCCTAAAGTCAGAATATTTTGAATAGGTAAATAAGCATGGGAAGAATTGGTAGACATAATGCATTTAAATATTTTAAAAGCAATTTTTTTCAAGAAACATTTCATTCTTTCTGATAATGTGGAGAATGGAGAGATGGCCCTTAATGTTCTTAATCTATGAGAGGAATCAGGTAGTCATTTGGCCATAATATAGTAGAAATAGCAGCTTTTCATGCATATTACTTGTGTAACCTTGGGCAAGTCAGTTAACCTGCTTGGGTCTTACTTTTACTGTAAAAATGTCGGGGATGGATGAGAAGGTTTCTGAAGTTGCTTGCAGTCCTAGGTCTATGATCCTATAAATTGACAAAAGCTAAAAACTCCATGAGTGAGATGCTACTAAGTATCTGTGGTTGATAGAGGTGATATCCTCAGTCCTTTGTCATTCTTGCTAGGTATTCTCCTAGAGAACTACTATGAAAACCTGCATTGCCCATGTCTTTTATACCTACGAGTAGCAGAACCATTCATTTTATCTTGCCTTTTCAAATCCTGTTTTTATATCTTTTTGAGGTGTGTTCCCTGTATACCTTGTACAAAGGCAAATTTCTTTTTTACTTTATACCAGTGGTTCTCATAGGGTACCCTGGCAAATTTTAAATAGGGGTGCCACAAACTGTAAGAGACTTACACTTAGGATTACATGCACATCTTAATCTTCTGACTTTCCCGAAGTGTGCTTTGATTCCTCATAATAAAGAGTGGCATAATACCATGAGTCAAAAAGTTTGAGAACCAACATCTTATAGCTAGACTTCGGTGAATCCACATATCAAATCTATCTCAACTATGCTTAAGTAATAGTAACAGTTGGTATCAATTATATAATATGTTACCATTTACAAAAAATTTTACTTAAGTTATTTCATTTGATCTCACAGACAGGTAAAGTGACTTATCCAGATTGCACAGCCAGAAAGTGGTTGTGGCAGGACTTGAAGTAAAATATTCCTAACCTTAAGTCCCACACACCACCCCCTATATTATTTTGCTATCCCCAGCTTATTGGATGAATTTTTAAAGTCCGTATTTGGTGGTTCAGTATAGGCATCCTAATGGGTCATTCTGTATCTTTTAGGGTTATGGCAGTGGCACACAAGCTGTAAAGGCTTCACATTCCATCTCATAGATGGACTGTGTCTGGAGCCCAAGGACCAGCCAACCCTAAGACTAAATTCAGAGAAACTCATCTCACCAGCCTAGCTTAAGCATTTTGGATTCTCTGTTCAAAGCAATTCTCAAAGGTATTTTATTTTTTAATGAAACCCTAAATCACAAATATGTACATCTTGCTTTTCAAAATTTCAAAGTAAATGAAACATGGTAATTTCAATGCTCCCACACGTCAGTGTCCCCTTCTGAATTTCCTTCTTCCTTCTTCTACTCGTATTTAAAATGTTTCATGAATACTCTTTTCTTTCTTTTCTTCTTTTTTTAGACACCATTATGACTACCAAAAAAATGAATAAATAAAAGTTCTCCCCTGTAACAAATAACTATAGTCGAACAAAATCAGTTTCAAATTAGCAGTTTGAAAGTAAGTCTCAGATTGTACCAAGATGGCGAAGTAGAAGCAGAGATCTGCTTGAGCTCTCCCCACAAACACTTCAAAAAATCTGTAAAAATGGTTCTAAACAAATTCTAGAGCAGCAGAAGCCACAAAATGACAGACTGAAGCAAATTTCCATCCCAAGACAATCTGGAAGGTCAACAGGAAGGGCTGGGAGCAGAGCACAGTTCAAGGTGGGCCACTCCAGAGGAGCTGGAGCAGGCCATAGAGGACAGAATTACTGGTGCCTACTGTGGTTTCCAGACTTCTCAACTCACGAATACTAAAGATAGCTTCAAAGATCAGTGGGAAGGGTCTCTTCAGCCACTGCTGAAGCAGAAGCTGCTTCTGGAGCCCTCCACTTAACAAAGAGCTCAAAAGTCAAGTAACTGCCTGGGAAGATGAGCAAAGGGGGAAAAAAAAGCCGTAGATTCTTCCTTCCTAGGTGAAAAGGTATTTTCTTATACCATCGGTGATGAAGAAGATCAAAACATACAACCAGAAGATGATAACAAAGTCAAAGCTCCTGCATCCAAAGCCCCCAAGAAAAATATGAATTGGTCTCAGGCCATGGAGGAGAACAAACAGGATTTTGAAAATCAAGTAAGAAAAATAAGGAAAAATTATGAAGAAAAATGAGCGTGATTCCAGAAAATCATGAAAAACAAGTCAACATTTGCTAAAGGAGACCCAGAAAAATGCTGAAAAAAATAACATCTTTAAAATTAGGCTATCTCAAATGACAAAAGAGGTCTAAAAAGACAAAGAGAAGAATGCCTTAAAAAGCGGAGCGGGCCAAATGGAAAAAGAGGTCTGAAAACTCACCAAAGAAAATAATTCTTTAAAAATTAGAATGGAGCACATAGAAGCTAATGACTTTATGAGAAATCAAGAAATTATAAAACAAAACCAGAAGAATGAAAAAATAGAACACAATATGAAGTATCTCATCAGAAAAACAACTGACCTAAAAAATAGATCCAGGAAAGTGTATTGATAATGTATTGTTGCTTATTGTTAATGCAATTTTTTGCTTAATTTACAGACATTTCCCATCAATTAATAGGGACCTGCTTAAATCACATGGAAGTCTAAATCACATGTGATGGGAGGAGTGTGCTGAAGGGATAGAACAGGAAGGCTAGAACATGAAGAGGCAGAGATAAAGCAGAGCCGAGAGAAAATTGGTCAGAGACTAATCAGAGTTAAGCAGGATGCAGGCAAGCAGGCAGCTGGCTAGCATGAGCAAAAGAGCTTGTTTGTGATTTTGTTTAAGGTAGCCTGCTTGTGATTTGTTTAATGGAGCTGGTTTATAGGAAGCCTAACAGGAGGAACACTTCAGAATGGTGTTGTCCTCTGCGCTGTTATTATGTGTAGATTTTTGTTACTATGATGAATTTTATATTTAAAGTTTAATGTGCGTTACTAACATTTTATCCATTATTTTATTAAGTTCACACATTCAACAAAAAAATAAAGCAAGCTTGCTGATTTCTAAAGTAAAAATGGATCACACCAACAATTGTATTTTTCATTTTTAACACAGTTCATATCACATAAAACAATTCCAACTTTTGGCCAGGTGATACTTCTTTTAAAGCATTTACAAACAATTTTTTTTAACATTAACTAACTGAGACACAAATAGTAACTACGTATGCTAACTTCATAAGGCCTTGACCTAATTGTCTCCACACTATTGCTAAGGATTAAAGGACCCTAACTTATTCTTGTTGGTCTAAAGTTCTAAGCTTAATAGCTTAATTTTAGACTTAACCTCAGATGTTCCCCTACCAACAATCTATAATTTAACAGATTTGGCATTAAGCTTACAAACCTTTGACTACAGGAAATTGCCACTAAGAGTAGGGACATTGTAGGGAAACAATATCTCCCCAACTTCATGTCAGTTCCAGGCAGGAATAGATTGTAAACTTGCATTCCATGAGGCTTAAAGTCTGACAGATATCAGTGGGGAAATTAAGTCAGGAGAATCTTACTTCAGCCCAGGTTGAACAGCCGCTCTCCCACCCTTCCCATGAGATCACCTTTTTCAGCTCATACCAGCAACTCACAGATTTACTGGCATCGTAGATTGGAGGCTCAGACTGCCTTTCTTGCTATTCCTACCTGCAGTTAGACTCGGAAGAACAGTCACTTAATAGTCCCATAGCATCTTAAAATAGCAACTTCCAATGGCCTTTGTATACATGTTCTAGTTCCTGATTAAATAACAATCATAAAATCAAATTACCATTAAAACCTTAAGTTTTCCATCAATGCCAAATTTACCTGATGTTTCCTGCCTCTAAGAAACTTAGACTAAAATTCTTTTCCCCAAACTAAAGACATCTCTCATTTAGTCTCAGTAATTAATTCAGTCAATTGTTTTAATACTAATTGCTTCTACATCACTTAGTAACATATCCAATACCTTGCATTCTGATTACCCCTTCCCTCAAGGTACCCTTGCTTCTATCACATCACACCCTTCCCTTATCCCCATCTTCTCTTTTTTCTTGTAGGGCAAGATAAATTTCCATACGCCATTACCTGTGTTTCTTATTTCCCAGATACATGCAATAATAATTCTCAACGTGCGTTTCTAATACTGTGAATTCCACCTTCTTTCCCTCCCTCCATCCCTACATATCCCCACTGAGAAGGCAAGCAATTCAATACAGACTAAATGTATGTCGTGTTGCAGAAGACTTTCATAATAATCCTGTTGTGTAATACTAACTATATTGCCATCTATCCTACTCTATCCCCCTTATTTTTTATTCCTTTATTTGACCTTGTCCCTTCCCAAAAGTGTTTATTTCTAGTTACTCCCTTCTCTTATTTGCCCTTCCTTCTATCATTCCCCTCACCTCACTTGTAGCCTCCCCCTCTACTTTCCTCTAGTATAAGATATATTTTCATATCAAGTTTAGTGAGCATGTTATTCCCTCCTTAAGCCATATGTGGAGAGAGTAGCTTTTTTCCTCCTCTTCCCTTCTCCCTTTTCTCCTCCATTGAACAAGATTTTTCTTCATCTCTTTTATGAGTTGTAGCCTTCCCCATTCCATTTCTCCCTTTCTCTTCCCAGTGTTTTCCTCCCTCATCCCATAATTTTTTTTTTACATTTTTTGGGGGGGCATATCATATCTTCTGATTCAACACAACCTGTAAATGATGTCTATGTGTGTGTGTGTGTGTGTGTGTGTGTGTATGAATATATCTACAATACCTCCACCTAACCAAATACTGAGAAAAGTTTCAAGAGCTATAAATATTTCCTTTCCATATAGGAATATAAACAGTCCAGCATTAGAAAGTCTTTTATGATTTCTTTTCTGTTTATCTTTTCATTCTTCTCTTGATTCTTGTGTTTAAAAGTCAAATTTTCTCTTCAGTTCTGGTCTTTACATCATGAATGCTTGGAAGTCTTCTATTTCATTAAAATTCCAATTTTCTCCTGAAGTGTTATGCTCAGTTTTGCTGTGTAGGTGATTCTTGGTTTTAATCCCAGTCCCTTTGACTTCTGAAGCCCTTTGATCCTGAAACTGCCAGATCCTGTGTTATCCTGATTGTATTTCCACAATACTCAAATTGTTTCTTTCTAGCCGCTGGCAGTATTTTCTCCTTGACCTGGGAACTCTGAAATTTGGCCACAATATTCCTAGGAGTTTCTCTTTTTGGGTCTCTTTCAAGAGGTGATTGTGGGATTCTTTCAATATTTATTTTGCCCTCAGCTTTCAGGACACTTTTCTTTTCTTTTTTTTAATATAAATTTATTTATTTAACTTTTTACATTCATTTTCACAACATTTTGGGTTCCAAATTTCCTCCCCCTTTGTCCTCTCCCCCCACCCCAATACACCAAACATTCTAATTTTCCCCATCAACAGTCTGCCCTATTCTCTATCATCCCTCCCTTCTCTTGTCCCCATCCTCTCTTTTGTCCTGTAGGGCCAGATGACTTTCTATTCCCCATTAACTCTATTTCTTATTTCCCAGTAGCAAGAACAATACTAAAGAGTTGTTCCTAAAACTTTGAGTTCCAAATTCTACCCATCCTTCCCTCCCCACCCATTCCCCCTGGGAAGGCAGGCAATTCAATATAAGCCCTATCTGTGTAGTCTTGCAAATGACTTCAACAATAGTCGTGTTGTGTAAGACTAACTGTATTTCCCTCCATCCTATCCTGCCCCCCATTGTTTCCATTGTGTCTTTTGATCCTGCTCCTCCCCGAGTGTTGACTTCAAATTGCTCCCTCCTCCCATTGCCCTCCCCTCCATCATCCCCCTCACCTTGCTTATCTCCTTCTCTCCCACTTTGCTGTATTGAAAACATAGGTTTTCATACCAAAACGAGTGTGCATTTTATTCCTTCCTTTAGTCAAATGTGATGAGGGTAAACTTCTTGTTTTTTTCTCAGCTCTCCTCTTTTCCCCTCCACTAAAAAGTCTCCTGCTTGCCTCTTGAATGAGATGTAATTTACCCCATTCCATTTCACCCTCTTTCCTCCCACTACATTTCTCTCTCACCATTTACCTTAATTTCTTTTAAGATATGGTCCCATCCTATTCAATTCACTCTGTGCTCTCTGTCTCTGTATGTGCATGCATGTGTGCATGTGTGTGTGCGTGCACATGTGTACATGTGTGTGTGTATGTGTGTCTGTGGTCCCACCAACTACCCAGATACTGAAAAGTTTTAAGAGTTACAAATATTATCTTTCCATGTAGGAATGTAAACAGTTCACTTTTGGTAAGTCCTTTATGACTTCTCTTTGCTGTTTACTTTTTCAGGCTTCCTCTCTTTCCTGTGTTTGAAAGTCAAATTTTCTTTTCAGCTCTGGTCTTTTCATCAAGAATGCTTGAAAGTCCTCTGTTTCATTGAAAGACCATATTTTCCCCTGAAGTATTATACTCAGTTTTGCTGGGTAGGTGATTCTTGGTTTGAGTCCTAGTTCCTTTGACTTCTGGAATATCCTATTCCACGCCCTTCGATCCCTTAATGTAGAAGCTGCTAGATCTTGAGTTATCCTGATTGTATTTCCACAATACTGGAATTGTTTCTTTCTAGCTGCTTGCAATATTTTCTCCTTGACCTGGGAATTCTGGAATTTGGCCACAATGTTCCTAGGAGTTTCTCTTTTTGGATCTCTTTCAGGTGGTGATCAATGGATTCTTTCAATACTTATTTTTCCCTCTGGTTGTAGGATAACAGGGCAGTTTTCCTCGATAATTTCATGGAAGATGATGTCTAGGCTCTTTTTTTGATCATGACTTTCAGGTAGTCCCATAATTTTTAAATTGTCTCTCCTGGATCTATTTTCCACGTCAGTGGTTTTTCCAATGAGATATTTCACATTCTCTTCCATTTTTTCATTCTTTTGGTTTTGTTTGGTGATTTCTTGGTTTCTCAGAAAGTCATTAGACTCCATCTGTTCCATTCTAATTTTGAGAGAACTATTATCTTCAGTGAGCTTTTGAACCTCTCTTTCCATTTAACTAATTCTGCTTTTGAAAGCATTCTTCTCCTCATTGGCTTTTTGGGCCTCTCTTGCCAATTGAGTGAGCCTATTTTTCAAGGTGTTATTTTCTTCAGCATTTTTTGGGGTCTCCTTTACCAAGGTATTAACCCGTTTTTCATGCTTTTCTTGCATCTCTCTCATTTCTCTTCCCAGTTTTTCCTCCACCTGTCTAACTTGAATTTTCAAAATCCTTTCTGAGCTCTTCCATGACATGAACCCACCAGACATCCACCTGGGATGTCTGGGATAGAGAGGCCCCGCCCTCCATGTCTTTCCCTGATGGTAAGAATTGTTCCTTGTCATCAGAATTGAAAGGCGGGAACATCTGTACCCCATCAAAGTAGCTTTCTATAGTCTTATTTTTCTTCCCTTTTCTGGGCATTTTCCTAGCCAGTTACTTGACTTCTGAGATTCCTGTCCACCCCCACCTAGATCAGCCCAGCTAGTGCCTGGGGTCTGAGATTCAAATGGGCTTTCAGTGGTGGGTGAGGCTGCTATTCAATGTGAGCTTAAGTTCTGATGCTTGGGTGGGGGCAGGGCCACCTCCCAGGCTCAGTTCCCTCAGGGGCTTTATGCAGAGACCTTTAGTAAGGGAGCAGGTGGGGGCAGGGCTGTCTCCCAGGCTCAGTTCCCTCAGGCGGTTTATGCAGAGACCTTTGGTAATGGAGCTCCTGCCTGCTCTTTTTCTGATCATGACTTTCAGGTAGTCCCATCATTTTCAAGTTGTCTCTCCTGGATCTATTTTCCATGTCAGTTGTTTTTCCAATGAGATGTTTCATATTATCTTCTATTTTTTCATACTTTTGGTTTTGTTTTTTAACTCCTTGGTTTATCTCATAGTCATTCATTTCCCTAAATTCAATTCTCCCTTTCAGAGAACATTTTGTTCAGTGAGCTTTTGAACCTTCTCCTCCATCTGGCTAATTCTGCTTTTTAATGCCTCCTTCTCCTCATTGACTTTTTGGACCTCTTTTTCCAACTGAGTTAGCCTCTTTTTAAAGGTATTATTTTCCTCAACATTTTTTTGTTTCTCCTTTAGCAGGCTGTTAACTCACTTTTCACATTCCTGCATTTCCTGAGCTCAATTTAAGTTCACTTTTGAGGCCCTGGAGGCAGGGGTCTTAACTTCTTGTGACAGTAAGCCTTGCTCTTCCTCGTCCTGAAGGATGGGAGGAGATATCTGGTCTTCAAGAAAGTAAACTTCTATGGTCTTATTTTTTTCCCTTTTTTGGGCATTTTCCCAGTCAGTTACTTGATTTCTGAATCCTTTGTCAAGAGATTCGACCCAGCTGCTTGGTTCCCCTGGGCTTTGGGTGGGGGCAGAGCCATGCTGCTCCCTACCACAAGAGGATTTAAGCTGAGCTGCCTGGGCAATGGACCCAGATTACTTCCCTGACCACTGTAGCTGCCTGAAGTCTGCTGCTACTGCCTCTGCCTTTGCCTGGGGCTATTGCTGGAGGAAACCCTTCCCCTCTCACCCAGCTGGGAAAGCCCTCCCACACTGACCTTTGGAGCTTTCTTTGTCACTTATGGGTTGAAGTACCTGTGACCCATCCTGCTGAGGATTCTGCCATGTATTTGTTGCAGTCTGTATATTAGGTGAAATACACTCACCAATGAGATCACTAATCCAGTGGAATATTTGGAGTACTTGGATTCATAGGTATACCTTTAGTAGGTTTGAAAGACACTTCAGACTGAGAGGGAAAGGTAGGAACAATAGAACATTCTAATTTTATCCAAAATGCCTATTTAATTCCCCAAAGAAATACTACAATCAATGATTAAAAGGGCAACAAATTCCATTTTTACATAATTGAGAGGTTTTTTTAAAACAACAAAAGAATCAAACATTTTTCCTTATTCTTTTGAGTCAAAAGAAACATTTCATTATTCTTTCTTCTCCCCTCATTATAGTTAAAGTCAAAGCTCTGTGAAATCTGGAATGTAGTTGCAGAAAGGAAGTAATAAACCTTAGCCTTCCAAATATTCTTTTCTAAAATGGATTTATTGGCAGATTTATGTCTGCACTGACAATAATTTGGGAACTTTTAAAAATAATTCTCTTCATTTTGAAAAAAAGTATATTTAGAAGAAAGTGTGAAGGAAGAAGAGCGGAGGTGGTTAACGGATGTCATTTGGTAGATGATTGGATACTCAGTGTATTTTAATGTGCTGTGGATGTACAAGTTAAAAGACTAATTAATTGTTATCCTGAGAGAACAAATTGAGATGAGTTTCAGACAGAACTGGTGGTAATAATTAAATATTTGGTATATGTATATATACATATATCTTTTTTTTAAGTAGAAGCACATTTTCACTTTAGTAGGAATCAGCTGTCCAACCCTTCAAGTTCTATGCAAAGAATACATAGTTTATAACTTCTCCAGGGCTTATTCTTCTTTCCTATATTTAGGATAAAAAGGAACCACTATTCTTAGCATAATTATGTAGTTGAATACCCATACAATTTATTCTTGATCTGAATAGTGACAAAATAATTATTTCTCTCCAAATTTTCAAGGAATTTCAACTCAGTTGATGGCACTACCCTATAGACTATACCTGGGTCACTTTGAGGATGATGATGATGATGATGATGACGATGATGATGATGATGATAATGGCAGCACATTTGCCTTTGGTTACTAAAGCACTTTCCTCCCAACAGCCACATGAAGTAGGCAGATTGAGCATGATAAATGAAAAAAAATGAAACCCAAGAATAATGATTCTGGAGACAGAGGACCTGGGTTCAAACACTATCTTTGACAGTTAGCTACCTAAGTTACCTTAAGCTAGGGATGAGGAACCTGCAGCTTCAAGGTCACATGTTACCTTCTAGGTCCTCAAGAGTGGCCCTTTAACTGAATTCAAGCTTCATAGAATGAATCGCCTTAATAAAAAAATTTATTCTGTAAAACTTGGACTCGGTCAAAAGGCTGTACCCAAGGACCTAGAAGGCTGCATATGGCCTCAAAGCAGTAGGTTCCCCACCCCTGCCTTAAGCAAATCTTTTAGCCTCACTAGGCTTCAGTTTCCTTGAGTGTAAAACTGAGGGGCTACACTCGATGATTTCTAAGGTACTTTCCAATTCTAGATCCATAATCCTAAATTAAATGTTCTTCTCAAGGTTACTGCCAGTGTCAGAGCTGGTACTATGAACATGAGCCTGCGCTATATGCCTGGGAATCAAACCCATGTCTCTCTGATTCTAAATCTGGTGCTCTTGCAATAATCTGCCTTTCAGTTCCTTAGAGCCCCAGTGCCAGAATAACTATACAACCATCAGAGGTACAGACAGAGGAAATTTTCACATAATTGGTGGATGGTGTGTCCATTACATGTTGTCTTTGTATCTCCTAGATTCTGGTCTCGGGCCAGTATGTAAATTTTGAGGGTCCAGTCTACTGAATTGAGGGAGAAAATTACTTTTTTTTTCTGGTTCTCATTTTACCAGTGTTCTTGTTCTAATTGTTATTACAACTATTTTTGGCCTCCCGATTTGGGTTTCTTTCTTTGTCTGATGAAAGCCTGACTGCCTATATTCCCAGTCTCCCTGTATTTTCAAGAGATGTTTTCTCCAGACTGATTAGGTCCTGGCAAATATTTGGTGTAATTATTCCTATCTTGCCCCTGCACAGTTTCTGTTGACCCTGTTCAATTATAAGCAGAGACTCCCAGACACAGGTTTACATAGAAGGCATGCCAGGTATGCCCTAAAACATCATAATATCTAAAAAGACAGTTTTGAATTTTGCATATTATTTTCACATTTGATTTTTTTAAAATAAGGTTTAGTTGTTAATGAAAAATTAGCTAAGTTTTACTTTTCTTTCATGAATAAAAATAATATCCTCTATGACAATATTCATTATATGCTTGCTTTAATTATATTTTTTAAATTGAAAGATGAATACCATGATAAAATGGGCTATCTATGTACATGTTCCCAGACTGTTGGATAGGATAATTTGATTAAGGAAATATGGTGGACACAGTACAACTTGAATTCAGAAAAGTATCTCATCATTTGCTTTCAGACAAGAGTCAAAGAGGTGAGCTGGATGACAGTGTGGTGAATTTTCCTGGTTTAAAAATCATATTGAAAGACTAGTGATTATCAGAACAGTAGAAAATGTCTAGTAGAGAAATTTATCCACTCAGTGTGGTCATTGATCCGTTTTAGAGATGAAAAAGACATTAGAGATAATCTAATCCAACCCCCTACTTTTATCAATGACATCCAGAGAAACGAAGGTCATGTAGGCAGGAGTAAATGGTAGAGCTGGGATATGAACCCAGGTCCTTTTAATTCCAAATTCAGTTCCCTTTCTACTATATCATACCATGTTTGCAAATGGCTTAGATGAAAGTATGGATGGTATGCTTATAAAATATATGAATGACAGCAAACTGTGAGGGATGGTTAACATGCTGGATGACATTAGAGATCCCCAAATATCTCAATAGCCTGGAAATATTGTCCAAATCTAAGGATATAAAATTTAATAGAAATAAATTTAAAGTCCTGACCTTGGTTTCAAAATCAACTATGAAACTAGAGGATGGATATGACATGACAGTCAAAATTAAAAAAAAAAAACACCAGAAAATAACAAACCCAACAATGCAATGTGATATCAAGTTTCAATAAATAATAATAATTTCAATAATAAATAATAGTTTTCAAAATGAGAGATGTGATGGATATGCTAGTCAGGATACAACTAGTATATTATATCTGGTTTTAGGCATCAGATTTTAGGAAATCTATGCTGCTCTCATTGGTATGAAGAACTCTCAATGAGGAAAGCCACTCTGCCAATAGAGTTCAGAAATGTACTTTTTTTTTCCTGCCAGGTTGTCTTGGGGCAGGTTGTTGTGTTATGTTCCTCCTTCGTTGCCGAAGAAGACCATGCCATCAGAGAAATGATGACATGACTTGTACTTGACTTTGTTTTGAATGAGCGAAGGCTGTGCAGGTCGCCAGCCTCACTTCTCCTCCAGAGCCATCTGAATCCAGCGACCAGATATTCATCAGGATGACTGGAGATGATTCAGGATGCACTGGGAGACCTTGGCCCCTTTAGGCAGGTACTTTAGGCAAGGTCTTTGCAGGTACTCACTTAGAGTGAGGTAATGTCCATTCATTGAATAGGCCTGTTTAAGAAGTAGCCAGGGCATGGCCCCTTGAATGAGGCAAAGAAAAAGAAAGACATCAAGCTGGGAGGGAAAGAGCAGCAGTTACTATTGATAATCACTCTTAAGCCAGGAGGATCCTTAAGAGAGCCCTTAGGCAGGGGCCAAGTGTGATCCAATGTATGAGCTTCAGAGTGTGGTAAGTGGAAAGGGAAGGAAAGGGGAGGAGAGGAGGGGAATCTAGCCAGTAAAACCCAAGTTAACTGGGAATATTCTGGCCATCCAAATTTACCTTCCTTTGGAGAGGAGAAAGAAGGGGAGGGAGAGACAGACAGGAGAGGAGGAGCTGAGTTACCCAGTTTGTTGGGTCCCCATTCAGGCAGCTACGTCTACTCACAGGTTGTTGTGTTGTCCTTCATTGCCAAAGAAGACCACTGGATTCAGATGGCTCTAGAGAAGTGAGGCTGGTGAGCTTACGTAGCCCTCCCTCCCTCACAACAAAGTCAAGTGCAAGTCATGTCATCATTGCTCTGATGGCGTGGTCTTCTTTGGTAACGAAGGATGAACACAACAACCATGCCTTGGGACAGAAGTGATGTGAATTACTTGGTATGAGTCAGAGATCACACTTGATCCTAGATCTTTCTGACTCTAGGCTAGTTCTCAATCTCTCAATCTCCTGTGCCGCCAAGCTTCTCAGGTAAAAAACGTGAATGGAGAGAAGGAGAAGGATAAAGAGAAGGAGGGGTGGCAAAGGAGACCTGAAGGCTGTTGAATAGAAGTTGAAGGGTGTGGAATGGTTAACTTGGAAAAGTGAAAATAGTAGTGAGAGTGGTTCGCTATTCTCAAATACGTTTTCACGTATAAGAGGAAT
Source organism: Bettongia penicillata ogilbyi (assembly GCA_023548195.1). Lineage (NCBI taxonomy): Eukaryota > Metazoa > Chordata > Mammalia > Diprotodontia > Potoroidae > Bettongia > Bettongia penicillata. Next base: position 972,959 of record JAJHZJ010000425.1, read on the forward strand.
GAGGCTTGCTCTGCCGGCCCCAGGGGTGGAATAGTATACAATGAGTTGGAAGTACAGTTAGTTTTACTCAGTAGGACAATGGCTTCTTAAAATCAGTGCCTTGGAGTTGGAGGAGACCACTAGTCCACCTGAGGCATAATTTCCTGCAGCTGCATTCTCTGAAATGTTGCTATCCAATCCTTTCTGCAAGAACGCCACTGATGGGAAACTCATTACCTCTCAAGGTAGTCTATGACCTGTTTGAAGAACTCTGATTTTAAGAAGCCTGGGCTCCTCAGTTCACCCGAGAAGAAACAATCCAGATGGTGACATGCTCTGCCTGGGATCGTAGGACTAGGAACTGGCAGGACTGAGTTTCAAACCCAAGTCTTAGGATTCCATATCCAATGTCTTTTTAAACATACCATACTACACTACACATTCCTCTACTGTAATCCAAACAGTTTCCTTTTAAAAGAATCTATCCCCTCACTGCAAATTCAGTTTATCTTGCCTTGAGGAATTCTTCATTTGCACAGTCATTCATTCATACATTCATTTAATATTTATTATTCACTTACACTGTGTAAGACACTGTAGCCCCAAGGGTTGGGGAATGCAGAGGGAGATAAAAGAATAAATAAGACAGGTCCTGACCCCAAGTAGTTTACAGTCCTGACTAATGTGGCTAAAATGATGAATACAAAAATTAATATAATGCAATATATATTAAATGTCATGTTATGACATGAACACAATGCTATAACAATTAAGAGATGGGAGAGACTGTATGTAGGGAAGTTCATTTTTTTCTTGTAAAAGGTGGCACTTGAACTGAACAGGGCAGGCTTATGACAGGTAGAGATAGAGGGATGGTGATAGAAGACATTCTAAAAATTGAATTAAATTTTTCTTGTTCTAATTTTGGCTACCCAGAAAAATGTATTAGAGTAGAAAGGACTCTGGTCTGGAATTTAGGAGGCCTGGGTTCTAAATTCTAGCTTTGTTAATAATTTCCTGTATGATATTAAACATTTCACTTTATCTGTCTGGACCTCTGACTCCACTCAAACTCTTAAGACTATGAAATAACTAAGCCTCTGCTCCCTTCATAACTGAATACCTGCTTGTGTTCAAGTAGTGAAAAACAGGACGCTTGGCTGATTGACCTCTACTCAAGAATCGGAGACAATTTTAATTAGGATTAGCAAGCACGTGAAATTTTAGGTGAAATTACTAGCTCAGAATAAACAAGAAAACCCAAAATGACAATTTGATAATAAAATTTTTAATCTGTCAAGGTAAAAGACAGATGTATTTCTGTGGGAAGAAATGGAAATAAATGACTCCTGGATCTATTTGGATTTCTACTGATACTGCAACTTCTATTTGGGTCTATGCTAGTGCCATGACCTCTATTTGGGTCTATACTGGTGCCGTAGCCTCTATTTGGGTCTATGCTGGTGCTGTGACCTCTGTTTGGGTCTATGCTGATGCTGTAACCACTGGACTCCTGGTTCTAATCCAATCTGGGAGAGTTTGAGAAAGAAGTGAAGGACAATGTGTTGATCACTATTATTTCAACGTTTTTATTCTACAAGAAAGTAAAAGCAACCTGTACCGACTAGAACAAAAGATTAGGAAAATACTGAGCAAAAGAGATAATGGCTTTGCAAATCCTTGTGTACAATATAAATTCAAGTTATTTTTCTGTTATTATTTTTAAAAAGCAAGCATTTCAGAAGACATAGAAAACTAGTTAAAATATTAATTTTGATCTATGAACATCCACACATATAGAAGGAAAGAGAACTTTGACCTGACCAGGAATAATTTTGCTTTTCAAATACTCCTTCTCTGTCTCTTTGCAACATCTCTGCTTTGCATCAATGACTGACTCTTTAGAACTTGGACACCAAGCATGTCTAACTCTTTTTGCCACATGTAAAAAGCTCCAAAGAGTCTGAAATTTTATTCTCTAGCACTAAGGCTTTGGTCTCATCTTCTAAACTCATGTTGACCTCAAATCTAATCTCCCCCAGGTGAATCATAACACTGAAAAGCCTCTGGAAAACACTTTTCTGCACAGGACTACTTCTAAAATTTGCCCTGAAGAAGCCTGAGTACATCTTCCAGAATTACCGTACTAATCCCCAGATGTCTCCAGTTAGCCTGTTCCAAGGTTACAGTTCCTAATTCCATCTCTGTTATTTAAAACAGGTGCCCTCTTTGCTTTATGCCTTTTCATTTAGCCCCAGTCTGATGAAGATAATAGCAGTATGAGGAACTTGCTCGGTCAAACTCATTGAATGATGATTTTTAAAACATTTATTTTAAAATGTTTTTAGACCAGAGCTCTGATTTCATCAGTGTAGAGCAACTGTTCTCATAGCCTTGGGACCTCTTGTACTCTTAAAAATTATTGAAGATCCCCTACAAACTTTTGTCTATAATATATTATATCTATTGATATTTACTGTATTAGAAATTAAAACAGCTGAATATTGTTATGAAAATAGTTTTGACCTCAAAGACCCTCAAAAGCATCTTAAGGACCCACAGGGTCTCCCAAACCAGACTTTGAAAACCTTTAGTGAGAGAACTCCCTCTTCCAATCCCAGTAAGCAACTGTTCTATGATTTATAATCAGACCTTCCTGAAGCAAAGAGAGAGTAAGTGAATCTTCCATTCTCAGTGTGTGTCAGAAAGGGGATGTGAATCAAGATCTTGGACTCCCCAGCCTTTTATCAGTCAACTGATCTTATTAAGCAATTAACCGGCAAGTGCTAAGTACAACGCGCCATGGGGAAATCGAGATAAAAGTGAAACAGTCCTTGCTGTCAGTAGGTTATTGTTCTATAAGGAGAGATCACACACAGACACAGATACACACACATGTATATACGTATATTTTGCTCAAATATATATACATATATGTATAGTATGATATATACACATACATATACATGTGTATATATATTTTTCTGTGTGTGTGTGTGTGTGTGTGTTGGCTGAGGAAGGAACTCTCATCTTGAGGCCCCAAGAAAGCCTTCATTTATAAGGAAGGAATATTTGAAGGAAACAAGAAATTCTCAGAGGTAGGAGTAAATAGCATGCCCAGGACCAGTGAGGGAGATGGTGTATCACGTCTGGGGAACTGCAGCAAGGCCATGTACCATGGAGGAGGGACAGGGGAATAATATATAATAAAGCTAGAAAGGCAGATTGGGGCCACACTGCAAAGGGTTTAAAAAGCTAAACAAAGGAGTTTGTGTTTGGTCCTAAAGACAATAGGAAGTCAGTGTGATGTGACCTCTCTCTCTCTCTCTCTCTCTCTCTCTCTCTCTCAATGTCATTTCTTAGGGAGTTTGCATTTTTAGTAAGACATGGCACAAGATTCATACTTGGAGCCTGAAGCATGACCACACCTCCTGCATAGGGACTGGAGGTCATGTCCCTGATCCTCGTGGGAAGCAGCCCCCTCCAACAGGTTGTCACTGGGATGGCACATTCCAGGGGTATTTTGGGGAAGAAGTGTCAGGACATGTTTCTTCAGCACAGGTGGATTCTATTTATGCCAACTTCTGCATGGTGAAAAGAGAGTGTTGAAAGGAAAAGAACACATTGTAATACTTGCTGGGGAAGCTCATCTTTCAGAATGGTCCTTTCTGTGGACCCCAAAACAATGTCCATACAAGTTGACAACTGATGGTGCCAAGGGCACTGTTGGTTCTGGGTCAACGTTAGGATGAAATGAGTTACTTGCAGGTACAGTTAACCAAAGAAGGATTACTTAGTCCTAAACTAGAAAAGATACACAGAAGCACTTAGCTCAGATAGATAGTCTGCTCCCTCACACACCCCCATCTCCATAAGGAAATAGTTGTGGTCACTAGGCCTGGGTGTGGTGGCTTACTTGGTCTTGGATATCTATCAAGTCTGAAAGGCACTGACACCATGTGGATAAGGACTTTTATGCCTCCAGGTGAACAGGAAGATACATCTACACAGCCAGAGGACACCAAGAGAAAGCTGTGTCAGGGGGAGTATGGCTTGAAGCTTGGCCACTCTTGGGCCAAAAAGTCTGTCGTTTCCTTCTAGAGAAAATCAAAGCTAATCTATGTTGGTAGAAGACTGAGAGGAGAGGAAGCCCTGGTAGTCCTATCAGAGACTGGCGATGTACACTAACAATTCCAAATGATGAAAGCTTCATGATTTATTGGGGATAATACATGTCTCTTGTTCCATTTTTTTTTTCGTTTTTCTTTTTCTCTCTGAAACTGATAATCAGAGAGGATGACTGAACCAAATTTTCTCTATAGTTCTATCTTGTAATATCTCTTGCAAGATCTTAATGTATCCACATATAAATGATTCTTTGTTGGAGGTAACATTGTTTAAACTCAAATTTTGCTCTGTGGAATCAAAGGCTTCTGTTTAGTCAACCATGAAAAGCATAAGGGGACTCTGCCTTCTCCGTACCTTTCTTTGTGTCTGAAAATGAAAAATGATTTTGTGTATCATTCAAGAAAACCTCCCTATTCCTTTCTCATATTTTCATCAGAGATACCCTCACTATGTGAGTAGATCATTCTCATAAATATCTTACACAGGTGAGAAAGTAAGCATATATGTCAGTGGTTACTGAGGTCCTCTTTATTGCCTTCTTTTGGGATATTAATACCCTCTATGCTTTTTTTAAATATTCTTTCAATATCTTCCCTGAGGTATCTTATAAAACAAGATCGCTTAATGCTTTGAAGATTGTATTGCTTTCTGCATCAATTTCTTCCATATGTATTTAGTCTGGTCCAATCACTCTTCCTGATTACATTTCCCACTATCACTGGTGATGAACATAGATCACTATAGAAATGCTGACAGGTCTGTTACATTGTCTGTTCTGCGGTTTTCATCTGTGAATGCTCTTAGGATGATAAGGCTTAGCTGGGCTTCACATCAAACTTTTTGTAGCTTTCTTTTCACCTCTGATGTCTTTGCTGTTTTATGAGTCAGTCCTGCTCTTAACCCTTAGGTATTCTCTTACGTTCTGGACTTTCTTTTTCTTCCTTCCTTCCTTCCTTCCTTCCTTCCTTCCTTCCTTCCTTCCTTCCTTCCTTCCTTCCTTCCTTCCTTCCTTCCTTCCTTCCTTCCTTCCTCTCTTTCTTTCTCTCTCTTTCTCTCTTTCTTTCTCTTTCTTTCTCTCTTTCTCTCTTTCTTTCTCTCTCTTTCTCTCTTTCTTTTTCTCTCTTCCTTTCTCTCTCTTCCTTCCTTCCTTCCTTCCTTCCTTCCTTCCTTCCTCTTCCTTCCTCCCTTCCCTCCCTCCTTTCTTTCTTTCTTTTCTTTCTTTTCTTCTCTTTCTTTCTTTCTTTCTTTCTTTCTTTCTTTCTTTCTTTCTTTCTTTCTTTCTTTCTTTCTTTCTTTCTTTCTTTCTTTCTTTCTTTCTTTCTTTCTTTCTTTCTTTCTCGTTTGCTTCCCTACTTTTCCCCTCTCATAATTGCAGCAAATACTATATTTTGGCTAAGTTTGTGTTGGAAACATAGAAGTAAAAATTTTTTTTGCCCTTTTTACATTTCCTGTCCTTTTCTCCCCAGTAGCATAAGTGACTTGTTTAATAGGTCAGGTGGTATCATTACAATTTTATGTAGTGTCCTCATCATTATACTTTATTTTAATTTGAGATTAATTCTGGCCTTTGCTCTAACTAGTTGATGGTCTGAATGAATGCAGACATGATTCTTGATGTTGATTCTCTCAGTAGTAACTGATTGGTTCCTTCTGCTAAAATATGATGCATATCATTTTGTTTTGCAGTATTTTATCATGTTCAGCAGCTTCTAACTGTCCCCTTGAAGAAAATATTCATGATCTATAGTATCATGAGGCATGTGAAAAGTTTGAAAGCTTTTGGATTCTTTCATTTCTTAAACCTAAACTACGTTATTCCCTCCTCTTCTCCCCAGTTTTACTGAGTCCCATTTCCCTCTTACGGATGAATCTTTCCCATAATAAAATTCTGTTCTTCAGACTATTTGACACTCATTGATCACTGCACTGTGATCATATACTGCTACCAATATGTTATTACTGCTTAGATAAAGTTTTAAAATATTTATTCCCATAGTTAGCAAGGGTATTAGTTTCTCTCCCTCTCATGCTAAGCATGTATACTTTCCCTCCATGTTTCTTTCCCATGATGCTCAGTTTGCCAGATATGAAATTCTAAGATATAACATACAATTAATTATCTGATTCTGCCTATTTCCTATCTAAATTTTTGGGTAAATTTCTCCTTGATTTCCCTGTCACTTAAATATCATTTGGATCACTGGCAAAGAGCATAGACCTTCCTGATAAAGGCCTTTGATTTCTTTCCTTGCTAGCAGAAAACAAGGCAGATTGGAACATGTGTGTGATATGCCCCACCCTATCTTCCCACTGCTACAAACATCCATCTTTTTAACTGTGCCACATATCAGGCATTAGCTTGCAACCTCTGAACAATAGGCCAGTTTCAGAAGGCTTCCAGCAGGATGTAATCGTTGGTAGTTTCTAACCCACAGGCATACCTCCACTGACATCCCCTCTAATACCTCACTATGGCATGGAGACAAACTTGAACTTTTTGAAGTAATAAGCCCGTAGAACATAAACCCTGGCAGAACATACTAGTGTAAAAAAGCCTTAATGCATGTGGTTGGTAATGGATTTTGTATGTTCATCTTTGGCCCAGCATAGTTAAAAACAAAGACACTTGTCCCTAAAAATAGGGACTGGTGGGTTTTTTGACTGCAGAAATTCTAAAGGGGTAATATGGTGGGGTAGCTGTCTGATTGATCTGTGAGACAGCAAGACCTGAGTTCAAATATTGTTTCTGATATATAAATAACAAAGTGAACATGAGCAAAGCTCAAATTCCCACCTGTTCAGTCTTTTTTCGGTCATGTCCAACTCATCATGACCCTTTGGGGTTTTCTTGGCAAAGATACCAGAGTAGTTTACCATTTCCTTCTCCAGCTCATTTTACAGATGAGGAAACTGGGGCAAACAGGTTAAGTGACTTGCCTAGGGTCACACAACTAGTAAGTGTCCGAGGTCAGCTTTGAACTCAAGTTTTTTCTGACTCCAGGTCCAACGTTCTATCTACTTAATTGCCCAAAACTCCCAGAGTCCCAAGCAACTTTCTGTCACCAGCATACGTAATTGTATGACCACAGCAAATCCCCTAAACTCAGACAATTATTATAAGTAACAGTCAAGTGAGTTTCCCACAAAGACGAAATCCAAAGCTTTGCCGAATTTCACTCCTTTCCCTCCTCCTCCTCCTCCAGCCATTCCTTTTCCACCATTCTTTCTTCTCATCTTTCTCCTCTTCTTGACCCATGAAGGCATAGCATACTTGGGATCCACCTCAGTGAGAGGACCAAACACACAATAACAAAGACCAAAGAAACTTTGAAATAACAAAGCATGTACAAGATAGAGGGACAATTGATGAGAGAAGAGACTCCTGTAAATGGGAACGCAGAAAGCTGGTGACAATAAAAGTTGGTTTCCACTTACTTCTGTGAAAAAATCAACAAAGTAAAACCATGGTGATGATGTAGGGGGTAGGTGCCCTGAGTTTCTACAGACCAAATGTAAACAGTGCGGCAGCAATGGCATCACCATTTTCCTAGTCGAGTTTTCTGAAAGAAGTAGACCATTAACCTGCACCCTTTCACGGTGCCTCCAAACAACACAATGAGTTAGGTTGATATTTATTACCTTTTTTTATAATAATGAAGGAGGAAATTGAGACGCAGGGAAGCAAGATGCTTTGTCTAGGATCACTGGCCAGATTGGCTGACAAACTAACATTAGAAGCCAGGTTTCTAGCTTTCTATTCATTCCTGTAGTTTCTACATACCAAGGGAAAGAAATAATTCTTTTCTTAAAAGACTGTTATTTTTCATTTGACGTAAAAGGCATAAATCTCATCCCGGTCCCCAACCCCATATTCACGGACTCCTTCCGGGAAGCATACCATAAGAGATTCTTCTCTCCTTTCACGAATTAAGATGAATTAGTGACTTCAATGCCTCTAAAGATTTGCGATTTTATCGTAGTTAGCTACGTAGTCACTGACAGGAGCCTGGATAGATTGATGAACTTGGAAGCAGATAAGACCTTGGATTAAGTATCCCCTCAAATACTGCTGGCTACGTGACCTTGATCATTTACACTCTGTGAGCCCCAGTTCCTTCATCTTTCCAATGGAGACAGGAATATTTTCAGTATCCACCTCACATGGTTGTGGGACTGAAATGTGATATACATGTGACCTGATTTGTAAAATGTACATTGCTTCAAAAATTTCAGTTCATACTGCTACCAATTCCCTGTACCTATAGGGAAGAGATTATGAGGTCTCTATACCTTCACAGATCATCGGATAATACACCTCGAACTAGAAGAGGCTCGCTCTCATTTTTTTGATAAGTCAACTGAGACCCAGGTGAGGTTAAGTGGATTGTCCAAGATCACAAGGAAGTAAATAGCAGAGGTGAATTCAAGCTCAGATCCTGTGACTACAAGATCAGAGCTTTTTTTCCACATTTTTTCACATTGCTATTGTTTAAAAATTAAATTTCATTTTTTAAATTAACATTTATTCTCTTTCCCTCCTATCTCCTCTATACCAACTGAACCAAAAAGAAAATCCTTATAACAAGTACGTATAGTTAGGCATAGCAAATTCCCACATTGGCGTGTCCAAAAAAGTTTTTTGTCTCATTGTGTATTTTAAGCCTATCACTACCCTGGAAGGAGGTAGGTAACATGTTTCATCTTCAGTCTTCAGTATGGTCTGTTATTTTGTTAGTCTGAATTTCCAAGTCTGTATAAATTGTTTGTCTTTGCAGTGTTGTGGCTATTGTATCAATTGTTCTGGCTCTTCTCACTTCCCTCTGTAGTAATTCATTATTATTAATAATAATAATAGCATTTGGGCAACTAGGTGGTGCATTGGGTAGAGCACCAGTGCAGGAGTGAGGAGGACCTGAGTTCAAATCTCACCTCAGATACTTGACACTCACTAGCTATGTGACCTTGGGCAAGTCACTTAACCCTAATTGCCTCATCCTGGGTCATCTCCAGTTGATGAATATCTGGTCACTGGATTCAGATGGCTCTGGAGGAGAAGTGAGGCTGGTGACCTGCACAGCCCACTCTCACTCAAAACAAAGTCAAGTGCAACTTCTGTCATCATTTCTCTGATGGCATGGTCTTCTTTGGCAACAAAGGATGAACACACACACACAATGATAGCATTTATATAGCAACTTAAGATTTACAAAGATCTTTATAAATGTTGTCTCATTTTATCCTCACAACAACCTTGAGAGCAAATGCTTTTATTATTTTCACTTTACAGATGAAGAAACTGAGGATAAGTGACTTACCCAGGATCACATAGCTAGTAAATCTCTGAAGACAGATTGGAACTTAGGTCATTTTCATTCCAGGTCCAGCACTGCATCCATTGCACCATCCAGCTTCCTCTTTTCAGACAGATTTTCCATCTTTTTCTTGAAAATAACCATTTTATCGTTTCTTATGGCACAGTAACATCCCTTAATACTTATATAGCACACTGCTGCTTTAATAAATGCTCCTCAAGAGTTGCTGTTGACAAAGAAATGCTCCACCTGGTGGTCATTTTTCTGATAATAAGCTTCTCTGTGTTTAGCTGGACATGTCCTCAGATGGCAGATAGCCTATCACTGGCCTTAGACTTGAAACTTTTTTTTAACTGGAGAGGATATGTCAGAGCTTGAACTCTGTTGGACTAGCCTTTGAGGAACCAGGATCACCATCACATCAAAAGGAGACAATAAAGGGAGGTTTCACTAAGCTCACTGAAACAAGAAAGTAAACTACTCTTATATAACTACTATATTATATAAACTATTATATAAACCACTACTGCCACCAGTTATAGCAATTTTTAAATTGAACTAGATCATACAAAGTTAGAACTGGAAGAGATCTTTGAGAGTATCTAGACACTTTGCCCGAGATGAAATTGAGCTGAAGTAACTTAGCAAAGATTACAAACTTACTAAGTGCTAGGGCTAGGATTTGAACCCAGGACTCTTGACTTGACTAATACCAGTTCAAAGCTCTTTCTACTATACTAATCTATCAATTAATCAACAAATGTTTATTAAGCACATCATATATACTTAGCTAAGTTTTATGGCTACAAAGACAAAAAATAATCTGCCCTTGAATCCAAGACCTTATATTCTATCAGAAGAGACAATCACACACAAACACACACATGTGTATATGTCTGTATATATATAATATATCTATATAAAGATATATGATGGCTTTTTATGTTTACTTATTCATTCATTTAGATAGCTATTTATTCATTCATTTATAATTCATTTTTTTTAACAGCATGCAGCATATGGAACTAGCAACTGGGGAAATCTGGGAAGGCCTCAGGTAGAGGGTGATGACTGAATTGATCTTTGAAGGAAAATAGGGATTTTTAGAATAGAAAGTGAAAAGAGGCAAGACTTCTTCCTCCTTGCCTAAATCCCACGCCTTCCAACCTCATTCTTAGTAAAGAATGTTTCTCCCTCTTTCCTGCTGCCCAGTCTTAGCTTTTGGCAATATATTTCTCTGGGTTATTGGAAGTGGGGTGATTGAAATAGATTAAAAAACTGTTCAGAAGAAGAAAGACTTTAAGTTCTTACTACAATTATTGCTAATAATATGGATTTATAAGTGAGTTTTCCCCTCCTTAACATATTCATTCAGTAACTCCATCTGTAAAATGGATATAACATACTTCCTTATCTATCTCATGGAGCTGTTATGTGAAAATCACCTTGCAAACTTTAAAGCATAATTAGAAGATGTTATCATCAATCATCATTTACTTAAAAAAACTTCTAATCATCACTGTTCTATGTTTTAAAATGGGCATTTCTTGGACACAGAGAAAGGAAGAGCTTCCTTGAAACTTTTTTATGTCATTTCCATTACCCTGGCTTATAGGTAGGTAAGGAATGAATGAAAAGGATGCATCTTTGGGTATGTTAAATTTTGCTATGTAGAGATGCTAAGTGAAAACTTTTAGCACTCACATCTTTGTGTTTCTGTGGGCAGCAAGGACCCCACAAAGGGAGTGTGGGAGATAGAATGTGGGCCACAGAGAATCTCAGGGGAGTTGAATTTCCCCAGAGGATTTTTGAGCATGTGCCTTGTAGGGGATAATGCTCATACCTTTTGCCATTTTAGAAGGCAGTGAAGGAAGAACTGTGACCAGCCACTCCTGAAAATTTGAATGGGCATCATGGGAATTGATCTAATATGCTTCACGGATACAAGTCATATAATTACAGCTTATCTGAAAATGAATGGATTTTAAAAAAGAAGGAAAAGGAACAATTATTTTCGGTTATTCATTTGGTTAATCAATAAATAACTTCATTTGGGCATCAACTATGTGCAAGGTAATATAAAGTACCAAGAATGTTATCAGACTAATAAATATCCAGGGTAACAAATTAATAATATCCACAAGTTCACAATCTGGATGGATAATAGACAGAGAAATAGATAGATGGAACATTTGTTATGCACTTACTATGTGCTAGGCACTATACTAAATAATAGGTTTACAAATAAATGTCCATATATATTTGAAGTTGACAGTCTCTGGTTTCAAAGCAAATTACATTCTGATGTGAGAAGATAACACACAAAAGGGGCCTGGAAGTGGGAGGAGGGGATGGCTAGAGATGTCTTTGATATTCAGAGATCTAGAAACCTACAAGTTTGCCCCATCAGTGGAATTCAGTTCTTTGGTGACAAGCCACATACATGTTAAATAGATAACCAATAATATAAGACAACATAATGGTTCAGTAAAGACAATAGGTGCTCTATAATGTCAGAGGGAGGATGGGTAATTTTTCACAAAGGAGCTGGCCTTTGAGTGGACTTCAGAATGATCAGTAAGATTCAGATGATAGAAAGAAGTAGGGAAGGTTATTCAAGCAAAGAGGATGATGGGTATTTATATGTGAAAGTGCCAGGAAAATTTGAGGAGAGTGATCTGAGTAATCTGACTAGAGCAGAAATTTCACTTTGGGAATTAGCACCACCCCTGAATGCCAGTCACTTATTCCTGGCCTGCTATCTGTTCACATTATAGTTGTCCCTGGTCCCTTGCTCAAGGTAGCTGCTCCCCAACATCTCCCACCCTTCCCCTACTATGTAAATATTTAATAAATGCTTCTCTAAAAATATATTTTTAAAATATAAAATAAAAAAATATTTTAAACATATGTTTAACTTTAATTTGCACCACTAACATTTTCTCCATCACTTTCTTAAGACTAGGCAATCAATGCCCAAAGGGATAATAAAACAGTGCATAAGCTTTGACTCAACATTACTGCTACAAAATCTATACCCCAAAGAGATGAAAGAAAAAGAAAAAAGACCCATGTATACATAATTAAAAAGTATTTATAGCAGTTCTTTTTGTAGTGGCCAACTATTGGAAACTGAGGCTATGCCCATCAGAGATTGGCTGAAAAAGTTATAATATATGAATGCGATGGACTACTATTGTAAGAAATGAACTTGAGAAGATTTATATGAACTGATGCAAAGTAAAGGGAGCACAACAATGTTACAAAAAATAATCAACTGTGAAATACTTACAACGCTCACCACAATTCCAAAGGATTCATGATGAAAAGTGCTATCTACCTGCAATGGTAATTTAAATGGGAAGAGCTTTCCCATTCATAAATAGGTCCATGTGACCTGCTTAAGTCACATGAAAGCCTGAGTCACATGGGACAGGAAAGGTGGAACAGAAAGAGGTGGAGCTAGAGCAGAAGTGAGGGGAAATTTGGTCAGAGCAGTCAGAACTGAGGGAGAGAGAGAAAAGCAGGCTGGTTAGCTAGCGTGTGTGAGAAAGATTGTGATTTGTTTAATGGAATTGGTTTGTGGAAAGCCTAGCAGGGGGAAGGCTTGGGGCTAGTGTTGCCCCCTGCATTGTTACTGTGTATAGATTTCTTGGTTACTATAATGGATTTGGCTTTCTGGTACCTGAATAAATGTTCCGGTTCAGTCTTCCATGTGGAGACCCTATTGTCTTTTGTGATTTAGAATTGCACTGGCACATTCATGGCCACTGTAGGTGCTGTGAATATTGCACTGGGGCTACACTACCTACAGAAAGAGACTGATTAACTCAAGTACAAATTGAAACAGCCTTTTTTTCTCTTTATTTTTCTTGCTTTTTTTTTTTTTAGTATGACTAATGCAAACATATGTCCCCATGACTTTTGTATTGTATTGTATCTTTTGCCTTCTCAATGGAGAGAGGAGAAGGTGGAAGAAGGGAAAGAATTTGGAACTGAAAATAAAAAGTAAAAACATTTTTAAAAAACTTGATAATCAACAGATCAATAAATCTATCCGTGGTTTGTTGTGTTTGCCTTTCTGAGGTGTAAAATCTCATACTGAAAAATTTAACAAGTGGCTTTTTTCTTGAACTTGCTACTGTTTGGCTCCAGCCCATCCCTACCTCAACTCTTTATATACAGAGATAATGATTTCCCTTCTCATTTTAAAATTAGGCATGCTGAATACTCCTGATATATACAAAGATAGCTTTCTAAGTTGTAGAGAAGGTATTGATACGCATTGGTAGAGGGAATTTCCTCATCTGAGAGCTCCTCATATCAATTAAAAGTATAGATTCAGCCCCTACCCCCAAACCATACTATGCTGTTGTTCAGTCTCGTCTGACTCTTGATGATCCCATTTGGGATTTTCTTGGTGAAGATGCTGGAGTGATTTGCCATGTTCTTCTCCTCTGATGAGGAAACTGAGGCAAACAGGGTCACACAGCTAGTAAGTGTCTGAAGGCAGACTTGAACTTAGGAAGAGGAGTCTTCCTGACTTCAGGCTGGGTACTCTATCCACTGTACATCCTAGCTATCCCCAACCATCCATTCTATAAGTCATGGTAAAAAGAATACCGAGAGTATACTACTTTGTCAAATTTTTCTCCACTGGACCCCGGTTACAATTTCCACTACATCTCATCAGAGTCCAGAGTCAGTTTTGGAGTCAAAGAACCTGGAGTTAGAACCTAACTCTATGACTTTCTACCTTTCTTGACCATGGACAAGTAAGTCACTTAGCCTCTCTGCTGCAATTTCTTCATCTGCAAATGAGAAGTTGGCTCAGATGATCTCTAAGTTTGACTTCTAGCTCTAAATCCTCTGATCAAAAAAAAAAAAAAAAGAAAAGAAAAAGAAAAAAACTCCTGGCACAGAGATATCTATTGTGAAGGCATTAATTTACTCTGTTCCTTCTGTCTCTGTCTCCATCTCTGTCTATCTGTCTCTTTCTCTCAGCAACATTGTAAAAAGACTGAATATTGAAGACTGGCATATGAGAAAGGAATACAAATTAACTCATAAAGGAGCCTAATGAATACAGAAAGCAACAAGGTAACACAGCAGAGAGTGTCCAGCCTGGAGTCAAGAAGACCTGAGTTCAAATATGACCTCAGACACTTACTCCTGTGTGACCCTAAACAAGTCACTTAGCCCTATTTGCCTTAGTTTCCTCACATGTAAAAATGAGCTGGAGAAGGAAAATGCCAAACCACTCTAGTATCTTTGCCAAGAAAACCCCAAAAGGGGTCACAGAGTCAGACATGACTGAAATAACTAAACAGCAATGGAAACAGTGTACAGGAATATTTATATTTCAAGTCTTTCTGCTTAAAAAAAGACAAAGGGCTTTTTTTTTCCAGTGGAAAAAGTTAGAATCCCATTTGTGACACCTGTGTGGCCTGAGGCAAGTCATTTTACCTCTTTGGGTCCCAGCGTCCTTCTCTACAAAACAATGGACAAAGACTAGATGGTCTCTAAGGTCCTGGATCTAAATCCCAGGATCCTGCCAGCCTTCAGCCTTTATATGCAAACAGAAAGATGGAGCCTATATCTCAATAAAGGAGTATTTCTGGCTCAGTAAATTGAACTTTATTTTTTTTTCCTGGGGTACTTCTCTGGGTCCACAACTCCCTCTGTCTGAAAGAACAGGTCCATCTCTTTAGAGGCCCTCCCTCGTGGTCCTGAATGAAAAGCCTGCTGACAGCAGACTTGGGGAGTGCATACCAGCCTCATGTGTACTTTCTTCATTCCATTGCTGTGTTTGCAAAGCTGTCATGCTTCACCGCGTGTATTTACTGTACTGTACCTTACACAAAACCCCCAGATTCCTTATTTGAAATGCCTTTGTGTTTCTGTGTGTACAAGAACCCCCAGGTGAACGTCAGTGACCCTCCCACTCAGCACCTGGCCTTGACCTGCAAAAACATTAAACCAGTGCAAGGGTAGAAGAAATTTGCTTCTGCCCCCAAACAAGCAGACCAAGAGGTTCCCATTTAAAGTCAAAACAAGACGAGACCCCAATAAGGCAGCTTTCCCTTTCTTTAAGATGCTTCTCTATACTGGTACAACCTTCATCAAAAAATTCCCAGCTGTAAGGAAGAGACACAGAGCTTCAGTTCAGTGTCACAGACATCTCACCGAGGGGGCTACAAAAACCTCTCCTCTCTCCCTTTGAGAATGTTCTACCTTGAAAGAAGAGAGGTTACTTCACACTTGGCCATGACTTTGATCTGTCTCACAGTATCACAGACTTCAAGAGCCTAAAGAGACTTCAGAGATCAACTAAGACAACCCCTTCCTCCATTTTACAGAAGAAGAAACTAAGGTCTAGGGCAGGGATGGGGAACCTTTGGGCTTGATGTGATCCTCTAGGTCCTCAAGTGCAGCCCTTTGACTGAACTCAAACCTCTGGTCTAGGGAAACCATTTCCTCAAGATAGTAACAGAATTGGAAAGCAATCTTTTAGTGTCTCTCTTTTGCCTATTAAGTAAAATAGTGTCTTGGCATTTAAGGTCCTGCCCCTATCCCCTCTAGAATCCCCCCCACCACCACCACTTCCTTTCCTATATTATATATTATCTTCTAATTATAAACACCTAAACAGTAAGGATTATTTCTCGTTTTAACTCTATATCCCAATACTTAGCATATTGCCTCATACACAATTTTGTTGCTGTCTTGTCATTTTTCAGTCATATCTAACTGTTTGTGACTCCTTTGGGGGGTTTCTTGGCAAAGATACTGGAATAGTTTATGATTTCCTTCTCCAGCTCATTTTACAGATCTGGAAACTGAGGCACACAGTGTTAAATGACTTTCCCAGGGCCACACTAGCTAGCAATCTGGAGGTGTTCCTGACTCCAGACTTGGCATTCTACACACTGTGCTATTTAACTTGCCAGTACCTAAGTGACACTTGATAAGTGCTTTAATTGAATTTAATTAAACCTAGATCTTGTGATAACAAAGTCAGTGCTCTTTCAATGAGGCCACACTGGGCAGTTTCATAAGCTCTCACCTATTTGGACTGGTCAAGGAGAGGAAGGACACATTTCTTACTCAGTAAGCTCTCTTCTGTAAGGAAAAAATTTTGAAAATGCTTTTTCAGGATATCATTTCTGGTCCCTGGTATCTTCTACAAAAGTCTTCCCATTAATGAACAAGCATCTATTAAGCACCTACTATGTACTAGATACTGGCGATTCAAAGGATGAAACAATCGCTCCTTGTGAGGAGCTTCTTTCAGAGTCATCTGAGTATTAATACTCGCTCACCCACCAATCAGGACAACTCATCCCCTGGAGTCCTAGCAAGGAATCTCAAAGGTCTTTTTTGGATAGTGGAGTTGTTGGGGAGGGAGGATGGAGAGGCAGAGACAAAGACAGATGCACAGAACTAGAGAGAGACAGAGAAAGAGGAATAGATAGAATAGTTTCCGGTTGTCTCAGTTGATAGGGTCATTTTTTTTCATTGTTTTTAATAGAGAGATGGTAGGTAAGGTCCATGCATATAGAAAGATGGCCCTGACACATGGTCCCTCATATTCTTCTGCAAATGGAAGTAAATAAAATCATTCTTCCTTTCCCTTCTAAGATCATAACACAATATTTTACATCTCTGTAGCTCTTTCAAGATTGTAAAATATTTTTCTCTATCTTATCTCATTTGAGCCTCATAGCAATCCTGTGGAAGAGGTACACCAGATATTATTCCAGTAGTTTTAGAGATGAAATGGGAACACTGAAGTTTACTGATGTGAAGTGATCCAGCTAGGGTCAGTTAATCCAGATCTGTTGGAGTCCAAACCCATTACTAACCACTACAGCATCCTGTCTTTCTACTCTTTTTCCCACCTGCTGATACCACTGCTGAAACAGAAAGGAAAAAAATAATATTTTTAGGACAATAGTTTTAGGATTCTGAGGACAAAAGAAGGATCCTTAAAGGTCATCTGGTCCAATATCTTCATTTTACAGATAAGAAAACCGAGGCCCAGAGGAAATAGAAAGTGTACAGAGATAGGAGTTGAGCTGAAATCCTCCAACTCTAAATGCATTGCTTTCTGCTCACCCTCCCTTTTGCATAACTTTAGTACTTGGACAAGTTTGTGAGGTCATCTTGTGTAGGGCTCAATAAACTCTAGGTCATGTCACCATGGCATCTAGGAATTAAATTGTGATGCCAAGTATTTTGTGTGTGCATGTATGTGCTCGTGTGCATGCTTGCACAAAGTTCTATTGTTAGCTAAATAAGTACTTTTTTTCCGATCATAATTGCTTAAAAAGAAGAAATCCTTGGCAAAGATTGGTGTTGGCAAGAGACCAGAATTTCAATGGGGCCACTCAGCTGCTCAGCTAAGGTCTGGGTCCTATTCCTGGGTACCTGGGTTTCTGCTAGTCCAATACAGAAAAAGAAACTGGGTCCAAAAATATAAGTGACTATCTCAAGGTCACACAGACAGTCATAAGCAGAGTTGAGATTCAAAGCTAGGTCCTCTGACTCCCAAACCAACACATTTTCTACTCTTTATCCTATATTATGAAAGGTCTTCAGACCTTCAATGAGCTTAATCTGGGTCTTAATCTGAGGGCAGAAATAATAGAGTTTCAATTTATTTAAAGCTTTACTATTTGCCAAGTGTTCTTCCTTCAATAACTCTATGCAACTGACAATCTAAATATTATTTATTACCATTTTACAAATTTTTAAAAAATGCAGCTCAGAGTTTAGGAGATTCGCTTGGTCACACAATAAATCTGGGCAGAGCTATGGACTCAGGTCTTCAAATACCAAATTCAATGCTCTTCTACTAATTTCAGGCCAAAGAAAGACTCTCAGGACTATAACTACGGTGGAACAGGACTTTTTCATAGAGTACTAAAATGTAATGGGTCAGTGTTAGCGCTATCAGTGCATCACAAGCGGAATGTTTAGTACTACCTAGTTAACCAGAATAACTGTCTGAAAGACAGTGATTTTACATGGCTGCTTCTTGGGCCTCGCCCCAAAGTGGGCTCCTCCTTGACTCCACCCAAGTCTTGTCAACTGCAGAGTCTCCAAGTCTCTGTTCTTCCCCATCTCTCCCCTTATGATGGACAACATATTCGCTGTTCTTACCTCCAGGATGGGAGCATTTGTTCTGATTTCCAAAGGTAGAAGAATTACTTGTTATTTCTCTTTCTCCATCCATGTTGCCTTTGTCTCGCTCATTTTAACTTGGATTCTTTGAGAGGTCACAAATTGTCTGGTTCCTAAATGGGAGGTGGGGGGAGGAGGTGCGGAGAGGGGTGCTGATGCCTAGATTAAATTTGTCAGATTAAGAGTTGGGAAGTTAATTCAATTCAATTCAAACATTTGTTAATGCCTCCTGTGTGCCAGGTATTATCCTAAGGGCTGTGAATATAAAAAAAAGGCCCTCATGAAGGAAACAACATGTAAGTAAATATATACAAAGCAAGCTTTTTGTGGTTCAGTCACGTCCTACTCTTGGCTACCCCATCTGGGATTTTCTTGGCACAGATATTGGAGTGCTTTGTCATTTCCTTCTCCAGATCATTTTACAGATGAGGAACTAAGGCAGATAGGGTTAAATGACTTGCCCAGGGTCCCACAGCTAGTAATTATCAGAAGATGAGTCTGACTGATTTCAGGCCAAGCACTCTATCCACTCTGCCACCTAACTGCCCCCAAAGCAAGTTATATACAGGCTAAATATGAAATAATTAAAATAGGGAAAGTTCTGGAATTATGAGGAGTTGGGGAAAGCTTCCTGTAGAAGGTGGGAGCTTAGTTGGACCTAAAAGGAAGCCAGGGAGGTCAGTGGTCAGAATGGAGGGAGAGTATATTTCATATTATTAAGCCTTGGTTTTCTCATCTCTAAAATGGAGACAATCCAACCTTATTATTTTATAGATTAGGAAATTCAGATAGGATGAGGTTGTGACTTTTTAAGGTCACCAAGATAGTAAGACTAGAATATGTGCCAGGACTCAGGTTTCTAGGATCTGAGTACACTTGTACTGACCTGGAAGCATTTTAGATTTACTTTTGTTTTGATCTAGACTTGACTTCATTGGTATAGAATATTCCCAGTGAAGGAACCTCCTCTATCCAAGCAGATTAATAGCTCTTGGGCAACTTGTAGTCTTAGAGAATTGCCAGAGGCAGCAGCTAAGTGGCACAGTGGATACAGCACCAGCCCTGGGGTGGGGACAGGGGAGGGGGGGACCAGAGTTTATATATTGGCTTACATACTTAGTAGCTATGTGACCCTGTGCAAGTCACTTAACCCTGATTGCCTAAAAAAAAAAAAAAAATTACCTGAGGTACTGAGAGGTTAAGGGACTCCCCTAGGATCACACAGTTTAGATGTAACAGAGTCAGACCTTAAACTCAAGTCTTACCCCTTTCCAAGGATGGCTGCCTCTTCATTTTTCCCTAGGACACACTACCTTAGGCCATGATTTATGGAACCCCAATACTCAGCACTTATGCTTTTATTTTTACATGCTAAAAAAAGACCAAGAGAATAAAATTATTTTACAGGGATACCAAGTAGAGCCATAAAGGAATTAAAGCCTTTTATGTATATGAAGTTCAATATTAAAGCTTTTAATTCTGGTATAATTAAAAACACAATAAAATATCACTCATTTAGTCTAGGCATCCCTGACATCTATAAATTTAATAGGTCAAAAAGTACTTTCCCAATATAACCATGGCCAAGTGCTGAGCGGGGGAGGGGGGTTACCCTTGCCATTGAGGGGTCCCTGCTCTAGTGTGAGCCAGGTATTAAGTACATTCTGGGGACGTGTGCCCCCTAAGAAAGAATCAAGTTCTTTCTCATTGGCTCTGGCTCTTTATGCCCTTGCCCCAGAATCCTAGGGAAAAATCCCTTAAAGAGAACTTAGGTTTGGCTCCTGTCTTTGACTCAAAATACCAAAGAAACGTACCCAACATAGAAGATAGATCACCTAATAAAACAGCTAATTATTTCTTCTGCACCAAAAGAAATGCTTAAAACACAAAGGACTCATAGGTATGCCTCAAAAGACTTAAAGCATGCTACTGTACGCTATTGCTTCTTTTCTGTTTTTTAGGAGGGTGAGTACTTAAAACATCAAAATTCAAGACTCTTATGAAACTAAGCAGTGCATTGGACCTGAATTGAAAAGACCTGGGTTCAAACCTTACCTTAGACACTTACTTACTAGTTCATAGAAATAGCCTACCTCCAAGGTGGTTGTAAAGATCAAATATTTGTAAAGCATTTTGTAAATCTGAAAGCACTCTGTAAATACCAACTACTATGATTATTTCAATGCCCCACCCCTAGCCTCTACTCTGCAGCAGGGGGAGGGGAGAGGACAAATAAACCTACTCTGTAGCTCCATTTAATTTAATTACTTAATTTCACAATTTACAGATTACTACCCTCATTTTATAGTTGAGGAAAGTGAGACAAACAGAAGTTAAGTGATTTACTCAAGGTCACAGTCAGTAAGCATCTGAGGTGGAATTTGAACTTAGGTCTTCCTGATTTCGGGCCCAGCACTTTATCCACTGTGCCACCTACCAGTGTTCTTCTCTCCACTGTCCAAATAAGTAACTCAAGTTTTATCTTCTGACAAGCCAGTGTATGGTTCAGGCTCATGGTAGTGGTCATCTCCAAAAAGTTCCTTCTGCTTTCAACCAACTCCAACTGAGAAACATGGGAACTCCTGAAGTCCTGAGATAGCCCCTCTGGAAAAGGCCATCGCTCATGATCATTTGGGCAGCCAGGTGGAGCAGTGGATAGAATACGTGCTCTGCACTCAGGAAAACCTGAGTTCAGATCCCATCTCAGATGCTTGCCAGCTGTGTAACCTTTCGCAAGTCACTTAACCCTGCTTGCCTCAGTTTCCTTATTTGTAAAACGAGCTGGAAGGAAATGGCAGACCACCCTGGTGTCTTTGTCAAGAAAACCCCAAAGGGACTCATGAAGAGTCAGATGCAAGTAAACAACAAAATAGTTACTCTTAGAAACACAGAGGGGAAGATATGGTTGGGGGCTAAGACTGTGCGTGTGTAAGCCATGGCATGTGTTCCTTGCCTTGGACCAGCAGACACTATAGCTGTCAGGATAAGGAGACAAACCCCCTCCCAACTCCATGAGATAGCCAAGACAGAGTTCCCAGCTACACATTCATAGAAAAACAAAACAAAATACCCTAAAACTCCTATTTACGCTGGAGTCAATTAATATATGTTTTCCTTTATTCTTTATCATTCAGTGGCTTCAAGACCTGGGAAATAACAAGAATTTTTAATTATTCATTTATTCATTCGTTCGTTTGCTTGTTTAGTCATTCTTTATTGCCAGCCTTATGATTTTAGTGAAAAAACTCCTCCCAATGAAGATGGGCCTTTCTCTGTCTTAGAGAGTTGCCTGGGACACTGGGAAGCTAAGGAATTTACCTAGGGCCTTGTCAGAGGGAGGATCTAAACCTAGGTCTTCTCTTATGTAAAATGATCCCAATAATTCTTGTGCGCTCCACCTCAGAGAGCTTTTGTGAGAAGAGTGCATTGGAAGTTGTAAAGAATCAAATAATTGTGGGCTGTTCTTTTGGAGAGGCAGTCTGGTGTCTTGGGCTGAGAGCTGGCTGCCTCTCATGAAGGAGAATAGCCCAAGGGGTCAAGGTTTCTACCATAGTCAAGGGGCCGCCATTCCCCTTTATCTTTGATCATCTGTGGCCTCTGTATCCCATATGACCTTGCAGTTGGAAATACATCGGATGAGTTCCTTAACCAGTACCTCTTAATACTTACTTTCATAAGAGAAACTCCTTGACTTCCCAACACATCTGCCTCCATATAAGAATTAAGGAGAGTTTAAAATTTAGAAAGAAAAAAACATCAAAATACATAGTTGTGTTGATTTAGGGGGTTGCAGAATGTTTTAAAAATGGATTATTAATTGGGAAAGTTTTTAAAAAGGCATTTTTTAAAAGGATACATATAGTTGTCTTTGCAGTTGAGACAGTATATTCTTGTTCAAATAAAAACAGTATAAAGTTAGCAGTATCTTTAGGCATGAAAAATGTTTGGAAAAAACCCTCAGTGAGTACCCAAAGTCGTTTCCAGCATCGTCTGGGATGCCTTGGAATGCTGGACGAATCCAGAGATAATGATTAGAGGGGAAGCTTTCGGCTTGCTTCAAGCTCTCACGGCATTTTCTCCCTTGAGAAATTGCTCGAGAACATGCCGTATGGAAAGTGCAAAGCCGCTAGGTCAGTGGAATTGTTTCTTTGTGACTTGGGGATTTCTTGGAGCCAAAAAGCTTTCCAAGTTTCATCCCTGTGACTGAGGAAACTTGTGTCAGCTGTTCACATGATAAGGAACACTGATATTGCTGCTTACATTTAAGCAATGCCCCGGCTGGCAGATGTCAGAGCAGGGTGACTGGAGGAATACATGAAAGTGTCAACCCAAGCTCTGTTCTCTTGAAAGCTTATCAGCCATGGCACAGAGCTTAAAAAAACAAAACCTTTGGGAAAGATCCTGGCTACATGACTTTACAAAACCAGAATATGTATATGTGTACATGTGAGCATGTAGATGTTTCTTTTGAACAATGAAGATGAGGTAAAATCACTTTTTAATTCTGAAATGTTGCTCAACAATGAAATGTTTAAGAAAAAAAGATGTTAAAGAAAAAAATGTTAAAAAAAAGAAAAGAAAAAAATTATCCAAATAGCCAGACTTCTTTTCTTTCCTTATACGCAGAGAAGAGGGACTACAGGTAGGGAGCACTAATAATGATTGTCTTTATAGTGAATGTGTATGTGTAGTATCAATATTTTACAAAGTATTTTTACAAATAGTATCTCATTTTATCTTCAAAACAACCAAGGAGATTGGTACTATTATTACCCTTATTTTACAGATAAGGAAGATTGAAACACAAATATGTTAAGCAATTTTCCCAGGGTCACATGGCCAGATTTTAACTCAGGTCTTCCTGTCTCCAAGTCTAGTACTATATATATGTAACTGCCTCTCACTCCATAAAATGCTACTCACTACTAAGCCATAACTTCGGATTTGGTTGATATGTTGTAGTTTTGCTGAATTTTTTCACCTCTTTTTAATTTTGTGTTATAAAAGATGGCTTTCAAGAGAACAGTGGAAAGATACATTGGGAAAGGTAAGCAATATTAAAAGTATTTTTTAAATAGTCAAGCTAGGATGTTTATCAAGAAACACTTTTACAATAACATGCTCTTGACCAAGACGATTATCTCCATACATCTGGATAGAAAATGAAAAGTTCAGTCAGTCGTACAGATAATCACATATTTCACTGATGTTTGTCATCATAGAGACCAAACACCTGGGTGGTTGAATGGATTTTTCAATTTTCAGCCAGATGTTTTGGCATCATGTGGGTACAAGTCTAACTGGAGTATGGAGCCTCTGTATGCCATCAGGTAGAATGAAATCGGCAGAAGGAGATATAGTAACTAACTTGTAAAGTGGCACTAGCCTTCAGTCTCCCCCAAACCAAGATACTTTAAATCAATTATCACTGAAATTAGGTGATCCATTCAGTATTCTGTACAAGTTCAGACTAGAGAGGAATTTGGACAATGCTGCATAACTTGGACTTGCTTAATTTCTGCTTTGTATTTAGTCACTTTCTTAATTATTCCAATCCACATCTACTTTTCCTTTTTCAAAACTATGTGCTGCTTTAAAAAATAAAGAAGACTACATTTTCTGACGAATCTTAGAAGCACATAGGTCCAGTCTCGTGGTCCAAGAGCAGTAACTAGTAATTTTGACCTCTAGCGCTAATGTAGGAGATATTCTCAAATCAATTTTTAAGATAAATTCAGTTGTGAAGCCCTTAAGACACAAGGCTCAGTATGAAAAGGGACACAAGGACATAGGACGTGTGCGACTGAGAAAGTCGTGCTGTGAGAAGTAGCATGCTAGGGTAAAACCAGTCAGCCAGGGAAAATGGGAACCAGACCTGTGATTTCACTGACGAAGAGAAACCCTGATTATGGAAATTCCTAAAAGAAGTATCTTTTCTAGAGCACTGAGAGCTTAAATAACTTATCAAGGATCACATAGACAATATAACTCAAAAAATATAAGCTTCTTGAGGTCAGAAACTGCTTCATATCACCATCATCTACTCATTTGTTTAACACGCTTTTATTAAATGTTTTGTCTGTCAGGTACTTAATAAAGACACTGAACCCAGGAATGGATGATGGAGGTCCATCCTCAACCTGGTATGTGCCAGAATTTTGCCTTTTTTGCTTCACAGGTGGCTTGCAATGTGAACCCCTGATTTTAGCATGTTACACTCTTTGGATCATGCTTTAAAATATGCTGAGTGAGTAGATGGCATTTCCACTAACCCAACAATACACTATTAAAGGTTTTGCATGGGTCCTCAAGCCTAGCTGTGAAGATGGCACACCTCAATCAGGTACAGGTAAACTGAAAAAAGTTACCTCAAGCCTATGTCCCTGAGGAAGTTCAAGGGGAAGACAAAATCTCTCCTCCTTTCAGAGAGATAATAAACTAAAAGCTGAGAAGAGATACTTTTTTTTCTTTAATTTGTCATGGTCATTGTGGGAACTCACTTAATGAACTATTCATGCTTGTGATAATAATGACAGTATTTATATAGTACTTTAAGGTGCTTTTCATATGTTGACTATTTTGAGCCTTACAAGAACTCTATGAAATAGATGCTATTATTTTCCTCATTTTACAAATAAAGAAACTGAGGCACATAGAGTTTAAGTGATTTGACCAGAATCACACATTTATGATGTATCTGAGGCAGAATTTGAGCTCAAGTCTTGATTTCAAGTCTTGTGCTCTATCCATTGAGCCATCTAGTTGTAATAAAGGTTCCTTTCTGTCCCTTTCCCTTCCCTCCCTCCAATTTGCCCCCTCTTTTCCCTTTTCTTTCCTCTCCTTTTTCCTCTTACCTTCATTTTCCTTTCTTTTCTTTTTTGATCATCGCTGAACAGTGGAAGGAAGAGGTTATAAATGTAAGTAAAAATCCTGGCACATTACAAAAGGGAATTTAAAATCTGAAGCTACTGTGTTAAGAAGAAAGAAGTGATAATAACATAGGTGGTGAAGATGTAAATATTAAATGTAGATATATACATAACAATGGCTCATACATGTGTCATACATGTATTACATGAAACTTGGACCATTTTGAAGCACCAGCTCACCAATGGGTCACTGTCAGACCCAACTTTGCCTCCTGCCTTGGGTATACAGTTAGCCTCAATAGAATTATACTTGATAGTATTCCATTGTACCTGGGTTGACTTAGGGATTGGAAACTATATTGTATGACATGATATAAGCATACATTTATGAAATTCAGAATTTCATAAATTATAAATTTCTGAAAAATTTATACAAACAGATTATTTTGAGATTTACTCAGAAAAACAATTGATGGCTTGATTTTATTGCAACTTCAAAATTATAAAAGGTCTGTGATCTAATCAATTTAGCCAAAGGCAACCCATCTATACCTTATTATGTGAGATTCATAGTTCTATCTTCCCATCAATTTCCCTTAATTATAATAATTCACATTTGTATGATGCTTTAAGGTTTTCAAGCCCCCCCTGATCCTCAAAATAGTCCTTTTCCTTCATTTGTTCATTCAATAAACATTTATTAAGTGCCTACTATATGCCAGGCACTAAGCTCTGGAGAGGTAAACTTTCAGAGATAAATGCTATTACTATTTCTATTTTACACATGGAAAACATGACAAGTCATGCAACTTGCTAAGGACCACACAACTACACAGTATCTGAGGTAGAATTCAAAGTTATATTTTCCTGACCTTAAGTCCACCATTCCTCTGACCATTATATCATGCTGCCCCTTTATAAAAACTTCTCCATAGAGGATCTCCCCTATGTGTTGGAGGTCTTTCTTTAATATTTTAACATCATGCAGGTACATTACTACTCTTCATACCTACTACATTACTGGCCAACCTCTTCTTTTCCAGGAATGCATTTCCTGAATAATATCCTTTACACTACTTTCTGTACTTAAGCCACCATACACAGTATGCTACAACATACTTAGGCCCACTCTATTGCACTCTGGACCACCCACAACTCGAATTCTTTGGGGGTTTTGGTGTTTGATGATTTACAGTCATTTAGCATTGACAGAAGAATCAATCTATCAGTCGACAAGAATTTATTAAAAGTGTTTACTATGTGCCAGGTACTATGCTAGGCTCTGGGGGTACAAAGAAAAGCAAGAACAGTGTTTAAAGTTGGATTTTGTTTCAGGGAATAGCATGGGACCATTGAAAGTTCTAGCAATATCCACTCTGAAATTCAGCTCCCTCTCTCCTCGCTATTTGATTGGGAGCCCAACTCCTTAATGGTCCATCTGTGATGCCTTGGTTCAGCAGGCTGCCCATCCAAGTGTATATATGTCTCAGTTTGTACAATAGGTATTCTTTATTCCTTTGTTGGTGGTGGAGGATTTTTTTTCCCAGAATAGGTTACTGGACTCACTTTTGTGTGGTCATACATCTCCTTGCAGACATCCTGTAGTATTCTACAACGAGCGCTAAGCCACCTGCAAAAAAGAGCATCTGGAGGAACTCACCATCTATAGGGAATTCCTGTTTCATTTAGATCCTGTGCAGAACATCCTCCATAACAATTGAAAACACCTTTGCTGAAAGCACACCTCTGTTTTAGTATATTTTGCCAAATATATTTTTGACATAAGCTATTTGTTAACAGATAAGGCAAATGGAGGCTTTGGCTTCATCTTGTACACACTCACAGTGTGCCCATAGTGATTTGTGGTCTTGACGCATTGACTTTTGACCCCAAGGCTTTAGGAGTATCAAAGTCACCTGTATGCCCAGTTCATTCTCATCTACCGCAGACCCTCATAGAGATTACTATCCAAACCATTATCCAGAATCTGACTGTTTCCCATCCTTTCCAACCTTTATTCAGTCCATTTAAAAATGAGATAGAGGCTTTTGTTGTCAAGGTTTCTGCACAACAGCAATCTTACCTTCCACCTCATCTTCTGTGAGCTTCCCACTCCTCTTGGTGGGATCAGTGTCTGTTTTCCTTAATCCTACATGGGCACAAATACAGCCCATACCCTTTATAATGAATGGCAAAGAATATTTTTCACTATTCATCCATCCATTCATCCATATTGACATTGAGCAGCTGCAAAATATACTGGAACTTTTCAGGGAACCCAAGAGACATGACTACAGTGGAAGTGTGACAGCAACCTCTGGAACTTCCATCAGAGATTAGAGAACCAAGTTATCTCTGTGGTTGCTCCTATGAAGAAACCTTGGAAGGATTTTAACATATGCATGGAAATACTTTGTTGGAGAAATGCCTTTAAGACCGAATTTTGCTCTGCCAAGTTGAACACCTTTTTAAAAATAATCAAGAAACAAGAAATTGTGCAATATAATCTTGTGTTCTCTCTACCTTACAGTCCATTGCATGAATGTGAAGAAACGGTCTGCTTCAGAAAATCATTGGCAAAAGTCTGCATGTTTCCATCTCATATCTTCATCAAGGGTGCTCTTGACACATGGGTAGATCATTCTTATAAAGATTTTATAAAGCTGAGAAAGCAGGCATAGTGGTTTGCAGTAATCATTGTGCCCTCAATCCCTTGTCTTTATAATAATATTGCTTGTATTGTACAGTAGTTTGGCATCTTCCCCTCTTTCAGATATGTTAAATATTGACCTCCTCTACTTCTATCCTCCTGTACTCTCAAGATTACTTTGCCTCTAGTTTGAATTTTTCCTGTGCGGACTTGGCAGGTACAGTTGTTCTTCCTGATGTGCTCTATGAGGCTTGATTTTACAACTTGGAAACATCCTAGGATGGAAACGTTATTCTGTGTGCTGCAAGAAAGCAAGCTATTCTCGCATGACTTCTAAACTCATGCTCATCGTCCCAGAAGCAAAGAAGCTGATTTCACACCTCCTTCAAAAGGTGGTTAGGGAGCTAAAATGGGGTGATGCATGGAAAGTGATTTGTAAACCTTAAAACAGTCAGTTACCATCATCTTCATTTTATCAAAGTATGTATTCAAGTATATGAAAATTGGATGGAAGAAGAACCGAACTTGTTCTTTTGGACCCAGAGAGCAGAACAAACTTCAGTGAGTGGAAACTGCAAAGAGACAAATTGAAGCTTGATGCAATGATAAATTTCCTAACAATTAAAGCTATCCCAGGGTGGTTTGGGCTGCATCAGGAGGAAGTGGGTTTCCCCACATTGCAGGTTTTCAAACAAAGACTAGACACCCTCTTGAGAGCTGTGTCAAGATAGGGGATCAATTTCAGTTTGGACTGAATGACTGAGATCCCTTTCAACTCTGAAATTTTGTGATTCTGTTATTCCATGAGCTTGCTGAATATTTCTTTACCCCCAACAAGGTGAATTGGCTATGCATGTTTTAAGAACATCTGCTATCATAAGATGGCATGGATGTAGGGACAAAATTTGAAACTTAGGGAAGTGATTGCTGAAAACTTAAAACAAATAAATTAATAAATTTTGGGGAAAAAGAATATTTGCCTAAATTGTCCGTACAAATCATAATGGATGATTGCTGCAACCATAGTAGGAAAGCAACTTAGCAAGAAGTTGAGGTACGTTCAAAACCTAGGGGAAATTGATGTTTTCTTTCCTTGAGCACAGAATCACAGAAACTGATTTACAAGGAACATCCTACGTTATCTCGCCTGGACCATACCTGAACAGGAATCCTTTCTATAATATAGGAAATAAATGGATGCCTTCCTTTGAAGGTCTCCAAAGATGAAGCACCTGTTACTGCCTATAACAACTCATTCCACTTTGAATGAGCAATTAAATCCTAAAGCTATTTCTTTGTCATTCCTACCTATCACTCTTAGTTCTACCCACCTCAGAAACCCTTCACATAATTGAAGACAAATATTATATTCTTCCTCCCTCAACATGTTCCTGCTTTTTTTCCAGCCCAAATCTCCCCTTCTGAATTAAAAACTATCTTCAAATGGCATCATCTCTAGATTCCTAACTAGCCTGGTAATTTTCTCCATGATCCAGTTCTTCCATGTCCAGTGACCAGTGGGTAAAGGACTAGAGAATTTCTCTCCCATAGATACTTGCTCTCTTTCAATCTCATAGAGGAGGAAGACAAATTATTCCCTCTCCTTTTTAGGGAAAACATCTTTCCACAGGTTTATAATACCCTGATTGCTGACCCACAGGTCAGAGAACTGAATAGGATATTTATTTTTCCAACAAATATACAGATGAGAATTCACTGACTAGGTAAGGAAAAGAATTGGAAACAAATGATATTACAAAAGTGGGTTGAATTGATTGGAGCTAATGTACTCTTTGGAAATAGCAAGCATTGCTGATGTTTTTTAAAGAAGGAAATAAATTATATAAGAACTTGGAATATTTTTCTTTGCAATAAAGCAAGTAAAATTGATCATCTTTTCTTAAATGGCTGAGAAAAACTTTGCACAATTGCATTATTCAAAATGGCAAGAAAATGAGAAAAGCAGTCCCAAAGTCAAGGTGGAATAATTTTATGTGAATAACTTCAAGAAACCACAAGTGTACATACAAATTTATGAGGTAGAAATGGAAACCTGTAGAGACAAATGTTGCATTTTATATAACATCACTCTATTTTTAACTTCGAAGGACCCAGGAACTCATAGATATGAATACTCCCTAACCTGGTGCAGATTGCAACCATCCATGCCTTCCCATGCTGGGGAATACTTGTTATCCTTTTCGTTCCATAAATTCCCTAACAATTGTGCTGGAGAACTTCTTTTGGGACTTTTAATATTTCATGTGTGCCAGTAAAACATTTGATCTATTCATCCATTATCCCTTGTCATGACTATATAACTTGCCCACTTTATTTTCTGGGCATCTATGTCCTTTCATATACTACTTACTGCATGTAGGCCATCACTGGTAATATATGCAATGCAGCTATCCATGGTTTTTTGAGTTATCCAAAGTTTTTATTTTTCTGATATCACTGTGTACTTTAATTTGTAACTATGTGACTTAATAGGAGCATATTGGTACTGAAAAAAAGATAAGTTTTAGTGACCAAGAATAGCTCAGAATCATTTCAAGTGCCACAGTTTTTCAAATATCTGTTATCTGCTTTTTTCCTATTCAGTTCTGCATCAAATTCATCAGCTTTCATAGATATACCTCCAAATGGACCAGTCCAATGAATTGCTAATCCCACTCTATCATAATTTTTTTTAGATCTCTTGTTTTTCCTTCATTGATTATTAGGCACATCTTTTTTGAGGGAGCATGAATTTCATTTAGAAGGCTGAATAAATTTCTGGGGATGGATGCAATCAGCACAATGTCCTGCATAGACCCAAGCATTTAGAGAACTTTACACTCCCTGGAGAATACCTAGGAAATACTGTTTCCATTTCAGCTTTCCACAGAGTATGCTCCATGACAATGAGAAAAAGCACTGGATTTGATGTCAATTAAATAAAAAAAATCCTACATTTAATTCCTGTTATCTGACCTCAGGGAAGTCACTCACCTCTCTGAGCCTAAGTTAACTAACATGTAAATTATGAGACTAAACTATATGATTTCTGCTCTAAATCCTATAATCTTATGACTCTGATGACCTCTCTTGAAATTCAATATTTCAATGGATCTGTGATATCATCCATGTGGCTATTCCATCTTTTGGAAGATCACAACCCACTCATTTCTTCTCCTTCAATATAACCCTGGTCTAAATCCTCCCATAAATCTTCGACAAAGACTTCGATATACTGGGGGGCCTTCCTTTACGTGTCTTGAAAGTACAATGGTACTAATTCAGCACAGTGCCCATCTGCTGTCCCTTGTCCTCTCTACATGTCCAGTCTTCCATATTTTATAGTCACAGATCTTCTTTATGGTTTTTTGCACATAATTTATATTCATCGTGACTTTCCTAGTTGGCCTGCAATTTTGATTGCTCAGAGAATATGGCATTACATGGTTAACAGCCATATAAAGTCAAAATAATATTGTTGTCAAAAAGGTGGTTTTTCTTTCAGGGAGAATCTTGGGATCACTGAAAGAGTCATGCAATTTTTCAAATAAAATCTGGCCCACTAATCTTCCCCATATTTAACTGGGTCCCAGGTTCATTGCTTATCTGAAATATCTATCCCATGGAATAGCTCCATGTTCTGGTTATCAAACTTACATCATAGCTTAGGCAATTGGTATTCTTCATCCACTTAATTTTTACTGGGTCGTTAGTTATGATGAACTTTGAATGTGTGTGGATCTCATTTAAGTGGTTTTACAAAGCTCCAACACTTGGTGCACTGAACATGTTATCTGAAGACAAAAGCATATGGAATCCCTCTTCCATATGGACCCTAATGCTGGTTAGCCTCCATGACACTGGAAGAGAACCTTGCTGAGAATTTGTCTCCCTGTTTTGTGGCTCACTTAATAATAATCCGAGATCTGCTGATTAACCAAAGTTACCACTGCAAGTCCATCTTTCAAGGAATGCTTTATCATTTTTACATATGTATGGGAGGAAATTAGTTCCATAGGAGCATTGAAATAACATTTTTTTAATGTATCAAATGCTTCTTGAAAGTCAATAGTGAGTGCAATGAACCTTGTATTTTATATACCTTTCTTTTTCTACATTCTTCTATACTTTTCATCTTATTTGGTATACTCAGTACCTTTTCTCTACCCTTTTCTATATATTTCAATGATTGTGTGACTGCATAGATTACTATGTACAATATTGTTTGAAAAATTCTACCTGTTTCCTATGTTTTCATCAAGGATGTCCTTGATATGGAGAGATGGATGATTCTCATAAATATTTCCTTAGAAATTAGAAGATAGGCATTTGAATTACTGATTGATGGTAAGTTTTTTATTGTTTTTGGGGAAAGTAGTAATAATATGATTTCCCCCCAATAATTTTGTATTTTCCTTCCTTTCATTTATCTTGAGATTTCATCCATCAATTCATTAAAAATTCATCTCCAACAAGGACTCCGTCTATGTATATATAGTCTGATTCAATTACTCTCCCACTCTTTACTTTGATGTTGTTACTTCTGGTGTATGCAGCATTTTGGGAACTATATTAGAGTCCAAATATGATAACTCTGTCGTTAATAAAGAAAATGGCTTGTGGTAGGAACTTTGGCAGATCTTTTCCATTTTCATCTGCTTTTAGTCCTCCTTCCAGGTGCATCTTTAAATTTTCTTGGAATGATCCTGTGTAGCAGTTTCTTACACTAAGCTTCCTCAAAACTCATTTTCCCTTTTATTGCTTCTTACTTTGTAAAATTAAAGATTGTTTAATGATAACTTTTATTTTGGTATCATCTATATTTCTCCCCTCAATGCCTCACCCTTCCCTCTCCCAGATAGCCAAAACTTTTAAGAAAGATTTTTTTTAAAAAAAGACCAAAAAGGCAGCAAAAATTCAGCAAAACCAATCAATATATTAAAGAAATCTGACATCATATGAAATGGTTGATATCCATAGAATTTCTGACCTCTGCAAAGGAGTAGGGCAAGATGCCTTCTCATGAGATGCCTTCTCATATCTCACATTTCTTTGAGGCCAAACTTATTCTTTGTTTTCAGTACTTATTTATTCTTTCCATTTATATTGCTGGAGACATCATTTTTTTTTGTTTATTGTTTTCTTGGCTGTGATTATTTCACTTTGTTTTTTTTTAAATAAAAAATTTATCTATTTAACATTTTACATTCATTTTCACAAAATTTTGGGTTCCAAATTTTCTCCCCTTTTATCCCTTCCCCCCACCCCAATACACCGAGCAATCTAATTTTCCCTATCACCAATCTGCCCTCTCTTCTATCATCTCTCCCTTCTCTTATCCCCATCTTCTCTTTTGTACTGTAGGGCCAGATGACTTTCTATTCCCCATTGACTGTATTTCTTATTTCCTAGTAGCAAGAACAATACTAAACAGTTGTTCCTAAAACTTTGAGTTCCAATTTCTCCCCATCCCTCCCTCCCCACCCATTCCCTTTGGGAAGGCAGGCAATTCAATATAGGCCATATCTGTGTAGTTTTGCAAATGACTTCGATAGTAGTCGTGTTGTGTAAGATTAACTGTATTTCCCTCCATCCTATCCTGCCCCCCATTGTTCCTATTCTGTCTTTGATCCTGTCCCTCCCCGAATGATGACTTCAAATTGCTCCCTCCTCCCATTGCCCTCCCTTCCATCATCCGCCCACCCTTGCTTATCTCCTCCTCCCCAATTTCCTGTATTGTAAGATAGGTTTTCATAACAAAATGAGTGTGCATTTTATTCCTTCCTTTAGTTGAATGTGATGAGGGTAAACTTCTTGTTTTTTTCTCATCTCTCCTCTTATCCCCTCCACTAAAAAGTCTCTTGCCTCTTGAATGAGATAAAATTTACCCCATTCCATTTCACCCTCTTTCCTCCCACTGCATTTCTCTCTCACCATTTACCTTAATTTCTTTCACGATATGGTCCCATCCTATTCAATTCACTCTGTGCTCTTTGTCTCTGTGTGTGCGTACATGTGTGTATGTGTGTGTGCATGTATGCGTGTACATGTGTGTGTGTATGTGTGTGTATGTGTGTGTGCGATCCCACCAACTACCCAGATACTGAAAAGTTTTAAGAGTTACAAATATTGTCTTTCCATGTAGGAATGCAAACAGTTCACTTTTGGTAAGTCCCTTATGACTTCTCCTTGCTGTTTACTTTTTCATGCTTGTTCTCATTCTTGTGTTTGACAGTCAAATTTTCTTTTCAGCTCTGGTCTTTTCATCAAGAATGCTTGAAAGTCCTCTGTTTCATTGAAAGACCATATTTTCCCCTGAAGTATTATACTCAGTTTTGCTGGGTAGGTGATTCTTGGTTTGAGTCCTAGTTCCTTTGACTTCTGGAATATCCTATTCCACGCCCTTCGATCCCTTAATGTAGAAGCTGCTAGATCTTGTGTTATCCTGATTGTATTTCCACAATACTGGAATTGTTTCTTTCTAGCTGCTTGCAATATTTTCTCCTTGACCTGGGAATTCTGGAATTTGGCCACAATATTCCTAGGAGTTTCTCTTTTTGGATCTCTTTCAGGTGGTGATCGATGTCTTCTCTCAATACTTATTTTGCCCTCTGGTTGTAGAATATCAGGGCAGTTTTCCTCAATAATTTCATGGAGGATGATGTCTAGGCTCTTTTTTTGATCATGACTTTCAGGTAGTCCCATGATTTTTAAATTGTCTTTCCTGGATCTATTTTCCAGGTCAGTTGTTTTTCCCATGAGATATTTCACACTCTTTTCCATTTTTTCATTCTTTTGGTTCTGTTTGGTGATTTCTTGGTTTCTCAGAAAGACATTAGACTCCATCTGTTCCATTCTAATTTTGAGAGAACTATTCTCTTCAGTGAGCTTTTGAACCTCTTTTTCCATTTGGCTAATTCTGCTTTTCTCATTGACTTTTTGAACCTTTTTTGCCAATTGAGTGAGCCTATTTTTCAAGGTGTTATTTTCTTCAGCATTTTTTTGGGTCTCTTTTACCAAGGTATTGACCCGTTTTTCATGCTTTTCTTGCATCTCTCTCATTTCTCTTCCCAGTTTTTCCTCCACTTGTCTAACTTGATTTTCAAAATCCTTTTTGAGCTCTTCCATGGCCTGAGCCCACCAGACATCCACCTGGGATGTCTGGGACACAGAGGCCCCGACCTCCACGTCTTTCCCTGATGGCAAGAATATTTCCTCATCATCAGAATTGAAAGGCGGGAACATCTGCACCCCATCAAAATAGCTCTCTATGGTCTTATTTTGCTTCCTTTTTCTGGGCATTTTCGCAGACAGTTACTTGACTTCTGAGATTCCTGTCCACCCCTGCCGAGATCCGCCCAGCTAGAGCTTGGGGTCTGAGATTTAAATGGGCTTTCCGTGGCAGGCGTGGCTGCTATTCAATGTGAGCTTAAGTTCTGGTGCTTGGGTAGGGGCAGGGCTACCTCCCAGGCTTAGTTCCCTCAGGGGCTTTATGCAGAGACCTTCAGTAATGGGAGCTTCTGCCTGCTTTGGGAGTCCCGGGGCTGCCGCTGCTGCCTCTGCTGCCTCTGCTGCTGCCTCTGCCACTCCAGTTCCCACTCTCTCTGCCGCTTCCTCCCGAGGGGGCCTGAGCCATGGAGACACCCCGCTCCCCTCTCGGCCAGCCCAGACGTCTCTCTCACTGACCTGTAGCGTCTGTGGGCGGAGGGACCTTCCCAGGTGGAGGGACCTTCCCAGCCACCAGAGATTCCGTCCCTGAAGCCTGCTCGGATCTGCTCCTCTGGAGCATGGCCAGGGCAGTGCTGGGGTGGGCTCCGCTTTCCGGGGCGTGACGGACCCTGGGGACGGCTCTCCAGGGCTCTCTGGAATGGAAATCTTTTCCACTGTGCTTCTGTATGCCTTGCAGTGCTTCAGAATTTGTGGTAATTCTTCTTGCAGGAAATATGTGGGCTGTGGGTTCGGAGCTAGCATACATGAGTCTTTCTATTCCGCCATCTTGGCTCCACCCCCAATTATTTCACTTTGGATCAATTTATATAAGTCTTTCCATACTTCTCTGAATTGCTTACATTTCTTCTTTCTGACTGGGAACTTCGCCCAAAGGGCCATAAAACTGTGAATACTCTTTGATCCAACAATACTACTACTAGGTCTACCCACATGTACAAAAATATTTATAGCATCTCTTTTTGTTGTGGCAAAGAATTGGAAATTGAAGAGATGCTATTTTGGGGAGGTAGTGAGGAATGGTGAGAAATTTTAGAACGAAAAATCTTATAAAAGTGAATGTTGAAAACTAAAAGTTAATTAATAAAGAATATATTTGTTCTTTCTTGCAGCATAATAATGTTCTTTTACATTTATATACCATGTATTGTTTAGTTATTTTTTTGATTCATCAGCATCTTTGTTGTTGAGTCATTTTTTCAGTCATGTCTAACTCTTTATGACCCCACTTGGAGTTTTCTTGGCAAAGACACTAGAGTGGTTCACCATTTCCCTCCAGGTCATTTCACAGCTGATGAACTGAGGCAAACAGGATTAAGTGACTTGCCCAGGATCACACAGCTAGTAAGGGTCTCAGGCCAGATTTGAACTCAAGAAGATGAACCTTCCTGACTCCAGGACTGACACTCTATTCACTGTGACACCTACCTTTCTCATCAGCAACTACTTTGCTTCTATTTCTTTGCTACCAGGAAAAGTGATGCTATAAATAGTTTGGTGTTTGTGGCAACTTTCTTTTTGTCAATGACCTCCTTAGAGTATATGCTTCACAATTTCTCAGTCAAAGAGTATGAATCTATTCATATTATTTATGAATTATTTTCTACAATTATTTTTCTGCAAATTATTTTCTACATTAGTTTTCCTAATTCACAAGTTCACCAGCAATGCATTAGTAGGTTTGTTTTTCAACAATTTTTCCAACATGAACTATACTTATCTTTGCCAATTTATGGGGTAGGAGGTGGATCAGAGTTGTCTGATTTGCATTTCTATTATTAGCGATTTGGAGAATTCCTATACATGCTAATAGTTTGCAATTCTTCTTTTGACACCTGTTTATGAATATTCTTTGATCACTTCTCTATTGGGAAATGGCTTTTGATCTTACATGTTTCTGTTACTTATCTACATATCTGAACAACTTGAGAAATTTGAGACAAATGATTTATCCTATTCAGCTCCTTTCCTTCTTATAGTAGATGCACTATTTTTGTTTGTGGAAAAGTTTTTCAATTTCATGTGATCACAATTTCCTTTATCTTTTGTAA
The DNA here is from genome assembly GCA_023548195.1 of Bettongia penicillata ogilbyi. NCBI lineage: Eukaryota > Metazoa > Chordata > Mammalia > Diprotodontia > Potoroidae > Bettongia > Bettongia penicillata. The sequence continues at coordinate 1,010,361 of JAJHZJ010000425.1, forward strand.
TTGCCTCTGTCTCTTTAATTGATTTGTTTTCCTATCAATCGTTGTGAAAGGTATTTGATCTGCTTCTATTCTAGTGTTTTTAATGCAATGACCTTTAATATTCAGATGGTATATCTATTTTGAATTTATTGTGAAATATAGAATAAGATGCTGATCTAAAACTGATTTCTACCATACTGCTTTCTAGTTCCTCAACAATTCTTATCAAATAAGGAAATAATTTGGGGGGAGGGTTCTCACAATTTTTATAAAGCAATATTGCTCATAATCTTCTAATACATAGCATATCAACTACAATAACTGAATAATTCATTGATTTCCTGGTCATTGCTCAATCATATATCCTGCATTCTGGCTATTGTCCTCATAGTCTCCTCTCACCAGACCTTTTGACTATGCCTCTCAAAGAACTCTGAGATCAAACAGTTGGCTCTCACATCATTTTGCCCAGAATGAGGCCTTCTTGTCACTCTCAAAAGGCAGACATGCATGTATCCCTCATATATATATATATATATATATATATATATATATATATATATATATATATATATATATATATATATATATAGTCTGCTCCCCATAGAATATAAACTCCTTGAGAGCAGGAACTGCCTTGCATTCTTATATTTATATTCCCAAGAAATTGCAGTGTCTAACGCATTGTAAATTAAATTTATTAATTTAATTACTTCATCATTAATTAAATACTTCATCATTCATTCATTCACTCAATCTAATTGAATTTGATATACATCTATGTGACAAGAAATTTATAGATATATGTGCATCTAAGGAGAGTTGTAGGGGTGGCCCTAGTTAATAATTACTATATATATATATATGTATATATATATATACACACATATATATATATATATATTCCTATAAATTCAATCTCAAAATTTCATCTCTCTGTGAAGCTTCTTGGTTTCAGAGAGAAATCATCAGACCCAGAGGATTTATGCAGAGGACTTTAACGAGCAGAAACCAGAAACAAAACCCAATCAATCCCTCCTTCAAAAGAACCCAAAAGATATATCAAATATATTATCAAAAAAGATAATTAGGCTGAATTCAAGGGAACCTAGCTAGCCACATAGATTAGTATTCAAGAGAGCTGAGAATTAATTGTGGCTTTTGATAGGAAAAGCTTGCTCTCCCCAATACTTAACTCTTCAGCCTTCTGTCCTTTGAAACATCAGCTGGAAACATCTCTTCTATCCTTGAATCTCAGTTGTATATTTGCTATGCCATTCATTTGAAAGATTCTGTGTTCCTTTCTCAGGACAGTGATCTGCACTTTACCATATTAAATCTTATTCCATTTAATTTGGACCATGCTTCCAATTTGGTTAGATGATTTTGGATCCTGTTGCTAAGTAACTAAGTATTCATAAGCCTTTATTATCTTCTTCAGAGACTTAAAGTTCTTACTCCTTCCCTTTACCCAAGTATTTTACTAAGAAAGACTAGTCAAATGCTGTAGGGGAGGTTAATTATATTTGTTCCTGACATCATCATAATCATCATTAATATTTATGTAGCATTTTGAATCTGCAAAGTTCTTTGCTAATATCTCATCTTATTCTATAGCAACCCTAGGAAGTAATTGCTAATATAATTTTTCTCAGTTTACAAATGAGGAAACTGAGACACAGAGGACCTAAATGATTTCCTTATGGTCACACAGCAGGTAAGTACCTGAGGCTAGCTTTGAACTCATCTTCCAGACTCCAAGACCTATGCTCTATCACACTATCTTACTAAGTACCTCCAGAGCCAGAGTGGGCAAAATGGGCATAGGCAAAGTAATTAATATCCCTTGTCTCTCCTTTCCTTTACCCCTTTTCTTCCTATTAAGCACTTTACTGAATAACATCCTCTCCTCTCTTTGCCCCCAACTTCACCCCAGTGCTTCATGCTGACTCAGTCACTCCTGTCTGAATACAGTATGATAGGGCTATTAAAACTCCATGTAAATTAGTTTGATGGCAATTTACATTTTAAAAAAAGAACACGGCCTCATATATTTAGAGCTTGAAGGGACTGTAGAGATGATCTAGTCCAACCCTATCATTTTATCAATGAGGAATTACAGACCAGAGAGTTTAAATGAACATTATTCGGAGGAGATCCATAGGCTTAACCTGAGTGGGAAAGGAATCCATGACCCCAGGAAGGTTTTAAATGCCTTAACCATAGGTCTAAGTGAGTGAATGAGGAGCAGATGGAGCTGACCTGGTGGTATTCCATACTTCCCTTTAGAAAGACATTTCAGAGCTATTGGAGAGATATGGGAGAAATAAATCACATTGGCTTAGGATTAGCTAAGAGGGACTTGATAGGTCAATCAGTACAGCAACTTCATCTAATAGAAAAGGTAACCAAGGCTCAGAGAGGTTAAATAAATTGCCGCAGGTCTGAAGTTTCAAAAGCAAAGTGAGGTCCTTGGGAAAAAGATATATAAACCATTATTTAGAGAAGCAGCATTCTAAATAGTCAAATTAATTTGATAATCTAACTAGGCACAGCTATTCTGTAATAACTACATCTGATCAGACTGGACCTGTAAATTCATTGACATAGGAAACTTCCAAGGAGGAAATTCACTTTACTCGGACAGATCAAAACTTCCTCTGCAGTTTATGGTCTTAGAAAATTACCTAGATCACTGAGAAGTTAAGTGACTTACCCAAGGTCTCAGGGTCAGTATTTATCCGATTTTGGACTTGAGCCCAGATCTTCCTAACTTAGAGATCAGGTTTTCTCTCCCTTCTTATGATAATAAGTGGAAAAAGAAATAAATTTCCACGTGGTCAAAGAATTTTAATCATATTTTTAAAAATAAAACTATGAATCAGAATGAGCTTCTGAAGTTTCTCCTCTGTGTCAGACCTCCCCTGATCAGGAACTACAAATTACCTTTTGGAAGCTACCTAAGGTGAAATCATAGTGCCTTGGGGCAATAAGAAAGTCTCTTGAGGACTTGCTTGCCCTGGGATGTCAAACCCTTTTATTGATGGAAACATCACAGCCATGAAAGATAATTGTTTTTCAGGGACAGCTGCTAAACAGTGGAAAGGATTACCAAGGTGTCTTGTAGCATCTTCTCCTCTGGAAGTCTTGGAAAAAGAGATCGATCCTAATTCATCTGGGCAGGTATAAGACTGGTACTGCCTGAAATTGGATGAATAGACTACTTGACCTCTCAGTCCTTTCTTATCTCATATTTGTGTGATTTGGTGAGAACACTACATTTAGAATCCATGGAATTGGGTTCAAATCCCAGTTCTGCTACTTACTACCTATGTAAGTATTATACTATACTATAGTTGGTCTCCAGGAATTAGACTCAGAGCAACTCAGACTTTCAGAGGTGGAAGGATTGCACTCTACTAAAGCATCTATATTCTAATGGAGGATTATATGACATACAAGACAGATAGAATGGGGTGGGATAGGGTGGCTTATGGTTTCAAATTCCCGGGAAGTGACATGGTCATCTGGTTCTAGGCAAGATAAGGTGAAGAATCACTTGTCAGATCACAAGGACCCAGGGAGAGAATCCAGGGGATTCCTATGGGAGAGGTTTGAGGAGGGTCACCAGAGTAGAAATAACATAACCTTAAAATGGACAGGAAATAGTGTGGAGACCCCCTGTTGGGCAAGATACAGACAACAGTAAGTTTTAGGTCCAGGGACCTAAGGGAAGGATCCAAGTGGCTCTTAGCACTGTTATTACAGAACTGTGCCCCATGATTCTCTCTTACCTGCCCTGGTTTCCATCTTCTATATATGACTTTTCAGAAATCTAATTTGGTGGAGGAATTTCATCTGCATCCGCAGCAATGTCTTTAAACAACTCCTCCTACTCTTCCTTCTTATTAGAAATGTTTTGATTTGTGCCTTCATAATCTCATTTTGGAGAACATCCCATCCCTTCTTGAGCTGAACTCTCTTGGGTATGGTGAATTTATTATTTCCTCCCAATCTACAAGGAAGAAAAAAGACATTAGATTAGTTAGGTATAATATGCTTTTCAACAAACTCATCCTGATTTCTCCATGGCATATAGTTATCGTCAAGGTATTGATTTACCCAGGGGCTTTTTAAATGAACACCTCCTAAAGTAATGATAAAAATAAAATAATAATAATAACTAATGACAGCGTATATTTTATGAGCTTTATAAAGTAAACAATTCAGACATCCAAACATGGGGATAGAGGTAGGGAGAGGGACCAGATGTTTAATTCTTCGCAAATCATTTTTGTCGGCTTAGTGAAGGTCTGGCGCTTATCTACAAAAAATTCACTTATCTCTAAGAAAAGCATTCTTCAGTCTAAGTCTCCAAACAACCTTTCCACATACATATTTCCTTTGGAACCAAAAGTAAAAAACTAGAATCTAGTTGCAATACTATGACAGGACTCTTATCTAGTACCCAGGGCATGTTGTATTTTATCCTGCATGCCTGCTGGCCACACCTTGAAATAAGGGAAAAACTGCCCAATGTCCATTGCCATTTCACAGGGGTAGAAAACTTTAAGATAAAACACCCCTAGAGATGGGGTGAGATTTCTGGTCTTTGGAGAAGTCTCCAGCATGCTGTAAATATCAAAAAAAAGCAGCAGTGATGGCAGTGTAGCTAACATGTGTGGGTGAGATCAACCACAGAATGTTTTGGCCAACCCATCATTTAATATCAGGAGGCTACTGCAGGTGTGACTCTTGGCAAGTCGCATGACCTCTTGGAGCCTTACATGATCTCCTAAGGCTAAATAAGAGGTTCTTAACCTGAAGTCTGTGAACATTATAATTGTTTTCTTTTGTAATTCTCTATATTTTATTTTATGAATTTAAAAATGTTATTCTTAGAAAGGGTTCATAATTCACCATGATACAAAAAAAGGATAAGAACTCCTGAACTGAATTATAGAAGAAAATCGGAGATCCTTGGTGTACTGTCAGTTTTCTGATTGAGGTAAGTCTTGTTTATTCATTTTTCAATTCGTTTGTGGTTGAATCGTTTCAGTCACGTCTGACTTTTTGTGACCCTATTTGGGGTTTTCCTAGTAAAGGTACTGGAATGTTTTGCCATTTCCTTCACCTCTTTCTCTTCTCATTTTACAAATGAGGAAACTGAGGCAAACAGGGTTAAGTGACTTGTCCAGGGTCACACAGCTGGTGTCTAAGGCTAGATTTGAACTTAGGGACATTAGTATTCCTGACTCCAGGCATATCACTCTTTCCACTATGTCACTGAGCTGATCTCTTTCATTCATTTAACAAATACATGCTTAGCAATCACTAGTCAAGCTGCAAAGCATAGACACAACAGAGTCTCTGCCCTCAAGAAACTTATGGGATAGCAGGAAAATAAAACATAAGCATCAGTTACTATAATATATATTACAGAATGATAACTATACAAACTTTTTTTTTACTCAACCTGTGATTTCATTCATATAGGAAACTTTCAGTGAGCAAATTCCTGTTACCAATTCAGACTAGCACATCCTCTTCAGTTTATAATCTTAGAGTGCCAAGAGCTGCTGACACATATTAGGAGATCCTCTCTGGGTTACACAGGAAGCACATGTCAGATTCTGAAGTTGTGCCCAGTCTTCCTGACTCAGTGACCCACTCTCCATCTATCACCCATGCTACTTCTCAACAAGAGCATTGCATTTGTCCTTCCTTCTTGAAGAGGACCATGACATCAGGGAGATGATGACATGACTTGGAGCTGATTTTGATTTGAGTGAGGGAGGGCTGTGCCAAGTCACCAGTCTCACTTTCTCCTCCAGAGTCATTTGGGTCCAGTGGCCAGATATTCATCAGGATGACTGGAGATAGCCCAGCATTAGTGAGGTACAAAACATGTTTCCTACTTCTCTTTGCCATAGTCAGACTATTCTATGAAGCTATGAATAAATGTATTCATTGCTCTTAAACATATTAAAATCACCAGCTTCTACTAATTTAGTAGATTGTCCCCTGTCCTAATAATTCACTATTAGTAGATCTGGGACTGGGGTGGGGGCTACCAAGGTCCCCAAAGGGACCAAAAATTTTAATGTGATAACAGCACTTAAACTCATTTTTGGCAGCTAGAAGCAACTGAGCTTAGTCCTAATTAGCAAGAATAATTAATTAAAATGGAAAGGTACTAGCTGCAACATTACCCTTCCTACCCCAGGAAGAGTTCTCTCTGACAGGGATCTACCCAGATCTTTCTCACTTAACAATAGCAGCCTTGAGATGTTCTGGGATCTCCATTCCTCCATGAGCATTTGTCTTTAAAAGCTGACTTGGCACATATTCCATAGGGTTTGAATCTAGTACAATTTGTGATGTTTTCCCAAGGCACAAACATTTCTAATTTTGGCTCTTTGGTCAGAAAAGGATCTTCTTGATAAAGCGAGGGTATTTCAGGTTTTTGTATCATGTGCCTCTACTCAGAATAATGTTCTTTAACGAATGAAATAAAATACATGGGGTTACAGAAGAAGACCAACTATAATGAAATATAGTTAGCAAAAAAAGAAAAAATAAAAAAACATTAAGTTCATGAATCCCAGGTTAAGAATACCTGTGATAGGTAAAACAAAGACCCAGTTATCAAGAATTATTATGTGCTACTAGACCAGTCAGTTTCTGAAGACGATTTTGAGTTCACAAAAGTTTACAGATGAGAGAGAGAGAGAAAGAGAAAGACAGAGATAGAGAAACAAAGAGGCAGAAGTAAAGAAGAATGATTGAGACAGTGAGAGAAAGAAATAATGATAGTGTAGAAACAGAGACAGAAAGACAGATAGTGAGAAGTAGTGATAGTGTAGAAACAGAGACAAGAGATAGAGAGACAAAGAGGGAAGAAAAGGAGACAGTGAGAGAGAGAGAGAGAGAGAGAGAGAGAGAGAGAGAGAGAGAGAGAGAGAGAGAGAGAGAGAGAGAGAGAGAGAGAGAGAGAGAGAACGAACACCGGCCAGTGCCTAATTATAATTCAAGTGCACCAGCAATTTAATAAAAACAACTCCTCCAGAATGTAGCCATAAGGAAAGAGTTTCCACAATCTGTTCAGCTGCATAATTAGTGATTGAGGACCTGGGAACAGTTGGAACATTGCTGGGGAAAGCCCAGGTCACATTATTGATAACATAAATAACAAAGATACAGATTTCCCCAAACTACAAACATCAGAATGTAACTGACAACAATCGTAATAGGAGCACAGAAAACAAACAGAAAAAAGATAAACTTTGTAGCCAGGAAGGCCAGGCAACTGCAGTGAGGAACATTGTTCACTAGCCCTCATATCTAACTTTTTTAATCAAAAAATTAGAGATGGTGAACCAGAATGTTGTAAAAAAAACAAAAAAACAATTCTTTGGAGTTTTGGACAAGGATACAAAATCATCTAGCCAAATGTGTAGAAGAAGCCAAATCTGATGAAATCACGTTTAATAAAGACTAATGTGTAGAACTGCATTTAGAAAGGAACGTTGTATCTCTAAGCCAAGACCTACTGAGATGCAAGGCTGGAAGCAAGGATGCTAGGTCATGATTTTCAAATAGAAAAATGACTGACGAATTAAGGTGTAGCAAGCTGTCCTCGTGTAACATTCTGAGAAGCCCTGAATAATTGGAATTACATAGCTAGTTAAACTGTCTTGGAGGCTGGACCATGCTGATGAACATGGGGGTGCAGTCTAGGGTGATGAAAATAACACTGTTGGGATTGAGAAGCTCTAGGTTCAAATCCCAGCTCTGAGTATGTGTGACCTTAGACAAGTTATTTAATGTCTAGGTCCTCATTTGTAAAACGAGATAGAAGTAATAGATGCTTCCTAAGGTCCCTGTTTACCTAAGTATCTGAACTTATGACCACTTGAAGCCTTCTGAATTATCCCATCTCCGGTCTCAGTTCTTTTGAGAGAAAGTGGTCTTTTGTCTTGGTCAGATTCACATCAATTCAATTAAACAAATATTGATTAAATGCCTTCTCAGGGCAAGGCACCATGTTAAGTACAGGGGATACAAAGACAACTATTTCAGTAGATAGTCTCTTTACATTCTACTTGGGGTCAAGAGGAAGGGAAAAGGATGTGCTGTGTATACAAATAAATAAGTGTAAAGCATACACAAAGTAATCTCAGCAGGGAGCCAGCACTGACTGGTAGAGAATTGAGAAAAGCTCTGTGTAGGAGGTAGTGCCTAAGCTGGCTTCTTTGAATGAATTCAGGAATTCTGTGAGGTGGAAGAGGGAGGACATTCCAGACATGAGGCACCATTTGGGCAATGACAGAGAGTCAAGGGAGGGAAAGTGACATACTGAGAATGACCTCTATATAGAGGTGATTATAGAGAAATAAGAGTATTACCCCACAACAAAGAGAGCCAGTTAAGAATAGATGAATTTGACAAATTTGCAATAGACTTACTTTATAGGGTTGTATGACTTCTACCGGCAATATCTAGCAATCAAGTGAAATGATTGTTGTCTGTTCTCGAAGAGGACCAAAATGACATCACTTTATTAGAGTCAAGTTGCAGAGTATGCAACTGTTACCCATCTGGTGGTAACCCAAGATTGGGATTTGACAAGTCTTGAGTGGTGGATGACAAGAGGGCAAGAAATTTAAGGGTAGAGAATGATGCATGGTTGAACTGGCTAACTATAGGGATCTTGAGTTGAATAAAATAAGGATTGCTGTGAAGTTCAAATGCTTATCACACTACCTAGTAAATAGTGGGCATTCAAATGTTTGTTCACTTGATTTGAATAAACCCTACGTTTCTGTGATATATTAGTAACAGTTTTTAGGTATAATATCTTCCTGAAAGATGTACCTTAAGCTGGATTGTTGGAAAGCAAAAATTCTGATTTTACATATATTTTGTTCTGATTCTGGGTTGGTTGCTGTTTTTAACTATCCATATATGTTTACCAATATAGTTTACCCAGATTCTTACCATTCATATATTCATAAAGGTCTTGACTGCCATATTAATATTAATGATAAAAAATAAGGATAGCCTGCATTTGCACAGTATTTAAATTTTCCAAAAGGCTGTATGCATACCAGCTTATTTGAGTCTCAAAACCATGCTGTGAGATAGGTGCTATTGTTATCCCCATTTTAGAGATGAGGAAAATAAGGTTTAGACACTTGCCCAGAATCACACAGCTAATACGTATCTAAATCAGAATTTAAACTTAGGATTTCCTGATCTAAGATAAGAGCTCTATTCCTTGTGCCAGTCAGCAGACAATTATATCAGCAGGCTTCAAGTTCTGGCAGATCCTACTAAGAAGAAAAGATTCAACTATAAGCCTAGTGATGGACTGGCGATATGCCAAACTAGCACCATTTTGACCCATCTCATAGCAGGTCATGACTGGGAACAAGGCCACCAAATACTGAACTTTGTTTTGACCAGTTCTATACATAGACTCTCTCCTCATTCACCTAGAGTTGTGAGAGTTATCACTAAAACAAATAACAATAGATTGTAAGCATCTTGAGGACAAGGACAGGGTTTTGCCCTTCATTTATATCCCCAGAACTTAATACAGTGCCTAGCTTATAGTATGTGCTTAATAAATGCTTGGTAACTTGACTTGTTATCTTTAACAATATTTGAAGAAGTCAAAATCCAAACTTTTAATTCAATTTCAATTCTATATCCAAACATTTAACATCTCAAGTACTTAGCAAGTACTAGATAGGAGATGATAATTTTATAATGATCCTAATGGATGCACAGGGGACAAATAAGAGATTGCTTTGAATGAGCTTGTCCTTTTCGAAAACCCCAAGACTTTAATTTCGATCTCTCTTAAGTTCTTACCATATTCTACTTCGTACTTTCCTTATCTGTGCATATTTCTTTTCTGCTAGACTATAATCTCTAGGAAGACAGGGACTGGGCATCATGTATTTTTGTATCTTCCAGTGCCTTACACAGTGGGTTGGCATATAGAAGATATTCATTATTTTTTGAATGATGTTGTTAAATATTGTTTGGTGGTTTCATCAAGCTCAGTTTGCTCTTTCTGTGTTTAAATGCACATGGCAAAAGCTGCTTTCAAAAACCAAATTAAGATCTTTCATTTAGCTGCCATATTTAACTATGAGTTGGTGAAATCATATGCTGTTTTATGGAAATTCTGATAAAAGGAGGGGGGAGGATAAACAAATCTCAAAGGAATGTTTGGAGCCATGCCATGTACCCTGTGTGGGCCCAATAAATACTGTTTGAATATGGTAAATTTCCTTTTCAAAACTTCCCCAAACAAAATCTAGTCTCCCAAAAAAGTATACTGAGCCAGAATTAGAGCAAACATTCCTTGGTATATTTGCTAGAAGGATGAAGAACAAAGAAATGGGAACAGATATAGCACATAAGACTATAGTAGGAAAAATGCAGAGCTTAAGAGTCAATCACCGTTATCTGTGTTCTTGTTCTGGTTGTGTCACTAATTAGCTATATGATTTTGGACCCCAAGTCTCAGTTTCCACATCTTTAAAATGTGTGTAATAATATCTCCCTTACCTATATGGCAGGACTATTGGCAAGAACAAATTAGATAATGCTACAGGAACACTTAGAAAACTACAAAGTCTCCTAAATGAAGTCTGCCATGAATCAAAGGAGATAAATATAACCATATATTCTGAAAAAACAAAGTGGATGCAAAAATACATATTGTCCAAAGACATGCAGTTGGATGGGAATCCTTTTAGATGAATCCATTGATTTGGATATCTTGGTATATCTATGTCAAATACTGTCGTTGGGTTCACAATTGAGGGAAAAGAAGAACAAATCAAGGGGAATTGCATTTCGGAACCTGATTACGTGGTGATGAAATCACAGATCTTTGACACATTTGCTATGTTGCTACAAATCTTGGACAACAAAAGCCTTGGAAGAATTACAAGCATAAATAACTAAAAGGTAATGGAAAAACATGGTGGGTGTAGAACAGGCCACAGCATGCTACCAACAATAACTTGTACGTGAGAATTGGCACAAAAATCATTATGGAAAACAGATATAACTGGAAAAGGGTCATATATATCAAGACTGAGAGACAACAGATGTCCTACTCAAGTGGCACAATGACGTTGCTTTTGTGAAAAAGACTTAGATTTTAAATCCTATTTCAGACACTGAGTGATCCTAGACAAGTCACTCAACTGGAGCCACAGTTTCTTCATCTGTAAAATGAGGATAAATGAAACCTACCTCATAGGATGATTGTGAAGCTGAAATAAGATAATGCACATTCAGTGCTTAGCAAACCTTAAAGTCATATATAAATATGAGACATTATTGCTCATCATTATCCTAAGAAAATTAAAGAAATGTCAACAGAACACTGGTTGGTTTGATGATCAATGGAAGATCTGTAAGAAAGCTTGTGAAAGTTTCATGAGAAGAAAAGACACAGAGGAGCTGTCTTTCATAAACTCTAACTTGTGGTTATTCTCCAAGACTCCTGTCTCCTTTCTTGCTATATTCTCTCATTTGTAACCTTATCAGCTACTGTGGGGTTATTTCTTTTTGATCTCTGTGCAGATAACTCCCAAATCTACAAATATAGCCCTAGGTTGTCAAGTGAATGCCAATCCCACATCACCAAGTGATCACCTATCAGACATTTCAAATTATTTCATAGACATCTCAAGCTTGGCATGACCAATACATAACTTGCTACCTTCTTCCTCAAACCCAACCATGTTCCTACAGTCCCTAGTTCTGTCAAAAATACCAATATTTTTCTAGTTATTCAGGCTTACAATTTGGGTATCATCTTCAACTACTCCCTCTCTCTCTCTCACCACATATTCAATCAATGATCAAATCCTGCCATTTCCATCTTCATATCTTCTTTCATATTATCCTTTTCTCTTTATTCATACAACCACTACCTTGGTTCTTGGCTGTCATCTTCTTTCACCAAGGCTATTATAATAGACCCTTAATTGGTCACCCTACTTCAGATCTCCCTGTTGTAATCCATTCTCCATGTAACACCCATAATGATTATTTTATTCCTTTTTATTTAAATTAAATTTATTTATTTTAATTTTCAGCATTCACTTTTACAAGATTTTGAGTTCTAAATTTTTCCCTCTCCCTGTTCCCCAAGACAGCAAGCAATCTGATATAGGCTATTTAAATAAAATCATATTAAACATATTTCTAATTAGTCATGTTGTGAAAGAAGAAACAGGACAAAAGGGAAAAACCACAAGAAAGAAAAAAACAGAGAGCAAGGATATTATACTTTGATTCCACAGTTCTTTCTCTGGATGTGGATAGCATTTTCCATCATGAGTCTTTTGAAATTATCTTGGATAATTGCATTGCTGAGAAGAGCTATGTCTATCAAAGTTGGTCCTCTCACAGTATTGCTGTTACATTGTTTTGCTGTACAGTGTTTTTCTGGTTCTGCTCAGTTCACTCAGCATCAGTTCATGTAAGTCTTTCCAGATTTTCAAAATGATTTTCTTTATGATCTTGTCCAACAGTGTCATTCCCCAGTGTGATATACTCCAGTGGCTCCCTATGGCCTGTAGGATAAATTATGAACTCTGATTTTTAAATTCCTTTCTCAACCTTGCTCAATTTCAAAAGTAAGCAAACTCCAGTTCTTTACATGACTTTTTGACCTTCCAACCAATTAGTTTTAACTCATTTTAATGTCCTGCTCAAGCTCCAAGCTAGTTATACTTTCTGCAGATTTGTGGGGGAGCATCGAGAAAACCCAAAATCAGCAGTGTGAAGACATGTCATATTTTGTAAAATACTGAGGGCAGCTATGGTTTAGTAGAAATTAGCGCCAGATTTGGTGTTAAGAGAACCTGAATTCTGATCCTGATTCTGCTAAATATGAAGTGCATGACAAGTATTTTATTTTTTCTGGCTCTTAGTTTCTCCATATGAAAAATAAAGATAATAACACATATCCTACCTACCTTGATCTCTCAGTAAATCAGTAAAGTCTCTAATAATTTTAGTGGAAATTGACAATTTAACAAAAATTTGTTTTCAAATCTGCTACTTACTGTGTGACTTTGAGCAGGGTACTTAACCTCTTTGGCCACAGTTTACTCTATTTACTAAATGAGGGTATTGGAGTAGATGGTCCTTAACTTTCCTTCTAGCTCCGAATCTATAATCAATGATTCTATAAATCGCAGCGTTTGTCAAGTTGAATTGGTTTCAAAACTGGCCATTCCCATGCTGATGAAATCTATAATAATAAAATGAGGTAAATTGATTGAAAGCTTTAAAAAATGAAGCTGTTCCCTCAGGAGCATTTTCTGATTTCTTCACAAAAGTAGAAAGAACTATATATTTCTTGAACTAAAGACTTCCCATGTTTTGCTGTAAAAAAAATGGCAGTTATTTTTGAAGGGAGAGTGGACCACAGTACATAGCACATGGTGTTTCACAGTGAACATGTTGAAACATCATAGATGGCGTGTACCCAAGTGTTTCCAGACAGTTTGTGATTCACTGCTGGGCGCGATCACGAGATGAGCAAATGCAGTCAGCAATGATAAAGGGTCAGAATGGTGCAGATAGGGCACTCTGTATCACCATTCTTTCCAAAGAGAAAGTAGCTGAGTTGATAACAATTTCTTTTCTTTAAGAATTTAATCTCTCAGATGGAAAAGGTGTCAATAGTGCTTGTTATATTCAAAGATTGTTCAAAAATAAAATATGTGCTATTGCTGTTTCGATTCTGCAAACATCTTGTTAACTATGTACTATGTGCATAGTTCTAAAACGCACACACACACACACACACACACACACACACTGCACAAGGAACAATGGTATGTAGGTGCTGAAAATAGACAAATGTGTTACAATCTCTGACCTGGTGGGCTTAACATTCCACTGAGGTGTAACATGTTCTTTTTGCAGATGTTCAGTCATTTCATTTGTGTCTGACCCTTCTTGTCTATATCTGACTTTTCTTGGCAAAGATACTGGAGTGGTTTTCCATTTCCTTCTCCAGTTCATTTTACAAATGAGGAAACTGAGGCAAATGCGGTAAGCGACTTACCTATGATCACATAGCTACTAAGTATCTGAAGCCAAATTCGAACTCAGGTCTTCCTGACTCCAAGCGTATTGCTCTATCCACTGCCTAACACTGTTCACCATTAAGAAAATTCAAGATATATGCAAATTAATTTCAAAAGAGAAAGAACATTGACAACTAGGACAAGCAGAAAAGGCCTGAAATAGAAGGTGGACACTGAACTGAGTCTTGAAGGAAACTCAGGATTCTACGTAGTGATGGTGATAAGGGAGTACATTGCAGATAAAGGGAGTCACCTACACAAAGGGTGTAGGTGTAGAGATGGGAGATAATCATTAGGTTACTTAGATTGGAACAGAGAATATGTGAAAAAGAATAACATAAAATATTACTAGAAAGGTAGGAGGAAAATAGAATGTGGAGAGTTTTAAAAACAGAATGAGCAGTTTATATTTTATATTTTATTCTAGCGGCAAATCAATAATGGAAGATTTTTGAGTAGCGGACCAGCATGGTCAGATCTGTGGTTGCATATGGTGGGAGGTGGATCAGATCTGTGATCTCATTGGTGTAGGAAACTTCTGGTGAGGGACTCCCTTCTACCTAAGCACTTGAAAGGTTAAGGGACACAGCCAGTAAGTATAAGAAGCACGACTTAAGCCCATCACATTGCACTGACTCTCTGGCTTTTAACGATATTAATTTGGCAACTGTAGAGAGGATCCAATAGATACAGCAAAGACTATATAACCAGGGAGACTAAATAAGAATAAGTATCCCAATAGCACAAGAAATGCTTTGGAATCAGCAGAAGATGGGAGGTACTTTAAGGGAATGTATTTTATTACAAAGCAAAAAGTCACTATGTGTATTTACTATAATATATACTACTATGCATTATTGCTTCTCAACTTTTTAAAAAATATTTTTATTATACTGTGTTATAGAAATGGTTGTTTTATTGCATAAAATAAAATGAATAATTTTTAATTGAGTATTTACCAATTTGTGGGACAGCTGCGATACCTGTTGAGTGAAATGCTGGGGTCTTGGTTGGTATGTACTGAACTTTTCAATCACTTGGGGTGGAATCACATAGAAATATTATAAGGTCCATTTTCCCCTACAAAATA
This sequence comes from Bettongia penicillata ogilbyi, assembly GCA_023548195.1. NCBI lineage: Eukaryota > Metazoa > Chordata > Mammalia > Diprotodontia > Potoroidae > Bettongia > Bettongia penicillata. The sequence continues at coordinate 1,025,568 of JAJHZJ010000425.1, forward strand.
CTATTTTCAGAATTGGTTTTGGTGGTTTACTATCAATTGCCCAAAACTAAGAGGGTTTTTTGGAAACTTTTGTTGAAGTTTGGAAATAGAAGAAATAATGTTGAAAATACCTTCAGATGTGATGGAAAGAGCAAGGTAGTTGGCAAAGAGAAGACCTAACCAGTAACTCATAAAAAGCAATACATAAAAAAGAAAGAGCTGATAAATAGAAATATGTATAGAATAATTATGCATATATCCATATGCACATGTATACACACATATATGTATACATATACATATGTATACATACATCTACTTGTGCCTAATAGCTGTCTATAGCATGGGGGAAGAAAAAAAGGAAAAAATAAATTCATGTGATAACTTTATTATATATTTAAAAGGAATTGCAAGTTGTACATAACAGATTTGTAGTTTCATGTACAATCAACTTTTTTATCATACTATGCTATGGAAATAGCATAGTATAATTTTTGTGTTTTATTTTATTCAGTAAATCAAAAATAAATTTTTAAAAAGAAAGGAATATATAAGAAACAGAATGCAACAAAATTCATGACTTGAGATGACTTGCCTAGATACACAATATATGGGTAACAGGATTAAGTATCAACCTCAACACAAGGAGGAAAATTGACTTGTTTTGAAGAAGCCACATGGGCAGATGGAATATTCTATTAGAAGTCAGAAGACCTAGATTCAAATGCACCCACCAGTTACTATGAGTGGGACCATAGTCAAGTCATTACAACTTTCTGGGACCTTCATTTGTAAAAGTTGAAGAAGAACCTAGATAAAGAAATTCTGACTCCTAAGATCCTTCCCAGTTCTAAATATAGGATCCTAAGCATCACTGAGACATTATGAGCTGTAACACATGGCTCATATCTGGTTAGGCAAGGGTACAGTATAACATATTCTGGAGGAATGAAAGAAATAAAAGTCTGGTGGAATAATATTATATATTGAGAAGATATATTCATCTTTAAAAAGCTATAGATATCAGAGATTAATGGTTTCATCTAAAATGTTCCTTTCTTTTGGTTCTTTCTTTAGGAAAATGGTCGTGTTTATTGGTATTTGTCAAGTTCAAAATAAAAAAAAAAACTCTTCACTGGGGGAAAGGTGTACTAGATGAAAATTAAGAACAGAAGAAAAAGAAGATATTCTTATGTCTTTGTGAGAAGTTTCTTCAAAATTCATGAGAAAATTCACTAACTGGGGTTTGGGGTAGTAAGCATGATGGAGAGTTTTGGGGTAAGGATCAATAGAAAAAAAAGAAAAAGAAACACTAATGAAAGTGTACTGCATCCCACCAGGACAGAAAGAAGAAATAACCAAGAAACTTAAGGAAAAGATCACAAATGTAATACTGAGGACATGCTGTAGCACTGATAGGCATTTGATTTTACCTCCCAGAAAATGATATTTACCAACACAAGTTGGCACCTTCCCTGCAACTTATGTACTTAGAGACTTGCCTGGAGCATTAAGAAGTTAAGTGACTTTTCCAAGGTCATAGAGCCAGTGGGTGTCTGAGTTAGGATTTGAGCTGAAGTCTTCCTGGTTTCAAGACCAGAGCTCTATCTACTGTACCACATAGCCCTTATCACAATGTAGCGATGGAGGGCTTTAATTCTTTTGACATCCCCTGGAGTTTTTGCTATACTAAAAGAAGAACAGTTGATAAATGTTTGCTTTGCCTTAATGAAAAGTATGAAGGAACCCATAAAGGGAATTGCTATTCTGAATCTGATTCTGATCAACCAAATGAAACTGGTTACTGGAGAAATTATGGTATCTTTCAGTGAACTGACCACTGTATTTAAACTTCATGATATAAAAAGCAAAAGATGAAGAAGAAGAAGAAGAAGAAGAAGAAGAAGAAGAAGTAAGAAGAAGAAGAAGAAGAAGAAGTAAGAAGAAGAAGAAGAAGAAGTAGTAGTAGTAGTAGTCATGGGTAGTCTGAAAAAAACAATAGATTTTTGAGAAAATGGATTTCAAATCATTCAAAGCAAAGACAAATTCTACAAAGGTAGATGGCTCAGGAGTGGGGGTGGGAGATATGCTCAGGAATGAAATTCTGAAGATACAAACACAAAGGACTCTAACAGGGAAGAAAAAGGTATTGTCTGTATGAACCAAGGTGGATACACAGGGAACTCACTGAACAAGTCAGATTTTTGAAAACCAAAGCACATGTGAATAGAAGACAGACTCAAGGACAAAATGAGTAGAGGAGAATGGCAAATACAATAAGAAATATACCAGGGATACAAAAGCTCAGAAGGGTTTGAGACTGGAAATGAACGTCAAGGACAAAACTGGGGTTGCTTTAAACCTTTTAGGGAGGAGGCAATAGGAAGCTCAAGATCTCTGCTTGGTAGTAGATAAGATAATGATTATAGATGAAAAAGAAAAGGCAGAATTTCTCAATTTCTATTTCGATTCTGTTTTCTCAGCCAACAGGAATTGTCCTGGAACTAGGGGAAAAAAAACAGAGCACTCATGGTAACCAGGCAACATTCTAGAACAAATGATTGGAGGGATGGTTTCTGATAATGTAAAAAAGGAAGCAACGATCCCTAAGAACCAGTTCAATTTCATTCCGAATTAGCCATACCAGATTAATTCTATTTCCTTTATAGATGGCTCTATAAAGAGTCTGTTCTGGACACAGTAAGCCTGCATGTCAGTAGAGCATTTGACAAAGTTTTTCATTTCCATCCTGGCACACAAGGAGAGATGTAGACTAATTGCAACACAATTAGGTGGATTATGAACTTTAAATGACTACAGCCAAAAAGGTCATTGATGGATGGATATAAACTTTGCAAAAAGCCTTTAGAATACTATTTTGGCAATCTTATCTGCTAATTTATTTTTTTATCAGTGACTTGGATAAATGTATGAATATCAAATTTATTAAATTCACAAATGGCCTGAAACTGAGAGGAAGATATGTCAGAGGTAGAACTTGAACCCAAATTTTCCTTACTACATAGCTTACCTTCTAAATGTTCATGTTGCCTCTCACATATTTTATTTCCTTTTATTCTTACATTTGACTTTGGAAGCAATCAAGGCTAGTACAGAAATAATATAGCATGGGTATACTTCCTAATATTATTTTAGCATGTTTTTTGGGGGGGAGAATTCTTCTAAAGCCTCTTATACTTTGTCATGAGAACTTTCCCTCTCCAATTCTTCCAGTGACTTGAAAATTCGTCACTGTAGTTATTTCCACTGATACAAATCAAGACATGGTTTCATGAGTTGCCATGGTCAAAAGAAATCATCCTTCAGTAGTCAAATCTCTGGGGCTGAGTTTCTTTAAACTTAGCTGGGCTGGTTCTTCTGCAACAATAGTCTTCTGCCAGGTTACTTGACAATTGTTCAACTTAGTAGGATTTGCCCCAGCATCCACTCTGCTTAACACATTCTGAGAGAACCCAGTGTCCCCCCTATGGCACAATGAGGCATTAAAATCAGACTTCAGTGAAAGACTTGCAGTTTTATTTGATTTTTTTTAAAATTTGTACCCTGCCTAGTTCCAGAAGAACTTAAAGCCCTTGCCATCTTATTAAGGAGATGGATATTTCAGCCGTGTTTATTTTTTTCAATCTTAAAATGGTATTTTTCAATATTGCTCTAGGCAATACTATGCCCAAATAGCCAAGACCCTAAGCCAAGGATGATCACACTTTCTACGTGAGACCCATATTGATTCTAACCACTTCCTGAACCCTAGTTACTAGTTCTTTCTCTCCTGAAATTATTTTATACTTATATTGCATGTGTTTTGTATTTTTCTTTATCTTTGAATAGAGTTTCTTTTGAGAAGAAAGTGACCCAAGGACAAGAACAGTTATAGTTTTGTTTTTGCATCCCCAATATGGAACACAATAGGCATTTTACAAATGTTTATTGATTGATTAAGTGATTATTGGATGAATGAATGAATGAAATATCTTATGTGTCATCTTCAGTCCTCATGAAATTATGACTCCTCCTCTATGCTTTTGTAGAAAAAAACAATTCAATGAATATTATTACAGGTAGAATTTTTTTAAAAAATATGTCTTGTCCAGTAGAATGTAAGTTTCTTGAGGGCAGAGACTTCTCATTTTTTAATTTATATCCCTAGCAACAAGTAGTATATGTGGCATATAGTCAGTACTTAATAAATGCTTGTTGATAGTTCGATATCTATGTCATGTCTATAACATACATACATATATATGATAAAGAGAAGATATATAATTTCGTTGGTATAGGAAATTCCCAGGTGAGAATATTCCTTCTACCAATACAACATGGCACCTACTCTGCAATGGAGGGAGTTGCCTAGAGCTCTAAGAGGTGAATCAACTTGGGAATCAACTGGGTCACAGAACCAGCATGTGTCAGTTGCAAGACATAAACCCACACCTTCCTGGTTTCAAAGCTGTCTCTCAGCTTGTATAATTGTCATGCAATTACTCAAGGTCACACAAGGAATAAGCAGTTTACCCCCATATTCCCTGACCCAAAATTTAAGACTAAATTCTGCCATATTGCCTCATCTATCCTGGTTTTCATTTTCTGATGGTAAGCTCTTAAGCGTCCAGGTCATCGTTTAACTTTATTTTCTTTTAATGGTGCTTAGTTCTGTGTCATACACACAAAAGGAATTTTTAAAAAATATTTGATGCTAATGATGATGTGAATTAAATCCAGATCCTGTAAAACTAAGGACTGAATGAGCTGAACTGAAAGGTCAAAGGCTTAGTAAGGCCTCCAAAATATAATCCACATAGTAAAGCAACCACTATATTTTCTTCCTTCCTTTGATTGCAAATAATTGAGAGGAAGACTTTCTCCTCCTATTCTTCATCCTCCTCTTCCTCCTCTTCCCCCACATCTAAAGCAGATTTCCTGAAAGACTTTCTGGTTCAGTTCTCCTTCCCTTGGCAGGGCAGACTGTCTGCTGAGCCAGTCAGCTGTCTCCTTGAGATTCACTGCCAGGTGGACAGCTTTGATGGCAAGGAGGTGGCTTTCCGCCCAGTTAAGCCGCTTTCCAGCCCCCAGCCATAAAGATGAGCTCCTGGCCCTCCTTCCTTCTGTAGGATAGTTCAGACATATTGCCTGCCCTTAGAAGGACGGCCTCCCTGTGGAGCTGATTACCGAGCTGAGAGCAGCCCCTTACTTACTGCTCTTCTCTCAGAGAACTTAGGAGCCTGACTTTGACCAGCTCCTTTGTGTCAGCCATTCCTAGGAAAGGGAGCCATGGGAGTAGTTAGCATGACTGAGGGTCAAGGAACCAGAGAGGAGGGGAAGATTTAACATGGATCCCAAGCTTCTTCAATGATGTGCCAGGCAGGCTATGTGCTGTCCTCATTGGGAAATGCTTCTTTCCAAAGAAAGAGGCAGACAGATGTCTCCAAAATCTTAATCATAGCATGTCATCTCTGGCCAGCTCTCCAGGTCCAGATTTCCAGTAGCCCACAGGATATCTCCAACTGGATGACTGACCCAAACTACAAATTCAATGTTTCCCATACTGATGCCTTTATTACCTCCCCTAACACCTACTCATTCCCCTTTCCCGAACTCTTCTCTTTCTTTTGATATCGAGGGCTATTTTTGACTCCCTTATTTTCCATATCAAGTTAGTTGCCAAAAGTTACTGATTTCACCCGTGTACTATCTCTTGTGTCTGATCTTTCTTTTCCACTTTCACTGAAACCAGCTTAGTTCAGGTCCTTACTTCTTCTAGCCTACTTTAGTAGTAGTTTCTAGCATCTAGGTGAAGCAAGGGATAACAGAGAGCTGGGTCTGGAGTCAGAAAGACATGAGTTTAAAACCAGCCTCAGACATTTAGTAGGTAGGTGATTCTGAGCAGGTCACTTAACTTCAGCCTGCCTCAGTTTCCTCAAATGTAAAGTGGAAATAATAATAGCACCTCCTTCCCAGAGTTGTTGTTCTGAGAATCAAATGAGATAATACTTGTAAAGCTCTTAATATAGTGCTTGGTTCATAGCAGGTTATTAATAAATGCTTCTCTTCTCCTGATTCCATCCTTTTCTCTCTCTAAGTCACGCATCAGTAATCTTTCTAACTTCTCACCATGATGACATCACTCACAAAGCTTTAGAGGCTGCCCTAATATTAACACCTAGGACCCTCCACAATGTGGTTCCAAATTAGCTTTCTAGTTTTCCATCAGACTGGTCCCTTCTGGCGCTTTGCTCCCTCCTTGTTCGCATAGTGATGTCTCTTATCCCTTGTTTTCATCTCAGACCTTGTCTATCTACCCATCTCTATCTGAAAAAAAAATCTCTCTTCCTTTTTCAGGCTTAACCTCTTTCGTAAGTCAGTACACAACCATTTATTAAGCCGTTACTCTGTTCCAAGCACAGTGTTATATGCTAAGGATACTAAGAAAGATTTTGTAAGAATTCTTTTGGTTGCTGCCCTCAAGGAGCTTATATTCTAATGGGGGAGAAGACAGAAAAAACAACTTTGTGCATATGAGATGTATACAGAGAACATCTGGGAAGCAATCTTAGAGGAAAGCACGGCAGAGAGGGGGTAGGGAGGGGGCAGCAATGACAAAGGCCTTCTGCAGAAAGTGAGGCTTGAACTGGGGCTCAAAGGAGACCAGGGAGTCAAAAGGTAAAAATAAGAAAGGAGAAAATTGCAGGGATATTGGATAGCCAGTGAAAAAAGCATGGAGTCAGGAGACAGAGTGAACTATTTAAGGAAGAGAAAAATGCAGGTGCTGCTAGAGAGAAGCAAAGTATAAAGAGAATGGAAAAATAGAGGAGAAAAAAGGCAAAGTGATGGGCTTTAAATGGCCAACAGGATTTTGCATTTGATTCCAGCAACATGGAGCCCCTGGAGTTCATTAAGTAGGGGGTGACATGATCAGACCTGTAATTTTAGGAAAATTACCCTGGCTGCTGAGTGGAGAATGGATTGGAGCAGGGAGGTGTGGCTGGGAAACTAACCAGAAGGCTATCACAATAATCCAGGTGTGAGGGAAAGGGAGCCTGCGCCATCCAGGGTAGTGGTAGTGTGCATGGAGAAACAGGGACGTAAATGAGATGCCGTATAAATGCCATGAAGGTAAAAGTGACAAGAGTTGTCAATAGATCGGCTAGATGGTGTGAGTGCATGGAGAGGAGTCAAGAATTCCACTGAGGCTGTGAGTATTGGAAAACAGAAAGATAGCAGTACCTTCAACCTCAATAAGAAAGTTTGGAAGAAGGGAAAATAGGAGGGAAAAGGATCAAAAGCCCTATTTTAGACATACTTAGTTTGAGATGCTTAAGGGATCTCTAGTTTGAGATGTCCAAAGTGTAGTGATGTAAGTCGGGAGCTGAAAAGACAGGTTAGGACTGCATGTGCAGATTTGGAGATCAACTGTCTTGAGCTGATACTTGAATTCATAGGAGCTAATGAGATCGCTGAGCGGGAGAGTATAGAAGGAGAAAAGAAGAAAGCCCAGAGACTCAGGGAACATTTATTTACAGTTAGTGGGCATGACCTGCAGGAAGGAGTATCATAGGAGACTGACAATGAGCTGTCAGAGAAATAGGAGGATAACCAGGAGAGGGTGTCATGGCGACTTAGAGATAGGACGTCAGCAAGGGGAAAAGGGTGATCAGCAGTTTCAAAGGGGCCAGAGAAGTCAAGCAGGAAGAGAATTGAGAAACGCCATTAAAGAACCTTTCCATCAATTCCTCCTCCTCTCACCCTCACTTTGCCTAGCCCTCACGTTTGCACTTACATCACCTTCTCTTCTATTATACTTATTCGTGAACATTTCTTTTCTCCAGGTCTTTGAGAGAAGGATCTGTGAAGTACCTATCACTGTATTCCCAGCCCAGGAATTCATGCATAGTAACGCTTTGTAAGTGTTTGTTGAATCCAATTAGATGAATGAATGATAAAGTATTTATTAAGCTTATATTAAGTACAAGCAATGTGCAAAACACAGAGTACACAAAAACAAAAGCAAAGATAATTCCGTCCCTCCTGGTTCTTATATTCTAATGGAGAGACAACACACATAGGGGAATGGTGACCAGCAAGAGACATTTTAGAGTAGGGATGGTGAATGGGGTCATGTAGTGAAGGGAAGGGAAAGGGAATAATTATTATATAGTTATATATATTATATAGTTATACGATGTGCCAGTTACTAAGTCAAGTTCTTTACAAATGTTGTCTCATCTGATTCTCAAAACAAGCATGACAACGTACCACAACATGCTGTCATTCTCCAATTTAAAAAAAAAAACAATAACCTTTAAGGTCATTCTCATTTATAGTTGAAGAAACTGAGGCAAATAGAGGTTAAATGACTTATCCACTGCCACACAGCTAATAAGTATCTGAGGCTGTATTTGAACTCAGGTCTTCCTGACTCCAGGTCTAGTTCTAGGCACTGGACTACCTAACTGCTTACATATCATAGGGCACCAAACCTCGTCCAGGGACAATGCAGAGTAAATGTGATTATAGGTCCAGAACTAGAAGGAGGGAGGGAGAAAGATGACCAGAGAGCAGGGAGACAAGTGAAACATGACAGCTGGAACTTTCCAGAAATAGTGACCCAGAGCATGGGTTCTAGGGTGGTAAGAAAGTTGCCAACGTTGTGGAAGAGATAGCCAGAGAAAGAGAAGTGAAGTGAAAAATGAAAATAGAGAAAGAAAAACACAAAGTTTCTGAATGAAGTCATATAATTGTCCCCTCCATGATAAGCACTATAAAATCAGTATTCTGATTACATAAATGTACCTCAGTACATTACCTATCATTATAGAACCTTGGGCAAGCAGGGAATGTGCCTTTCTAGGAAGGCAACAATCTACAGAGGGAAAAGTGTTAGAACGGAAGGCAAGGAAGGCCTGGGTCGAAAACCTCACACTTATTACATGTATGACTACAGACAAACCACTTAGCTTCTTTGGAATCTCATTTGCCTCATTTGTAGTTGTATAGTATGACCTATCTCATAGGATGGTAAGGATAAAATAAAGTAATAATGTATTAGGTAAATGTATCTTCAGTTATTGTCAAGTACCTTTTTGTAGAACCATTAATTCTACCAATATTTTTAAGAGTTTTCAATTGTGTTGAATGTAGTTGTAGTACTGCCACATGTCCTTATTCCTCAAGATCAGAATTCTAAGGAATAAGGAGTTTAAATGCTGCAGAAATCAGAGTTTGGAGGCCAAAAAGGCCCTAAGAGATCATCTCTTTTCTAATCCAACTCTCTCATTTTCTGGATGTGGAGAATTAAGTCCAAAGAGATTAAATACTTGCCCAAAGTTACTCTATTTGTGAAAAAGTCAGGCCCAGAACCAGATGTCCTGACTCCCAGGACAGAACTTTTTTCCACTACGCTGCACTGATTTTAAAGGACACACACATACACACACACACACACACACACACACACACACACACACACACAAAGTTTGGAGAAGAGTTGAAATTGCTACTTCTTCTCTTACTTTCTTGGCTTCTGCATGGCTACCAACTCTCTGGATGCCTTTTCCATGGACTGCCACCATTAGAAGCAGCATGAGCCAGCGAACCAAAGAGAGAGTAGAGAAGAACTCTAAATTTTAATCTCTGCTTGGTTACAATCTCACAGTGTGACCCTGGGCAAATCACTTAACCTCAGCTGTGGTGATAGGCTTCCCTGCATCTGTAGAACGGTGACAATGCTGACTTTCAAAAGCCAAGAGGAGGACACACCAATATGAGGTGGTGAAGTACTATACATTCCTTGCCTTATAAAGAGCAAGAGGTGGAAAAAGCTAATTGCCTAGAGCCACAGTTCACAAAGTTGTTTGTTTTGTATTTTAAATCTTGGTCTCAGTGAAACACAATAAAATTTTCCTTGAATAAAAGAAAAATAATGATGGAAGCATACAGAGAGGAAAACCATCTACTTTGCTTTCTGTGTCTGTTATAACAAAGTGGGTATCGTCCCAAAGCTGAGAACCACTTCTGATTGGTTGAAATCAATTTGGCTAATTTCTATCAACAATAAAACTTTATTGAGTAGATTTTAGGCAAAGGCACAGAGAGGAGAGACAGAACTTCATTTGTGAGGAAGAGCGAGGCATCCAGTTTGGCTGGATAATTATTTACCCCCAATTATTAAACATTTTCAATAAAATATGATGCATGAGAAAGGGATGCAGTATGTCATAGTGGACTTGGAGTCAGGCAGAAATGGGTGCGAATTCTGGCTCTGACACATACTAGGCGTGTGCTCCTGGATAAATCACAACCTCTCCAAGTCTCAGTTTCCTCATCTGTAAAATGAGTGTGGGTAGCACTGGAGAGTCTCTGAGGTTTCTTGCAGCTATAAATCTATAATCCTACAAAGGTGAGTTTTACTTGATCAATAATACGAGTACTACAAAAAAATTGTGTTAAAATAAAGGGTTACCATTCTGGAAAGTAATTTGGAACTATGTCCAAAGGGCTACAAAAATGTGTATACCCTTTGATCCAGCAATATCACTTCTAGGACTGTATCCCAAAGAGATCATAAAAATGGAAAAGGTCCCACAGCTCTCTTTGTGGTGGCCAAGAACTGGAAATAAAGGGGATGCTCATCATTCGGGGAATGATTAAACAAATTGTGGTATATGAATGTAATGGAATGCTATTGTGCCATAAGAAATGATGAACAGGAAGATTTCAGAGAGGCCTGGAAGGACTTATATAAACTGATGCTGAGTGAGAGGCAGAACCAGGAGGACTTTGTACACAGCAATAACCACAGTGTATGAGGAATTTTTCTGGTAAACTTGATCCTTCACAGCAATGGAAGGACCTAAAAAATTCCCGATGGACTTGAGGCAAAATGCCTTCCACAACCAGAGAAAGAACTATGGAACTGGATCGCAGAATGAAGCAGACCATTTTCTTTTGGGTTATGTTTGTTTTGTTTTATGGTTTCTCCCATTCATTTTAATTCTTCTATTCAACATGACTATGGTGAAATTGTATTTAATAGCAATGTATGTCTAGAACCTATATAAGATTGCAAGTTGTCTCGGGGAGGGATTGGGGAAGGAGGGGAAAAAAATCTAAGATATGTGGAAGTGATTATAGAACACTGAAAACAAATAAAATAATTATTTTAAAAAATAAAGGGTTCCACTGAGTCAAAGAGCTGGATAAATGTTGCTCTGGAGTAAATTGCTCATTCACAATCCATCCACAAGGATTTATTAAGCATTTACTATATGCCATGCACTTTCTTAGACATTGCACATACAATGTCAAAAAGGAAATAGTCTTAGCATGCATTCTGTTAGAGAAGACAATCCATATGCATACATATTCATATATATATATATATATGTATGTATTTTCTATACTTTGACCCTCTCTCCCAGAGCCAAGCTGGTTTAATTTCCCCTGCAGGGTTCTAAGGTAGGCTAAAAGGTTGGGTTTGTTTGTTTTGTTTTCACTTCTCTGCTGAAGTCGGCTCCAACCTCTACCAGCTATATTCTGGCAATAGTCAATGAACATTTATAAACACCTTCTGTGTGCCATAACTGGGGATACAAATAAGAAAAAGAAAGTCCCTGCTTTCAAGGAGCTTACCATCTCATGGGGAAGACAACACACAAAAGGGAGCTGGAAAGGGAGAAGGGGGTGCCAGAGGGTACGTGGTGAGAGGGCACAATATTCTTGGAGTAAAAAGCAAACAGATAGGAAATGCATTAGCTGGAAAATTCTGAGACCCCATGGGGATTTTTGCTTCATCATTCCCCCCTCTACTCATAGGGAAATGGCAACTGAGGATGATGAGTTGGTGGTAAGTATCAGAACTAAATGATGATAAAGTTTCAGGTGATGAGCTTATCCTGGGGGAAGCTTGAGCATGAGCTGCCAATGGGAAATGAAAAATATTCCTCTCATGATTAGGAGCAATTACTATTGCCTCAGATCCATTAAACCACTTACTATCAATTAGCTATAACAAAAGAATATTTACTTCAATGGTATAGCAAGAAAAAATATAGAATATTTTCCCCCATTACCTTGAGAGCATACTGTCTCCTGCATCACCTCGGTGTCTGAGGAGAATAGATTCAACTTAGCTCAATTCCTGCAAAACATTGAACCCATGTCCAAAGGTGGCATCACTGCCCTATGAATCTTTGTCTCAGTCACTGCTAACTCAGGATCTTGAAGGTCACTCCCCACAGTCCTACCTTGCCCCTCAGGAAACTGATGCTGAGTTGGCTACAAAACTGGGCTGTAGAACATTAACATGTCCCTCACAACCTGAAAGGTGTTAGTGCTGTCGTGACTGCAAATGGGAACTCTGGAATACTGGGATATCATGAATGTGATAGAAATAACTGAGCCCCCTCAAGATCATGGAGGCAAAAAAGAGGCTGTGAATAATTGATTCTACTCTCTGAAGATGCACAAGTGTTCTCAGTGTTCACCTTGCAGCAAAGGTCCATTCCTACATTCTAGTTATGGCTCTGTACAAATTTGGTGAATGGAAGTGGGGTAAGTGAGGTGTTTCTAAAAATTTGGGTAATAGTACATTTCCACAGTACTTTAAGGTTCACTAAGTTTTTCCTCCATAACAATCCTGTAAGTTAGATAATGCAAATATAACAGCTTCTATTTTACAGATGAGGAAATTAAGGTTCCAATTGAATCATTTGCTTAACATAAATCTGATGCTCATTCTATCACATTCCACTGGCTTTCCATACCAGCTGGGAAAAGTCTAGGATTTCTCTTGTTTCTGCATCAAGGAGATGAGCTCCCTGCTCTGCAGTTATTGGATTATGTCCAGATATACTTCTTGAAGAGGGGATAGAGCCCAAGTTATGATGTCACCATGGGGAGGAAGGCAGAAAGAAAGCCAGATGAAGGATATTATGAATTGTAAACATACCAGATCAGAAAACTGGGTATAAAAAATGAAAGAAAAAAATTACTAAGTGAAAACTGTGTGCCAAGAACTGTGCCAGAAACTGAGAGTAAATACAAGAGTGGAGATAGTCCTTTCCCTCAAGGAGCTTATATTCTAAAAGGGGAGACAATAGAAGAATACTGGTTAAGGAAAGATATCTTGGGTTAAAAATTACAAGATGGTAAAGGAACCCGTTGGGAAATAGATAGATGTATCCTTTTCCATAGCAATGATGGTATTGATATGATTATATTTGCAGAGATGGAAAGTACCATAGGAAAGAGGGAACAGAGTACATTGGACTTCTCACACTAAAAATATCTTCTGCCCAGAGCCCTCTTCCTCTCATTGATTGGGTTCCTTCCAATACCTCCATTTTAAGGAAGATTTTCAGACCAGGCCTTTGTTCATTAACCTCCAGACTTCACTCCTGACCGTTCAGATATTCTCTATCATGCCCTTGTATGGGGATTCTCCCATTCTCCCCTCCTTTACTTTTAGTTTCTTTTTATCTTTAAAATTGGGTCTTCTCTCATTAAAATGTAAGCTCCTTGGGGGCAAGGACTGTCTCTCCTGCTTGTATTTGATATCCCAGAACTTAGTATAGTGCCTGGTCCATAGTAAGTAGCTAATAAATGCTTGTTGACTTCACTTGCAAGGATTTTTCATTCACAGGATCAAGGAACCTTAAATCTGAATAGGACCTCAGAGGCTACCTTGTTTAACCCATATCTGAATAAGAATCTCATCTATAAAATATGTGGCAAGTAGTCACTCAGCCTCTACTAGAAGATCTCTCATGAAGGGAAACCCACTATTATTGAGGCAGCTGGATGGCACATTGCTGGGCCAACTGGAGTTCAAACCCATACTCAGATATTTAATAGCTGTGTGACCTTGAGCAAGTCACTTAACTTCTGTTTGTCTCATTTTCCTAGACTGTCAAATGGATTATTATAGCACCAAACTCACGGAGTTGTTATGAGGGTAGAATGGGATGATATTTTTAAAGCTCTTAGCACAGTGCTTGGAACATAGTAGGTGCTATACAAATGCTTATCCCCTTTTCCCTGTCCCCCATTTCCTTTTATGGTAGCCCATTCCTTTATTGGATGATTTTCATTGTTGGGAAGTTGGTTTTGTTTGTTTATGGTTTGCCAAAATCTTCCTTCCTGCAACTTCTCCGCCTACTGCTACTAGTTTAACCCTCTGGTATCTTCTTTGATTTTACATATACCCTGCCACTCCACCACTGCCCTCCAAAAAGGGTACTAGTGGTAATGTACTGTCAACAAGAAGCGTTATATCTGAAAGTATATAGCTTTCTGTGAAGGCTGTGAGTATAGAATAGTACAGGTCCCTCACAATTCTGTAACCCCTTCCTAATCTAGGTTCAATTGGGGATGTTTTAGAAAATCAGTTATATCTTGAACCTTCACCTAGTACATTCACTACCAAAAGATCAAGCAGACTAAGACAGTGAGGCATTAGTGGAACGTAGGGTGTTGAATTTGGGGTCAGAGGACCTGGATTCAAATCGCAGTCCTTCCGTATGCTAACTGTGAGCATGGTCAAGTTCCCTTACCTTTCTAGACTTCACTTTCCTCATCTGCAGAATGAGGAAATGGGCCAACATGACCTCTGAGGTCCTATTCAGCTCTAAGTAGATGATCCAATAGAACCACATTTAATCTAAAATAGTATATAACAGGGGAAATCAAAGTAGCAGGATCATTTCTGCAATACCCCTCTTCACAAAAAGGGGAATAATTCTTCATATTAGTGGAAGAGGGAACATTATCACCACCATCCCGAACCCAAAGCAATAATTAGGGCAGAGCAGACTTTTTTCCCCTCTGGTGATCACAGACAATCGAATAATAAGTACTCCAATTTACTAAGCACTTATTGTGCAGAGGGTATTATTCTGGGTACTGAGGACTAAAAATCACACATAAAAAATAAAAAAGTCTTACTCTTTACATCCTTTTCTACTGCAGGAAATTAACATGTATACAGATAAGTATATAAATAATTTCAGGAGGGAGAATTTACTAAAAGGGGCATTGGGGAAAGTTCCTCACTCATAGAGTAAAATAATGATTTTACATAGGTACCTTTAGGAAAGATACAGTACAGGGGGTATGGGGAGAGAGAGAGAGCGAGAGAGAGAGAGAGAGAGAGAGAGAGAGAGAGAGAGAGAGAGAGAGAGAGAGAGAGAGAGAGAAAGTACTGAGCTTTATTTGAAAACCTGTCTTTATTTGAAATTATATAACAAAGAACACGGCAGAGAAAGACCTGCCCTCAGACTTAGTAAGACCTGGGCTTATTGGGTGACCCTACACAAAGCCCTAAAGCTCTCAGTATTACAAGCAACTCTTTAAAGCTGAAAATTTTAGAGAAAGTAAAATTTCTCTGGCTTGGCAGGGCAAGTTCCTCACCTGGAGCTCCCTAAATGGTTGAAATCAGCAGTCCAGTCAAAAAATAAGCAAACGAAGGAAGAAAGAATAAACACAATCTTGCCTTGAAGGAATCAGCAATCTAATGGGAGAGGCAAGACACAGGGGATCGGAGAAAGATTGTGGGGCCATGGAAAGAGCCCTAGATTTGGAGGTCTGCCCCAATAATCACTAGCTATGTGACTTTCAGCAAGTAAGTAAGCTGCATTGAACTCAGACCTCCTTTGTCAAACAAGAGTCGAATCTGGATGGCCAATGTCAAAGGGTTGTTGGGAGGATCAAGTTAACAGGAAGTTCTTTGTAAGTTACGAAAGGTCGTCATCCATATGTAAGCTCATAACTATTACTATTACTATCCACACAGTGCATAGTACAGTAATTAAGCAATTGTGTGCAGGGGAAAGGGTGGGGCAAGGTTTTTTCGGAAAGTTCATTTCCTCTCCCAGTGAAGCTAGTCTCCAAGAATCAGAAGACACTCGCTAGTGGGCCCAGCCGTAGAGGCCCCAAATAACTGAATTGTTCTTCTGAAGCGTTGTGGATAGGGGTAGCTTTCTCTTTGCCAGGCAAATGCTTTGAGAGAAAAAAAAAGTCTGAAAGCACACACAAATGTGTATAAAGCAAAAATTTGATAGATTTTCTGCACGTAGAAATTTTATTTCTCATTTTGGGCTTCATTTACATATACCTACCACGTGAAGAATTAACCCAATCACATACTTCACATAATTTTGAAGTTGGGGGATGCTTGAAAAAGCCAAACATCAGTGCAACATCATTGTCCATTTTTTTTCCTTCAGATGAATATTGTAAGAATGGAGTGCTTGCAGACATAGTAATGACAGATAGGAGGCCCTACTGCCAAAAGATCCAGCCTCATACAAAGGACTGTCTTCCTCCTTTCCCTTGCTGGTAGATGCCTCAATTGATGGATAAGTCATAACTGCTTCCAGACTGATGTTTTTTAACAGACAAGAGGCCATTCTCTGCCTCATTTTTCACCTAGCTTTAATTTCTTAATTTTCTTTCTTTCTTTCTTTCTTTCTTTCTTTCTTTCTTTCTTTCTTTCTTTCTTTCTTTCTTTCTTTCTTTCTTTCTTTCTTTCTTTCTTTCTTTCTTTCTTTCTTCCTTCCTTCCTTCCTTCCTTCCTTCCTTCCTTCCTTTCTTAAAAGGCTTAAAAGACCAGACTTAAAAAGGCCAAGGTCTTCCACTGCATCAGGGTCATCTCCAGTCATCCTGAACTATATCTGGCCACTCCCCAAATAGCTCCAGAGGAGAAAATGAGGCTGGTGACTTTGCACAGCCCTCACACACTGAAATCCACTTCACTTGCACGTTGTGGCATCACTTCCCTGCACAGAGCAAGGACGGAAGGACAAAGGACGGCATCATGCTTTACAAATCTTTCATTACTGTTGCTGCTACTACAATTGTTGTCATTATTAGGTTCGTACTTGTTAAGGTATGGACTGGCCTTAGCTTTCCTCTGGGATGCCTTCGAACTCTGAGATTCTGGGTCTTTTGTCTGGAACCGGTTGTCTGATATAATTCCTAAAGACCACATCATTCAAAAAATCTACACTAAGATATCTGACCATCAATGGAACACAGCAAAGAGCCATGGAAAATGCTACCAAGTATTGTCTTCCACATATATATTCAGAGAACATCATCTAGATCTTTTCTTTATACATTTCCTCTTAGCACCTATATTAGGATTGAAAAAGAGCATGGCATAAGAGAGTGGTGCCTGACTCAAACAGAAATGGGGATGTCACTACTCAATATATAAGGATGCCTGAGCTTTATGTCAACTTAGTTTTAAAATATAATATTAAATATGTCTTATCGTATTTTTATTTTGCTAAATATTTCCCTATTACATTTTAATCTGGTAGGGGCTACACATGACCCATGGGGGTGTTTGAAATTGAAGATAGTTTTGGAGTCAAGAGGACCTTGTTTCTCTTGTCTATTGACCATTGGGCCATGGGAAAGGGAGCAAGGTGTAAGGCACTTGAAATCTAAATATCACAGGTAAGGCTATAAGTTACAGGTGAGTTTTAAGAGGATCTGATTAGTAATGAAAGTTACCACACTGGGCATTCCATACACCTATGAAATCACATGTCCAAGCAGGGAAAGGGTAGGAAAAAAAAGGATTGATTGAGTGACAGTTTTCTCAATTTTCTTCTCACTCACAACTCGACCTTCAGTTCCTTTATTTTTTTTTAATACTATCATGAAGCATTATGAAACTCTGGGCTCAAATTGTACCCCTGCTACTTACTAACTATGTGGCCTTGACCCTTACGTCTCTAGACTTCTTTCCTCAACTTCAAAAGTAAGCATTTGCACTAGTTGATATTTTAAGGTCCTTCCAGAATTAGATCCTTTGACCTTATTAACTGCCCCTCAAAACTCAATATTATCACTCCTGATCTGTATGATGGAGAATTGTGAGGCTGCCTGCATGATTCTGATCTATGCTTGCCTTGCTTCAAGTATCCTGAAGGAACCTGAAGAAAGAAATATATAATTTGGAAAGAGAAATTTCAAGGGGGATCTGACAGCTATATTCAAGTGTTTGAAGGGCTATCCCATTCAGAGCAGTATTAGAAATTCTGTGCCCAAGGATAAGCGCTACAAGATATGGCACAGGGCAAGAGTTCAAAAGATGCAGTCAATTCAACTTTTTAAGATATATTCTACTGTTGGCAAGAGACATAAAGGCAGGCAGGCCTCCAGACATGTAGCCCTGGGTTGAAGAGAGAATGGATTGTAGAGACTGTTCATTAGGCCCTAAATTTCTAAATCCTGAAACAACCTAAAAGTATTCCTGGGGATGATGCTAGGATTAGAAGGAACTTAAGTGGGGTGGGATCTAGCCATCAGGGGAGGAAATGAGCCATCTGGTGATTTCCTATTTTAATTAATTCTCATTAGCTGGGTGCTCACCTCCATCACTTCCACCTGCTGAGGAAATATGGGTGCTCTCAGCCTGCTCTGGGTTGCAGTTGCCCATGATGAAGTTTTGCCTTGGTTACAATTCTGCTATTGGGGAACAGGAATTAGGCTTGTTGCTATTGGCCCCAGGAAAGGACTAGGAGCTGTGGGGAGTACTACCAGAGGGCCAGATTTAGGTCTAATGTGAAGAAATCTGCCTAATCATTCAAAATGCCCCAAAAGAGAATAAGCTTCCCTAGGAGGGACTTTCCCCATACTAACGGAGTCCGAGGGCAAGCTTTTTTTTTTTTTTTTTTTTTTTTTTTTTTTTTTGCTTTGCAATGTCCCCATCTCAGGGACATTGAAGAGATAGCCTTCCCATCTGTCTCCAGGCCTCACATCTTTGCACATTCCAGTCCATCTTCTGGCCTCTAAAGTGATTTTCCTAAAGCACGAATCTGACATGTCATCCCTCTGCTCAGTAACTTCCAGCACCCTATTACTTCCAGGATCAATATATAAAATCCTCTGCTTGGCTTTCAAAGCGCTTCACAACTTGGCTTCTTCCTAACTTTCCAGTCCTCTTATACTTTATCCCCTTCCATACCCTCTGCTCTCCAGAAACTCTGGTTTGTCTGCTGTTCCCCACAGCCAACCATCTGTGACTTTTCACTGGCTACCCCTCCCCCCATGCCTGGAATGTTCTTCCTCCTTCCTTGTCTCTCAGCTCAAATCCTTCTTCTGCAAGAAGTCTTCTCTCCCCTCCTCTCCTCTTCCCCTCCCTCAATGATTACTGTCCATTTGCACTGTGTATGTCTTGTATGGACATGGTTCAATTCCTTGAGGCCAAGGATCATGTTTTCACTTTTCTTTGTATCCTCTTGCTCAGCACAGTACCTGGCACATAGTAGGTACTTAATACATGGTTGTTGGCAATTGATTCCTGCTGGAAAATAGATTGAACTGAATGAACCCTAGGGAGCCTTCCAACCATGAGATTTTGTGGTCCTTTGATGAGTGAGTTGAAGAAAGAGAAGTTAAGTTCACAGCTTGGGAGCTTAGAAAGGGTTTATCTGCCCTCTGGGCCTTGGGTTTTCTCTGCCTGATTGTCAGGAGTGACAAGGAAAGAGCCAGGCTGGCCTGAGAGATCCAAAAACAGAGAAATCTGTCAAAACACAAAGCTCGGGCATTGCAGGGATCATGGCAACGTCGCCTGTTTGTTTGGAGCATGTTTAATTATTTTTAAACATATGCAGCCTGTAGTTCAGTGAACATGTCAGAGATAATGGAGGAAGAAAGGCAAATGAGAAAAGGATGGCTCTGCTGATGTAACCAGCAGAAGCTGGCTGTTGGAGGGAGCAGTTGGCTCCCTCCAAAGCGGGCTCCCTGTCTGTCACCTAATGAAACACAGTAATGTCATTAGCTCAAGGCCTCCATGTTCAGTCTTTATCATTTGGGGGGAATAGCCTTCAGCTTCTGCCCACTGGCCATGGGGAGGTCACTGTCCATGCAGTAAGGTACTTAACAGAATGTTTGGGTGACAGTTTGTGCTGAGGTTATATGAGAGCAGAATCTAAAGATCCTGGCATTTTCCATACATACATTACCTAATTGGAGGCTATCTAAATTTCTTCCACTTTCCCCACTCTGGAGTATGATCTACCTGAGATTTTTAGAATGAAAAAAACCTCATTAAGTAGCACACTTAATATTTTTGTGGTTTAGTCCTGCCTAGTGGTCTGTGGTCAAATTCTGGGTAATATTTGGGTTTACCTGGTTTTTTGAAAGTATATTCTTTTTCATGAAACTTCAGGGAGCCATCATCACCCTTATTACTTTCACCCACATCTTGTCCTTGGCATCTCTTTGGAACAGCAGAGATTAAAAGAAAAACAGAAAGGGCCAATGATTCCCTTTTTGTAGGTCAAGGCCGAAGGATCGCTCCTTTCATTAGGATCTGTCCTCACAGGAGTCCTAGACAATCAGTTCACTTGGGGAACAACCCCAGTCACTGAAACTTAATCAGAAAATTAATGGAGAGTTTCCTGGATTTTGAGTCATACAATGTCTGTCACTTATACTACCATGTTACCTTGGGTAAGGTGCTTAGCCTCTTTGGGCCGCAGTTTCCTCATCTGCAAAATGAAACGGTTGAACTAGATGACCTTCTAAGGCTTGGTCCAGCTCTACACCTTTTCTGGTCCTTTCAATAAGGTTTCAATAGGCCCAGAAGAAGATGCTTCTAAAAGTCTCAAACAAAGGACCATGGCTCTAGAAGTCCTTAGATGGATCAGAGATTCCTCTTGATCAACTCTCCTACACTCCTTTAATTTTTAATTGATTTGATCAAATGTAAACTGAGACTAGCCCATGGTCTCCAGTTGCATAGAGGCATGATTGAATATTCTTCCTCCTCATGTCTACCACCTAGTTTTCTTGGCTTCCTTCAATACTTGGTTCAAATCCTGCCTTCTGCAAGAATCTTCTCCCAAGCCCCCAGCTCTGCACTCCATATCATCTTCCCTCTAAATTTACTTTCCATCTGCATATATCCCATAAGTACTTAGCTATTGGCATTGTCTCCATATTAGAATGTGAACTCTTTGAAGAAAGGATCTGTGTCTGTGCCTTTCCTTGTATCCCCAATGCTCAGCACAGTGCCTAATACATTATTGACTAGATTCTCCGTAAAAAAATTTGGCCTAATGGTTTTGAGGAATCTTTTTGTATTATTGACTTAAAAATAAATATTTTTAAACAATTAATTATATTTCACCATTGTTATCAATTTTAAAAATTCCTATGGCCAATATATATCTATATCTATATCTATCTATCTATCTATCTATCTATCTATCTATCTAT
Organism: Bettongia penicillata ogilbyi; assembly: GCA_023548195.1. NCBI lineage: Eukaryota > Metazoa > Chordata > Mammalia > Diprotodontia > Potoroidae > Bettongia > Bettongia penicillata. The sequence continues at coordinate 1,046,796 of JAJHZJ010000425.1, forward strand.
CTATCTATATGTATGTATGTATGTATGTATATACAGATTTCTCAACCCATGGTCCACTTAAAAAAAAAGAAGAAATTCAGGTATTCAGTGTCAAAGATACCAAGGTCATCCCTTGCATCCTGGACCATGCCAGTTGTCTTAACTTTTTCTTGCTACTGGACTTCAATGACTTAGGAAGAGACTATGAGATTTTATGCAACTCGACTTCACTTAAATCCAGTTCACTCCAAAGTGAAGACATCACCCCATAATGCTATTGGTTCTTTTTAAAAACAAAGGACAAACAACAAAAACCAGTTTGGGATTTTGGAGGGGAGCCCTGGAGTAAGGAGAGAAGATTAAAATCTTGAAGGCAAACCATTTATATTACAGAATGGCTAGACAATGAAACTGACCTAGTAATTGAGAAGTCCCAATAGGCTCCATCCTTAAATTCCCCAACCATTTTCTCTTACTCCTATGTAACACCTTTCCCTGTTGATAACAAAGTAAGATGATCAAAGGAACCATTCCTGAGCAACTTTCTTAATTAAGGACTTCTAATACCTACAGAGTGCTTTAAGGTTTACAAAATATTTTACAAATTTCATTTCATTTTATCCTTACATCAATCCTGGAAGGTAAATGCTATTATTGTCCCCATTTTACAGATGAGGAAACTAAAGCAAACCCAGGTTAAATAACTTGTCCAAGGCCAAACAGGTAGAGTCAGAGGCCAGAGGTCAGATTTTTAACTCATTTTCTTGACTCCAACTTTAAATGTTTCAAACAGTTCCCAGAAATGTGGACCGCAAGCAGCCACAGAAGAAACAAATGTTTCACAATGTCAGCACATTGAGGGCAGGAACTATTTCATTTATGTCTTTGTATTTCTAAGCCCTAACACAAGGTAGGCATTTAATAAACGCTGTTGCTTGATTGTTTGATAATCATAATAAAATGAAAGCCATGAGCAACAAGGGAATAGGAAGAGAGCCGGAAAATATTGAAGAAGGAATACAGAGAAAAGGCAGAAAATGCAAAGAGAAAGTTTAACAGGGTAAAAAATAAAAACAAAAAAATACTCCAGAATGAAATGATATGACTACCATATGCCAAAGGCTATGTCCCAGAGAGGCAAACATCCAGACAAAAACTGAAAAATTGAATCAATTATCTGGCTAGCTGGCATTGTATAAATAATAATCAGAAAGACATGAGGGAAGAACAGATGAAATCTGAAAAAACCAAAGTAATTAACAAATGAATCTTGAAAAGAAAGGGAAAGGATAAAATGTTTTTAAGGAAATTAAATGAGAAATGCAAAGTTTGACAACATCCTACCAATATCAGCTAAAGGAATGACAAAAATAAAGTGGTAGTAACCAAGAATTTACCTTAATCCCTTCCATGGAGAATAGACAATGGAATTTTAGATAATGTTGCTTAATACTTTGAAATCCACGGATAGGAAGTATTTTATGAATATAAATCATGATGTAAAGGGAAAACAATGACAGTAAATGGAGCAAAGGAAACATATGCTACTTTTCACAACTTGCTGTCTAACTCTTAATTTTTTACATCCAACTGCTTTATAATCATAAAGATCATGGAACTAGAATGGGGTCTTAGAGGGTGTTGAATCCAACACCCTGCTGCCCATGAGGGGACTGAAGTCCAGGGGGTTAAGTTTGTATCAGGGATTGGATTTGAATAAGCTGAATTCACAGCCAGCGCTGGAAGGAGGGAGCTTGGTGTCAAACTTCTTGAAGTCTAGCCACATGTAGAGTGTTGATTCTTTTGTCTCCCTTTCTACTCTGTTTCATAGTAAGTTAATTCTAAAATGGTGGTAATGGGACAAGAGAGTGAATCTATAGTGTTATTGGGTGGGAGTGGGGGTGGTTGGAAAAAAGATCAAATTTAAGTCATTTTGCCTGATAATATGTAATCTCCGGTCACAGTTGTTAAGTCATTTTTCAGTCATGTCTAGCTCTTCATGACCCCATTTGGGGTTTTCTTGGAATGATTTGCCATGTCATGCTCTAGCTTATTTTACAGAAGAGGAAACTGAGGCAAACACGGTTAAGTGACTTGCCTAGGGTTACATAGCAAGTTCAAGGTCAGATTTCAACTCTCAAAGATAAGTGTTCCTAACTCCAGTACTCTATCACTATGTCACCTAGTTGCCCACAATTTCTAGAATTCGTAATAATGCATATTTTTCTCAGAAACTCCTGGGACTTAGAACTGGAAGATATCTTAAATATATCATGTCATTCAATCTTCTCATTTTACATGCAAACATTGTAGCCATGAATTAAGACCCAGAGAAGTTAAGCAAGTTTTCCAAAGTCACACTGAATAGATTTTCAAACTCAGAATCTTATATTTCATGGTGTGGAAAAAACAAAATTTGAAAGTCTTAGCTGTGAGAAAAAGGGGAGTAGAAGCAATTCAGGGGCCCATGTGAGCCTTACTCTATAATAATGTTTCTTGGTCTTTTTTTTTTCTTTTTCACTATCATAGTCTAACAAGAGTTTAATGATGCCTATGAACCTCTTCATAGAATTTTTTTTTTAAATAATCAAACTGACATTCAATAATCAAATAATCAACTGAAATTCAGTTAAAGGTGAGAGAGCAGTTAGGCTTCACAGTGGATAGAGCAATAGACCTGGAGTTAAGAAGACAGAAGTTCAAATCTAACCTCCGATGCTAACCAGTCATTTAAATTCTGTCTGGTTCAGCTTTCTCAGCTGAATAAATGCAAATATCATTTACCTCCTAAGGTTACTATGAAGATCATATGAGATAACATTTGTAAAATACCATGTAAATCTTGAAGTGCTATATAAATCCTAGGTATTACAATTAAAGAGGTAATTTTTTTTTACCCATCCAAGTTCACAGACCCCCCTGCCCTGAAATCTATCCACAGAGTAAAAATCTCTGAAATAGAATGTGATTGGGTTATATCGGTGCAGGGAGAAAGGGAATTGAACCCATCAACTGAGATAAAGCAGGGAACAAAATTGGGATACTCCCTATTTCAGTGGAACCAGTTGGGGGTACTTGTTGACCCACTTGTTTGTTTTTATAAAACTCACCAAGGCTTTTTCTTCTGCCAGACCAGGTCTAACTTTTTGTGTAGATGATAAAATAGACTTCCCAGCAGCAGGATACCAAAGTGATATTTTTATCTCTAATGTTTGGAAATGCAGTAAGGATGAAGCTGGAATTTGAATGTTTTAAAAACTTAAAAAATGCTCCAGAAAAATTGGAAATGACCTATATGTCCCAAAAGTCAAGAATGACTAAATAAATTGTACTATATAAATGTAATAGAATATTATAGTACCATAAAAACATGAAGCATAAATGGGAATATAATAAGACCTGGTGATCCAAAGAAAGATCAGCAAAACAGAGGTGTATATACTGAACACAACTGAGAGAGTGAAAAAGACAGATATATAGAGAGACAAACAGAAACAGAAAGGGCAGGGGAAGAGAGAGAGAGAGAGAGAGAGAGAGAGAGAGAGAGAGAGAGAGAGAGAGAGAGGTGAGGAAGGAGAAGGAGAAATAAGAAGAAAGGGAAAAGAAAATTGAAAGGAAGAGGAAAGAAGGTAGCTGGAGGTAGAGATTCTCATACTTATCAGAAAAGAGACAAAAATTAAATCCATTTTTCTTTTTCTGCTGACATTCATTTGGATTTACCCTGCTAGGTGTTTATGTAAAATTTTGTTCTTCATTACACATGTTCATTTATTTTTTTTATTGATGGTTAATAAGTTTATGGTCATTTTAAATAGACTTCAAACAACGTAAAATATGTGTATATATCTCTGTCCATTTGGGTGACTTCTTGGATGCTTGCTCTGGCCCTCTGTCTCCCAGAACCATCCCAGCTGTATCATCCCTTTGAGTTCCAGGGTATAATTATGCTAATCTTCTCGTAGTCCATCAGCTTAATCCTCCACTGGCTGCAGTCCTTTCACTTTTAGGGGCCAATAAGGAGATCTTATTTTCCTTTAAGCACTTAGCATCAGGTATTTTCTATAAAAGATTATTTACTTGAAAGACACAGTGAGAATAAATGTACTAATATTTCCCCCAATGCCTCTAGGGAATATCCCCACATACACATGCACATACACATACACACACATACACACATATACACGCATACACACATACACGCACATACACACACATACACACACATACACACACACCCCAACTCAGTGTGGAATAGACTCAAAACATAATAAAAGTTCCTAAGTAGCACTGATCCTACCAAATTCACACCCAAAATCTCATTGCTGTCCTCAAGGTCACTGGTACTTTTTCATCCAGATGTTGTGCTGGCTGCCAAACCAGGCCTGCTATCCAAAATCCAGATTCTTGTGGCCCAAGATACTGACCACGGTTGGAGACTCCGTTCCTTTTACCTAGAATAGAAAAAAAAATGAACAAAAGCCAAGGCTTCAGGCCTGCATCTTGTGGGCCATGCGTCCTCAGAGCGTGGGAAGGTCCTAGGACCTTTTCCCCTATCACGTGGTCTCATAAAGATTCTGTGAGAAAGTCCCTCAGCTCTTCCAAATGTGACTAAAGCAAAGAGACTGTTAAAACTTACTCAGACCTTTAAAAAACAAACAAAAAAAAATGCTGACATTAGCTACAGAGCTAATGGAAAAAAGGCTCCTCCCAACTTTATGATTAGTCAACTGGAATGAGTTATATATAGGATGTCCACACAGGTCCCACAGTATGACCAAGGAGCTTTCCTTAATTCCTGTCCCAGAATTAAACTCCCTATTTTCCTTTATGTGAGCATCAGTTGAGATAGTGATGGGGGTATGTACTTGTGTCAGACCCCATTACACACTTAAGTGAGGTATTTTCTTTTCCCTCAGAAAACACCTTATAGCCAAAATTTTGCCCCTATCCATTATGCCATGGGACCTTAAAGAAAAATTTAGAAGAGGGCAGCGTGAGTGCTGGTGTCCTGGTCTGCTTTCTGATTAATTTCATTTCTTTCCAAGCTCAGTTATGCCTCTGCTACTCCCGGAGATTTGGATTCTTTAGGAAATGCTATCAGAGTATAGCAGCATAGATTTAGAAATGAAAAGGAGTTTGGAGGTCATCTAGTCAGGTCCCCTTCATTTCACAGATGGGGAAATCAAAGCCCAGAGACCTTTAGTGACCTACCCAAAGTCACACAGACAATAAGTGGCAGAGTCGATATTAGAACCCAAACTTTCTGTCTTCCAACCCAGCCCTCTTTCCTAGTGCACCATAATTCTCCCAGTGCCAATGTGTGAATCACATAAGGCTGTTTTTAGAGAAATAAAGCACTCCTTACAAACTGTACAGTATTTGTACCATCATCCTATTCCTCCTCCTCATCATCACGCCACAACTTAATGTTTTACAGACTGTATTATTACTGTTTGCCCCTCTGGCAATCTGTCTTGAGCTAAAGCTGGATGACCACAAAACACTGCTGCATATTTGGAAATGATCCTTCTCAGTAACTCACACTGGTGCCTCAGGCCTGCACTCTTATGAATTCAGCTCATGTTTTCATGTGTGTGTGATTACCTTCATGCGTGCAAAACACATGCACTGAGCCCCAAGAAAGAATGGCCATCCTTATTTAAGAAATAGAGTTGGTGGGTGGCATTTTATAAAGTAGCTTACATTAATACAAGTCACCCAACAGAAATGGATTTCTCATTTTTCCATTCTGTGGTTGCAGCATTTGGCACAGGATGGTTTGGGTTCATCCCAGAGGAAAGTCACTTAAAAAAAAAAAATCTACCCTTGTCAAGGACTGAATAAGGTGACTTGAGTGTTTCCTTGCCAGCTTAGGCTGCATAGTTTTCCCATCTTGTAAATCAGAGATTCGGCAAGCATGTTTGGGCGCTAGCAAGAGGAGGAGGGGATGTGTAAAACTAAACTGCGCTTAGGAAGACCAGCATTGGCTGGTAGAGTCCCCGCACAATGGAATAAATATCATTCATCCATCCCCTCCACTAAGCAAGCAATGCAGAGGAAAAATCATTTTCCAATTAGTCAGCAGGTTTCAGCATCATTACCTTTGATATCAGATTTGCTACCATTCAGAAAGGCATCAGGAGACAGGGCAGGAAGAGTTAAGCATCTTTCCTGGCATCTGAGGTCTGGGAGGAGGTGAAATTAGATTAGCCCCATGCAAACGGGGAGGGTTTACATTACCAGAGGGGTTCTACCTGTCTCCAGGCTTAACAATGAACAACGCTTTCAGCATATGGCATTACAATGGATTAGTGATCAAGTCCGATTAATCCTAATATAGCCTCTTTTGAACCTCCGTGGCTTGTTAGGTGAAAAAAAATCGTCTGTCCCCAATGTGTCAGGTGAAACTCTCATTTGAGGTAAGCCTACCATGTGGAGATGGGCCCCCATCTGGTGGCTTCCTTTTGTGAGGCTCATCCAGAAGGTGTTTTAATGAGGCTTTGATAGCAGGCACCACCTGCCACTAATCTTCCCCTCTAAAAAGGTATAATTGAGGGTTGGTTTTACAGTATGGCTCCCATCCTAACCTTGGGAATTCATCAAGAAATGCAAATCTGGGTGGGATGGTGTAATCACTGAAATGCCATTTTTGGCTTTTGGTTTGAGACCGAAGTGGTTAGAGAAATTTGCGGTTGGCTAATTACAACCAGCTATATGGTAGCTTCCCCCTTTCAGTCAGATTAATATGTGTGTCATCTCAGAATTAAAGATCCAAGTTGATGGTGACCATATGTCTTCATTCAATTCCTTGCACATGCAAGGAGTGGCAAAGGCGGCTGGCTGGTAGCTCCCAGGATTTAAAGTTTCCATTGGCACAGTTAAGATTAAAATTGTTTGGATTTACTGCGTGTTCAACTTCTTATTAGGTGCTGCAGATCCGTACTGTTATTTATTTCAATTAGGCATGAGCTCCATGTGAAATGGGCTGAACTTGCCTTTTGAAAGGACAGGAAAATAGGAATTGTTTTTCCCTCTCCTTTTAAAAGCCAGCTTTGGTTTCACAGCTATTACTACTGATTAGCTATTTTTGCTCTTACCTTGTCTGCTTAGGACTTTCTGAACAGTAAGAAAATAGAGCTCTTTCGAGTTACCCACGTTTTACACATCGTATGGCCTTTTTGTCCTTTACTTTTCCTCTCAACTCTGGACTATTCAGGGTCTAGACCAAAAAGTGATCTCTCCCCTCCTCCCCTCCCTCCCCCCACATCTGGTGTGTCTCTTCAGAAAGTTTAGCTGAAGACATCTCAACTATATATATATATATATATATATATATATATATATATATATATGTCAGATACATAATAGGTATTAAGAAAGTAATAAATGGGAATAAGTAAACTTTCATGTACCAGCCCAATCAAAACAGCAAGACACCCTGGGGAAGAGACAACAGGTGGAATGTGCCAGACCAGTGAAATCACTATCACCATCCCCTCAAGGACCATCTCATGTCAGACTCCTCTGGGGATAGCTCAGAGTCATGAACCCAAGAATATCGGGAATAGAAGAGGCCCCAGATGACTGGCCGATATATCTAAAGAAAGGAATTCCCAATTTGCCCTAGTAATTATGACATCAATTTGCAATCACATTTTTTTTTTCTCCAGCAAATCGGTTTTTATAAATACCTTCATATTGGAACATTGAATTTGGAATCACAGGACCTGAGTTCCAACTCCAGTTCTGTGATTATGTGGCTTCAGGCAATTCACCCAACCTTTCTGGGCTTTTACCTTTTTATTTATTAGGAAGGAGTTGAATTAAATGATGTCAAAGGTCTCTCACAGTTTCAACATTTTATGATTCTAATTCTGTAATCATAATTAACTGGCCCTGAAGATAGGCAAGGGGGCAGGGATGAGTGTACCATTGTACAGATAGAGAAAAGAAGGTCAACTGATTTTCCCAAGACCATGGAGGAAGTGGTAGATGTTGGAATTAGCCCTTCTGGAGATGTGATGTGGAAGTTTCTGCAAATGTCACCCCCCCAGTCTTCTTGGTAGCCATAGCTACTTAAGACCCCACAAGAAAGTTCTTACCTTCAAAGCCCGTAGCACTATCAAACCATTCAACATCAGAAATGGAGATAGTTTTATCAGTGGAGATTACATTAAAGAATATGTATTACTATTGGCTTTATGGACACACTCTAGAGAACCTAGGACCTTCACATCTGACTTGCTGCTGAAACTTTGTGCATGCAATGTTTCCTCCCATGAGAATGTGAGTTCCTAGAGAAAAGGGACTAAAAAATGTCCAAGAGCTTCATTTCCTATTTGTATGCTCAGTGCTTAGCATGATGCTTTGCACATAGTAATCTCTTAATAAATAGTTTTCTTTCATTCCTTATTAAGACATGAGTTTCAGCTCAATAATAGAGAAGTGGAAAAAGAGCTCAATTCAGAGCCTAAAGGACCTACGTTCAAATCCCAGCCCTGCTGCTTACTGCCCATCCGAGCTTGGGCAAAATGTTTAATCTCTCTTTAGGCATCAGTTTCTTTATTTGTAAAATGAGGGAGTACACCTGAATAACCTCTAAGATCTCTTCCAGTTCTAAAGTTGGAATCCCACCCCACATTCTAGATGTTTCAAAAGAAATTCTTAAATATTGTAAATGTTACATTCCTAAGTAATATGACTTCTCAGAGAAGTCAATAACCTGATCCAAACTCATCAATAAACTTTGTAATAGTTAAGAGAATTACAGGGTATTAAAAGAAATTAATTGATTTACAGACAGGTAGAACTTGAATCTTTGTAATCTTGATTCCATCCACTATCCATGATGCCTCTCTACTTTTCAGTTAGAAACACTTAATAGATATACTTGAGATGTCATCAATCAAATAAGCATTTATTAAAGAACAACTACGTGCCAAGCTTTGTGCAAAGATACAAAAACAAAAGTTTCCATTCTCAAGGAGCTATAGTCCAAAGCAACAGAAACTCCAAAAGTAATTAGCACTTTTTGTTTGAAGGGAAGTTTGGAGTCCTATGAAATATGATAATAAAGCAGTGAGTCTGAAACATTGAAACTATGAGGGACCTTTGACATCACTTAATTCAACTCTTTCCTGATAGATAAAAAGGTGAAGCCCAGAAAGGTTGAGTGAATTGCCCAAAGTCACATGGTCACAGAACTGGGATTGGAACCCAGGTCCTATGATTCCAAATTCAATGCCCCAGTGTGGTGGCATTTATGAAAATTGATTTGCTGGAGAAAAAAGTGTGATTATAAATTGATGTCATAATTTACTAGGGCAAGTTGGGAATTCCATTCTCGAGATATTGTCAGAAGAAAAATGGAAAAATCTTTAACCTTTCCCCCTAACACATTTATTAAAGCGGAGCTGAGACAAAGCTGAAACTAGTTCAAAGAGCATAAGAGCATGAGTGCCTAGGTCCTTGTAAAAAGTACAACTATAAAGGAATAAATCTGATTTTCATAAGTCATATACCAATTTATAAGACACTTATAAAGTATCTTAGAAGAGACGAGTTTGAATCTTGGCTCTGACATGAATTTTTCCTCCTGGACAAGTCATAGGATTGGATAATCTTAAGATGGTAGATTTAAACTAGAAGAAAACTTAGAGGACATTGAGTCCAACTCAGATGTTATAGATGAAGAAACATTCTGTAATCAAAATTAACTGGGCCCGTAAGTGGGCAAGGGGGCAGGGATGATTGTACCATTGTACAGATAGAGAAAAGAAGGTCAACGAATTTTCCCAAGACCATGGAGGAAGCGGTAGACCTAGGAAAAATGATAACTGGCCCAATCTGAGTTCAATCTGTCAGAGGACGCTGAATTGATTTTGTATGGGGGAAACACAATTTGTTAAAGGCTAAGCGCAGCCATCTGAAGTCTAATGTTGACTCAGCCGCTGATTTATTGAATCATGTTGAACAAAAGTACACAGCTTTTCATTGTCTCCATTGCCTCATTTGTATTACTGACTCAATGACAACTGTAATCAGGCCTGGGTCACGGCAAAACTATAGCTGCCAGAAAAGTCTGTCTTGGTGGGACCTGACTCCATGTTTCTTTTCTGCCCTCCTGCTTCCTAATGGCCTCACCCTGCCCCCATCACCTTTCGGCTCCCCATCATGGTGATTTATCCAGGCCTGTACAATACCTCCCCCATCACACCAGGAAATACCTCATTTTCCAGACCTCTCCAAACCATTTGTTCCCATTAAAACATTAGTCCTGAACATCATTCCCTCCGGGTCTTCCTCTTAATTCTGTGGGTCTAATCTCCTGAAACAATTAGTGCTAATGAATTAATGAGTGGGGTTAGTGATTAATGAGTTACCTTCTAGATAAATAAGAACTTTAGCAGCAACTTTCTGGAGATAAACTTTAACCCAAAGGACTGTCTCTATTCCTGAGAAATGAAGGTAGCTTGGTCAACTAGTGTGGGATATATTTGAAGGCCAGTGGAGTAAGGGATACTAATGACAATAATGGTAATGATGATGATAATATATTACTTAAGTTTTACAAAATATTTTCTCATTTTATCCTCACAACCACCTTGTGGAGTAGGCATTATTGCTATCTTCATTTATAATGAGGAAAGAGACTGAGAGAGGTTGGGTCTTGCTCAGTCACATAACTGAGATTTGAAGGCAGAATCTGAACTCAGGGTTTGTTGAGTTCAACATTCCGAGTCACTAACATGCAACACCAGGACCATCTATGATTTCATTTATGGTAAAATGTTGTTCAGTTGATTTGATTGTGTCCAACTCTTTGTGATGCCATTTGGGATTTTCTTGGCAAAGATACTAAAGTAGCTTGCCATTTTCTTCTCCAGCTCGTTTTACAGATGAGGAAACTAAGGCAAACAGGGCTAAATGATCTGTCCAGGGTCATATAACTATTAAGTGTCTGAGGCTGGATTTGAACTCAGGTCTTCCTGACACCAGGCCCACTGTACCACCTAGCTTCCCTTATGGTAAAATATTCAAGCATTATAAGAGGCAGTATTGTTTAATAGAGAGTTGACTGCATAGCCAAAAAAGACTATGGCTTAAATTTTACTTCTGAATGTACTGGCTACTTTCTGTGTGTGTGTGACCTTGGGCAGGTAGCTGTGGGCTATACTCTAAGACTGGAAGTTGCAGATAAAGTACCTACTTAGTTAAATTGGTAGAGAAAATTACAGGTCCAATCCCTATCCCTAATCATTAAAAGTTTAAAGTGCTTCAGTGATAATACTAGGTGGCCCAGTGGATAAAGTGCCAGGCCTGGAGTCAGGAAGACTTATTTTCCTTCATGAGTTCAAATCCAGCCTCCAACTATACTAGCTGTATGCCCCTGTACAAGTCACTTAACCCTATTTGCCTTAGTTTCCTCATCTATAAAATGAGCTAGAGAAGGAAATAGCAAACCACTTTAGTATCTTTGCCAAGAAAACCCCATGGGATCACAAGAGTTGAACACAAATAACTCAACAGCATAAACACTAATTACCTTGTCCCCCACTGCCTAAATGCCAGGTTTGCTACATTTTACCCTTCTACCAGGGTTCTCTGATCCCCTAAAGGGGGTTGGGAGCGTCTAGGTTCTCTATCAATGGCTCCAACCTCTAGTAGTGGTGCCTTCCCAAGTGAGGAGAATATCCTATAACCTAGATCTATTTAGTTACTATTAGTTGGATTAGCTTTTTCAAAAAAGTATTTACTTTGGAGGTATAATGACATTAGGCAATCTCCTTAGCTTTCTTCCTAGAGAACACAGTCCCAGATCCAATTTTCCCTCAAGTTCAAATCACAGGCACACTGACCATGAAAACATGGCTCATTCTTCCAGTCTTCTTCCCCACTTTTGACTTTATGTTAGGGCCAGGATCTGCAAATTTCTGAAATGAAAGTCTGAGCTTGTGTCCCCTTACTGCTTTCTTGGAATACTTCGTATAGTGTTATTCCAATATCTCAAGTTCAGCTCAAGTTGGGGACCTTCAAATTTTCCCAAAGTGGTCTGATCTAGGGCTGAGGGCCAAGTCTGATTGCTTCCTTTTGGTCCAAGCTCTATAATTTCCAGGGTTTGGGTCTGGGCAAAACACTTATGGGATTGCCCCTGGTTGGAGTTACAGTAGACTGCTCAATTCAGTGAGAGTCAGGAGTCAAGGATGACACCTAGGTTGTGAGCCTTGGTAACAGAGTGGTGAATGCCAGAAGTTAAGAAAAAAAGGAGAGAGGAGGAAAAGTTTTCCTCTAATACTTCACATAATAGGAAGAACATGATGGTTCTTTAATTTTTTCTACTTGAAAATTTTGAAAAGTAAATTTGATCAAAAGAAAAAGAAGTCCTATGAAACATCACCTTAAGACACATAGCTTAATGCGGAGAAAATTAGCTTGATCAGGCAAATAGAATATTGAATTGGATGGGGATCAAGATCCCTTGAGTCTGATCATGGCACTTCAATCAGTTACATGACTTTGGGTCAATCATTTCTATTCTCTGGAATTCTTTTTTCTCATCCATAAAGTAAAGGGTTTTGACTTTGATTAGCTGTAAGGTCCATCCCACGTCCACTCCAATTTTCAAATTCTGTGATTTTAAAGAATGGTACAATGACTATTTAGGACCATTTTGTATGAGTTTTCAAATCTTGACTACCACACATAGTAATAACAGCAGCATACAGTTAGGTTGTACTTAGTGACTTAGAAAGTATCCTCCTTTAAACTCCTGTTGAGTTAGACCTTGCAAGCTTTAGGTTCCCCACTTCACATATGGGAAAACTCAGGCACGGACACATTACATCATTTGAATGATAATATATAGCTAGTAAATGTCAGAGCAGGGACTTGAACTCAGATCTTAAGGCTCCAAATTCAGTGCTGTTTCCACCATCAGAGTCTGCCAAACAAAGAAAGGAAACTAATTAATCACAAAATGATATCAAGCAGTGTTACTGGATATGAACATCTGAATCATCAAATCTTTGGCTCAGTACACAAAACAAACTTTCTAAGTCATTTTGATATTCATAAGACATTTTCTGCAGCTGAGTGATTCAGAGCTTTAACTTCATTCTGCTTTCTTTCTTGCCCCCTCATTCAGCCTCAAGTTATTCCTTTGTTTCATTCTTTAAAATTCATTTTTTCCCAATCTTTCACTAGTCTTCCTTAAGAGCTTTGTGGTTTGCCATCATTCCCTTTGGAGAATCCACCTGTAAACTCCTTCCTTCCATTCATTCCTTCCACGCAAACCAAAAAGTCATATTGGCTCACCTTGACATTTCAGGATTGACTGGCATTTTCCCCTATATCTTCCTTGGTATTTCACATATGTTTGCAACTGGGGCCAAGGGGTAGAAGATGGGGGGGGTGGATCTTGTTTCTGTCACTGGTGAATCTGCATGATAATGATGCATTGCTTTATCTTTATCCAACAGATCTCTAGCCAAAAAATATCCTGACGTGCTTCAACAGCAAGATGACCATTAAACAAAGGCTAGACTTAATAGGTCTCATGTGTCTCCCTGAAAGCAAATAAGGAAAGTCCATCAGACTGTTAGAGAAATCATATTCCAGTGCTGAGGGGTTGACTTTCAACAAGAATCCCCATGGCTCTAAAGCCCTGGGCAAGAGCAGCAGTCACAGCATCAGGCAGAAAGGCATGTGCCAGATGAAAGTGCTCAATGTATCAAGCAATAATGGGCAGAGTTAAAAAAAAATCTCATTCTTCAGGTGACAATCTTGATCTACCAAAACTTCCTAAATAGGGAACCATTAGTCACAAAAAAAAAAGGAAGACTTCAGTCACTAAAATCAGTTACTGTCCATTCGCTGCGGGCCCTGAAGTCACTGCCAATGGACAGCCCAGGGTGAATTTTCATGAGGCTGTCACAGCTGTGATGGCAAAGACAGCACGTGGAGACATCAGGCCACTGGGCTTCTGTACCTTGAACAGGTTTCCTGCACTTCAAACAGGTATCTTGCCAGTGCAAATTTCCTGACACACTCCTTTGAATGGCATTCAAAAAATATTCATTAAGCACCTGTTATATGCAAAGCATTATGTTAGCTACAAGGGGAGATACAAAGTTTGGGCATATAACCTGTCTTCCTGAACCTTATAGTCTAGTATAGGACTTGGCAAACTACAGCCTACAGACCAAATCTGGCCTGCTGCCTGTTTTTATGTAGCCCATGAGCTAAGAAAAGCTTTTACATTTTTTTTAAATACAATAAAACTTTATTTAAAACTAAAAATCATTTTTAGCTCCCAGTGGTACAAAAACAGGGGAGTGGTATAGTTTGTTGTCTCCTGGCCTAGTACGAGGATGAGACACAGAAGTAGGTAAGTTGGTGTTGCTGTTTCTAGACTTCAATGTCCATTTTGGCAATGCCATCCAACTACACAAGACTATAATGTATTTGTAACCTAGAATTAAATGCCTAGTATACTGAGAAGTCGTTGGGACTTGTCCAAAATCTCACACCAATATGAGTCAGAAACAGCTCTTGAACTCCAGTCTTCCTCAATATAAGGACAGCCCTCTCCCTACTCCACTAACCTATCTTTTAGGTTATTTCCTCAAATATATTTCCATCATTACTCAACTGACCAAGAACCTAATTGGCTTCCCATTTCTTTGCAATTAAGTCCAATACTCTTAGTCTAGAATTGAGTCAGCGGGTCTACCACTTACTATCTGGGTGACACTGGGCAAGTTACTTCACTTGCTTGCCATCTGGAGGTAATAATTCCTGTCCTGTCTACCTCACAGAGTTATGAGGATCAGATGTGACACTGCACATGAACAAAGTGCTCTTTTCTAGTTGGTAGACATCTATAAATGTGTTATTCCCCCATCTAGACAGTAAGCTCCCTGAAGGCATATATATATATGCTGTTTTCACTTTTGAATTTCTATTCCTATTACTTGGCACCCCTGACTGGCACATACAAGGTGTTTCATAAATGCTTAGTGATTGCTTGCTTGCTTGAATGGTAATCACAGAGTATTACAGAAATGGAAGTTTTGATTTCAAATCCACAGCATCTAATAATCCCAACCATTCTGTGGAGTACATTTGGGGATATGAGTTACTAATGAAAATCAACTGTTTGAATTTGTATATTCAAAGGCCTATCTTTGCTCACATACCTTGAAAACCACTCAATGCATGTATTTTCTAGTCTAGAGAATCAGTCTTTTGCCCCTGCTCTAGAAAGAAGCTCACCCCTTTCAGTAACCCACAAAAAACTTTTGACAATATTTAGCTATGAAGGCAGCATGGTATAATATAAGCATGGATTCTGGAAGTAAAGGACCTGAATTCAAATCTTGCTTCTGATGTTTACTACCTGTGTGATCCTGCACAAGACACAAGGTCTCAGTTTCCTCATTTGTAAAATGAGGGGGTGGTGGACTAGATGCTTCTGAGGTCCTTTTCAGTTCTAAACCTGTATAATCCTATGATCATTCATGATTGTCCCATGAACTGATGACTTGGATAGGAAAGGCTCTCAAAAGATAAAAGGCTCCATGTTAGCTAGAGAGAACAGTCTATGGTGGGTGGGAGGTACCGTGCTTAGAAGTGACAGGGCCCATTTCCCTTCTCAGTTCCTGAGCCAATCTACAAGTACTAGGTTCAGTGACAGGACAGCCAGTACTCCAGGGAAGACACTATGAGGCAAAAAACCCGAAACAAAAACACACACGCATATACAAAAAACAAAACAAGACAAAAACATTTGAGCTTCCTACTAGTGCCTTGCTTTCCTCTAGCATAAGTTTTCCTTATGATCTCAGCCAGGCCCATTAAGATGACTGTAAGTCATACTACTCCTCCTGAATGAGATCCTCTCCACTGCAAAACAATTTATAATAATTCCCATAGCATGCATGCTCTAATAATGTTTGCTAAGTGCCCTAACGGGCAGAGCCCTGACCCTTCCTGACAATAATGAGCTCTTTGAAAAGTTGATCACAATCCCCTCTTAACCAAATATGCTACCCTCTCCACAAATGGCCATGGCCTCCATACATCATTATCACCATCATCATTGAAAAACACTTATTAAATATCTATCTGCCTGACGTACAGGGCTAAGTACTGTACACTCAAGGATTATAAGCCCTGACCCTTCAAAAGGTTAGAGACCTGCCAGTGTTTGCTGCTGCTATGTATTTCAAACATTGTATGCCTACAGTATAGGGTGGGGAAATTACTTGGGCTGATTGCTAATCGTAACAAGGCAAACTAGGTCAGGAGGATTCATTAACTTGGAACAGAGAACGTGTACCTGAGACTAGGAGTGGTGGCACCCTATAAAAGTGATCAAAGTTTAACATTAATATTTGCCAAAATGTCACAGTTTGAACCTAGTGAATTTCCATGAACCTAATGCCTCACCATAGCCTGCAGGAGAGCTGTTTTTTTAAGGCTGTGCTAGAATACTAAAGCATGAGACCTGCTCAGTCTTTCCAAGCAGCATACCCTTCAAGTTCATTTCTGGGGATGGACTGTTTGTCAGTTATCATTATTGTTCATTGAGGCTTTATGAACGTACTTAGAGCGCTCAGTAGATGTAGTTCCCACATGGATTTTAGAACATGAATACACATTCTATAACTGGGTCAAGGGTGCTAATCCCATGACAAAGAGGAGCCCCTGATTGGCTGAATAGTTAGAAATAGATATCCATTGACAAGGCTCTAATGAAGTGGGGTCTTTTCCTTCTCTCTGGTCTGCCTTCTTCCTGTCAGGTGGTATCAGAGTGAGAGAAGAGAGGAAAATGAGGAATCTATATTAATAGTAAGCAGAGGAACCTTGAGTTCTCCCCATGGAGATCCAACAGCCAGAGGAATGCATGAAGACTGTCTAATGAAGTATAGAAAGGCTATGATTGGTTCAGTATAAGGAATATTTCTACCAATGAAATCAGAGGCATGGGAAGCAATATTTTGAGTTTTCTTCTCTGTGTACAGAATTTCTGCTCAGTAGAACTCAAGCTCCTTAAAGGCAAAGACAGTCTTCCTTCTGCTTCTCAGTACCTCTTATCATGCCTGGCCTGTAGTAGACTGATTCCTTTGTCTTCTTTCAGATTCTTGAATAAAATGGAAAGAGTTGTTTTCTTAAGACTCTGTTCCATCTCCCAAGTACCCCACCTCTTGATTTTTCAAGTACTCATTGACCAATGTTTAGATTGTCCATGAGATCTCATTTTCCTTCCTTTTATTTATGAGCTCTCTCCTTTTGGGGCAATTGCCTGTTTGGTTAAGATTCCTAACAGAAAGGAAAGGGAGTAGGGATACCACCCAAGTATCTATTTGACTGCTTACTAAAAGCATTGGTAAAAGGTTTTGTGGTTTTCTTGGATAGATAATTGAAACTACTGACTAGGTCAGGGAAAGTTTTCTTGGAGTCTTTTGGCTAGTTTTTGAAGAAAGTATGGGTTAGAGATGGGCTACACAACAAAGCAAGAGAAGTGGAGGGGATAATGAAGGCCTAGACAATAAGCAGATTGGCTATCAAGTCTAGGAACTATGTTAGGAAGTAGCAAGAGATGAAAAAGATTGACATGAATGGGGGCATCTTCCAGAGAATGTTCACTTCCTTCTTTTATCCACTTATTCCTTCATTCATTTCCCTCTTCCATGGCTGTGTTGCAGTCCCTCTCTCTCTCACGAGCAAGGATATAATGCTGGGTCTGGAGTCAGGAAAGCTTGAGTTCAAATCTGTCTTCAGATATTAGCTATGTGACCCAAAGCAAATCACTTAACACTGATTTGCCTCCGTTTCATCAACTTTTAAATGAGGATAACAATGACCCCAAACTCCAAGAGTTGTTGAGGATCAAATGAGATGTTTGCAAAACACTTAACACAGTATCTGGCACTTAATAAATGCCTAGTCCTTTCCCTTTCTTCTTACTGAGTCCTAGATTCAGTTGGCTTAGGATAATGGGAAAAGTTCTGGGTTTGGAAGCAAGAAGAGCTGGTTCTTATTTCTGCTTCTTATTTCTTTTGTAGTAAATCACATACGCTTTCTGAGTCTCCTTGCCTGTAAAAGGAGAATGGTAGTAAGTGTGGTACTTATTTCACAGGATTTTTGTGAGACTCAAATGTGTGGGAAAGTGTTTTCAAACTTTGAAACACTATATAGATGCCAGATATTATTATAATTACCTATGGAATCTTGGAC
The DNA here is from genome assembly GCA_023548195.1 of Bettongia penicillata ogilbyi. Classification (NCBI taxonomy): domain Eukaryota; kingdom Metazoa; phylum Chordata; class Mammalia; order Diprotodontia; family Potoroidae; genus Bettongia; species Bettongia penicillata. Next base: position 1,065,018 of record JAJHZJ010000425.1, read on the forward strand.
GAGTCATATCACCTCTAGGCCTCAGTTTCCTCATCTGTAAAATCAGGGGGTTGATCTAGAAGGAAAGAGTTGGACTGGGTGTCCTCTAAGGTCTTTCTAACCCTTAGTCAATGACCATTCTTACTATATTGTTGAAGTCTTTTGGGGTTAGGAATTAATAGCAGTTCTCTCTCTTCTCTTTGGTATTTCTCAGCTTTCTACACTAAAGGAAGTGAAATAAAACTCTGGCTCTATACTTACTTTCATAGATCATAGTTTTTTGGTTTGTAAGGAAGTTTAGAGGCCATTACTTCCACCTCTCCTAATTTTACAGATGAGGAAACTGAGGCATAGAAAAATGAAATTACTTATCACAGGGTCACACAGCTAGTAAATGTCCTAGGCAGGATTTAAACCCAGGCCTTCCAGACTCCAAGTCTAGCACTGTCTCTACCATACCAGGTTCTAAGCTGAGGACCATTGGTGTCTGTTTCCAATATAGCAATCAATCAACATCTCAATATACCATTCAGTGCTGCATTGAATTGAGTCTAAGATGAGGTGAAGACCCCCAGTCCCCCTAGGGTTAAAAACCAAAAGGAAGCCTCCCAGATTTCCTCACACTCTACAGAGAAGCTTGATTCTGCACATGTGCCAGTCATTGATTCACTCCACACTCCAGCTGTCCCCTTTATCGGTAACTGTACATAGGCAAACTGCTTCCAAATCGTGCTGCTGAAATGTGGTCTCACAAGTTTTTGACAGTGTTAATTACTGAATTTCCCAGGCCTGCCAGCCATTCTTTCTCCACGGAAGGCCCCACCATGTGCAACTCACTTCCCAGGGTGCTCCCCCTGAGCCCAGGCTTGGCAGCAGGAAAGCAACGTTTTTAAAGATGTTTTTATTTGGTTTCCTGTTCGGTTCCTTGTCCCCACCCCCTCTCTTTCTGGCACTTGGGGGACTGAAACATATTTTCTGCAGTTGTGGCAGCAGGCCACCAGGTTCCTTGTGACTCTATTTATTTTCGTGAATTTCTGCCCTTACATTGGTGCCAGAGGCAAGGCCCCAAGCTGGAAGTCTATCTACCAACTGCACAGATACCCAAGCACAAAAAAGTGAATGGGGTTCGACGTACGTGTGCATTTCTTACATTTCTTATGGAGGGGAAGGGCAGAAGTCCTGAGGGCTTTTGCACCTGGGAAAGTCAAAAATTTGTCAGGAGCAAGTTGCAGGAAATGTTCCATCCAATCAACTTTTTAAGCCTGGATACCAACTCCTGTGGACAGAAGTTGCTTCTTGGGAGGGATCCATGGTGGGGTGGGGGTTGGCGTGTGCCGAAGTCAGTTCACACCAGCTCTGAGAACCACTCTTTCAGTTTTCAGTATGAGCATTTATACTTCAAAAATCCATAAATACTACAAATCAGGGCTTGATTTACTGTTTTGGTAATGGTCTAGACTTAAGAAAGTGATTGAGAAATGTCGATAATAATACACACACATATATGTATCTACATATATGTGTGTATTTATACATATATACATTCATATATACACACATACATAGATATATTCATGTGTATACACACACACACATACACATGATTAAACTTAAAGTATGTTATGCAGACCTTGTTTTTCCAGAGAGCTGGTTGTTAAACATTTTCTAGCACACTCCTGGATGGGAGTGGGAACAGTTGGTTGAAGAAAAGTCGTATGTGGTGATGCCGATGGGGTTAGGAAGTGGGCCATCTGGTGGTTTTGAAGTTTTCTTGCTAACCGAGGGCTGAGCTCTGCTCTGCCTATGCTGCTGAATCAGAACTCTGAGTGCTTTCGATCCTCTCCAAATCTGGTACGCTGAGCAAAGCCCCAGTCACTCTGCCCTAGTTATGACCCTAGAGGCAATTCTTTTACCTCTCAGAGTTTTGCGCAACTCAAATTCAAGAGCAATGTCCATAGTGTGTCATTCACATACCCGTAACAACTGATTTTTCTTTCAGAAACCATTCCGAGGGGAACCTCAGGTAGACAAGGTATGCTTTCATGAGAGATTTTCCAAAAGAAAAAGAATTTGTATCACTTTTATGCCTGATGGACTCTGATCCTTCAGTAATAGAAATTTGGCCAGCTATGCCATGAAGCAACACAAATCACATTCACAAAGCCTTTAATATGTCATTCATTAAGATGACTCTTGGCTTCCATTATGGGGTTCTTCTTACTCCACCATAGAGCCCCAGGGAAGGGGGAGGGGAGAATGGGAAATAAAAAAGCACCAAGCCACAAAAATAGCTGCTATAGAAGCCACTGTGGTCATAGGGCTAATGCCAACCCCAAAGGCATGTACCAACACAGTTGCAGATGTTAACTTTGGCTATGCGACACAGCATGTGGGCCTTTCAGAGTCAATGAACCACAAAATGATGAAAGTTTTCATCTTCCAGATCACATGCCCATAATTCTTGGTCACTGAATCGAATTCCCTGTCTTTTGCTGGGAGACAAACTCTTAGCCGTTACCACACAGACTCATACAAAGAGGATACTCTTTCCTTTATTTTGTTTTGTTTTCCTCTTTTTGCCCCCCAAATTTTTCTGACAGTGTATATGTAGTTGTGACCACTGAAATGCACATAGACTTGAGGGCATTCAACAAGTCTAGGTGTGAATCCAAAATGGAAGATTGTGGGTTTATATGGAAACCACTGTGGACTGAAGGAAATCCTCAAAACAGCAGGGCGTAGGACTCTTACTCAGTGGGCATTCCTCCTTGAGAGGTGTGTGTGCTTGTGTGTCTGTGTCTCTCTGTGTGTTTTCAATGGGCCATTTGTGATTATTCTGGATGTCTCCTACCATGCCGACTCTCCAAATAAAAATAGACCTGAAATTAGGATTCAGTAGAAGTCTTATATATACAAATTCTTCCTAAAATGAGAATCTTAAGCTGGGATTTTTTCTCTCTTTTCAGGTTAACTTTGGACATGCCAAGACAATGCTTTACTTTCTTTTTTTTTTGATGTTATTAAATATTTATTAACAATTTAAGGGAAATAGTACCAGTTCCATAGCTACAAATTCCATGCTGAGCATCTTGTTAATTCTATACATGGGGGAAAGGCAAAGACAATTTTGTTTTAAAAAAAAGTCATAAAATCTTATAAAAATGGTTATATTATATTTTTCTGGAAATTATATGGATCTCTCACACTTTCATACACACACATACATGCACCCCCAGTGTTCAAATTCCAAAAGTATAACTAAAAATAACATGATGAATAGTTAACAGTAACAATACCATAAGGCACAAGTTTCAAGTATTAGTGTAACAAGAATCCATGTAACAAATATATTCTTCAAAAAACCTGTGACAAAATGCTTTACTTTCAAAACAAAATATTAGTGCCCAAGATGACAGGACAAAGTAATATTTGTCTTATATGCCAGTGTTGCTTCTAAAGCACACCCCTGACTTTCTAAACATTTTAACCCTTTTCTCACCCTTCTGAGGAAACAGGGATATTGTTCAGTTGTGTCCAACTCTTTGTGATCTCATTTGGGGTTTTCTCAACAAAGATATGGGAGTGGTTTAGCATTTCCTTATCTAGATCATTTTTACAGAGAAGGAAACTGAGACGAACAAGGTTAAGTGACTTGCCTACCATCACACATCTAGTAAATGTCTGAGAACAGATTGGAATTCAGGCTTGGCACTCTATCTACTCAGTCACCTAGTTTCCCTGAAGAAAGGGTAGCATTCACAAAATAGGGAAACAAAGGCAAAAAAAAAGCATTAGGGTACAATCATTAAAACTTTACCATGCTTTCTCTCATTCCATAAAGAATTTAAATGCTGAATCTGGAATTTTAAAGTAATGTCAAAAAAAATTCTGCACCCACCCATTTGGCAGATGTACTTTTAGGCCAGATTCCGCTTTTGTTATATGACAGACCTTGGAAATTTACAAAAAACAAATTAATTTTTATTTCGTTTTATAAAAATAGCACTGATTCCATGTGAATTCATTAAAATACCTAATCTAGTTCAAATGAGAGAGGCTTTCCCCACCAATGCCTTTTCTCATGATACATAAAAGGATTTTATACTGTGCCTTCAGAGTTATCCAAAAGTGAAATGTACAGAGGATTTCTTATCACTTAGAAACATCTTCCACAAAGATGGCCACTTATTGGAGACGAAGGTAGAAGGGTTTCCTGCTCTGACACAGATTGTGCTAGGTGACTCTAAGATCCTTCCTGGGTTCATAAACAAGAACTCTGAATCCAGCTTCCAAATCTATAAAATTTCTACCTTCTGGGCACAGGACAGTATTTCCAAATGAAGTATTTAATACGAAAATGTTGAGACAATATTTGAGAAGTGATTATGACTTTAGATTTGTACCATGATGAATTATGTGTTCTAATAGACATAACTTTCCCAAATCCAGAGCTGTTAACCAGACACTTTATGCCTGGGACAGGGGACACAAAATAAATCCTTCAATTCAGTTGGGTTTGAGGAGTAGAAGAGAAACGGAGATACCACCAGGCCACTACTAGGGAAGCCATCAAGAGAGGGAGGAGAAGGCTAGAGTTCTACCTAAGTGAACAAAATTTAAATGTTTTCTAATAATAATAACTAGCATTTATATTTATGTCATTTTATTCTCACAGCATCTCTATGAGGTAGGTACTATTGTCCTCATTTTACAGAGAAAGGGAGAGGAGAGAGAAGAGAGAGGAAAGACAGAGAGAAAGGGAGAAAGAAGAGAAAGAGAGGAGAGACATAAAGAAAGAGAAGAAAGAGGAGAGGAGAGAGACAAAGACAGAGAGAGACAGAGAGAGAAGAGGGAGAGAGAGAGAGAGAGACAGAGAGAGAGAGAGAGAGAGAGAGAGAGACAGAGAGACAGAGAGACAGAGAGACAGAGAGAGACAGAGAGAGACAGAGACAGAGAGAGAGAACCTGGATGGGATTGGGAGAAGGTGGAGTTAAGTGACCTGTTGATGGTGACACAGCTAATATAAGGCAAAATTTGAACTCTGGTCTTCCTGACTCCACTGTATCACCTGATTAAATCATTGGATGGCCAATGCCAACCCCCATTTTCTTAAAGCTACCTCTTGGGATCAGCAATATTGTAATGCAGCTAGTGTTCGCATTATCCAAAATCCCTTCATTAATTCAATTATTTTTAGACAAATCACAGAAAGTTCTCCACAAACAGTAACTATTGTAGATTTTAAACCTGGGAGAAGACCATGCAGAAGGTTGCCCAAATCATTCTTCTTTGTCAGACAAAATGGAAACCCATTCAAGCTCAGAACCATGATTTGCAGTCATGGAGAGGACCCCATTGGTCACTTGTTTCAACTTTAAGCAGAAATTCTTAACTTATCTTCATACAATTTTATTTCAATGCTTAATATTGCCCAGCTGAATGTCCTGCACAGTCTTTCACAGATACATGTCTTGAAAATTAAGTATGCCGTAGCAGAAAATGTCTTGACTTTGGCATCTGCAAGACCTGGGTTCAGATCATCTCTGCACAAGGCACTTGATACAACTCCATAGTACTTACCTACCAAGTAATAGAAGGGTTGTGACCAGCACTGATGACAGAAATTCCCATGCTAGAAGTTACTCATGCTGATGACATGATTGATCCTGGCCACATTCACATATTCCTTGATCTAAGAATATCTGCAACCATCAGGAAAGTATTTTTCCAGGCTAGTACCTGACTTTAATCTTAGAATAGATGACATTCTCTCACATCCCTTATTAATACTGAACGAACATCAGTTCATGCCTCATGTTTTGAATCACAGCGATCTTAATTGAAAGCTAGTCAACTTTACAATCATTGCTCTAAGACTACTCAGTAAGGTTCCAAATTGGGTCAATAAAACAATACACTGCTGTTTTTGAATGGAAGTTTAAATTCTTATGCACTTTTTTTTCACTATAGAAATGTCCTTTGAGTTGCATGTCAAATTCTCTTCCTTCTCAACAATAAAGGTAAGAAGATGAAAAGTAGACACTATGTCATTGAAATATATTACTATATCATTTAAGATAACTGATATTTTTTTAACATTAACTCTGTATTCAAGTAGTTCCTTCTCCAATTTTTCATACAGATCTCAAAATAATCTTTTTAAGGCACAAATCTATATTGTTTCATTGATCAAAAACCCTGCAAAGGGTTCCTACTGTTTATAGGATACAATATAGGCTTGGAATTTGAGAAGTTTCACATTCTAGATATCACCTCACACTTTTCCAACTTTATGGTACACAACTCCCCTTCACCTGCTATGTTTCCCTAACAAACTGTACCACTGGCTATCCTACTCTATTGCCTCCATTTATTTGCAGAGGCTGCTTCTCATCTTTGGATTATTCCATCCACATTCTACCTATTGAAATTTTTTTTCTTGTTCTGGGACCTATTTCAGGAGTATCTCTTCCTTGAAGTCTTCCCTGATTGTCCCTGTTGAAAGTGGCATAGCTGGGTAGCACAGTGGTTAGACTCCTGGACATGGAGTCAGGAATAACTGAGTTCAAATTCAGACCTAGATAGTTACTAGCGCTGTGATCCTGGGTTACTTACTTAATTTCTGCCTGCCTCAGTTTCCGCAGCTATAAAATGGGGATAATAATAGCACTTAACTTCCCAGGGCTACTGTGAGAATAAGATGATATATCTGTAAGGCACGTACCATAGTGCCTGGCACAGAGTAGGTACTTAACTGCTTACTTTGTCCCTCCCTCCCTCCCTTTCTTCTTTCCTTCCCTCCTTCCCTCCCTCCTTCCTTCCTTCCTTCCTTCCTTCCTTCCTTCCTTCCTTCCTTCCTTCCTTCCTTCCTTCCTTCCTTCCTTCCTTCCTTCCTTCCTTCCTTCTTTCCTTTCTCATCTCCTCTGTTTGAATATAATTTCGTTGAGAATAGATATTGTCTTATCTGTTATATTTGTATAATTAGTGTCCAGCATAGTGCCTGACCCACAGGTACATAGGTCTAGAGTTGGAAAGGACCTCAATGGTCATTAGGTCTAAGCCCTTCATTTTGCAGTAAGGAAACTGAGGCACAAAGAGGTTAAGGATGTCTTCTTGGTCACACAGCTAGGATAGGTCTGGTGTAGGATTTGAACTCAGGTCTTCCTGACCTCAGGTCTAGTGCCTTATTTACTACCCCATAATGCTTGAGTGTTTACTATATGCTTTTTAATATATTTTTCCCTATTATATAAGTATGACACATATATTACATATCATCTATTATACCTCAAACCTCTTGAGCGTAGGGACTGCACCATTTTTCATCTTTGCCTTTTGAGCACATGACTTGAATCTGATAGGCACTTAGTAAAATGTTCACTATTGTCGTTGTTTAGTGCCTGACCCTACATGACCCCATGGACTTTGTGGTTTTCTTGGCAAAGATACTAGAGCTTTTTTCCTTCTCCAGTGTGCCCCTTTTTACAGATGAAGACATGAGGCAAACAGTTTAAATGACTTGTCCAAGGTCACACAACTATTCCAAGATTGGATTTGAACTCAGATATTCCTGACTCCAGGGCCAGTGCTCTATCTACTGAAGCACGAAGCTGCATCTATGTAATGTTTATCACATTCAACTAAATAATTGATTTTAAATCTTAATCTTTTAGATGGATTTTCTTGTTCTAATCACAGACTTCTCTTCCAAAACATTCCTTTAGTGATGTCATTTTCAAGGACTCTAAAAATTATATTTATCAGTTCATTTTTTCAACAAATATTTATTAGACACCAATATTTGGGCAGTAAATTAGTTATAGTAAATTTGGGGGCTGAAATTCCATTAGCATTGCATTAATATCAGTTACATTCATTGACTAATCATAACAAACTAATACTTTGAATATAAATATTATATGTATATAAGACATTTTCCATTTATTGTCTCATTTTATTCTCATACTGCTTCTCTGAGGAAAACAAAGCAGGAGTTAACTCCATTTTAAAGAGCAGGAAATTGAGATAGAAAAAGGCTAAATGATTTAGCCAAAGCCATATAGCTACTTAATTGCAGGGCCTGAGTATTTTATACGTAAACGTGACTCCAAACAGTGCTCATTCAACAGCTAAGTTTAAACCCATATATATATTTGGTAAGGTGATGTTTAGTTTCTCATCAGAATTATATCTAGAAGTAGATTCTGGAAATAGAATGGAGCAGAAGTTTCAAGAAAGAACCAGTGGCAGACAAGGAGAAGAACTAGGCTAGACTTTAGGAGGACCTCAGAAACCACAGGTCAGGTTGAAGCTAGAGAAGAGGATGCCAAGGAAGTGGTCTGCACTCAGGCAGAAAACATATACTATGGGGCTTGGGTAAAGGAGTTTGTTGAGCGACAAACAGGTATTAAGAGTTTCCTATGTGTCAGGCACTGCGTTAAGAGGAGGAGGAGGGCAGCCAAGAAGGGCACAGACAAATCCCATTCTTTAAGAGCTCATGTTCTAAAGAAGGAAGCATCATATTCTACGTACTTACAAGTTATACACAGAGTAGATGAAAGGTCGCCTTAAAAGGGAAGGCACTAGCAGCTGGGGGTTTGGGGGTGCGGGGAGGATACACTCAGAAAGCCCTCCGAGTCTTAAAGGAAAATCAATAATCGAACTATTCAGGAACCAAGAAACATTCAAATATAAGAAATCAAGGCAAGACAGAAGGTCTCAGAACTAGGCAAGGAGTTAGAAAAAAGGTATAAATAGCAAAGAGTTCTCATAATTGAGGCAAATTCTGACTCAGCCACAAATCCACTTACATGCTTCTTACTTGGACAGGAGCCAGTCCTGAATCAGGTCCATTGCAGGATGGCAACAGATGAGCCATTTTAGAGAAATGATAAGTAGATTAATTTGGGTGGAGTACAAAGTGTGAGACACAAGTTTAGGGAAAATCCTGACATATTTATCTTAGCAAAGGCTTGTATAAATTGTCTGGTAGATATGTATATATGCATATCCGTGCAAGCTTTCATAAAAACATACATGCATATATGTGAACATATATGCCCACACATATGTTTGCTTTTTAAGCCCATGACAGAGAATACGTCTTCAGTTTATGCTAAGTATACAGTCTGAAAGTAAGTTTGCAACTAGAGAAAATAACCAAACGGAGGACATTGTGTTCCTCCATTCTGATGAACTGAAGATATTCTATTAAAAGGCAAATCATTCCCTTCAAAATTCTAAATAGGATCCGACTTAAATTGTTCCAGCTAGTTAAATTTAGGGTACTGAAAAAATTCCAATACAAGAATCTTTTCTGGGCCTATAGCATTTGGATTTGATTGCAAATGAAATAAAACTTAATTCAGTTTATTCTCTTGCCATTCATCTTTAGAACAGTGTTCTAAGTCGGTCCAAAAAAAATGTCCATAGGCATGTTACAAAATGGCCTGCCTTGGACGTCTAGTTCAGTTGTTTCCAGTTAAACATGACCTCCTGCTTACTTACATATTTCCACTGCTTGATAAAATGAGATAATATGTGTAAAAATACTTTGTAAAAATACTGTAAAGGGCTATACAGATACAAAATATTATAATTTTCAAGAGAAAGCAGCTTGTTAAAGTCAGAAGAATATGGGATCATAAATAAATGGCTGGAAATAATGTTAGTAAGTATCTAGTCCAACACTGCAGAAAACTGAGGACCAGAGGGGTTGTGACTTTCCCAAGGTCACGTAAGTAAAAAGTAGCAGATCCAGGTCCTCTGCCTTCCAGTTTTACCATTTACTAGTTGTCAGACCTAGGACAAGTCTTTTGAACCTCAGTTTTTATTCTGTAAAATGGAAGCAAAAGCCCCTGTCATCTATTTCGTGAGGTTTTTGTGCAGAGCAAATGAGGTAATATTTTTGCTTTGCATATATTTTACACTAACAGCTAGGTGTATATTTTTTATTAATAAAATGCAAGTTCCTAGAAGGTGGGAACTGGGGGCCCTTGGGGGAGGAGGGGTTTGTCTTTGTATCTAAGATCTGTTCACTGTTTTCCATCATGTCCAACTCTTGACCCCATTTTGGGGTTTCTTGGTAAAAATACTGGAATAGCTTACCATTTCCTTTCCCAATTCATTTTACAGATAAGGGAGCTGAGGCAAACAGGATTAAGTGACTTGTCCACTCTCACAGCTATTAAGTATTTGAGACCAAATTTGAACTCAGATCTTTCTGACTCCAGGCCTGGCACTCTGTCCACTGAGCTACCTACCTGCCCATAGAGGAATAATAAACACTTATTAAATAAAAGATAATGTATCTGAAAGTGTTTTGTGACTACAAAGCACTATGAAATATATATATATATATATATATATATGTATATAGTTGATTGAATAAGAAAAGATATTTTCATACCAGCTTTTGTTTTGCTTGTTTGTGTGTGTGTGTGTTTTGTTGGTCTGTTGTTTTGTTTTGTTTGTTTTCACTGCATAAGAGTGATCTTGGGTTCCTGCTACATTCCACTTTCATGCTGGCCCACACACCTGTGAAGTCATCATCGAATTGAAAATGAGTGTCCCGAAGTCACATCCACAATGACAGCTAGTCCTAGCTAAAATTTAGAAGCTTGAGCTCCTATCATCTCTTCTGTCAACACTCTACTGTCCCATGCTTCCCTAACCTAATTACTGCTCCCTCTGGCTATCTAGAGCACTCACTCCTCCCTGTAACTTTTGGACCCTACCCAGACCAGCTCTCCCTAGGAAATGCCTCAGTTGCATCTTGATCTCCCAGTCTCCTACTAAAACCTTTCTCCCTCTAAGGGAATTGCCACATTGGAAAGTAAGCTGATAAACTAATCCCTGTGAAGCTGTTAATGGTTGATAATAGTTTAAACTGTTACTAACCCTATGGTGTTATGCACTTATTTATACTTTAAACATGTATTTGCTTTGAAAGAAAGGAAAAGGATCCTAAGAGAGAGACTCCTCTTTCCTTCACTTATGCTTTGAAAATTGAGTGCTAAACAAAGGTTCCTTTCTGAGCATTTGCATGATTTTAATTGGCTCTCTGTCTAGCAGTGTCTAACTTCATAATGGTTTTAGCCCATGAACTTACAGCCCAGAATTTAAGGCAACCTCTTTCTGGCCTATTAGACCACAATCCAACTAAGTCCTTAATATGGCCAGAGGAAGTCCTTGGTATGGGAATAACCAAGTCTCAAAATCTCTGCCCTCCAGGAATTCCCATGCTACTAAAGAAGAGACCCTATAGATAAATAATCGACATGGGATGGGCACTGAGCTGTGATTTTATTGACATAAAGGACTCCAGTGAGAAAACTTCTGCCTAATGGATCCAGAGCAACAATAGCTCTTCAATTTATCATCTTCTAAAGCTGCTGGTGGCACTTAGAAGGTAAATGGTCACATAGCCAGTATGTGTCAGAGGTGGGAACAATGGAACGTTGCCATTCTAACCCTTAGGTTAGCTGTTTATCCACTGTGCATGGCTACCTGTCATACAAAAAAAGTATACTCCAAGGTGATTTGAGGTGACAGCGCCAGTAACCAGAAGGTTCAGAAAAGGTGACATTTAAGTTGGGCAAAGAAGAAAGATAAAGAGTTGAAGGATGGAATTGGGGAGTGAGTCTGTTCTAAAATTGGAAAATAGCACGCACAAGTGGATGGGAAGAGGAAGGAGGAATGCCGAGTTTGGAGAACTACCAGGACGGCCCTTTGACTGGAAAGGAGAAAGCACAAAGAGGAAGTAATGTGAAACAGCCTGGAATGGTAAGCTGAAGCTAGATTGTGAAGGGATTTAAATTGGGTTGAGAAATTTGTATTCTACCTTGAGACAATAAGTAGCTATTAAAGGTTTTTGAGAGTGGGAGTGAGATAGACCTATGCTTCGGAATAAATTTTTTGGCAGTTATATGGAAAATGGATTGCAATGGGAAGAGACCAGAAGCAGAGAGTCTAATTAGGGAGCTTTTATAATTGTTGGGGGAAAAGTGGATGAGGGTCTGAACTGATATGGTGTTCATATGATTGAAGATAAAAGGCTATATTTAGGAGACAGGTTATTCAGGAGACAGGTGTTGTTAAGCATATCACACATCCAAACATTTTGGCAATGCCTTTCATAGGTTTGTATGTAATGATGCAAAAAAGAACATCTGTTAAAGGAAGGAGTGAATAAATGATTCTATATACTACTTATCCTGTCTCGTTTACTCCGTGTTTTCATCATTCCATACAAAGTTTTGGTAAGAGTTCTTCCTCCTCAATTGTCTAATTAAGGAGAAAACACAAACACATAGCCATAATTAAGCGCACTGAAGGGCAAGTGAGTCAGAGATTTCCAAAACATTCCTCATAGGCAATAGGACCATGGATTATGTACTATTATTATTAGTTGTATGATCTTGGATAGGGCAATTATACCTTTAAACCTGTTTCTTAATTTGAAAAATGGGGGTAATAGCTCTACTTCATTTGTGCCCTATGCTCTGATCAGTCTTTAAAAACTCAACAGATACTTCAACCAGTATAGATTCATTCCTTACTATGGAGAGATAGTATAATGAAAAAGAAAGAACACTGGTCCAAAAGTCAGGAACTTTGGTGTTTAGCTAAGACTACCAAGGCTGTGTGACAGCAGGCAAATCATTAGCCATCCTTGGTCTCAGTTTTCCCATCTGTGAAATGAGGAGGTTGGACTAAATGACCTGTAAGATCTCACCTATAATCCTATTCATCAGTCAAGAAATATAGTTCAATGACCATTTATAACCCGTCCCTTACGTGTAGAGTGATGTCCTGGGAGCTCAAGGAGACAGAGTTTAAAAAAGAATTGATGTTGGAAAAATAGTGTAAAGGGAGTAGATACAGCGGTATCAGACCTTAACTTATATTATAAGAGAGAACATTGTTGAAGTGTAAAAAAGGATAATTTTGATTATTTTAAATTAAAACTTTCTTTTATAAATAAAACCTGTAGGGCCAAGAATTGAAGGAACGCAGAAAATTGGGGGAAAACTTTCATAGACAATGTCACAGATAGGATGTGATTGGGTTGGTATACTTCTGTGGTGTAGGAAATGAGCTGGTTGATTTCGTTGTGTTTGTCCTTCGTTCTTGAAGAGGACCAAGACATCAAGATGGTAACATGACTTGCACTTTACTTGGATTTGAATGAGGGAGGGCTGTGCAAGGTCACCAAACTCACTTTTTCCTCCAGAGCCATCTGGGTCCAGTGGCTTAACATTCATCAGGATGACTGGAGATGGCCCAGGATGCAATGTGAGACCTTGGCCATTTTAGGCTAAGGTCTTATCACATTCTCACTTTGAGTGAGATACACCCGTTCAATGAAAAGGCTTCTTGGAGGGATGGCCCCTTTAATAAAAAAGAAAAAAATCAAACTGGGAGGGGAGGACCCTCAGAGTTCCTGGGTAAAAGGGAAATAGCTACTATTTAGTATTTTAGTTGATTTAGAAAAATACGGAAAGAGTTGGACCTATAAAGGTGAGAGAAATGATTCACTGAAGACTCTTAATCAGTATTAGTTCATTATAATTTTATAAGGGCAATGATTGTTAGCAATTATTTTAATATGTTCATCTAGCAATACATATCTAGTCAATCACCTAATAATAGGCATGATAAGCAATGTATTAATCCATACTTTGTATAAGTCACATAGTAACATAGAGTCTAATGGAAGAGCTCTATAATAGGACTCAGACTTTAATGTAGTGTTCATTACTTGTTTTCCAGCTATCGAGCTCTTTTGTGCAACCACAAGAATGCTGACAAAGGTATCTCCATTCTGTTATGCTCAAATTCCATGACCAAACCAAGCATGGGTGGAGGCATAGCATGGAAAGTCCCACCCTCCCTCTCCCCCCGATATGTTCTTGGAGCAGATGTATAGCTTGTACCATCTCCTCCTGCCTAATCTAAGGAGGGGCCCATCCATCTTATGACCACCTAGTCAGTGGGGCTGTTCCTTGCTTCACCCAACTTGTGTCCCTGCTGACATCATTTTTGCTTATTTCAGTTTATGTATCACATGTCATCTAATGAGATTCTATATTTTAACATGTCCCCTTTGCATCATTGGGTATCAAACTCCATAAATTCATGGTCCTGGAAGAAGAAAACAACACAGGTCGTGAGGAAGATCTGAAGTTCACTTCATTAGAGGGGACCATGGACTCTTTAATAAAGTGCCATTGGCTCAGAGCTCTGCCTCAGCCTCTTTTGTTGTAGGTTGGACAATTTTAATTCCCACAAAGAAAGATGCTATCCACTCAGAGAAACAGATGACAGGTGCAAATAAGCACAGTATGACCTTCTATATATGTGTATGAGTACATATGTGTACATTTATAGATATCTATGCATATGTATATATAGATATAGATATATACACATATGTCTATGTGTACATAAACGTAGATATCTGCACTTAATTGTAGCTTTCTTGGGGGGGGTGCAGAATAAAGCAAAAAATGCACGGCAGAGAACAAAAGAAAATCCACAAGGAAGCAAAGAAAAGCTGGGTAGCTTTGAAAACAATATGTAGTATTTATTATATAGGTTTTCTTGAAATGGAAATTTAGTGTTTTATATTTCATCTTCTGCTATTAGTCTGCTGTGTACATGGCATTTTTTTCTCATTTCATATTTAAATTTAAACAATTTTAAATTTATATTAAAAAAGCCTGATCTCTGCCATCGTGGAGTTTACATGCAGTCTAAGAATATACTGGCATGGCAATATATAACATATGATACTATATTTAGTTACTTTAATAGTAATAACTATCATTTGTAGAGAATTTACTATGTGCCAGGCAACATGCTAAGTGCTTTACAATCATTATGTTGTTTGATACTGGGAGGTAGGTGCTATTAACATTCATATTTTCTAGATGAGGAAACTGAGGGAGATAGAGAATAAGTGACTTGCTCAGAGCCACAGTTAATAAGTTTCTGAGGTTATATTTGAACTCAGGCTTTTAACTCTAGTCTCAGCATTCTATCCACTATGGCACTTAACTGTTTTAGAGAATACAACAGAAAATAGGAGGTATAAAGAGAAAACTGCTACTGATATGAAAACTTTCTGAAAAATGTAGCAAGAGGTGAGCTTTATAGGATGGGTAGGAATTTAATAGGCAAGTAGGAGCAGGAAGGCATTCCAGACACAGGGAACAACATGAGCGAAGACATATGAATGTTGGAGACAATGACATGTTTGGTTGGGTGCTGAGGAAAGTCATTTAGCTAGAAAGTAGAATGTCTGAAGGGAAGTCATGAGATTAGGACTGAAGGATGGATTGCTGTAATGCTGCAGAAGCTTCTTTGTACAAAAGGATCATGCCAAGTATTGCTACAGGCATGGGAGTCTATAGTGAATCAACAAGCATTTACTGAGTGCCAAATCTGTGCCAGTCACTGATCTTAATTCTAGGAGATATGAAGACGAAAGTGAAATAAATAGCCTTTGACTTCAAAGAACTTGTAGCATATAACAAATAAAATGTATTCAAAAACATACACAATAATTCGAAGGGTAGACACTAGCATCTGGGAAGATGACAAAATGTTTCATAAAGAAGGATGCATTTGAAGGGAACTTTGATGATAGCAGGTCAAAGAGGAATTGCGTACTAGCCTATTTAGAAATGAGCTGGAATTTCATATGTAATGAACAGTAAGGTTAGCTTGGCTGAACCCAAGGGTGTAGAAAGTAGCCATGTCATGTTAAGCCTGGAAAAGCAGACAAGCCAGATCACAAAGGGCTTTTAAAGCAAAATAGAGAAATTTTATTTCAAATCTAGAGATAATGGGGAGCCACTGAAGTTTGTTGAATGGAGGAATGACGGGGTGAGACCTGTGCTTTAAGACTATCATTCTGGTAAAGGAATGGAGGATGGACTGGAGAGTAGAGGCTTGAGGCAGGTAGACCAACTGAGAGGTTATGGAAATAATCCAGTTGAGGATCGAATAATATAGCTTAGTGAATGATTGAGGGGAAGTCTGAGTAAACCTAAATGTTCTGGGTGCTAAATTCATTGCTCTATCCACTTTTCTAAACTGTCTCAAATCCTTCCCTCAAGGAATGTACAGTGTAGGTGAGAATGTGCATCCAGATATAAAGTTAATAAGAGCCATCAGACAGAAAAAACATTTCTAGGAATTCAGAGGAGGCAAAAATTATGATGGGTCAGAGTAGTCCGAAAATGGTTTCTGTTTTGAGGAGAGGGGTGAGTAACAAATATGTAACAGAGCTTAAAAAAGTGGGGAAGAAAGGACTCTTGTTTCTTTGGGCAGTCCTAAGATTCATACTAACCACCTACTCCTTTACGCCTGTCCTCCTCCATTGCTCTGTTGGCATAAACCAAATCTGCATTCAATTTCAAAACCAAAACCAGAAACCAAGACAAAAATGAGAATGAAAAATGATCTGAACCATTATGGTGCCATCTTGTTTCCTGCCTCCATTCTACAGAGACAAACTTTCAACTTGTGTCTCCCACCATTTTATCCTTCTCCTAAGAGCATACAGCTTGCCTGCTTTTCTCCCCCTTAGGTTGTTGGATGGGAAAGAGAAAAGGAAGGAGATGATGAATAATATTAAAGGGAAAAAAAGTTGGGGATTCTCTTTGAAGTCAAGAAATCATCTGTTTGGGATCCAATTTTTTGTTTTGTTTATTTGAAACAAATAGCAAAGGAAACCAATAACTTGTATCAAAGGGATGGCACAAGCGTGTAAATACAAATAGCTTTGCCTACAATGAAGAAAGAGATGAGAGCACTCATGGTTGAGCACATTGTGCTGAAAATTACATACAGACTTCCCTCCTAAGCCCTGTTTTCACTCACTCATAACTTTCTGAAAAATTATCATCTTTGTGGCCTGGAAATTTCCATGCTTGGGCTCATCCCAAAGGTAAAGTTTTGAGAAGTTTGAGCAAAATCTGTCCAGCTGCCTCTGAGTTATGCATGAGTAAAGGGAAAAAATCACTTTTCTTTAACAACAATTAATGATGTTTACTTTTTGCATATGTATAACTCTAACCCAGCTGAACTATAAAGCTGAAACTTTCCATGTGTCTAATCCTCAATGAAAATGGATCCCTGGAATAATTTCGACCTTTTTTGAAAAAGAAAGATAATGAATTTATAAGTGAATTCAAAATTATTTTGAGAATTTGCTGCTGATGAAAGTTATGTATTTGCTTACATGAAGTAAAATTAAAACCTTTGATCTATAATGTCCTCTTACTCCTCCATGCTATGTATTTCACCATTAAAAAAGTCCATAAGCAGGGACATATATGAACTGGAAAAGAAAGTATGTTGATCATTTAAAAAATGTTTTATTGATGCCTTTTTATAGACATCCCTAAAATATCCCAGTCACCTCCTCAAACACAATAGACTGTTCTTATAACAAATATATACAGTTAAAAAAATAAGGCAGTCTATTGATCATATGTGATGGCGTGTGTCTCATTCCATACTTGCAGTCTACCTCTTCCTACAAAAAGGAGGAAAATAGTAATAGTTAGCATTTAGTGTGTTAAGGTTTGCAAAGTACTTTACACATGTTCTCTTATTTGATGCTCACAACAACCTTGAAAAGAGGTAAGTGTTATTCTTATTCTGATTTTATAGAGGAGGAAATGAAGAACAGAGATATGCTTGGGGTCACGGAGCTAGCAAGTGTCTGAGACAAGATTTGTCCAAGTCAGGTCTTTCTGACTCCCAGCCCAGCACTCTGGGTACTGAGTCACCTAGCTGATATCTCACAATCTTCTGGAATAAACATGAATCAGTGAATTGATGTAAGTTCTGATGTTTTTGGGTAGTTTTCCTTTATATTACCTTGACAGCACAACTTATTTTCTTGGTTTGCCTTATTTTGCTCTACATCAGTACATGTAAATCTTCTCAAATTTCTCAGAATCCTTTATAGTTTTCAGTTCTTCCACTGCAGCAACATTACATCACATTCATATACCATAATTTGGTCAGTTTTTTCTCAATTAATGGACACCAACTTTTTCCCAGAATCTTTCTTGCCCCACACCCCCAAAAGTACTGCTATAAATATTTTGTTCTGCATTGTGTCTTTCTCTCTACCTTTGACTTCCTATTTCTGGGCCAAAGTCTAGCCATGTTATTTTGAAATTGCTTACCAGAAAAGTGGTAAGCTCCACTCCAGAGCTCTATCACATGTCCAATAGTTTTCACAACCCCTCCAACACTATTTCTGTCTTGTATCATCTCTGCCCATTTTCTAGGTGTGAGCTGAACCCTTGAGTTTTCATAATAGTTAGCATTTATATAGTGTTGTTTTTTTTTTAGAAAGCAGATGCTTTATTTTCCCCTACACTATGGCAAATCTCTACTTTAATCCAGCCATGAAAATACTACTGTCCTGTTAAACTTTTATTTTTTTAAATATAAATTTATTTAACTTTTTACATTCATTTTCACAAAATTTTGGGTTCCAAATTTTCTCCCCTTTTATCCCCTCCCCCCACCCCAACAACCTGAGCATTCTAATTTTCCCTATCACCAATCTGCCCTCTCTTCGATCATCCCTCCCTTCTCTTGTCCCCATCTTCTCTTTTGCCCTGTAGGGCCAGATGACTTTCTATTCCCCATTAACTGTATTTCTTATTTCCTAGTAGCAAGAACAATACTAAACAGTTGTTCCTAAAACTTTGAGTTCCAAATTCTCCCCATCCCTCCCTCCCCACCCATTCCCCTTGGGAAGGCAGGCAATTCAATATAGTCCAAATCCGTGTAGTTTTGCAAATGACTTCAATAACAGTCGTGTTGTGTAAGACTAACTGTATTTCCCCCATCCTATTCTGCCCCCCATTGTTTCTATTCTGTCTTTTGATCCTGTCCCTCCCTGAGTGTTGACTTCAAATTGCTCCCTTCTCCCATTACTCTCCCTTCCATCATCCCTCCCTCCCTGCTTATCTCCTTCTCCCCCACTTTCCTGTACTGTAAGATAGGTTTTCATACCAAAATGTGTGTGCATTTTATTCCTTCCTTTAGTCGAATGTGATGAGGGTAAACTTCATGTTTTTTTCTCATCTCTCCTCTTTTTCCCTCCACTAAAAAGTCTCCTGCTTGCCTCTTGAATGAGATATAATTTACCCCATTCATTTCACCCTCTCTTCTCCCACTACATTTCTCTCTCACCATTTACCTTAATTTCTTTTAAGATATGGTCCCATCCTATTCAATTCACTCTGTGCTCTCTGTCTCTGTGTGTGCGTGCTTGTGTGTGTGTGCGTGCACGCATGTACATGTATGTGTGCATGTATGTGTGTGTACATCTGTGTGTGGTCCCACCAACTACCCAGATACTGAAAAGCTTTAAGAGTTACAAATATTGTCTTTCCATGTAGGAATATAAACAGTTCACCTTTGGTAAGTCCCTTATGACTTCCCTTTGCTGTTTACTTTTTCATCCTTCTTCTCATTCTTGTATATGAAAGTCAAATTTTCTTTCACTCTGGTCTTTTCATCAAGAATGCTTGAAAGTCCTCTCCTTCATTTCTCCTTGACCTGGGAACTCTGGAATTTGGCCACAATGTTCCTAGGAGTTTCTCTTTTTAGATCTCTTTCAGACGGTGATTGATGGATTCCTTCAATACTTATTTAGCCCTCTGTTTCTAGAATCTCAGGGCAGTTTTCCTTGATAATTTCATGAAAGATGATGTCTAGGCTCTTTTTTTGATCATGGCTTTCAGGTAGTCCCATAATTTTTAAATTGTTTCTCCTGGATCTATTTTCCAGGTTAGTTGTTTTTCCAATGAGATATTTCACATTCTCTTCCATTTTTTCATTCTTTTGGTTTTTGTTTTATGATTTCTTGGTTTCTCAGAAAGTCATTTGACTCCATCTGTTCCATTCTAATCTTGAGAGAACTATTCTCTTCAGTGAGCCTTTGAAGCTCTTTTTCCATTTGGCTAATTTTGCTTTTGAAAGCATTCTTCTCCTCATTGACTTTTTGAACCTCTTTTGCCAAATGAGTTAGCCTATTTTTCAAGGTGTTATTTTCCTCAGCATTTTTTTTGGGTCTCCTTTAACAAGGTATTAACCCATTTTTCATGCTTTTCTTGCATCTCTCTCATTTCTCTTCCCAGTCTTTCCTCCACCTGTCTAACTTGATTTTCAAAATCCTTTTTGAGCTCTTCCATGGCCTGAGCCCACCAGACATCCACCTTGGATGTCTGGGATAGAGAGGCCCCGACCTCCACGTCCCTCCCCAATGGCAAGCATTGTACTTCCTCATTAGAAATGAAGGGAGGAAGGAACATCTCTTCCCCAAGAAAGTAGCTCTCTATGGTCTTATTTTGCTTCCTTTTTCTGGGCATTTTCCCAGCCAGTTACTTGACTTCTGAGATTCCTCTCCACCCCTGCCTAGATCCGCCCAGCTAGTGCTTGGGGTCTGAGATTCAAATGCTGCTTCCCAGTCTCAGGGCTGTTCATGACGAGAGCGGCTGCTATTCAATGTGAGCTTAAGTTCTGGTGCTTGGGTGGGGGCAGGGCCTCCCCCAGGCTCAGTTCCCTCAGGGGGTTTATGCAGAGACCTTAAGTAATGGCCCTGACCTCCTTTCTGCTGCTCCGGGAGTCCCAGGCCATGCTGCCTCTGCTGCTCCCTCTGCTGCTGCCTCCTGAGGGGGCCTGAGTCATGGAGACACCCTGCTCCCCTCTCAGCCAGCCCAGAAGTCTCTCTCACTGACCTGGAGCGTCTGTGGGTGGAGGGACCTTCGCGGCCACCGGAGGTTCCGTCCCTGAAGCCTGCTCGGATCTGCTCCTCTGGGGCCATGCGGCCAGGGCTGGGCACAGGTGGGCTCTGCTGTCCGGAGTGTGACGGACCCCTGGGGATGGCTTTCCAGGGCTCTCTGGAACAGAAATCTCCTCCAGTGCGTTGGTGCACGGCTTGCTCTGCTCCAGAATTTGTGGGGAGTTTTTTTTTACAGGAAATTTCTGGGCTGTGGATTCAGAGCTAGCATACATGAGTCTTTCTACTCCACCATCTTGGCTTTTCCCCCTATATAGTGTTTTAAGGGTAAGTACTTTGCAAATAGTATCTCATTGTATCCTCACAATAACCCAGGAAGTAGGGGCTATTATTTTCTCCATTTTAAAGATTAGGAAACTGAGGCAAATAAAGATTAAGTGACTTGCCTATGGTCACATAGCTAGTAAATGTTTGAGTCTGGATTTGAACTCAGTTCTTTCTGACTCTAGGTCCAGCCTTCTATTCACCATAGAAATGCCTCTCTTTTTAATTTGCATGCTGATTTGTACAAAAAATTATTTTACCATTGATCATTTGCATTTCATTTTCTGAAAACTATTGACATTTTTCAAGTTGTCCACGTAGGGCAAGATAGATAATCCAAGCAAAGCATGGGTACTCAATTTCTTCACTGGTGCCTAAATCCTAAACTGAGGCTAGTGAAATAACAAAAGCCAAAAACAAGCAAATAATAGCAGTAAAAACAAAGAAGGCCTCCCATACATTGAACAGAGCTTCTATGGAACATCTGTGGAAGGTTACAGATCAGAGTTGCATGGGATGGAAGAGAAGCCTTGGAAGGGAGGAGTTAGACCGGTAGAATAGACACTCACCATCATGCAATCAGAGATCCATTGACCTATCTCAGCAGGTTAGACAAAGTACACATTAAGAAGGGTAGGATGGCCAATCTGGGACTTTGTTTCTGGAAAATTCTTTCTCAACATGACAACATAAAAAAACACAGAATTATTTGTTCCATCTACATTAGTTTTTCTGAGAACCAATCCTCAATTTATTCAACAGTTACTGAGCACCTACAGAATATAGTGCATTGGATTTGACATTGTAGAGGGTAGAGGGAAAATATTGTGTCTTTGCATATACCCTGCAGTTTAGTACAATCTATTTTTCATAGAAGATATATCAGATTTCCTCACCATGGGAAGCTCTCAGTGTAGGAATTCTCTCAACTAACAGATATAACAACCCACCCTCTAACTTCAAATAAGTCTCATAGAGCCACCTGAGGCCTGGGAAAAATCAGTTGGCTAGTCCATATTCATGTAGATATCAAGTGTCAGATGCAGGATTTGAAACTAGTTCAAATTTGAATTTGTAAATCCAAGTCCATCTCTCTATCCATTATTCCTGGTTGCTCCACATGCATGGTCTAGAGTACATATTTAATTACATATGTTTATTAAATTTATAAATTAAACTATTAGAGGTGGGACCTTTGCCAAATACTGGTTTGTGACCCTGGGTGACTCACTTAACCCTTCTCTGAGAAAGGCAACTCTCTAAGATTATAAATTGTGGAGGAAATGTTATCTTGCATTGATAGAAGTAGTTTCTTCATTTAGGAGCTCTGCTACCAGGGAAATCCTACATCCAGTCCCTGTTCTATGAAGGACTCTAAAGCAAGAGTCTTTCTTCTCAAAGAGGTCACAGTCTAATAGCGTTGAAGTACATGATGTTGAGTCCAACCTACACAAAAATGACTGTCAGTAACTTAAATATTGAGCAATACTTTAATGTTGTTTTTTTCAATCATTTCAGTCATGTCTGATTCTTCATGATCTACTTTGGACTTTCTTGACAAAGATACTGAAGTGGTTTGCCATTTCCTTCTCCAGCTCATTTCACAGTTGAGAAAAGTGAGGCAAAAAAAGTGACTTGCCCAGGGCCATGAAGCTAATAAGTGTCTGAGGCTGGATTTGAACTCAGGAAGATGATACTTCCTGATTCCAAGACAAGCACTCTATCCACTACACAACCTAGCTCCCATAGGTGAGCAATATTTCAACAACAGCAATCTATTCCCTGCCTCTTGCCCCCAACTTCCTTATTATTTTTAAATTTTGTTGGAGGAATTTGTAATAAAAGATTAAAGCTTTTGATAGTAGCATTACTTGAATTGATCCAGAGCCATCGGAGAAAACTAATTTAAGGGTAGTCCAATGTCCCAGGGGAACCCAGGGCAGCAAATTGTAGGGGGTGCTCAGTAGTTTCCTGACATTATCTGTTTTTTTTCCTGATTTCAAATGATATGGGGAAATGGGAGGATGGTGCCTTTCTTTAGGACATCAACCCAATTCTGTTTTCAAAAATCCTTCATAACTACATAGCTTTGACAATGTTAGTTAAGTGAAATGACTTTATGTGAAATATTTGTGGTTTCTGACTTTTTTCCCCACTTTCCTACATAAATATTAAAACTAAAAGTTAAAACAAAAAATGTGAAAATTATATACCGAAAAGTACACAAAGTTTGGGAAATGCTCAAGTCTAAAGCTCGAGGGTACTACACTGTTAACTTCCTCCCTCACTACTGTAAATATTTTTCATTGCACAGGATGGGATTTTGCCTGTGAAATCCTGAAAGACAGGGACTGAACTGAGACCCTTAACCTTTTTATTTGCTAATCTGTACATTTCAGCTACTTAGCATGGGAGTGACTCAATGTCTGCATTTGAGAGGCAAGAGTCAGCATGGGGGCTACAGCTCACTTTAATTTGAAAACCTAAGTGAAGGGCCCCAGCAGGGCACCTGAGCAAACATCACCTGCCCTTGTCATTCATGTTGCCTTTCCCACCAACTCAATTTCAGGGCAGATACCAAAGGAACCACCTGAAATCATTGCCAGCATGCTCTCCTCAAAGACAGGTACAGCATAGGGGACCCTAAAACCCAAAGTGACCCTAGAATTCTGTTTCGGAAATAAGTATAAACCCTTTTTATTCTTCTCCAAGAAGCTGAGTTTTTATAATGAGCTGTTATGAACAGAAAGCAACTGGATAGGATACAGATATATATATTTAACAGAGTGAAACTGAGGTCAGAGGTCACAAAGAGTCCATAGCGACCTTCAAAATTTTCCATATTGCTTATATGCTGGTCTATGTATTTATTGGTGAAGGATTTCATTCCATCTTTCCATTTTACTGTTAAAGTGCCACCCATTCGCAACTCACAATTCTTCCATTTTCAGATTAAGGTGTCAGCCTGTCTCTCTGTCTGTCTCTCTCTCTCTGGCAAGGAAGCCCTCCAGGATTTTAACAAGGAGGCATCTATCACAGGTAAAATAGTTGACAATAATAATTGGGAAAGGTCCCTTTCAGCTCCAAATTCTATGATCCCCATGATTGTATTCCAATTACCTTTGTGTTTCCAGCATCACAGAATGACACGTTCTCCTTCCTTGCCTTCTTTTCTCTTTACTCTTTCCCCTTGAAGCAAACAGCCAGATACAATTCTTGGAGGAAGTCTGACTACTTGGGCAGTGGGAAAATCTGCTTTTGATGCCACAAGGAGGGTCATTGATCCACGGAGTGCACCTCCAGCATGCCTCCCCCAAAGGGAGCCCCAGGAACCAACATCAATGGAATCATGTCCATGTGATCAGAAGGGACATTGGAGAAAGGATTGGCTCCGAGGTTGGAAAGATGATGGAACTGCCTCCCAGTACCTTGTCCTTCTGTCTTCTCAAGACTCAGAAGGATAGGAAAGCCTGAGACCTGGCAGCGTTCCTACTTTCTCCATTTCTCTCCCCAAGCTGTGGGCAAAAATTGAGGCTGAAGGTAAGGTTGCCCACTTTAACATGGCTAAGTTTTCTGTTTTAACTACTCTGGCCCTATGTGCCCCTCCACACCCCTAGGTGCCCCTCCACTTGTCTTGGGCATTGAAGGGGCAATTAAGAAATGCCTCCAGACATACCTCCTCCCCAGCCTAGTTGAGGATCTGTTGTTTAAACATTTCTTTCTTATGCCCTCCTCTGGCCCTGCCCCCTTGTTGGGAAGGGACCTGATGGTGAAATTGGGGAGTCAATTTTCTCTAGTTAAACCTCCCATCTCCCTTTGCCCTCTGTTCACCAGATCTCCCCATATTTGCTTGAAAGTGTGGGAGACAGTCGAGTCAATTGTTTGGGATCTGGGAATTCCTGGGAGAGCTACTCATGCCACCTCAGTCATTGTTGGCCTCAGAGATTCTAATGTATTTCCCCATGGTAGTCAATATCTGATTAAGCCTGAGGCCTGGAAAGGACTGCAATCATTAATGGAGAAATTCCTTAAATATTAAAATCCTTGTCCCTTGTCAATCTCCATGCAACACTCCAATTCTTCCCAAAAAACAGTCTAAAAAAGAATACTAAATGTTTCAAGATCTCAGGGCTGTTAATGAAGCTATTATTCCAATATATCTTCCTTCCTTCCCTCTTTTCTTCCTTCCTTCCCTCATTTTTCCCAAACCTTAAACCCAGTGCACTTTGAAGCCCAGAAGTTGGGCAAGAACAATAAGTCCCTGTCTCAGCTCCACTTAGAGGGACTTAGATTGATTATCAATAGTAATAGTTTCTCTTCCCCTCCCAGCTTGATTTTGTTATTTTGTTATTTTTTTTCTTTTGCTCATTAAAAGGTCCATTCCCTGACTACTTAAAGAGGCCTATTCACTCAGTGAGTACATGAAAAGGCTTAGCCTAAAAAGGCCAAGGTCTCCTATTGCATCCTAGGTCATCTCCAGTCATCCTGATGAATATCTGGTCACTGGACCCGGATGGCTCAGGAGGAGAAGTGAGGCTGGTGACCTGCACAGCCCTCCCTAACTCAAAACAAAGTCAAGTGCAAGTCATGTCATCATTTCTCTGATGGCATGGTCTTCTTCACAAACAAATGACAAACACAATTCCAAATTTCAACTTTTTCCCCACATTCTCTTACCTTACTTATGTTTCCCCCTTTCCTCTTACCTTATGATTCTTCCTTGGGTTTTAATTCTATTGAGATTTAATGGCCTGGGAAAGGAGTTCCCTCATGTGAAAAAAGGCAATGAACTTAGAGTTAATGGGATATGAATTCAAATCCCAGTTCTATTACTGTATATGTGCTGTGTGTGTATGTCCACATACATAATATACATTATAGGTATATGTGTATATGCATACACACACCTACACACACATATATAGACCCATAACATATATATTATATACATACACACATATATACATACCTACAGTATGCATATTGGCTAGACAATTCGGTGAAAATCACTTAACTTTGAAGAAATAACTTTTCAATTCTTGGGATATTACTTATAAGATTTTGGAAGAAGGACTGGACTGAAACCTTTAACACTTGGTCCTCAGTTTCCTCATGTGTAAAATGAGGGTGTTAGATTAAATGATCTGTAAAGTCCTTTCTAGCACTAGATCTATGAACTCTATCTATTATCCGAGCAGAGAGGTGACAGGTCTATTCTAGATTGATGAATCTAAAGCTCTTGGCACATAGTAAGGGTTTAATAAACGCTTACTGACTGATTGCTTGGTATACATTTTCCAGTTAATGGCCCTACATTTTAAGAAGGACATTGCCATGACAGAATAGAGGGCAAAAATAGCTCCAATGAATAGAGCAGACATTATGTATTTCAGCCCCATAGCAGGAAGAACTTTCTAACAGTTAAACATGCTCAAAAATGTAATGAATTTCTTTGGAAGAAGGTATGATGTTGGACTCTGGAAGTCTTCAAGTACGTACAGCGTGAACACCTCCTGGAGATATAGTAGAAAAGATTCAAATTCCAAGTAAAGATCTGAACAAGATGGTCTCTTAGGTCCTTCACACTTCTGGATTCTAGTGGTTTTATGACCCAGAAATGCTACTTCTTGGTGGACTGAGACAGGAAGATATAGTAGGAAGAGCCCTGATCTTGGAATCAGAATATTTGAGTTCATATCTTGTCTCGAGTGCTTATTACCAATGTGACCTTGGTCAAAATCACTTTACTGGTGTCACTTCTTCAACTACCACATCTGTAAAATGAGGAGATTGATCTCTAAGTTCTCTTTTTCATCTCTAAGTCTAGGAGTCAACAAATGGAAGACAACTCATGCTCCCAAGGAGTCTTAAGGGAGAGACAACTCCCGTTTCAACTGCAAGTCAGATAGAAAGGCCTCAAGGGCCGTAGGATGCAACAGGAAGGGAATGGTAATGCATCTTCTTTGATGTCATTTCCCCTGATAAATCATATCAATTTGGGGTATTGAACCATCTGATAATGCCAAGAATTTGATAGTGAGAGCTTTCTTTTCCCTGTCTTCAGTAGCTGCAGCTGTTGCTCTTGCAGATGCAAGTGCCAGGCTGCATCTCCACAGGGACCTTCCTTGGCTAGAATCTGGTCCAGGCAATGCTGGCTTTCACATGGCTCTTGGACTTGCCTGTCCATTGGTAGCAGTTAGTTGTCCCTAGGGTGGTGAGGAAGGTGGGACCCTTCTCCACGGTCATTTCTCCCTTTTTAAAGATGACTACAAAGCATGAACTAAGAACCTGGGCCTTCTCCTTCTGGGGGACACAAGGGAAATCCGACTGCATTCCAAAGGGGGCATTTGATGCTGTTAAATAATGCCAGTAAAGTAGGTGGTGCTCTTCTGTATACAATTACAGCAAGCCCTGAGGGAACTTCTCTGAAAGTCATTACCCCACTAGTGAGTAATGGCTGGGTTGGTGCTTGGTTGTAGGATGGTTCTATTTATTGAATCCCTTCTTATGGGTAAATGCAAAGCCACAAGGGTACATCTATTGTACTTTAATTTTTGGCAGTAAGCAATTGACATTCCTCTACTAAGGCGAGAGGGGGTCTCCTCCCTCCTTGTCTCTTTTTTTTTCCCTCTTTGCCTCTTGAATTCCATTCCTCACCTAAAGTAGGATCCAACCAGCTCTCCTCCAGAAAGGAACGGGGATGGGGGACTTCCTCAGCAGGTCCTGTGCTGTATATTGTCTCCATATGCCACAAGGGAAGCCTTTTCTTGAAGCCAAGTGATAAAGTTGCACTGTTTCCAATGGCAAACTTCCAGGTCCACAACGCACAGACTGGCAGCTTTGTCAGAGCCCTCCTCCTTCACTGGGTCATCAAGTACAGTGGGCCAGCTGGAAAGAGTTTTCTCACTGTTGGGTCCTGAGATTGTGGTTAGTCTCAAAATTCCTGTGAATGTGACTAAGAAATGTTTGCATTTTAGTCACAATAGCTAACAAATTATAGTCAGTTCTTCGGCTCATGAACCGAAAGGGAGTCTAACCCCAATATCAGAAGTCTAACCCAGATGGTGAGGAGCATCAATTTAATGAAAGCCTCTCCATCATTTCAAATACATTTCTTGTCAATCAAGCCACATCCCATTTGGGCTAGTCCCTTAAAAAGATGTCACCCAATTTACTGTTTCAAAGGACACCCACAGCAAAAACAAAAATTATAAAAATAAAAAACAGAAAATCAATGCCTTACAAAATTAGATCCCTAATTTTGAGAAATCTCTAACTATTCTCTTTTTCATCTGCTACTCCTCCCCTCCCCCCACCAAAAAAAATAAATAAACAATTTTCTCGCCAGACTGTAGAGACTGGGCGATGATATGAAACTTGGATCTCTAGCTGAAACAACCAAGACAATCTGGTCTACCTTCAAGGACTTGATGTAAATCAAAACCTAGAGCACAAGAGGGAAGAGATTCTGCATACCTATAGCTTTGCATTGACTGGAATATACTCCCTCTATATTCACCTCTCCCTCATGGCTTCCCTGGTTTTCTTCAAGCCTCAGGTAAAATCCCACCTTCTACAAGAAGCCTTTCCTCATCTCTCTGAAACTCTGAAGGTCTTCCCTTCCCAGGGATCATCTTTTATGAAGACAAACCAAGCCATATTTTGCCTCAGTTCTTACCTAGTTTTAATCACTGAATGGGTGTTGCCTCAGACAAATTGAAACCTGAGTAAGAACTTGAGTAATAATGCAAGGTCTTCCCTTGCATTCAGGGTCATCATCGGTCATCTTGACCTGTGTCTTACCACTGGACTCTGGTGACTCTGGAGGAGAAAGTGAGGCTAGTGACTTTGCACAGCCCTGCCTCACTTAAATCCAATTCACTTGCAAGTCAAGATAGCATCCTCCTAATATCATGGATCCTCTTCAAGAATGAAGAGAAAATGACAATATTAGGGCCTTCCCTCTGTGATTATCTCCAATTTATCCTGCATGTGAATATGTGTCTGTATGAATATCTGTGTGTATGTGTGTGTGTGTGTGTGTGTGTGTAGAGTATATACCTATATCTAGCATATCTTATTTGTAGGTAGCTATTTGAATATTGTAAGCTCCTTGAGGGCAGAGACTCTGTCTGAGCCTTTCTTTTTATTCCCAGTATTTATCAAGCTCATGTCATATAAAAGGCACTTCAATTCTTGTTGACTTGACACGGAACCTTTAATTATCTTCCTTAATCATTATTTTCTTCAGAAATCCTTTAATAATCTTCCAACCCCTCCCACCCACAAAGCCCCTAGATGGTTTCCCTACTTTAAACTTTTTACTTTAATTTTTTTATACATAACTTATACATTTTGTATTTATCTTGTATATACTGATATGTACGTATGTTGTCTCTCAAATAAGATGTAAGTTCCCTAAAGGTCAAGAATCGTTTCTTTTTTTTTCTTTCTATACCCATCACTTTGCACAGTGGTTGGTTGTTGTCCTTTAAGAGGACCAAAATGACATCACCATAATAAAGTGGAGTTTCAATGTGTACAAGTGTGGTTGATCAGACCAATAAGAGCTCAGAATGCTCTACCATAGACTGAGCAGAGAAAGACCTTGTGAACATTTGGAGTGGTTACTCCAAATTTGCACATCCTATGTTTCCCTTGTGCTATTTCAATTCTGTTTTGCTCATAGAGCACAGCACCCTTTCTGATGTGGGTCCTTCATGCTGAGTGGTCCTGTGCCAGTGTCTCCCATGTCCCACAATCAAATCCTAAGTTCTTGAGAGAGACCTTAAGATTGTCCTTGTATTGCTTCTTCTGGTCAGCATGTGATCACCTGCCCCACACAAGTTCTCCACTCAGTAGGCACTTAATAAATGCTTGTTGAGGTATCAGGTGAATTGTATTGGACTTGGAGTCTGCTTGGATTTGGATTTAGAGACTTGGATTTGAATCCATCATTAGGTATTGGACCCTGACCTCTCTGAGCTTCAGTTTTCTCATCTATAAAATAGGGATAGTGCTTACTTCCTGGGATTGTTGTAAGGACCAACTGGATACATTTGGATAATCTATATAAAATACTTGGCAAACCTTAAAGCACTATATGAAATGGCCTATTTTAAATGTGTGTGTATGTGTGTGTATTACAGACATATATACACATATATAGTATTTTCTACATCATCTGCCCAGGGAGCCATCCCTCGTAAGAAAGACTTTTTAAACTAGGGGGATGGGGATGAAGAGCAAAATTACTCTTCAATTTCAACGTTATTTGCTGGTAGACCCCTATAGTCTCTCTGGAAATGAAGGGAGGAAAATATATTCTCATATGTCTTTTCTGAAAGTTTCATTACAATTTTTGAGCCTTAAGTTTTAAATCTGTTGTCACTCTTTTTATCTATATTTTTGTTGTCATGATGTCTACTGTTTTCCTGATTTGACTTATTTCACTTCGAATCAGTTTATAAAGGCTTTCCCTGGCTTCTCAACGTTCTTCATATTCATTATTTCTTACAGAATAATAATATTCTATTACATTCATGTGCCATGCCCCAAATGATGGGAATCTATTTTTTTCCAATTCTTTGCACAAAAAATGTTGACTGTATATGCACATGTATACATGCCTGAATGTTTGTATATGTATATACAATATATATAAATTTTTATATACAATATATATAAATTTACATATGTATATATGTATGTGTATGTGTATATATAAACATATATGCACATGTATACATATTTTTTAACATTTCTTTTCACAGGTCAATATGCCTATCAGAAAGATTTCTGGGTTAAAGGGTATGGATATTTTATTCATTTTTAAAGCATAATTCTAATTTCTTTTACAGAGTGGCTGCACCAGTTTACAGAAAAAACACATTAGGTGACTATTATGCTTTATATACTATTTTCTCATATGCTTTCTTTTAGGTGTTAAGTTTCTTGAGGGCTGGAACTATATTTTACACAGTACTCACTCACCACGGTTTCTAACACACAGTAGGGGCTCAATAAATGTTGTTGACTTGACTATCTAAACTTTGCTTAATCCCCAGGGCCTGGCTAACAAAAGTTTGTTCTGTGGTATTACAGCCTTAAATCTCTATCCCTCACAGTAAAAATGTACTTTGAGAGGGGGGGGAGCCAAGATGGTGGAGTAGAAAGACACACATATTCTAGCTCCGAACCCACAGCCCATAAATTACCTGTAAAAAGAACTCCCAACCAGTTCTGGAGCAGTGGAAGTCTCACAACAACGGAGTGGAGGATATTTCTGTTCCAGAGAGCCCTGAAAAACCGATCCCAAAGGTCTGTTGCACCGGACCCAGAGCAGAGCCCAGCCCTGCATTGACCACACGGCCCCAAGAGGAGCAGATCTGAGCAGTCTTCAGGAAAGGAATCTCCAGCAGCTGTGCAGGTACCTCCACCAACAGGTGTTGCAGGTCAGTGAGAGAGACTTCTGGACTGGCTAAGAGGGGAGCAGGGTGCCTCCAAAACTCAGGCCCCCTTGGGAGGAAGCTGCGGGAAGCAGCAGCCTGGAGGTCCCAGAGTGGGCAGGAGCTCGGATCTATTACTGAAGGTCTCCGCATAAACCCGCTGAGGGAAGTGAGCCTGGGAGGCAGCCCTGCCCCCACCTGAGAACCTGAACTTTGTTTCTCACACTGAATAGCAGCCCTGCCCCTGCCAAAGGCCCTGAGGCTGGGAAGCAGCATTTGAATCTCAGACCCCAAGCACTAGTGAGGCAGGGGTGGAAAGGAATCTCAGGAGTCAAGTAACTGTCTGGGAAAATGCCCAGAAAAGGGAAAAAAATAAGACCATAGAAGGTTACTTTCTTGGTGAATAGATATTTCCTCCTTTCCTTTCTGATGAGGAAGAACAATGCTTACCATCAGGGAAAGACATAGAAGTCAAGGCCTCTGTACCCCAAACATCTGAAATAGATATCCAATGGGCTCAGGCCATGGAAGAGCTCAGAAAGGATTCTGAAAATCAAGTTAGACAGGTGGAGGAAAAAGGGGGAAGAGAAATGAGAGAGATGCAAGAAAAACATGAAAAGCAGGTCAATACCTTGCTAAAGGAGACCCAAAAATAATGCTGAAGAAAATAACACCTTGAAAAATAGGCTAACTCAATTGGCAAAAGAGGTTCAGAAAGCCAATGAGGAGAAGAATGCTTTCAAAAGCAGAATTAGCCAAATGGAAAAGGAGGTGCAAAAGCTCACTGAAGAAAATAGTTCTTTCAAAATTAGAATGGAACAGATGGAGGCTAATGACTTTCTGAGAAACCAAGAAATCACAAAACAAAACCAAAAGAATGACAAAATGGAAGAGAATGTGAAATATCTCATGGGAAAAACAACTGACCTGGAAAATAGATCCAGGAGAGACAACTTAAAAATTATGGGACTACCTGAAAGCCATGATCAAAAAAAGGGCCTAGACATCATCTTTCATGAAATTATCAAGGAAAACTGCCCTGAGATTCTAGAACCAGAGGGCAAAATAAGTGTTCAAGGAATCCATCAATCACCGCCTGAAAGAGATCCAAAAAGAGAAACTCCTAGGAACATTGTGGCCAAATTCCAGAATACCCAGATCAAGGAGAAAATATTGCAAGCAGCTAGAATGAAACAATTCCAGTATTGTGGAAATATAATCAGGATAACTCAAGATCTAGCAGCTTCTACATTAAGGGATCAAAGGGCGTGGAATAGGACATTCCAGAAGTCAAAGGAACTAGGATTCAAACCAAGAATCACCTACCCAGCAAAACTGATTATAATACTTCAGGGGAAAAAATGGTCTTTCAATGAAATAGAGGACTTTCTAGCATTCTTCTTGAAAAGACCAAAGCTGAAAAGAAAATTTGACTTTCAAACACAAGAATGAGAAGAAGCATGAAAAAGTAAACAGCAAAGAGAAGTCACAAGGGACTTACTAAAGTTGAACTGTTTACATTCCTACATGGAAAGACAATATTTGTAACTCTTAAAACTTTTCAGTATCTGGGCAGTTGGTAGGAACACACACACACACACACACACTCACATACACAAACACACACGCACGCATACACGCGGGTGCACACACACATACACACATGCATGGACACACAGAGACAGAGAGCACAGAGTGAATTGAATAGGATGGGATCATATCTTAAAAAAATTAAGGTAAACCATAAGAGAGAAATATATTGGGAGGAGAGAGGGTGAAATGGAATGGGGTAAATTATCTCTCATAGAAGAGGCAAGCAGGAGACTTTTTAGTGGAGGGAAAAAGAGGAGGGCTGAGAGAAAAATGTGAAGTTTACTCTCATCACATTCGACTAAAGGAAGGAATAAAATGCACACACATTTTGGTATGAAAACCTATCTTACAGTACAGAAAAATAGGGAAGAAGGAGATAAGCAGGGAGGGAGGGATGATGGAAGGGAGGCTAATGGGAGAAGGGAGCAATTTGAAGTCAACACTCGGGGAGGGACAGGATCAAAAGACAGAACAGAAACAATGGGGGGCAGAATAGGATGGAGGGAAATACAGTTAGTCTTACACAACAAGACTGTTATTGAAGTCATTTGAAAAGCTACACAGATATGGCCTATATTGAATTGCCTGCCTTCCCAAAGGGAATGGGTGGGGAGGGAGGGATGGGGAGAAGTTAGAACTCAAAGTTTTAGGAGCAACTGTTTAGTATTGTTCTTGCTACTAGGAAATAAGAAATAAAGGTAATGGGGAATAGAAAGTTACCTGGTCCTACAGGACAAAAGAGAAGATGGGGTCAAGGGAAGGGGGGGGCATGATAGAAGAGAGGTCAGATTGGTGATAGGGAAAATTAGAATGTTTGGAGTATTGAGGTGGGGAGGGGACAAAGGGGGAGAAAATTTGGAACCCAAGATTTTGTGAAAATGAATGTAAAAAGTTTAATAAATAAATTTATTAAAAAAATGTACTTTGAAAACCCAAGTTTCATTGAAAAAGAAGTCTTATTGGATGGCATTAGATAAAGGCCACATCAGACCTCCAAGG
This sequence comes from Bettongia penicillata ogilbyi, assembly GCA_023548195.1. Taxonomy (NCBI): domain Eukaryota; kingdom Metazoa; phylum Chordata; class Mammalia; order Diprotodontia; family Potoroidae; genus Bettongia; species Bettongia penicillata. The sequence continues at coordinate 1,099,143 of JAJHZJ010000425.1, forward strand.
AAATTGTAGAAGTTACTAGAATGTTCAGCTTAATAAATGGCATTTAAAGAGATAAAATGAATGAAAAATGAACACAGCACAGAAGATACAGACTATATATGGATGGCTTGGAGAGCAACTATATGATATATGTACCTTAATAATACATTCCACCAAAATGACCAGATGGACGGAAAATAGGCAGAAGGAAAAAAAGCATCTTCAAATTATTTCAGCTGAATTTCTGCAATGCAGAGAGATGATGAAGCAACTATTGAAATCAGGCAGTCATTTAACTCCAAAGTGCTAATCTCTGCATGAGGATGGTCTTCTGTGAAATGCAAACAGTAGAAACTTATGGTCACTCATTGTCAATGGAAAAAAAGATGGATAAAACTCTTTATGAGGCCATAATAATGTATAAAGAATTCTACCAAAAGTCATGAGTGATAAGCATGTTGAGCACAGTTTATCCAGCAAGGAAGACAGACATTAAACGGGCTGCCTGACTACCAGGTTGGATCACGTTGGACTGTACATAGTCAAATACATGGCTAAAACCTCTTTGAGATGAGCATGATATGGCTATTTGGACACAGGGAAATATCAAGTATGGGATCATTGATTCCAAAATGCAATAAATCTATGCTTGCATCATGACAGAATGACATATTCAAATATGAACAGTTACAGGGATATACATTCAGTTGCCTAATACTCAAGCATAGTGGAAGCAACCCTATGGTCCCTTTTCTCCTGTTAAATATATATGTATATTTTCCTAAAGCCCAAAGTTTTTGCTTTGGCTAGTATACCTTTATACTGACCATATGGATTTCCCTTCCTTGCCAATTTAATTATTTTATTGTCATTTAGGTGAAACCTACCCTTTCCTTTCTGCCTAATTATCTCCCCTCCTGTACGTCTTTATTTTTCTTTCCTCTCCTCATCTGTCCTCTCTTCTTTCTTCTTCTCTCTTCTCTCCTTTCTTGTCCTTTCTCTCCTTTCCTATCTTTCCTCTCCATCCTCTTCTCTCCCCTTCCTTTTTCTCCTCTTCTCTATTTTCTCCTCTTTCTCATCCTATCTCACCCTCTTCTCACCTCTTAATATGCCTGTCAGGATTGTCTGATTTAGAACACTAAGTCAATCGCTGAATATACTTGGCTACCCTTTGCAAGCTACCTTACACAAGTTTAGATCCTGTCTACTGGATTGGCAACTGAGAGATGCCATGGAGGAGGAACGAAACTGGAATCAGAAAGACCTGGGTTTGAATCATGCCTCAAGTCCTTACTTGTGTGACTTGGGGTAATTTCTTTAACCTCCCCGACTCTTAATTACCTCATCTGCAAAATGAGAGGGTTAGATTTTATCTCCAAGGTGCCTTCCAGCTCTAAATCCATGACTCTAGGATCTAAACCTGTGTCCTTCTAATGACTTAGACATCTGTTAAATGAAACCAACGTAAGTTGCTGTCTTATTGTCCGCATGGAAAACTTCCTGGGGAAAGACCACTTAAAACTGGAGAAGAAAGGAAGCTTTGAGTAAACAGGGGCAGAGGGTGAAATATGAAGAGAAGTGGACACATCAAGTACCATTTCACAAAGTTCTGCAAATCTTTTCTGATGCTTCTGTAGCTGGAATTCTTGGGGCCTGAAAGAATGCTTTGGAGTAAAAGAAAAGTGTGATAGTGGGAGGACAGAACTGCACATTCTGTGTAAATCCAAGTCCCAGAAAATGATAAACAGAGTCCTTCACCAATAGGCACATTTTAGAGTTAAAGTGTGACATGATGGGTCCAAAATAGATTCCACATGACTGGAGCAGATCCAATAACTCCATCCCCAAATAGCAATCAGTATTTGGAAGCTAAGTGCAGGCATCCATTATCATTGAATGAAACATGTAAAGAAAAGGCAAACCCCACACAGCTGTTAAGTAACAAGGACAATGTATATACATGGAGTCTAGATGCTGTGGGGACATTTGCTTAAATTATCCAACACACTTGGTTTCAATTGGGGTTAGCTTTACTTTGTATGTGTATTTTAATGACTACCCAGAATCTTATATCCATTCTCTTTTTAAGGATTTCCACACCATCAATAATCTACACAAAACTTACAACAAAGGGGGTTCAAAAGAGATTGTCATCCTCATGAAAATCCAGTCATCTGAAATATTATGAGGTCTCAGATTATAAGAAGATACTGGCCCAAAGCCCAGGATCCTAACATTTTAACATCAGGGCTGTTGATAGATGGGAGCCCTTTCTTTTCTGCTCTTAGGACATGCTGTTCCAAGGTTGTATAGCTGCACCTGCTAGGATAGTTCACCAAGAGACTGAGCGAGATCAAGAGAGCTCAAGAGAAAAAGGAAAGAGAGGACAAAGAGAGAAAGGCAAGAAGAAAAAGGAAAAAGGAAACGGAAAAAATAAGAATGAAAGAAGAAAGAGAGAGGTCATCCTGAAAATTGTAAAAAGCCATTACAATTTTATGAAAAGTACTTTATTTCAAACAACCCCTTGAAATATCTTCATAAGCAAATATTTTCAACTTGGATTTATTATAATTCCATTTAATAACATTAAAGACTTTGTAATTTGCAAATATTCATAGTAGATCAATGCTACTGGAGAATGGTAACAGTTTTCAATACTATAACCAGTCGGACCATGTATGAACTTTTATGTTCAGATTTCCTAATTTTATTTTAGTGGACAGAGGGTGAACTTCGGAGTCAGGAAAACTTGGTTCAAATCCTTCATCTAACACAGATTAATTACATGACCATGGCCACTTATCCCTTAATGCCCCTAGGCAAATCCTTAAGATTATACATTACTGATGAGTCTTATAATGGATAGAACACAGGACCTGTAGTCAAGAAGCCCTGAGTTCAAATCCAACCTCAGGTGCATACTAAATGTGTGACCATAGTTAAGTTACTTAACCTTTATTTGCCTCAGTTTTCCCATCTGTAAAATGGGGATAACAATAGCATCTACCTTCCAAGACTGTTGTGAGGGTTACATGAGATAAATTTGTAAAATATTTTGCTAACTTTCAAGTGTTGTATAAATGCTAGCTGTCATCATCATCATCATCATCATCATCATCATCATCATCATCATCATCATCATCATTGTCATCATCATCGTCATCATCATCATCATCATCATCATCATCATGTCTTCAGGAAGTTTATACCTTATTAACAGGAATAAGCCATGTTAGGAAGGGCCTCCTTTTCTAGAGCTATCCAAAAGTCTTATCATCTTCAGCATTGGCTAGGCAATCTGGTTCTTCTGTGAAGATTCCTTTCACTTTCAAAGCAGCTTAAACAGACCAAATCCATTCAAAGGAAGGATTAAATTGGTTCAGCTTGGCACCAGAGGGCAGAAGTATCAAAAATGGGTGGATATTGCAGCCAATCAGGTTTTGACTTCTTATACAGAAATCAGTTTTTGCTTGTACATAGGTCCAAAGCTGAATGAACAACCTCTGGAATTAGTGGATTCTACCTCTCTAGATGTCTCTATGTTTTTTTTTTTTAAATAAAACTTTGGAACACTTATTATTGATTATATAATCATAAACTGTTGTCACAACAGCAATGAGGAGATGAGAGGCCATGGATTGGAGGTACCTCTCCTGTCCAGTGTCTCGGCTGCTTAATAATACAAACGCTAAGGCTAACTCTGGCATGGCCAGCACTTGTAAGGAACTGGCATTGTAAATGAGATTCGTCCATAGGACAGCATTTCTCCAAGTCAAGTACTAGGACCAGACACTGCAAGTATCCATCATTCAGATAATGTCAAGGTACTGGCAAAGTCAGGCGAACAGGAAAGACATGCTAGAACTCTGAGGAGTTGATAGGGCCATCCTTGTGAATAACAGACTATTCTCATTTGCTACTTTATCTCGGTGACTGAGTCGAGCATCTTGCCCCTCTCTAGTGAGATGGTTCATTAGCTGCTTCAGGCCTTCTTTTTCCAAGATGCCATCATCATCAAAATTAAAGATGAAGAAGGCCTAGAGGGACTTCTTATCAGTGACACTTAGTGTGTCACTGAACACTGAGGAAGTTCATAAAGTCTTCAATGCTCGAGAACTCATAGCAAACACAGTCCTTGCAGGGGTGAATTTTGAGCTCTGGAAGATTTAGGATCTGCTCAGAGATTATCCTACCCTCTGAAGAATCCTGAGCAAGAGCTCTTGTGGGTCAAGATTATCTCCTCCTTTGTCAGGGACACTAATTCCTGATCCTTTGTCAAGCACCTAGGTGTCATAATGGATAGAGTGCCAGACCTGGAGTCAGAAAGCCCAGAGTTCAAATCCCTATTCAGCTGTGTGACCCTGAGCAAGTCATTTAATCTTGTTTGCCTCAGTTTCCTCATATGTAAAATGAGCTGGTGAAGAAAATGGCAAAGCACTTCGGCATCTCTGCCAAGAAAACCCCTAAAACAACTAGATAACGGCAATAGTTTTAGCAATTCCTTGGAAAACTGACTGGGTAAAGGGAAGAGACCTAGAATTTATTTAGTGCCTACTATGTGCCAGGCAGTATGCTGAGAACTTTACAAATACTATCTCATTTCATCCTCACAACATCTCTGGGTGATAGGTACTATTATTATCATCTACATTTTGCAACCGAGGAAACGGAGTCATATGGAGATGTAAGTGACTTGCCCAGGGTCAAGTACCTGAGACCGGATTTTATCTCAGGGCTTTCTGAGTTCAGACCCAACGATGAGGATAACCTCTTTCTGCCTGCCTGTCCTCATTGAGGAACTCCACCAACTCCTGTCTCATGTAGCAAAAACTTCTCCACTCCCATACAGGTTTTAAAGCAAAGGCTGGTTGGTCATTGTCGGGGATTCCTGTTCAGGTGCAAGTTAGGTAAAATCTAAATTCCTTTATAATTACATAGTTCTTCACAATTCTGATGTTGGAAAATTAAGCGCTGGTGCAACAACTAGATTTTACAACTGTATGTATCAAGTCCTGAGATTCATCCTTCTGTTTCTAACAGAAATATTAGAAAACATTCCAGGCAAGCAAGTTTTCAACTGAGTACATTATGCTCTCACCAGTGGAAAATACACACATACATGCACATATATACCCTAAAAGCATATATTACATGCCTGATGTGTGTATTTTTTCTTCTCTCTCTCTCCCTCCCTCCACTTTTTTCTCTCTATATGTATATATACATATGTATTTATGTTTGTATGTACGTATGTATATATATAACATATATATATATATTTGTTTCTGTGACATCCTGTTCCATTCGAATGTGGCCTGCTTTCACTTCTGTGCCATTCTCTTAGATTCTTCCAACAAGAGTTACTGCTCTCCAGTAGCAGAGGAAAGTTGATAGATCATTGGATAATGAGTGGCAGTGACCATATCGTAGACTCCAACATAATCAGAACGCATGAAGGAAATAACAATTTTTCCTTTCCTCATGCTTTTATGGCATGCCTGATGTCTAATGAATACCTTAACAACCAAAAGAAAGTGATGATTGGAGATAAAATGCTGGCTAATTTGGAACATCGTTTTTTCCAATTGACTATTGGGTCCAGGAAAGAAAGTTGGATTATTTTTAAAGTACAACATTATCCATCCTTCTACTCTTTCAACAAATGTTAAACAAACACCCACTGGGTATATAACTGTTGGGAACTGAGGAAGACACAAGTGTGAGACAAGCTCTATCCCCTGCTTTTATGGAATTTGGAGACCTGGTTTTGCTTTGGCCAGTCCTGATTTCATTGGTGTGGGCAACTCCTAGGGAAGAAATTCCCTCTATCAATGCAAACTGGTAATCCTTCTGCAATCCACCTTCAGAAGTGCCTGGAGTTTTGAGAGATTAAGTGTCTTGTCCACAGAAAGTATATGTGAGAAGGGGGACATTACCTCTTATAGTCTAATAAAAAGCACTAAGACAAACAAGATTATACAAAATACAGTATTACAAGATATACAATATACAAAATTATCCATGATGATAAATATTTTAGAGAGAGACACAAAGTAATATAAACACTGACCTTTATGCAATGTTTTAAGGTTAACTCACAACCTTGCAGTTTTTATCATCACTTTATAGGGAAAGAAAATGAGGTAAATTTACTTAAATGGAATAATCCATGTTGTTCAAATGTCAAGCTTCCAAATACACATTTGGATGGAAAAGAAAATGAGGCTTATCAAGATGAATTGACTTAAATGGGACCATCCACGTTGTTCAAATGTCAAACATTCAAACACATATTTGCCTGAAAGAGTATTTTATGGAGAACTCATGCAAGGAAATCACTCATGTGGTAGTCAGAAGAATATTGCAGGGAAAGAAACTGAGGCTTAAAGAGGTGAATTGACTTAAATGGAATCATCCATACTGTAAGCATCAGAACTGGGATTTGAACATAGGAAACAGTCCAGTGCTCTTTCAACAGACCTCACACTGCTTCTCCATAAACTTTGCTATGTCTCTGTTCACACAATAGCCCCCAAGTAATTTCATGTGGCCAACTGTGAAAGGAAACCAAACTCTTCTCCCAATGGCCATGCAGTCAGCATCCTGTAGACAATCACAGTGAATTTGGTTCAGTGAATAGCACAGCTAGACCATCAAGTCGTAATTATGGAAGTACATGCACTCTTAGCTGTGAAGGGAAGATTGAGTTCATTGCCCCTTACTGAATAAGGGATATTAATTAAATAATACCAAATAAACAAATCGCCTGACTTAAAAAGAGAGGTGTCATATGTTTAGGCAATGGAACAAATCAGAGTTCTGCTTTTGTCTCATCTGATCTTTTTGGTGGCATTAAGAATAATAGCTCATTTCCTCACAATTGTCATAAATATAAATATCATGAACCTATTTTATAGAAGCTCAAGGAAGCCATAAAATCCTTGAGAACAACGACCATCCTTTTTCCTCTTTATTTGTATCTCCATCTCTTTGCACATAGATGACTCTTAATAAATCCTAGTTCACTAAGTTCACTAAGTAACTCATGATCACACCAGTAGTAAGCTCAGAGCAGGGATTCAAACCCCGGTCTTCTGACTCCAAAGTCTAGTGTTCTTTCTACTGTACTGCTTGGCAATATTAATTACTTCCATTTGCATTATATTTTTAAATTAAAAATGGGATTTTATTAGCATCAGAAATGCCTTGTAAGGAAACTCTACCAAGGCTGGTCAGCATGTGCTCTGCAATTTCTGGTCTTATCTAGTTGTCTGTAGACTTGAGAGTTTAAGCAATTTGCCCAGAGTCATACAGTTAACACACATCAGACAGGCCAGGTATTCCTGATTCCAAGGCTGGTTCTCTATCAGCAATCTCCTTCTATTAAGGTCTTGAGTTCACTTTGCTCATTATCTTTTCTTGGATGTTGTTTCCCTCTAGCATTCTTCCTTCTGTTTTTTTATATAGGTAGGTAGTAAAGTGGATAAAGCACCAGGCCAGAATTCAGGAATACTCATTTTCTTGAGTTCAAATCTAGCCTCAGACACTAATTGTGTAACCCTGGGTAAGTCATTTAACTTTTGTTTGACTCATCTGTAAAATGGGGATATTAACAGAGCCTACCTTCCAGGGTTGTTGAGTGGATCAAACAAGACAGACATTATAAAGCATTTAGCAAAGTGTCTGACACACAGCAGGTGTTGGATAAATCATTTGTTCTTGGAATTAGCATCATCATTATTGTCTACTACTACTACTTCTACTACTACTACTGCTGCTGCTGCTGCTGCTACTGCTGCTGCTACTGCTACTGATATTACTACTACCACTACCACCACCACCACCACCACTACCACTACTACTACTAATGGGATATAAGCTCTGGGGAGCCCTCTTGAACTCTCCTTGAATCTTCTCCTGAGATCTAGCATTCAGCTGAGGCCACAAGCCTTTCATTATCTATATACCCAAATCTCTGTTATCCTTAACCTAGCCTAGCCCTCCATTATCTCCAGGTAACCTTCAGCTACTTCCCATCCTTAGTCCCATTCTCTTGGTTCCTGGAGTCTGACCTCTAGTTACCCCAGTCTATAGACCCACTCCCATCAACATCCTCCTGAAACTCCTCCTCCAGTCACCTCAGACTACTTGACCACCCCAGATCCCTCCTATAGTTTTTCTATATATGAGATCCATCTTGTCTCCATGAATGTGCTCAGATTCACTGTGGCCTAGATTCAAGATAGCTCAGATTCAGTCTGACCCTCTGGCATTACAAATGCTCAGATTCCTTAAGAGTCTAGCCAATGGTGAGATTTCTTAAGAGTCTAGCCAGTACAGTAGATCTTTGATAAACTTTGTTTTTCTTTGGCTGAAAGAAGGCTTGAGTTGCATTCGTTTGGACAGGACCCACCATGTTGGTATTTTAATGTCCTAAGCACTGTTAAACCTCAACACTACTACTACTACTAGTACTACTATTACTACTACTACTCTCTATAGTACCAAACAGGTGATATTTAGATGGCAATTTTTCTTTATCCCCTTTACTTTTGACTTTAAAGCCTTCATGTTCAGATATGTAGGTCTCCACACAAGGAACTCACCACCTCATCATGAAGGTCTTGATAGAGCACAAGGAAGTTGGGTATAACCTTTGTGAAACCTGGACCTTGGGAGGACAAATTCCAAAGGATTCAGAGAATTAGTAAATAAAATTCAATCTTCTAAGCTTTTTTTTAGGGAAGTCAACCAGAATAGGCTAATTCACATGAACCTTAATAATGTCTTTTATGTCGGGTGGTTATACTGGCAGGACTCAAGAATAGTATAGTATGCTTACATTTCAAGAAAGTCATTTAATTCAGTTCAATTCAAGAAATGTTGAACACTTACCATGTGCAAGGGTCTGAACTAGGCACTAAAACTACAAAAACGAAACAAAAAAATAGACATCTCTGCCTTCAGAGAGTTTAATACTACTGAGGGAAGTAGTAAATTTAAGGGAAACTGGGGAAGGAAAAAAGAATTGACAAATGGGTGGAGTGGGAAAGGCTTCACAAAATAGAGAGACCTAAAAGGAAAAGGAGGATATTTGAAAGGTCTGGATGAAGAGGTAATGCATACTAAGCCTGAGACTAAATGTACAGAGTTATGGGAGGGAAAAAAGAATTTATTAATCATCTACTATTTCTGTGTTAAGTAAGCACTTTACAAATATAACCTCATTTTATGGTAAGTTGATTTTGGGGAACAGATAGTCATCCAGTTTGCCTAGAACATAGAGTGGCAAAGGTGAATAATATAAAATAAGATTAGAAAAGGAGTTTAGAACCAAATGATAGAGAGTTTTAAACTGAGAAATGTGATGGAGCCAGCTTGAACTTGGGAGCTGATTGGTTTTTTTTTTGTGTTTTTTTTTTGTTGTTTTGTTTTGTTTTTAATTTTATTTATTTATTTATTTAATTTTTTACATTCATTTTCACAAATTTTTGGGTTCCAAATTTTCTCCCCTTTTATCCCCTCCCCCCACCCCAATACCCCAAGCAATCTAATTTTCCCTATCTCCAATCTGCCCTCTCTTCTGTCATCCCTCCCTTCTCTTGTCTCCATCTTCTCTTTTCTCCTGTAGGGCCAGATGACTTTCTATTCCTCCTTAACTGTATGTCTTCTTTCCTAGTTGCAACAACAATACTAAACAGTTGTTCCTAAAACTTTGAGTTCCAAATTCTCCCCATCCCTCCCTCCCCACCCATTCCCTTTGGGACAGCAGGCAATTCAATATAGGCCATATCTGTGTAGCTTTGCAAATGACCTCCCTGATAGTCGTGTTGTGTAAGACTAACTGGATTACCATCCCTCCTAACCTGCCCCTCATTGTTTCTCTTCTGTCTTTTGATCCTGTCCCTCCCCAAGTGTTGACTTCAAATTGCTCCCTCCTCCCTTTGCCCTCCCTTCCATCATCCCCCCCCTTGCAATATCTCCTTCTCCCCCACTTTCTTATACTGTAAGATAGGTTTTCATACCAAAATGAGTGTGCATTTCACTCCTTCGTTTAGTCAAATGTGATGAGGGTAAACTTCTTGTTTTTTTTTTTCTCAGCTCTCCTCTTTTTCCCTCCACTAAAAAGTCTCCTACCTGCCTCTTCTATGAGAGATAATTTGCCCCATTCCATTTCTCCCTCTCTCCTCCCAATACATTTCTCTCTCACAACCTAACTTCATTTTTTTAAGATATGATCCCATCCTATTCAATTCACTCTGTGCTCTCTGTCTCTGTGTGTGCATGCATGTGTGTGTGTGTGTGTGTGTGTGTGCAATCCCACCCACTACCCAGATACTGAAAAGTTTCAAGAGTTACAAATATTGGCTTTCCATGTAGGAATGTAAACAGTTCAACTTTAGTAAGTCCATTATGACTTCTCTTTGCTGTTTACCTTTTCATGCTTCTTTTCATTCTAGAGTTTGAAAGTCAAATTTTCTTTTCAGCTCTGATCTTTTCATCAAGAATGCTTGAAAGTCCTCTATTTCATTGAAAGACCATTTTTTCCCCTGAAGTATTATACTCAGTTTTGCTGAGTAGGTGATTCTTTCTTTGAGTTCTAGTTCCTTTGACTTCTGGAATATCCTATTCCACACCCTTTGATCACTTAATGTAGAAGCTGCTAGATCTTGTGTTATCCTGATTGTATTTCCACAATACTGGAATTGTTTCTTTCTAGCTGCTTGCAATATATTCTCCTTGACCTGGGAACTCTGAAATTTGGCCATAATGTTCCTAGGAGTTTCTCTTTTTGGATCTCTTTCAGGTGGTGATTGATGGATTCTTTGAATACTTATTTTGTCCTCTGGTTCTAGAATCTCAGGGCAGTTTTCCTTGATAATTTCATGAAAGATGATGTCTAGGCCCTTTTTTGATCATGGCTTTTAGGTAGTCCCATAATTTTTAAGTTGTCTCTCCTGGATCTATTTTCCAGGTCAGTTGTTTTTCCCATGAGATATTTCACATTCTCTTCCATTTTGTCATTCTTTTGGTTTTGCTTTGTGATTTCTTGGTTTCTCAGAAAGTCATTAGCCTCCATTTGTTCCATTCTAATTTTGAAAGAACTATTTTCTTCAGTGAGCTTTTGCACCTCCTTTTCCATTTGGCTAATTTTGCTTTTGAAAGCATTCTTCTCCTCATTGACTTTCTGAACCTGTTTTGCCAATTGAGTGAGCCTATTTTTCAAGGTGTTATTTTCTTCAGCATTTTTTTGGGTCTTCTTTAGCAAAGTGTTGACCTGCTTTTCATGTTTTTCTTGCATCTCTCTCATTTCTCTTCCCAGTTTTTCCTCCACCTGTCTAACGTGATTTTCAAAATCCTTTCTGAGCTCTTCCATGGCCTGAGCCCATTGAATATTTATTTTAGATGTTTGGGATACAGAAGCCTTGGCTTCTATGTCTTTCCCTGATGGTAAGCATTGTTCTTCCTCATCAGAAAGGATGGGAGGAGATATCTGACACCAAGAAAGTAACCTTCTATGGTCTTATTTTTTTTTCCTTTTCTGGGCATTTTTCCAGCCAGTTCCTTGATTTCTGAGATTCTCGCACCCTCCCTCCCCCCCCGCCTTGCCTCCATATCTGCCCAGCTAGTGCTTGGGGTCTGAGATTCAAATGCTGCTTTCCAGCCTCAGGGCTTTCAGTGGGGGCAGGGCTGCTATTCAGTGTGAGATTAAGTTCAGCTGCTCGGATCAGGGCAGGGCCGCCACATAGGGCTCAGTTCCCTCAAAGGGTTTATGTGGAGGCCTTCAATAATGGATCTGGGCTCCTGTCTGCTTTGGGAGCTCCTGTCTGCTGCCTCTGCTGCTGCCTCCCAATGGGGCCTGAGTTATGGAGACACCCCGCTCCCCTCTCAGCCAGTCAAATAGGCTCTCTCACTGACCTTTGCACCTGTGATTGGAGGGACCTGTGTGGCCGCTGGAGATTCTGTCCCCGAAGCTTGCTCGGATCTGGTCCTCTTGGTGCCGCATGGCCAAGGCAGGGCTGGGCTCTGCTCCAGGTCCAGTGCCCGACAGACCTTTGGTGTTGGTTTTTCCGCTCTCTCTGGAACAGAAATCCCCTCCACTTCGTTTTTGTGTGGTTTCTACTGCTCCATAATTTGTTGGGAGTTCTTCTTTACAGGTATTTTATGGGCTGTTGGTTTGGAGGTAGCATATCTGAATCTTTCTACTCCACCATCTTGGCTCTTCCCCTAGCTATTCGATATTTTTAATCAATGATTTGGCTGAAGGTATGGACAGCATGCTTGTCAAATCTGCATATGATATGGAGCTTGAAGAAGTAGCTTATTCACTGGATGACCAAAAATATATCCAAAAGAGATCTTGATGGTTTAGAATGAGATAGAGTGAAAGAGAGACTGGTATAAATGTAAAATTCTACACCAATAGAAAAAAGTACAACAGGACTTGGCAAGCTTGGCTTCCTTCTGAACTTTTAGTGAATTTGACATGAATCAAGAACACAAAATAACAGCCATAAAAGCTGATGCTACCTTAGGTGACAGACTTCGAAACAGTGGAGAATAGAAGGGTCAGGCATGTGCTCAAGGACCACAGTCCATGAGGTCACGAAGAGGCAGACATGACTGAATGACTGGATAACAATAATGCCTTAGGTGACATTGAGAGAAATGAGTACTTTTCCAACATTATGTATTACTTTCTTTTATGAACTCAGTGGTATAGTCAAAACAACCTTCTCACTCTGCATCACACACAACCCTCTGTCTACTATCCTCTTGCCACTGCATCTCTTGTCCTCCATGCTTTGAATGTACTATCAGGGCCAACTCCAGTCATCCTGATTTACATCTTGTCACTGGACCCAGATGACTCTTGAGGAGAAAGTGGCTGGTGACTTGGCACAGCCCTCCTTGCTTGAATTCAATTTACTTGCTGGTCAAGACCTCTTAGATATCAAGGTCTTTTCTGAAAAAATATTCACACAACAACCTCACTTCCACACTTATACACTTCATTTCCATCAAAGTTCAGTTAAAGAGTCATCTGCTACATGAAACTTTTCCTGATCTCCTCAGTGGTTAGTGTTTCTTATCCTCCCCTACATTTGTTTTGCACATACTTGCATTTATGTACATATTTTACATCTATACTTGTGCATACATTTAAATTTGTTTTCTACATATTTTGTGTGTGTGCATACTGTCTTCCTTGGAAAAGTGTAAGGTCCCTGAGGACATGAGCTAACTCATTTTTGTCTTTTTTATCTGCAGTACCAGATGACTTTATAAATGCATGTTGAGGGACTGAAGCAGATCCATAATAGTTTCATTATATTCAGCCTGGTTAGGCCACATCTGGGTTATTGTGTTAAATTCTGGGCATTTCATTTTTACGGAAAACGGAAAAGCTGGAACATGTTCAGAAGAGAGTGACCTTTTGAGAGGATCAGAGAACTTGCCCTACAAGGATTAATGAAAGGAATTCGGATGTTTAGACTGGACAAGAGAAGAATTACTGAGTGTATCATCACTGTCTTCAAGTGTTCAGTAGTTATGTGGGAGAATCATAAAAGTTGTTCATTTTGGATCCAGAGGGCAGACTGGGAACAATGGGTAGAAGTTTCAGAGAGATAAACTTGGAACTTTCTGTAGGGACAAATTTCCTACCTGTTAAAGCAATCCAAAAGTAAAATCATTGTTTTTGGAAGTCCTCGGTTTCCCCGTCATTGGAAGTCTTCAAACAAAGACAGTATGACCACCTTCTGTAAATATTTTAAATGAGATCTCTTGATCTTGTTTGGATTGGACTAGATGGTCTATAAGATCCCTTCCAGGTCTTAGATGCTATGAAATTCAGGCATCATGAGCACCCATTTCAGCTTCCTTCCCATCAATATCTCAATGATACTTTACTTCTTTCATTCTGTTTTCAATCTTTAGCTCTCTCAAGGAGCATTCCTTCCTGATCATTTTCAATCCTCCATCTCTGACTCAATAATGAAGAAGTCACGGAGGCTGGAGGCCCACATGGCAACACCCATACTCCCAGATGAATAAACCTTGGAGGTCCCAGGAAGATAGCATTTTCCTAGTCTCTCTTTGAAAGCTCTGAGTATGAAATAACATCATTGCCCCCTCCCTCTTCCCTAGCCATTGCTGCCACTAAAGTCTACTAAAAGCAGCTCTATTCCCAAAGGATCTATTAACTGATGTATCACTATGTATATTGTGTATGTGTATGTCTATGTATGCATATTATAATGAATACCAAAATATGTGATCTCTATAATGGGGAGATAGAATTGGCAACCTAGCAACAGAGTAATAAATCTGCAATGAATTCTCTTTGGAGAAGAAATAAATATTAAAACCAGCATTTCAAACAGGACCAAATAGAAGCAATATCAGTGCCATGCTGAAAGGCAACAGAGTAACTGTAAGAATAACAGAAACACATTCTGGAGCTGTTCCCTTTATACAGTGTTGATAAAATTTGTTAATACCATATGTTAGTCGTATGGAGAGAGGCATGGTTTGACTATGAATTTTGGAATCCTACCAGCAAACTTGCAGATTTGATGTTGCAAATCTGCTGAACTGCTCATCCTAGTACAGACTGTGAGGTTAAGGTTAAAAAAAAATTGTAGCAGAAAGGACAGAGGATCCAAAGATCTGAGACATTTGCACGTAATACCCGGGTGACCTTGTCCAAGTAGCTTTAGGTCTTTAGAACTCAGTTTTTTCAAATGTAAAGACAGGGGGCAGGGGGGTTATTTGGCCATTCTTAAGGATCCCTTCCACCTATAAATCCAAAAAGCTTTTGATGAGAACCAGGGGAAAAGAGAATTAAATCTGTTCTGTGTAGTTTTAGTGTTGAGTGAGATCAGACAAGACAGTTTCTTGTCAATCTGAATCAGTCTTATCCAACAAAATATTAAAAGGGAGAAGTCAGGTCCTTAAAAAAAATGAAACTGGACTGGAACAAAGAGTAAACTGATTGGCTGTCAAACTGTCCAACCATGAGATTAACAAGACGATACCCACTAATTGGAACTCATTTAGTTACATCATAATTCATTAAATCAATATGTCCATGAAATAGAAGAAAAGCCCAAGAAAAAAAGAAATAGTATAACACAGACACCAATTTCATACGATTCTATTCCAATTTTGTTACACCTTTAATGTTCTTATCATTTACGGTCATTCAGAAGTACAGGGGTCTCAAAGATGGCTTACGTCAATTTCAGCCCTACTGACCAAGCTGAAGATTAGGTAGGGATGCTCACTACGACTCTATAGTGTGGTAGTGCTGCAAGTAACAAAGGCATTCTGTCTTTCCTATTTAACACAAGAGTTCCTTGGTCTTGGAATTGCTTGGCCCAGAGGTAAAGAGTAGAATGTCCTTTTTCCAAAGTTATAAATAAAGGAAGTTTGTTAGCATAGTAACAATGATAGTAGCAGCAACAGCAGAAGTAGCAGTAGGAAGTAGAAATAGTAGGAGTAATTGTAATTCAACACATCTGGTGCAGATGTATGACCCAACAGCTCACCAGATGAATTTTCTTTATATCCAACCCTAAACTTCCGTGCAGTCAGTGGGTCTAGTGTTTCCTGTGAGCCTGTAATCATAGCTGCTAGGTGATGCAATGGGTAGTGTGCCTGACCTAAAGTCAGGAAGACTCCTCTTCCTGAATTCAAATCTGGCCTCATTTACTTCCTAGGTGGATGACCCTATCAAGTCATTTAATGCCTTGATTTCTTCAACTATAAAATGAACTGGAGAAAGAAATAGCAAATCACTATAAGGTCATCAAAAAATGTACACAGCTGAAAAATGATTGAACATCTGCAATGCTCAAAGCTATCATCAAATAATTGTGAGATTATTTATGAAAATAAACTAGAAAAGTAATATCAATACTGTGAGGATAAGAAAAAAATTATTAACTGGAAAGGTAGATTACACCCAATATTTCAGATAAGAATCTGATATATGAGCTATATAGGATACTAACATTATTATAAAAGATCAAGAGCTCAGTGGATAAGGTAAGTAGTTAAAGGGATATGACAAACCAATCTCAAGAACTGCAGACTATAACCAGTGTAGAAAAGAAATCTACAAATCATTAATAAGAAGGGAAATGCAAATCAAAGCAACTCTTATGTTTCACTTTACACTCATTTTATTGTCAAAGGGGATAAAACATGGAAATAAATATTGCAGGAATTGTAGAAGGCAGACACACTAATGCACCACTGGTAAAGTTGTGATTTAGTCAAACTATTCTGGAAAGCAAACTGGAATCAAAAAGTTACTAAAATGTTTTTCCCTCTTGACCCAGAGACATCATTTTAAGCACAGGAAGTCAAAAACAGAAAGGTCCCACGTAAACCAATAGTCACAGCAGCACTTTTTGTGGTAGCAAGGAACTAGAGACAAAGTAAATGTCCATCAACTGGGAAAAGGCTAAATAAATTGTTATACATGAATGTAATAAGTACTATTGCATTAAAAAATGAATACAGGAGGCATAGGAAGACATATGAACTAATGAAGAGTAAAGAAATCAGAACCTAGAAAATGATATACACAATGACTAACACAAAAATAAATGGAAAGAATATCACACCAAAATTGAATGCTATGTAATTATGATGACTGAATGTGGTCCCAGAGAAAATGCACCTCCTTTTCTTCTTTACAAAGATTTTGAGACATTGCATGTACTATCATACGCAGTACATTAGTTTTATGGACTGCTTTCCAGTGATATATTAGAAGTGACTGAGATATTTTTAAAAGACATTTTTATTGTAATTACTATTAATAATAATAAATAATGCTGGTGTACAATTTGTGGGAAAACTCAGAAAATAATTTAACCATCCCTGGGTTATAGATCCTAGCCATAAAATGTTTGCTACTTCATTTATTCATTCAACAATAATCTATTAAGTTCCTATTATGTGCCAAGCATTGTGCATGGGATGTGGAGACAAAAACAAAACAGCTCCTGCCTTCAAGGGACTTACATCCCATTGGGCAAAAGCAGCATTTACACAGATGAATAAATGAATATATAAATCTATACAAAAACATTTCAGGGGGTAAGACCATTAGTAACTGGGAAGATCAAGCAGTCCTAGGTGAAGAGGCAACTTAGAGGCATATGAGCCAAACCTTCAAGGAAGTTAGGCGTCTGAGGAGGGAGGACATTTCATGCAAAGGTTGTGGAACAGAAAAATGGCAGGTGACAATAAATAGTTCAGTAAATAGACTTCTTTTTATAGGAAAATGTATTTAGAGCTAGAAGAAACTTTAGAGGGCTAGCTGAAGTTCACTTCTTTTGTAGATACATGGCCAAATATATCCCATCCCTATCTTCCACTCAGGAAGCTGATGCTAATATAAATGAGTTGCCCGAGGTCACACAGGAAGTAAGGCTGAGAGCCATGATAGAATATCAGCTTTTCTCATTTGAAAGCCTATAGTCTTTTCATTTCAACATATGTTCTCTTTATTTGGGTCTATCCCTTTCTAATTTTTTTTTCAATCCATTGGAAGACTCCTAGTCTTAAATTATTGTAGCATAATTCATGCCCAGATGCTACAGCAGCACTTGGCCTTCAGTTTTGTGCCTAGCTACACTGAAGGCATGAGTTATTATACAATAATTCACACCATGTCATGTCTTATTGCTTAATTAACGTAACAAATCAGAGTAACAAATTTTTGCATCAGCAAATGTAGTGCCCTCTAATATGACTTAAAAGGGTTCTTTTTTTTATTCAACAGGGTCAGGGATGCCATCTGAGGATTTATTAAGGTGAATAAAACGGTAAGGCTGAAAAAGCGATAACCGTTGTTTGAAAAAAGAATCACCAAGCTCTCCTTAAAGGAAAGTTGAGTTGTTAGTCTTTGTATTCCTTCATTGGTATCATCATGCAAAGAGTCACTTTCTGGCATATAAGCAAATAAAGGAATAGTGTTTCTGTCCAATCTCGTGACTGTTACAGTTTGAACACATCTGCATTTCTTGATTTTTTAAAAATTAGTTTTAAGTCTGCAGGTGTGATTCACAGGGGATAGAACATCTGTGGTTTGCCTTAGAAAGGGAGAAAAATGTACGCAAAACCAGCAGATGATATCAGCTGCCAGTAAGTAACAGCCATCACACAGCTTTATAAAGTCTCACAAATTCATAAATTATGTATTTGTAGCTTGGAGACTGATACGTTTTTCCAGCTGCACATTCCTAGCTTCTGTAGTCTACACTGGCCATATGCAAGCTGTTGATTCTGGTTTCACCTTTGGGAATCTTTTTCTCACAAACAGTTGCCATGATTCTTTGATATTCTGTTATGGTGTTCATTCACTCAGGTCATTCCTGGGACCAAGGAGAACATATTGAGGGAAAGGCAGATTTGATCAACAATGGTGACCTGACAAGGGAGAGCATTTCACACGTGATACTGACCAGCCAGAGAAGGTTTAGGGCTGAGCTGAGTCAGCTGGTCAAGAATGGCCAGGAAATGCCAAGCTCAAGGGTCTTTATTTTATAAACCATTTGGAATGTCACAAATGGAGTGCAACATTCCCATTAGTTACTGGGCTAGCCTTTTTTTTTTACAGTGAGGAACAGATTATCATATGCATCACAGTCAATCCTTTCTGAAACTGTTCCTCTCTAGAATAAATATGAAACATTATATTTCTAATCTTACATGTAGATAGCTTTTTCAGCAAGAATCATGAGGCATTAAATGGCAATTGCCAATGAGCAATCCCAGTGACTTTTTTGAAAAGCCATAAGCACATAGATGGCTTCTCAAGCAGACAATCAGGCAGAAAAAGCAGTACATTGGGAAAATCGAAATTAACCAAACAGAATTTAGATGGTACAGGTCCTCCCAAGAAGCACAGTCCAATGCCCCCAGGAAAGACTGAAAAAAATTTTAAAAAAAGAACAGTATGAGGATTGAATCTGTGGTGAGGATAAGAAGGAATTGAGATGCTAGAGTGAAGAGGCAGTTATAGCATAATGAAAAGAGCAGAGAACTTGAAGCCAAAAGATCTGGATTCAAATGCTGGGGCTGCTACTTACTATCACTGGGACCTCTGGGATGCTATGATTTCAAAGGTTCTTTCCAGCTCAATATCATTCTAATTGCTTATATAGTAATAATAGTTACTGTCTCTTAAAGGCAGGATTTAAATCTATTTTTTTTCTGGGTCTGAGGCCAGCTCTTTATACACCTTAGAAGACAGACTCTCATATTTATTTTACATTTACATAAAGTGGTTATGCAAACTTTTATATACACTATCTCATTTGAGCCTCCCCAGAATGATAAAAGGCAGGATGTATTTAAAAGGATTCATGCTTCCAGTGGATCATAAGGTCATAGATTTATAGCTTGGAAGAAACCTTCAGGGTCATCCACTTTAACTCTCCCAATTTTACAGATGAGGAAACTGAGACCCAGATAAAAGCAGTGACTTGTCTAAGGTCACAGATCTTAAGTGGCAAAATCAGGACTTGACTCCAGGTCTTCTGACTCTATAGTTCCTGCTCTTTCCCACTGAGGTCCTAGTCAGTTTAGCAACTCTGTGAAGTCAAAGTGAGCTGAGGCATTTTGACAAAAATCCCTATGCCTGGAAACTAGACAGTCAAGCCCTAAATAAAATTAAGCCTAGAATTCAAGCAATGCCGAGGCATGTTCCTGAGATGACCCCACTATTTTCTCCAGACTACCCCAGCTGCCACTTTTGATCATGGCATCTCACCCTGTGCTCATCAGCAGGGCACAGCTGCCTTTAGTTCCCCACCCTGCCCCCTCTGCCCACCTAGTTCCCAGAGTAATCTGGACTCTGAACTCCTCTGGCTCCACCCACATTCCATAGCCCAGCTCCAGGACCGCTCACCCTGGCCCTTCGAACCCAGTTTTGGCAGCACATCCAGACCAGACTCTCTCTAACCACAGCTGCTCCTTCTAGTGTGGCTGGCACCTCAGGAAACCATCCCAAACAGCTGCAGGTTCTGGTCCTAGGCAGGTTGGGAAGAGAAAAATGATTGGGGAGAGAGTGTGACTGTGGTTGTGTGTGTGTGTGTGTGTGTGTGTGTGTGTGTTTTGAGTTTGGGGATATCCACAAATGAATGTATAAGTTAATATGAATTTGGCATGGCATCCAGAAGTTATTTGCAATGCTGGACATCTAAACTGGCTAAACAACACCAATAAAGGAATAAAAAGAACTTTATAAAGTATCTCTAGAAGTGGTGTGGAAAGAGCATTGAATATGGTTGTCAAAAGACCTGGATTCAGATTCTAGATCTGTTGACCTCAAGTAAGTCACTTTACATCTTTGTACCTTGCTTTCTTCATCTGTGAACCGAGTGGGCTATACTAGATCAGGGGTTCTTTAGCCTGTAGTAAATAGACCCATGGAATAGATTTCAGGGGGTCTATGAATTCAGATGAGAAAAAAAATATATATATATATATATTTACTCACCTCTAACTGAAATGTAGTATTTCCTCAAATTATAAATTGAGATAAGGCTGAACAGCAAAAACAACAAATTGAGATAACCAACCATTTTTCTGAGAAGGAACCCATAGTCTTCACCAGACTACCAAAGATGTCCATGACACAAGAACCCTTGGACTAAGGTTCTATCTAGCTCTAAATCCTATACTACTAGGGGTTCTTTTTCATGTAAATTTGGCCCATTTAAGCTTAGGCAAGGTCTTTGAGTCTCATGGAAAAGTGTGTGAACTTTTTTTTGTTGTTGTTGTTCTCTGTTGGAGGGTGCCCTTAAAAACTGAAATATACAGAAATCTGATTTGTCAGATCACAGCTGCCCCCTGGATTGATGGCATTGGGGAGGAGTGGCTGGGCTCTGCAGTCTGCTCTGGCTGCCAATTTATAGCCATACATATTACATTCACTTCTTAATATTTGGACCTGATTACTTTGCAACGTAATTCTTTCTTCCTTCACCAATGTGTAGTTGAAAGCAATGCTCCCCAAATCTGAGTATGGAGCAAGAATTGGAATGATTTCTAGAAAGAGATCCTACTTTGTCATTTTTTAAGATGCCAAGCTTTCACAAGTTGGTCATAGATTTCAAGACACAAAACAAAGCACATGGTTTTGGTTTGTCTTGTGCACATGACTAGTAGGGAGAGTTCTGCTAGGCAGACACAGACTGTGAGTTGGGTTTCTTGTTATAGTTTGTGGTTTTCTTTGGTACATATGCTCATAAGCTACTGCAATGGGAGCATTTTTATAAATTGCAAAAATAAATGAACCCTGAGAAACGTGTGTCTCTTCTACTAGTCTTTTAATAAATCCCAGATCCAACTGTGCACACCCTCAGTTATTTATTTACTTATTTGACTTGGACTAACTTTACCTTAAGTTCTATATGCTCCTGAGGCTACAGGGGCTCAGTAAGCCTAGAAGGAGGTCCTGGACAAGGCATACGTGCAACCAGGGCAAATTATGAAATCTGTGCCCCCTAGGTGTTGCTGTTCAATGGAGACTTTGCAAAGACACAGTATAATTTGACTTACCAAGTGAATGCTTAGGTTCAATGGTGAACGGAATTTCTTGGCATTGCAAATGTGATTTATTTTGTAAAGAAAATACTCTTCCAAAAAAAGTGTTACTCATAGGATTCTAGGCTGTTGCCTACTATGCTTGCTCCTAGTTCTAGTTCTAGTTTTGCCTAGAATCTCTCTCTATTAGATATCTGTCTGATCTTAAATGAAATTCTCTACAATCCTTGCCAGCTTTATCAATCCAGCTCACTCCACCATAACACAAGCATTGTGATTTGGTTAAATCAGCATCCTCATATAAGGAAGAAGACATGGCTTGGTGGAATTTGAGTTGGAGGCTCTGAGTCCAAGTTGAATAACTGTCCTTTTCCACAAATACAGGTCAACAACTGTTCTGCAGCTTAGATCCTCCAAGAGATGCCAGAAAAATGCAGGAGAGAGAGAGAGAGAGAGAGAGAGAGAGAGAGAGAGAGAGAGAGAGAGAGAGAGAGAGAGAGAGAGAGAGAGAGAGAGAGAGAGAGAGAGAGAGACAGAGAGAAAGAGAGAGAGAGAGAGAGAGAGAGCAGACTTCTGAATCAGGAAGACCTAGGAACAAGTAAGTCCTGCTCTTGACACATAATGACTGCATGACCCTGCACAAACAACTTAAGCTCTCACTTATATAGGCAATGCTCTAAGAAAAACTAAAATAGAATACATATACACACATGCCTGTACATATGTATGTATATTATGTGCATACATGAAACAGTTAGCAAACAGCACAAAACAATGTGAGATCAAAATGCTAAATTATAGGGGGACAGAGAGTTTGAAGAGGGGATAAACTGATGTAAGCTAGAAGAGTTAAAGAGGACTTCCTGAATGAGATAGTAAATGGAGCTGATAAAAACTTATGGTGGGACAGAGCATTTCAAAAGTGGGAAGAAAGAGAGTGTATAGGCATAGCAGCAAGAATAAGGCATGGCAGGGGTGGCAAGCCTGAGGCCTGGAGGCCATGTGTGGCCTTCTAAGTCCTTGGGGGCAGCATTTTGCCTGAGTCCAAGATTTACAGAACAAGTCCTTTTATTAAGAGGAATTTGTTCTGCGAAGCTTGGATTCAGTCAAAGGGCCACACTTGAGGACCTAGAGGATTACATGCTCCCTTGATGCCCCAGGTTCCCCACCCCTGGAGTATGGTATCATCAATTTAGGGCTGGGAAGGCCCTTCAAGAGCACCTCTCTGACCTATTCTGTTTATATGTGAGGAAACAGTGTCCCACAGATGTGATTTTGCCCAGGAGAAACAAGAGTTTAAGCACTTCATGCTAAGGGATTCAACAGAAGACAAAAGCAGTGCCTGTTCGCAAGGGCTTTACATTCCAATATCATATCTCTGTAAGGAGCAGAATTTGAAGCAGCGTGGTCCGGAAGGGACCAACGTCCCTTCCAGAAAATATGCCTCTCAAGTAGAATCAACAAGCCTTAAGTAACCCCAGTTTGAAAATGGAGTGACTAAGTAAAAGTTAATTAGCTCAGCTAGTTATTTCACAAAGCATGTTCTAGTGTGGAAAGAATTAATGTTAATTAAAGGAGCTTCACAGTGGGAGCTCTCAACACTCATGGAA
Source organism: Bettongia penicillata ogilbyi (assembly GCA_023548195.1). Classification (NCBI taxonomy): domain Eukaryota; kingdom Metazoa; phylum Chordata; class Mammalia; order Diprotodontia; family Potoroidae; genus Bettongia; species Bettongia penicillata. The sequence continues at coordinate 1,122,305 of JAJHZJ010000425.1, forward strand.
AAAAAATATGTATATACGGGTGGATGTGAGCAACTTCCTTGACATTAATTGCTGTCTCCACTGGAACATATCTTATGAAATAGCTAGCTGAGTTAGTCGACTTTTTCCTGTTCACTTATTTCTAAACTTTAGTGACTTAAGGCCTGTTAACTCCTTTTGAGGAGAATACCTTCTGATCACCCTTGTGCATGCTAGGGAAGAAATTAAAAAAGCATTCCCCTGTGATTCTATACACCTGCCAGAGCTACCCACAGCTATGGTCTATTACTCATTTATTGTCTTCCTACTGGGAGACAGGATCTTACCCCTCTGACTTAATGCATCAAATCTGGAGGAACCATGCCACACATGACAGAGAGGGTAACGGAGGCCTCACTCTGGCAAAGAAATGACGAAGGCTCTGTTCAGTCCTCCAATAAGCTTACATTGCATCCACTCTTTGTAATGCACATCCATGACTGCTGAGATGCTTTACAACTCGAAAATTCTGTGACTCTATGAATGAAACATGGTCCCTACCCTCAGGAAGTTTTTAGTCTATTAGAGCCAACAGTAGATATGGCAGGAAAGATTACAAATGGAAGACACAGCCCTGGTATACAGCAATAAGCAATTTTCTAGGGGCTCAATGGTGGCTTTTTAATTAAAAAGAAAAGCATGAAAATTGGAAGGATGATTTAAGATGTGGTGAGTACCGGGCTAACTAAAACCATACCAGATTTATACATGATCTGGGGGTTTTTCTCTTTCTTTGTTTTCCCCCGTCTTTGCTTTTACTAATACAGTGAAGTTGATGGTACCCGTATGTGAGATTATGTGTTGGCACTGGTGAACACCAGTGAAAGTTTTCACTTTGGCCTAATTGCTAATGACCTCTCAATCTTCTAAACAGAAAATCTTTCAGGTTACACCATTGGCCTGCTTGGGAGTCAGACTAACTTTTCCCCTCACTAAAACACTTATTTCCAGCTTTTCTTGGTTCCTGTTACTTGTCTCCCCTCGTGTGAATCATGAGTTGCTAAGAATGAAGTTGAATTAGGCAGATAATTACATTTTGATACATCAACTTGACCTCATTCTATCACTGCCAATCACGGAACTTAACTTTGTCAGAAAGGAAACCTTCTTTCTTCAATGTTGCCCATGCCTGCCCTTGGCATGCATCTCACTGCTTCCACTTGACATTCCTGGTCACACTGGGGAAGCTGTGGGTGTGACTGCTGGCAGGCTATAGCCATCTTTTAGCTTCCAGAGAGGGGCAGGATTCTCTTTCACAGGGCCAGCTTCCGTTTCAACTTCCTCAGGCCCCTGCATGTCAGCCAGAAGCTTTGTACTCTCAGGGGGAAAAGTTACAGTATGTTAAAAGACGCTCCAGTCACCACAGCTAATGACAGTGAAGCACAAACCATTACCACTGTTTGTAGCGGGCTTTGAGATAATGCCGAGTAATTAGCCAGCTAAAAGGAAGCCACCATCTTCTTTGCCTGATGATGTGGTGGGAACATCAAGAATTCCCATTGGCTATGGCTGGCTTCAGAAAGCAGAGGCTTTTCAAGAGCACTGTAAGCTTCCAATCCCTAGCTGTTTGGTTGTGTTTGCTATATTTACACCTGCTATGCCTTGGGAATCATGCACAGTGTAAAGAGTTCTGGATTCGGAGTCAGGGAAGTTGAATTATTGCCTGCCCTTGGGCAATCCACCTCCCTCCCCGGGCCTCAGTTGTTTCATCTGAAAAATGAGACATTGGCTCTTTATTTTGTTTTGTTTTGTTTTCTGGCTTTGAATTCTATGATCCTGAATTATTGCTTTTTTCTAGCCCATGCCAAATAGGGAGAGGAGTTGTGATGCCAGTTCTTGAATTAGTTAATTCACTGCTCAAACTGCTTTCTCAAAACTTTTCAGTGGCAAAACTGATCTCTCCATTCCGTTCTGGATCATCAGACCTGGGCCAATGAGCTGGAGGGGAGCCCAGTTTAGTCTAACTTTGTGTTTATGTAGTTATCTAAGGCCACCTATCTAATCATTGGTGTTTCCCTTCAAATGTGAGAAGCAGGAACACCTCATTTCTTGGCTTAGCTGCATGGTGGCCTTGCATGCATACGAGTTGTACCACTTTTCAGGATCTGGTTGGCTAAAGCACAAATTCAGTGGCTGCCAGATTTTCTGAGTTTTGCAAGCACCTTACTCAAGTGAGTGGTGGTTTCAGCAGTTGGTCTGATAGATTGCTAACCAAGGCTGTCTTAATATGTGCCAGAGCCTTCCCTTTCCAAACTGAGCATAAAGGATAAAAATTATGCCAAGAGTAGCAGAGAAAGATAATAGTTCAATGACCTGCAAAGTCTCTGGAGATGAACATCTCATAGTGGGGAGATTGTGAAATCATCCAACAGAATAGGAAGGCCAATTTCTGTACCTTTTTGGTTATACAAGAAATGTTCAAAAGCATTTAATAAGAGCTCTGTGCCAAGCACTGTGTAAGTACCAGAGATACAAAGAAATACAAAAATAGCCCTTGCCCTCAAGGAGTTTAAATTTAATGGAGAGTTATTATAATGTTTTATTTTGAGGACTCATAATAAAATTACCATTAGCAAGCCTTTGGGTGTTAAAGAAAATAAATATCACACACATTATTTTGTGGTGGATCTGCGATTTCATCAGTAGGGGGAATGTGTGGTGAGGAAACTCCTTCTACTAAGACAGATCATCTGTTCTGTAATTGCATCTTTTGGAGGGTGCCAGGCTAAAGAATGGACCTGGGTAGTATCTAGAAGGCCCAGGTATAACTTCTGCCTCTGACAGATACTCTGTGTGACCCTGAGCAAGTGACACAAACACACACATATGCATATACACATACATATATCCATACATATGTATATGCACATACCGACATATACAGGAGCAACTAGGTGGCATGGTAGAAGAGCACTGACCCTGGAGTCAGGAGGACCTGAGTTCAAATCCAGCCTCAGATATTAGCAGTATGAAATTGGGCAAGTTGCTTAATTTTGTCTGCCTCGGTTTCCCCAACCGTAAAATAAGCTGAGAAGAAAATGGCAAACCACTCCAGGATCTTTGCTAAGAAAATCCCAAATAGGATCAAAAAGAGTCAGACATGATTAAACAATAGTAAAAATATATGTACGTACATATGTGTGTTATGTTTGCATTTTTAAATGAAACTTGAGATTTTATTGATTGATAAAGTTCCTGTTGGAGAGTTTTCTCTCCAGTGCAGATCAGCACCCCTAGTACAGTGTAGGTAGTCTTAGTTGCTCAGGCCACTGAGAATGAAGGTAAGTGACCTGCCCAGGGTCACATTGCCAATAGGTGTCAGGGACAGGACTTACACATAGATTTTCCTGAGGTTAGTTCTCCATCCATTATGTCATTCTGCCTGAAAATGTCAGTATGTTCAATGTAATAACAAAAATAGCCACACATATCTATAGTGCTTTCCAGCTCACAACAACATGTGAGAAAGAGAGTAGGAAACTAATATGTAAAATATCGCCTCCAGGACAGAGCATCAAAGATGGGATAACTTTCATTCATTCATTTATTTTGTCTATTTATTTTTATTAATGTATTTATTACCAGAGGAATGGAGTAGGGGGTATTTCTTATAGAAAGAATATACTCTGGGATTGCACTTTCTCCATCTTCATGGTTTAAGAAAGGCTGACTAGGTTGTGAATGGAAAAAGTGTAAGAAAGCCCTGGTTAGGCTACGATGCAACATACACATTAAGCTATTTTAAAAGTTCAAAACAACATTCTTTTACTTCAACATAAAGGAATCTGGGGATATGAGCCACGTATGGAGCAAGTGAGCTTTAGTCTCATGACCCATCCTAAGAGATGACTAATCCTCTCCAAAACCTTTCCTATTTTATTCCACAGGTAAACCAGCTCTTCTAATAACCAGAGTGGTAACTAGGGTGGGGTGCTTTGGGCTTTACCCAGAGTGTCAAGTTTAAAGAGCATAATATTAGACAGTATTTCCTGTTTATAAGCATAGAAGGAACAGATCTTAGCTGTTAGCAAGAATCATTAGTTAAAATTGGAAGCTAACAGATTGCCAGCTGGTTTGAACTCCATACTTGCCCATACTTGCCTGCCCCTTCTCTAATTCACCTGGTATGGCCACCTACCCAGTCATGGCCCTATACTAGTGTTCTAGGATCTCAATTTTCTCACTGAGGGATTATGTGCCCTCCCCCTTACTTCTTAAGTCCACAATCCCCCTTGCCCCAGACACAGTTTGTGACACTTGGCCTGGACACACACACACACACACACACACACACACACACACACACACACATCCAGACTATATTTCTGCTTGTAACTATATCCTCCAGTCACTGTCCTGTGCTAGATTCAATGCAACAAACACTTAAGTAGGAAATGTTAAATTAAAAGGTCATCTAGTTCCAAGCCACAGTTGAAGAAACATTGAAGGGGTTATGAGTGGAAAAAAATTTAAGAAGCCCTGATCTAACCCAACCTTTTCATTTTACAGATAAAGAAGCTGAGACTCACAGAAATTACTGACCCAGGGTCATAGAAGTAGTAAATGGTAAAGCCCAGATGGGAATCCAGATTTCCCAACTCCAAATCCTGTTCTTTTTACACACTGGCAACACTACTTCATTTATTAAGTGCTTAGCTATGCAAAGTACTATACTCCTCCTTAGTTCATCATCCCCCTCTAGCAGGAGGATAAGGTATCAGTATGTATTGTTATATGTGAAAACATGCAGGTGTGTATCATTGGTTACTGGGATGACTGGGAATGAAGTGAATTAGAGAGTTACCAATAAGATTCTTTTTTTAGTATTAATTTATTTAAGTTTTCAACATTCATTTCCACAAAATTTTGAGTTCCAAATTTTCTCCCCATGTCGCCCCTCCCCCCAATCCAAAACGCCCAGTATTCTAATAACCCCTATCACCAATCTGCTCTCCCTTCTAACATCCCTGCATTCCCTTATCCCCATCTTCTCTTTTGTCCTGTAGGGCAAGATAAATTTCTATACCCCATTACCTGTACTTCTTATTTCCTAGTTGTATGCAAGAACAATACTCAATAGTTATTCCTGAAACTTTGAGTTCCAACTTCTCCCCATCCCTCCCTCCCCACCTATCCCCATTGTGAAGGCAAGCAATTCAATATAGGCCATATCTGTGTAGTTTTGCAAATGACTTCCATAATAGTTGTGTTGTGTAAGACTAACTATATTTCCCTCCATCCTATCCTGCCCCCTATTTCTTCTATTCTCTCTTTTGACCATGTCCCTCCCCAAAAGTGTTGACTTCTAATTGTTCCCTCCTTCCATTGCCCTCCCTTCCATCATCTCCTCCACCCTGCTTAGCCCCTTCTTCCCCACTTTCCTGAATTCTAAGGTAGGTTTTCATACCAAAATGAGTGTGCATTTTATTCCTTCCTTGAGTCGAATGTGATGAGAGTAAGCTTCATGTTTTCTCTCTCACCTCTCCCCTTTTTCCCTCTACTGAACAGTCTTTTACTTGCCTCTTTTATGGGAGACAATTTGCCCCATTCCATTTCTTCCTTTCCTTTCCCAATATATTCCTCTCTCACCCCTTAATTTCACTTTTTTAGATATGATCCCACCCTATTAAACTCACCCTGTGCTCTCTGTCTCTCTCTTTCTATGTATGGATGTGTGTGTGTGTGTGTGTGTGTGTGTGTGTACTGAAAAAAAACTTTCAAGATTACAAATATTGTCTTTCCATGTAGGAATGTAAACGGTTCAACTTTAGTAAGTCCCTTATGGTTTCTCTTTCCTGTTTACATTTTCATGCTTCCCTTGATTTTCATGTTTGAAAGTCAAATTTTCTTTTCAGCTCTGGTCTTTCATCAAGAATGCTTGAAAGCCCTCTATTTAATTGAATGACCATTTTTTCCCCTGAAGTATTATATATGATCCAACAATGGATGTGGGCTGCTATAGGAGCTGCTGCTGAAGCCCCTGCTGCCCCCATCTGAGGCTAGAGCTGTGGGTAAGCCCTTGTCCTTTCTTGGCCAGCTGAAAAAACCCTGTCACTGATTTTTGGTGCCTGGGGGTTGAGGGATCTGGGAACCCCAGCTATTGAGACTGGGGATTCTGCCCCTGAGGCCTGCTCGCATCTTCCTCCCAGAGCTGAGCCATGCTGCCAAGGCTGGGCTGGGCTTTGCTCCACATCTTGTGTGACAGACATTTTCTGTTGGCCTTCCAGGTCACCCTAGGCTGGAAATCTTCTCCACTCTGTTGTTCTGTGGCTTCTGCTGCTCTAGAATTTGTCAAGAGTCTTTCTTTACAGGTATTTTATGGGCTATGGGGGTAGAGCTAATAAATGTGCATTTTTCTACTCCCCCATCTTGGCTCTGCCCCTACCAATAATATTCTATGGGAGTTCAAAGATTCCTGACCAGCTGGAAGGCTTGAATGTAGGAGGTGTCACATGAATGGAAATTTAACTGGGAAGAGGGGAAGATAAAGGATCCTAGGTACAGGGAGTAGTGTAGGCATAAAGAGAGAGACAGGACAGTGCAGGTTGTGTTTAGGGGATGGAGAGTAGTTTAAGTGGCGATAAGATTGGAAAGACTGTCAAGGTCTTTAAATGCCAGGAAATAAAGTTTGGACTTTATTTGGTGAGCAATATGGAGCCACTAAAAGTTCTTAAACAGATAAATAATATGACCAAAACTATGCATAAGAACAATGAGCTTGGCAGCAATGAGAAGTTGAGGGGTTGGGGAGAAAGGGTAGCATTGAATAGAAGACAGCAAGACTTGTTATCACAGTACTCTTGAAGGGTAAAAATGAGGGTCTATACTACGGTGATGCTAACAGTGCTGGATAGAACATTTAACTCCAATTTCACTTCATTCTTTAGCAATCATTTCCAGTCCCTTTGAGGGAAAAAGAAAGTTTGTTTAGTTTTCTTTGTCTAGGCCCAGATACACCCCTCAATAACAGATTCAAACTGCCTTCCCCACAGTCACTTGAAGTCTTCCTATTTTCTCTAGGATAAAATAAAAAGACCCTCCACAAATTGGCTCCAACCTATCTGTCCAGTCTTATTTCACATTCCTCCCTTATCTTGCAATCTAGTTCTCAGCCAAATTCATAAGATCTTAGATTAAGAAATGGAAGTCAAGTTAACAAGCATTTAAGTGTCTACTCTATGTACTTAAGGGACACAGCCATTTGTTTTTCAATGGTGTCTGACTGACTACATTTGGGGTTTTCTTGGCAAAGATACTGGAGCAGTTTGCCACTTCCTTCTGCAGCTCATTTTATAGATAAGGAAACTGAAGTAAACAGTCACACATATTGTCCGAAGCAGGATTTGAACTCAGGAAGGTGAGTCCTCCTGACTCCAAGCCAGGCACTCTACTCACTGTGCTACATAGCTGCCCCTGAGGGAAATTAAGATCCATCAGCATCCAACTTCCTCATTTTACAGATGAGAGATAGAGAGTTTAAGTGACTTGTCAGTCACACAACTAGAGAGTACCTGAGGCAGGAATTAAACCTCAGTTTAATGATCACAAGTTCCAAACTGCAGTCACTACTATACACTGCCTCTGAAATTAAACTACTATTTTTCAAATTAGATAAGCTACCCCTCATGCCTGAAATATACTTCCCTTCTCTTTATTTCTGAAAATCTTCCTCCAAATTCCAACCCAGGTGTTCACTTTTCCGATACAGCCTTACCAAATGCTTCCAGCTAAGTGTCTGCTACTTCCTTAAACACTCTAGAGGGCTTAGTCTGAATCTCTCCTTTGCTCCCCTCATTCCCTGCTTTGTCTTTATCTATCTGTGTACATGCCATATGATCCCTCCAATATCACCCCAACAGAATGTAAATCCCTTTGTAAACTCAGCACCTAAGACAGTGGTACACACAGAGTAGGTGCTGTTCACTGAGTCACTGAGGCGGTGCTGTCTACATGCTTTACTCCTTTACATTTTGTGAGGGTATCCTATGCTCATAGTGAGACCAACTATGCCATTGAGAATGAGCTCTTCATTGCTGACGAAGCCACCCTCTTCTTGATGCTGACCAACCTGTGCATAGATTCCATGATATGCATATTCTTATGTAAAAAAGAGACAAAATAAGAGGACTTGTCATGAAAAAAAAACAGTAGTCAAATTAATAATGCAAACTTAAGTTGATGGATTTGTGAAAATATCCCAATAACAAATATAGGTTTTTGAAGGGATGTTCTGTCATAACAGTGCCCACCTTGGTTAGTAAAAGGCATCTAAGCACTAAAACACAGGGGGCAATTTTTTTAAAACTGCTCATTAAGTTGTTGAACTAGCTTGTCTTCATTCTGGGCCCACAATAGACAATCAGCCATTAATGGCTATGTACTTTTAAACATCCTCTTCTATGTCTTCTTTAATGCTTAAGGCTGATCAGCTTGTCTAGATGAAATCTTAAGATATCTCTTAATTTCTCCAGCCAATCCCTTCATTTTGTTTTACCTTTCTTCAAAAATGCCCATTGATTACCACTACTAGATCTGTAGTCCAATAAGATTAAAAAAAAACATAAAAGAACCTACATGTACAAAAATATTTATAACCACTCTTTTTGTGGTGGCAAAGAATTGAAAATTGAGGGAATGCACATTAATTAGGGAATGACTGAACAAGTTGTGGTATATGAATTTAATGGAATACTTTTGTGCTATAAGAAATGATGAGCAGGCAGATTTCAGAGAAACCTGGAAAAACTTACATGAACTGATGTTGAGTGAAGTAAGTAGAAACAGGAGAACATTGTACACAGTAACAATACTGCGTGATGATCAACTATGACTCTTAGCTCTTCTCAGCACTGCAATAATCTCAGATAATTCCAACGGACTCATAAGGGAAAATACTATCCACATCCAGAGAAAGAACTATGGAGTCTGAATGTAGATCGAAGCAGACCATTTTCACTTTGAGGTTTTGTATTTGGTTTTTGGTTGTTGTGTCTTTTTTCTTTTGCTCTGTTTTTCCTTTCGTAACATGACAAATGTGGAAATATATTGACATAATTATACATGTAAAACCTATATCAGATTGCTTGCCATCTTGGGGAGGAGGGATGAGATGGAGGGAGAAAAAATTTGAAACTCAAAATCTTATTGAAAAAGTGAAGGTTGAAAACTATCTTTATATGTAATTGGAGGGAAAATACTATTTAAAAAATAGAAACAGAAAAAAATGCCCATTTCTAAAAATGAAAAATATTTATTTGGAATCACTACCTTCCCCACCCCATTGACAGTTTACTCTCTGGCTTGATGGTTCATAGTATTTTGATCAAGCAATGACCTTAGAGATAATCAAGTACAACCTCTTCATTTTACAGATGAAGAAACTGAGGTCCTAAGAAGTCAAATAATTTGTCAAAATTTTTCATACCTAGGGAACTGCCTCTTCTCAGACAACATTATCATAAAACATTAAATCACCTAGAATTTCATTACATTTCAATTCTTCCAGCCCCAGACAATCTGAAGATATTCCAAAACCTTGTTTAATCTTTTCCTCCAATTACTCCCCCCCTACCATTTAGCCAATTAGAAATAAAACCCTTAACACATGTCTACATATGTACATAGTTCAGCGAAATAAATTCCCACATTAGTCATGTCCCAAAATGTATGCCAATTTTGGATTTCAGGTTCATCACTTTTTTAAAAGTTTGTTTTCAGTTTTCTACAATCACTTACATATATCTTAAATTGTTTTCCCCCTTACCACTCCTATTTTCCCCCTCCACCCTCCCCAAGATGGTTTGCAATTATATATAAGTTCTACACATACATTCTTATTAAATACATTTTCACCTTAGTCATGTTGCATAGAAGAATAAAAATGAATGGGAGAAATCATAAAAGAAAGCAAAACATAATACAAAAGAAAATGATTTGCTTCTTTCTGCGATTCAGTTCCATAGTTCTTTCTCTGAATGTGCAAGGCATTTTGCCTCAAAAGTCCATTGGGAGTTTTTTAGGTCCTTGCATTGCTGTGAAAAATTTCTTGCACACTGTGGTTATTGCTATGTACAAAGTTCTCCTGGTTCTGCTCCCTTCACTCAGCATCAGTTTATACAAGTCCTTCCAGGCCTCCCTGAAGTCTTCTTGTTCATCATTTCTTATAGCATAATAGTATTCCATTACATACATATAGCATAACTTTTTCAGCCATTCCCAAATTGATTTCCAGTTCTGGGTCCCCACAAAAAGAACTGCTATAAATATTTTTGTACATGTAGGACCCTTTCCCATTTTTATGATCTCTTTGGGATACAGTCCTAAAAGCGATATTGCTGGGTCAAAGGGTATGCACATTTTTGTAACCCTTTGAGCATAGTTTCAACTTGCTCTCTGGAATGGTTGGATCAGCTCACAGCTCCACCAACAATGAATTAGTGTTCCAACTCTCCCACATCTTCTCCAATATTTATCATCTTCCTGTTTTTTCATGTTAGCCAATCTGATAGGTATGATGTAATACCTCAGAGTTGTTTTGACTTGCATCTCTCAAATCAATAGTGATTTAGAGCATTTTTTCATGTGACTATAGATGACTTTAATTTCTTCCTCTGAAAACTGCCTGTTCATATCCTTTGGTCATTTGTCAATTGAGGAAGGACTTGTATTCTAGTAAATTTGACTCAGTTCTCTATATGTTTAAGAAATGAAGCCTTTATCAGAAACACTAGTTGCAAAAATTCTTTCCCAGTTTTCTGCTTCCCTCCTAATCTTAGTTGCATTGGGTTTGTTTGTGCAAAAACTTTTGAATTTAATGTAATCAAAATTATCCATTTTGTACTTCGTAATGTTCTTTTTCTCTTATTTGGTCCAAAAGTTCTCCACTCTCCATAAATCTGACAAATACACTATTTCTTGCTCCCCTAATTTGTTTATGGCATCAGTCTTTATATCTAGATCCTGTATCCATTTGGACTTTATTCTTGTGTATGGTGTCAGGCATTGTTCTATGCCCAGTTTATGCCACACTGTTATCCAGTTTTCCCAGCAATTTTTGTCACACAGTGAGTTCTTGTCCCAGAAGCTGGGGTCCTTGGGTTTATCAAAGAGTAGATTGTTATATTCATTGACTACTGTGTCTTGAGTGCCTAACCTATTCCACTGGTCTGCCCCTCTATTTCTTAGCCAGTGCTGAGTGGTTTTGATGATAGCTGCTTTATAATAAAATTTGAGATCTGATATGGCTAGGCCACCTTCCCTAGTTCATTATTTCTTTATTGAGAAGTGAGGGATATATTTCATCTTTAGTCTTTTGGTCTCATGATTTTATCGCTGCACTGTCTAATGTCTTTTAAAGTTGTTTTTCCCTATAGCATTATTATCATTTTATAAATTGTTCTCCTACTTCTGTTTATGTTACATTGTATCAGGGCATGAAGGTCTTCCCAGTTTGAAGTGAGATGATAATTTTTTGTAGTAAATAAATATTCCATTACATGCATTTATCACAATTTAGACATTTCACAATAGAGAGCCATCTTTTTAATTTTTGATTTTTGGCTACGATATAAAGTGATACTGTAACTATTTTTGTATAGCATTCCCTCTCCCCACCCCTAGATTTCACTGGGGTCTAAGTCTTGTAACAACATATGTGGAGCAGTGAGGTGACAGCTGGTCCTGGAGTCAATAAGACTTATCTTTCTTTTTTCTTTTTTCTCTTAAAACTTTGTTCAGTATTTTATTTTTCTCCAATTACATGTAAAAACAGTTTTTAACTTTCATTTTTAAAACTTTGATTTATAAATTCTCTCCCTCCCTCCTTCTCTACCCCCCTCATTGAGAAGGTAAGCAATTTTATATAAGTTATACATACATAGCCATGCAAAACATATTTCCATATTAGTCACATTGTGAAAGAAAACAAAGACCAAAAAAAAAAAAGCTCAAGAAAAATAAAACAAAAAAAATATGCTTTAGTCTGTAGTCAGACACCATCATTTTCTTTCTCTGGAGTCAGATAGCATAATTCTTTCAGAGTAGTCTTAGATCATTCTATTGCTGGGAATAGCTAAGTCATTCACAGCTGATCATTTTATAATATTGCTGTTACTTTATACACAGTACATTTCACTTTGCATCAGCTCATGTAAATCTTCTCAGATTTTTCTGAGAGCATCCTGCTCATCATTTCTTACAGCACAATAGTATTCCATCACAATCACACAGCCAATTTATTGCCACATTCCCCAATAATTAGCAGCTTCCCAATTTCTAACTCCCAGCCACCAGAAAAGAGTTGCTACTATAAATAATTTCTGTGCATATATGTCTTGTTACCTTTTGTTCTTTTTCTCTCTTTTTGGATACAGACCTAGTAGTGGCACTGCTAGTTCAAAGCGTATACACAGTTTTATAGCACTTTGGGCATAGTTCTAAAGTGCTCTAAAGAATGGTTGAATTAGTTTACAACTCTGAGAACAGTACATCAATGTCTCATTTTTCCCACATTCACTCCATTTGTTATTCTCCTTTTCTGTCCTATTAACCAATCTAATAGGTATACGTAGTACCTCAGAATTGTTTCAATTTGCATTATTACAATCAACAGAAATTTAGAGCAACTTCTCATATGGCCATAGATAACTATTCATATTTCTTGATCATTTGTCAACTGGGAAATAGTTCCTATTTTTATAAATTTGACTCAGTTCTCTGTATATTTGAGAAATGAGACCTTTATCAGAGAAATTTACTTCAAAAGTTTTTTTCACAGTTATGATTTATAAATGTATTTCCCTTTATCCTATTCCCCCATTTATTCTATTCTCTCTCTCCTTTCTTCTTGTCCCTCCTCAAGTGTTTTGCTTCTATCACCTCCCCCTATCTGCTTTCCCTTTTATCACACCCCTTTTTTAATCTCTTTCCCCTACTACTTTCCTGCAGAGTAAGACAGATTTCTATACTCAATTTAGTGTGTATGTAATTCCCTCTATGAGCCAATTCCAATGAAAGTAAGATTCACTCACTCCGTTTTATCTTCCCCATCTTCTCCTGAACTGTAAAAGCTGTTTCTTGCCTCTTTTATGTGGGAATATTTGCCCCTATTCTACCGTTCCCTTTCCTTTTCTCTGGCACATTCCTTTCTCACTCCTTAATTGTATTTACTTTTGTTTTTCAATTCTTTTTCTTTTTTATTATTAATTTATTTGTTTTCAGTTTTCTACAATCAGTTTCATAAGTCTTAGATTTTCTCCCCCTCCCCCGTTCCTACCTCCTTCCCAAAAAGGCATGCAATCTTATACGGGTTCTACACATACATTCTTATTAAACACATTTTCACATTAGTCATATTGCATAGAAGAATTTAAATGAATGGGAGAAACCATGAGAAAAACCCAAACAAAACAAAACATAACACAAGAGAAAATATTGTTAGTTTTATTTTTTTAGAGATAACCCCTTCATATTCAACTCACACTTGTGCCCTTTGTCTATATATACTCCTTCTAACTGCCCTAATAATGAGAAAATTCTTATGAGTTACAAGTATTATTTTCCCATGTAGAAATGTAAATAGTTTAACTCTATTAAGTCCCATATGATTTCCCTTTCTTATTTACCTTTTTGTGTTTCCCTTGAGTCTTGTATTTGAAAATCAAATTTTCTATTTAGCTCTAGTCTTTCCATCAAGGATGATTGAAAGTCCTTTATTTCATTGAATTCCCATTTTCCCCCTTGAAGGATTATCTCAGTGTTGCTGGGATCTCAGTGTTGCTGGGTAGGTGATTCCTGGTTGTAATCCTAGTTTATTTGCCCTCTTAAATAGCATAGTCCAAGCCCCACTATTCTTTAATGTAGAAGCTACTAAATCTTGTGTTGTCCTGACTGTAGCTCCATAGTACTTGAATTGTTTCTTTCTGGTTGCTTGCAATATTCTCTACTTGACCTAGGAGCTCTGGAATATGGATATGATATTCCTGGGAGTTTTCATTTGGGGATCTTGAAAGAGATCCTGATAAGGAGGTGATTGGTAGATTCTTTCAATTTCTAAGAGCTCCTGGACCCCTCTCACTTTAGAGTGATTTTCAATAGTAACTGTTGCTGTTTCCCACCCAGCCTGATGTCTTTGTTTTCCTTGACCCTATTAAAGGGGCCACGCCCTAGATTCTTCTTAAACAGGCCTATTCAATGAATGGGCATTGCCTCACCCTAAGTGAGTACCTGCAAAGACCTTGGCTTAAAGGGCCCAAGGTCTCCCAGTGCATCCTGGGCCATCTCCAGTCATCCTGAGGAATATCATGTCACTGGATTCAGATGGCTCTGCAGGAGAAGTGAGGCTGGTGACCTGCACAACCTTCCTTCACTCAAAGTCAAATGCAAGTCATGTCATCATTTCTCTGATGGCATGGTTTTTTGCAGCAATGAAGGACAAATGTGATTTTACCCTCTGGTTCTAGAATATCAGAGCAGTTTTCCTTGATAATTTCTTGAGAGTTGGAAATTTCTTGATGTTTAGGCTTTGTTTTTATCATGGATTTCAGGGAGTCCAGTAATTTTTAAATGATCTATTTTCCAGGTCAATTGTTTTTTCCAATGAGTTATTTCACATTGTCTTCTTTTTTTTTTCATTCTTTTAGTTTTGTTAGTTTCTTGATCTCTCATAAAGTCATTAGCTTCCATTTCCTCAATTCTAATTTTTAAGGAATTATTTTCTTCAGTGAACTATTGTACCTCCTTTCCCATTTGGTCAATTCTATTTTTCAAAGACTTTTTTCTTGGTGAATTTCTGTGATTCTTCTTCCATTTGGCCAGTTCTGCTTTTCAAGGCATTCTCCTTCTCATTGATTTTTTTTGTACCTCTTTTACCATTTGGCCTATTCTGTTTTATAAAGTGCTATTTTTTGTATCTCTTTACCAAGCTGTTGACTCTTTTTTCATGATTTTCTTGCCTTGCTTTCATTTCTCTTCCCATTTTTCTTCATCTTTTCCTCTATTACTTGATTTTCAATATTCTTTTTTAGGCTCTTCCATGGTCTGAGACCAAGTCATATTTTTCTTCAAGGCTTTGGATGTTGGAGTTTTGACTTTGTCATCTGCTTCAGAGTGTGTATTTTGATCTTCCCTGTCATCATAGTAAATTTCTATGGTCAGAATTTTTTTCTGTTGTTTACTTATTTTTCCAGTCTTTTTCTTGATTTTTAACTCTTTGTTAAAGTGAAGCTCAACTTCCAGGGCGCAGGGTGTACTGCCCCAAGCTTCAATGATTTTGTGCAGCTATTTTCAGTGATACTTTTAGGTACCTTTAACTCTTCAGTTCCTCCCAGGTGGTATTATCTAAGGAGAGGTGTATTCACTATTCTCCTGGCCTGTGCTCTTGTCTGTGAGTGACCACAAGCACTGTTTTCTGCTCTGGAACTGTGACAATTGTCTTTGCTCCACCATGGCTGCAAGCTGTGGTGTGCTAGTGTTCCTCCTCGCCCTGAGGTGGGCGGGGGGAGTTTTGATCCAGAACTGAGTATGGGCAAAGCAACAGAGTCCTGCTCTCCAGTGCCAGCAAAGAGACACTTGTAATCTCCTCATCAGGTGGCCAACCCCGTTACCATCTATGGGCTGAGAAAACTGTAGCAGCTGCAGCTTCAGAGTCAGTGGCTCCTAAGACTTTCCCCTGGTTTACTGGGACTGGGTTTTCTGTGGCTCAGTTTATACTGGACTGCACTCCACTCTTACCCAGGTGCTGCCTTTCCTGCTGACCTTCTAAGTGCCTTGGACTAGAAAATTATTTCACCCCACCCTTTTGTGGGTTCTGATGCTTCAAGAACTGTTTATGGAATTACTTAAAGGTATTGGGAGGGATTTGAATACAGGTCAGTTGCTGCCTTTTCTCCACCATCTTGGCTCCACTTCCAAAGATTTATCTTTCTGAGTTCAATTCTGGTCTCAAAAAACTTACTAGCTGGGTGACCTTGGGCAAGTCATTTAACCATGTTTCTTCAGCTTCCTCATCTAGAAAATGAACTGGAAAAGGAAATGGCAGACCACTCCAGTATCTTGCCAATGAAATCCCAGATAGGGTCACAAAAAGTCAGACTGAACAGTAATAGTATACTTGAGTTAAAGGGTATGAGCACTTTAGTAAATTACTCAGCAGAGTTCCAAATTGCTTTCCAAATGGCTAAAATTTACTCTTCCACCAACAAAACATTAGTGTATATTTTCTACCAGCTCCTGCAACATTTGTCATTTTCATCTTTTAATTGTCTTTGCTCATAGATATGAAGTGGAATCTCAAATTTGATTTAATTTTCATTTTTCTGATTAGTGATTTAGAGCATATTCTCCCCATATTGTTGTTGAGAGTTGGAATTTCTCCATTTAAAAACTGTCTATTCCTATCCTTTGACCACATATTTGGGGAATGCCTCTTCGTCTTATGAATTTAAATCACTTAAATATATACCAACCCTGTATGACTGGCATAAACCCAACATGGTCAAAGTGAAGATAGAAAAGAGTAACTGTAGGAGAAAACATTATGATTCTTAGGGAGAAATGAAGACCATTTTCTCTATTGTAAGCTTGCTTTTTGAAAATTCAATTATGTTAAAAGAGGTTACAGATGTATGACAGTATGTCCCTCTACTAAAATAAAATATGCTATATCAATCAAGTCAAAGGAATCTCTGAAAGAGCTACATGATACAAAATCAATAACATCCAAAATTAAATTTTAAAAAAATCTACATCCTAAAGTCAATGCTCTTAAATAACTCTTGAAGGCAGAAAATCAGAAAGTAAAGAACAAGTTAACATATGGTTTTCCTGACAACTTGTCTCAAACATCACATTTGGTATTCTGTCAATATTCTGTACAAAGTTTAAGAATTAATTACTCTCTATAATTTTTTTTTGTCTTGAAATATACAATGCATACATGGAAATAGCCACACATATACCCATGAGCACATGTGTATGTGAATGTCAATTCTGATTTGCTACATACAAAAACATGAGGAATATATGTGTAGTCACCTGACAAGAGATTGTCAGGGGGTGGGGTGTGGGTGGGAATAAGCATTCACTCATAAGTTCTGCATTCACATCTATACCATCTCATAGACCTTTACTCTAAGTGACTAAATCTGTGTCATGAAATAATTATAAATATCTGACTGATCAATTTTCAAGAAAAGAAATTGAAATCTTTCTTTTCTTAATATAGGTCATTCTGTCAATACCTGTCAAAGATGCTCAGTCTTTCCAGATCAAAAGGGATAAACTGGTTCTCAGTAGGAAAAGCATTCTGCTTCCTATTAATCAAAGTTCAAATATGATGACTCAAAAAGCAAACTTAATTCTGGTCTTGTTAGGTGAGTGCTCAAAGAAAGAGAGTCTAGCATCATAGAGATCACACTGAAACCAGAGTTTGAGTCAGTCCTCTCTTTGAATATAATGAGAGTTGGCTGGTATCAGGTTAGAATGAAATGTACTGAGCAGAGCTGTAACTAACACTGAAATGTTGGGATTTTGACCCAGGGTATTGACTTCTTGGACGAGATGTTTCCTCTCTAGAAGGATCATGGAGTCATAGAGTCAATGGTAAAAAAGACTTTAGAGATCATCAAATTAAATGCTTTCATTTTACACTTGAGGAAACTGAGGCATGGAGAAATTAAAAAACATGTGACAGGTCATAGAGCAAGTAAGCAGATGAGCTCAAATGTGAGCCCAGGTCTTCCCAACTCCAAATTCAGTGCTCTATAGACACTACTCCATGTTGACTCTCTGAAGGAAAGATCCAAGCCTAAAGTGAATATTGTCCCCTTCTTACTCATGTTTTTTTGGCCACAATGATACAACTGCTGCCCCCAGGTTACCTCTACAGATTCCAAACATCATGATGTCCTCAAAGTACCTCCTCCTGAATCTCCTTTGGGATGGAGGGTCAGACTTCTTCCTCCCAGGTAACTTTTCTGAGGTTTTCTGGTCTCTGCCACCTCTCCATTCACTTCTATTTCCATCTTCCAGCCTGGGTAGTTTGCTATCATATTTGTTTCCCTTATTTCCTATTAAAAGTCCACATTCAGTTTCCTCATTAAAGTTCTTTTTCATCTATCTACCTGCCTGTCTGTCCCTGTCTATCTGTCTATTCTTTAACAATCTGATGAACCCTATGAACCCATTGTTCAAATAGTATTTTAAATATATACAATTAAATACATAGGATTACAAAGGAAACCAATTATATTGAAATAGTTATCATTATATTTTTTAAGACAAGTTCATAGACCCCAGATTAAGAACCCCTGTGAGACTCACAAAAATGTGAGAAGGTGATATTCACCCTATTACTTAGAGTTAAATGGCCCCAGCTGTTGGACCCAGACATTTTTAGGATCTTCTATTAAGCAGAACATGATTGCTAGAACGAAGGAAGGGTCTTGGAATTTAGGCAACAAGCTAAAGTCAATAATAACAAAATCCAATCATTCAGCATTTGTTAAGAGCCTTTTGTGTGGAAGACCCTGTGCCAGGTGCTGGAACTGCAAAAACAAATGAAACAAAATATTCTCCGCCTTCAAATCTTTACATTCTACTGAGCAAAATTATATGTACGCAGAAAATAAAATACAAAATGCATATAAAATAATCTCTGGGGAGGACCCTAGCAACTCTGTTACTAATATTCTAGTAACTCAGAATAGGTTTCATAAGGGAATGCTTGAGTTGATTCTGGACGGAAGCTAGGGAATTCCTTGATGTGAGGGTAAGGAACAGAGCATTCCAAGCACAGGAGATAGTATATGCAAAGACCCAGAGGCAGGAGATGTAGGATAATGTATAAGGAACAGTGGCAGATCAGTTTCACTGAAATACAAAGTACAGTACCTGAAGGATTCTAAGGTGAATAAACCTACAAAATAGACTAGGGCCTGACTGTGAAGGGTTTTATAAAAAAAACAAAAGCAAAAACAGAGGATATCTCACATATATATTGCATTTTAAAATTTGTGAAGCATTTTATTTCTACATCTAATTTGATCTTCATAACAATCCCATGAAATAGTCTACAAGTATTGAAATCTCCATTTTACTAGTGATAAAAGTAAGGCCCAGAAAACATTAAATGGCTTAACCATTCGTGATCACAGTGAAATCCCAGGCGTTCCTGACTCCAGATCCACTACTCTATCTATTCCAACTCAGTTTTTCAAAGAGGCAAATTCAAAACCTTAACGGAGGGAAGAAAAGCAAACCAGCCTCCTCCAGGAATCTCTGAGAAATCTCAACCTAAACTTTAGTGTTAAAGGAGAATCAATTTTGGAGAATCATGAAGAATGGATAGACAGGGTTAGATAAGGTACTGGAGACTAGAAAGGGAGAAAGAAACAAGGAGAACCTGAAACACACTGTTTGAATCCTTTTAAACTGTGCCAAACCAAATAAGTAACAGTGAGACTGTGTAGCTGTAATTTATCTCATCTCTGTGCAGCTCCAAACCCAAGACACTATCACATTGTATTTAAAATAGCCATGTACTTAAACTGCTGGTGCCTGAGCCCATCCTGCTGAGGAAAGGTGGGGGGGAGGGTATCATTAGAGAAGTGAAAGGAGCCAGGTGATGAATCCTAGTCACAAGGAAAATCTTTGACGCCACCTTTGATCCTCTGGAGACTGGGAGGTGGCAACACAGAGATGCCCATGAGACGCAGGAACAGGAAGCTGTTTGGGGGGCTGCAAAAGGGGATGCCCTTTCTTCACAAGAGTTTTTACATCTTCTCCAAGGAAATGGACCTTCTTGTTCTTATCCTGGCATGAGCGAGGAAAGCAAACTACTCCCAGAAAGCAGAAGAGAACCCTTTAACTTTTCCTGATTATTTAGCTGCCAATAGAAGCACCCTGGAAAAAGAAATCTTCTGAATATTACCTCACTCCCTGACAAAGTTAATTTCCCTCAGTAGGTGGACAGTTGAATTCCCCAGAGAACTTCCTCTTTCATTCACCTTAAAGTAGATTTCAATTGTTTGTCTTTTTGTACCATATTTAATAATTAAAATCACTATTTCCTAATGTAATTTCATGAGACAGATTTTGCACCCTATCCACCTGGACAAGAGACTTCACTCAGTCATTAGAAGTTGGATTCATAGTCAACATTTACAGGAAGGGATCTTAAATCTGAAGTTCACTGCTTGCTTCCCATGCTGCCTCTATAGAAGCCTTTTCTCTAGAAGAGACATCCCCATAGCCTCCCCCATAGGCAGACACAAAGTCCTGCATAAAGGCTTACCGTCCATAACCTCATGCAACTGATCAAGAAACTCCCTTGATCAGTCCCTCTTCGTCCCCTCATATTTAGTTATTTGTCACTCTTTTATCTTTGTTCACAAGTACAATACTCTTCTCCCCCAAGAGTCTAGTGCTTCTCAGCAACGTCCTGTTTTCTGAAAGGAGACTGAATTCTGGACCTCTTGAACTTGGGATTGCTGTTTCCTAAGAAAAAATTTTCAGCACATCACCAGGAACTGAGCTTTAGGAACTCTGGCCATTCAGGCAACATAGTTCCCTACTCTCTAATTATCACATGGCTGAGATCAGATGTCTCTCTGCCACTGCCCCCCAGGGAAGGGTCAATGTTTTCCTTGTTCTACATTGTCACCCAGTTGCTGTCATCTCTGGGGCACTTTGACTTAAGATTCTCTACTCCCAGGTTCAAGGCGGTTAATAACATATGGTCCCAGATGCCTTCCTCTAAGGCAAACATTAAAGGTAGCAGGGGATTCCCCCAAGGATCTCAGTCTGATCTTAGTTCTATAGAAAGCAAAACGACAAAATAGAAAGTGGGAGAGGGGGCAAAAGAGATCTTTTATATAGACAAAACAAAAGCATGGCTCCTCCCACAATATACTACTGACCAAATAGTCTGAGCTGACCAATTCATTGACTGAAAGAAGGGGTAACTCTACCTACATGATAAAACCAACCAATCCATCCAATTCATTACCAGATCAAAGTGAAAATCTCCTTCATTAAAAGAGACTGTACAGGAATTTGAGTAAAAACATCATGCACAGAGCATGCTCAGAGCTGCTTTTCCTGGTTTAGTCCAACCACTGATGCTAACTCAGAACTTTGGGCATATTGTAGATAAACAAATACCTAACTTCTCCCAGCCGAACAGTGGCCTCAATTTGATATGACTTGGCCTTTTGATACACTCCTGAAATTCCTGCTTGGTCTCTTAGCCGTCCCTCCCCATACATCCAAGGGACAGCAGTAAGGATTTAAGGGTACTAAATCCGTTAAAAGGAGAGACAGCTTCAAGCTTTCAATATTATTCTAACTTTCTCACGTGACAAGTAATATGCTCTATTTCTAGATTCCCTATGAGTAACATGAGTGAATGGGTCTCAGTCTTTACACCCCACCCAGCCACCTCTCCCAAGTAAAGAATGGTCACCTAGATCAACTAGTACCCAAGCCCTTAGCTACTCTTTCCTCTTGGTTTTTCCTTTTTTGAGTAAATGATCAAATACCATTCTCAAGATGGTCATGGCTGAGTTTGGAGAAAATATTATGAAGTCAAGAGATCGAGAAGTCCTGGCTCCAATGATGGGGTTTTGCTGATGGCAAGGAAAATACATGCATCAGAGGAGCCAACTATCAAAAAAAGGAAAAGTGCACACACCCCTGTCCTGACTTGTCAGAAGACATGGACTTTGGAGGGAGAGAGTTCGAAGCCGAGGTCAAAAGTAAAGTGCTTGATCAGCAATCCCGCAAGCTGCTGCTCCTTAGTTGGCATCTCAGACACATGGCAGGGCTACTTGCTCAGTTTCTTACTGTCAATTCACACTTATGGGTCTTTTGTATCTGAGCATTTATTGTGTATGTAGAATATTAAACGATTAACCCTGAACTGATTTACATTGTACATTAACTACCTCCTTAATCCCCCTTTTAGAAAAATCTTAAACATCAGTCTAAACCTAAGTCTTAAGCAATTTGTTCTTGGGACACTGAGGTAGAGATTTAATGAGTCAAACAGTGTGAGAAAGGATATTCTAACCCTACACCCTCATGAGAGGCCACAATCCTTCAAGCCTGCATTTAGCTAGACCTTTCTACTTAGATCCAAAGCCAAGACGCCCTTTAGTGGAGAAGGAAATGTCTCAATTATGTGGCATTGTCAGAAAGGTTGGAAGTATAAGATAGGGAGAAAATAAAAATGAAAATAAGAGGAATCCCTCCATTCATTCCTACCTTTGGAATTATGTGGGCAACTCAAGGTCTTTCTCAAACTCATCTCTCAGATGGACTGAGTCCTGAATCTGTTTTAATCAATGTTTATACTCTTTTGCTCATCGAGGCAAGAAAAAGACCTGTTTCAAAAGAAAATGCCAACGAAGGAGATGAACTCTTCCTGCAGGTTGTCTGTGAATAAAAAAAAAAAAAGGTGTCTTGCCTTTTACTAAGTCTACCATACCACCTAAGTCTAGATACTCATGACTCAATATTTATAGTCTGAGTCACATAATTAATCTTTCTCTGCTATTAAAGAGATTATGAGCATTATTCATAAAATAAGATTCAATCTCATTCACCTCAGCCTCCATCTAGGGGAAGGTTTGGGTTTGGGGAGAAATTCCAAGGAACTTTAGACCAAAGTTCAAACTTTGTCATGTTTAGGTCTGTGTATACTACCTGTTCACTGACTCCCTCCAATGCAATCCCCCATATGCAATTACCAACAGACATGAATCACTTCTAAGTTAAGATGATTTATAATTTTATATGAAAACGTCAAGAATTAAGAACAATTTAAGAAACTGAGAAATCTTGTGGGAAATGTGTTCCACCCACAGGCTGAGAGGAAGGGAGAGAATAATTAGATCTTCACTGTCATTTTGCTCATCTCAAAGAGCAATGACTCAGAAGCTTTAGTTTGTTCCAGTTACCCCATTAGAAGCTGGGCTTTTTTGTTCATTTTTCTCCATTCTGTGGAGGTCTTGGCTTCAGAAACCATACCTCCAATGATTAGAGCAACAGTACCTTCAAGGGATTCTTCTTCAGATTGTTGGTGTGCTGCTTGCCTCCTCCTTGCCACTGGGACTGCCTGGCTCTTTAAAACCAAAATCTTAAACTCAGCCACCTCAGCTCAGTCTCCACCTCACATACCAGGGACATGCCTTCTGCAGGCAAACTGTCAAAACTATATTTTCCATAAATCCATTACCCCTTCCCCCACCAGGTCCCACAGTCTTTTTCTGTCATAAAAGACAATCAATTTGTCATGGAGGGAGTCTCCATCAGTGAAATATATTCCCCAAGAAGTACCCCTTGCTTCATTCCTACCTCATTGGAAGATATTAAGTCCCAGATGAAGGCTCACTTCCATGAAAACTCATCAAGTTATTGGAGAACTCCCTAGATCAAAACCCTGTACCATAAAATAAAATAGAAAAACAAATGACTAGAAATGTGAAATTACACTTGAACTTGAGTCAATATTACAGTAACTCTATACATATTTCTAGCCTTTCAAAAGACCTCCAGATCCTCAACTAAAAATATCTGGTTCATTCTCTGTTGCAAGGGTTGAAACCTCCCTTCTTGAATAAACCTCTTGCTTTTTGCAAAGAGAGATAGCCCTTTGTTTCAGTGAATCCACATCTCCTAATATTTAAATCCAGGGATTATAAAGCTTCTTTAGCAGAAAGAGATAAGAGAGAAGCCTCTAGGTACGCTTGATTTAATCTCTATATACCTAACTTCTAAGCCTTCTACAGATCTGAGCAGCAAGAGTAGAAGAGAAAATTAGCTTAGAGAAGCAAGATCCACCTCACTCTAATCTTGGCACAATGCGTTGGAAATGTACTGTGGTCCTTTCCCTCCCCCTCCATTTAGCAAAGGTATTCCAAACCTGCCATTATCTAGTAGTCCTTCCCGATTGATCTAGAGCAAATAACCCTGTTCACAAACAATAGTCAAGAACTTATCCCTTACACAACCCAAGCCATCAAATGTAAAATTCAGACACATTGTCACAACAAGTAGCATTTATATAATGTTTTGATCATTGCAAAATTTTTATAAATGTTATTTGATTCACACAACAACCCTAGGAGGTAGGTATAATTATTATCCCCATTTAACAGTTGTGGAAACTGAGGCAGGTAGAAATTAAGTCTTTCTCTCTCTCTCTCTCTCTCTCTCTCTCTCTCTCTCTCTCTCTCTCTCACACACACACACACACACACACATTATCTGAAGTCAAGTTCCAACTCAAATCTTTCTAACTCCAGGTCCAGCACTCTACCTACTGCAACACTCAGCTGAGAATCACCCTCACAGGTCAAACAACGCTGTCTGGGTCAGATACAAAGGACCAGACTCAGCAACAGTATCCATCTATCACATTAAAGATCCCTAACATTCCCATTTAGTGACAACACTAAACTGGAAGTATGCAAAGAGCTTTCTGAACATCACAGCTGTATCTAATGCTGTCCATTCCAAGAATGCATGACCTGTAGGGAAAGCCACCGACAAGACTGGCATCTGCACTGTCATGGCATGTCTCAAAGATGTGACTTTTGGAAAGGGCTCATCAGAAAGAGGCAAATCAGTAGGTTTAGAGATCAACTTCATACCATTCTTAGTATTTTAATTAAACCCCATTTATAGAAGAGAATACTGAGGTTCAGAGCAGTGACTTGCTCAAGGTTAAGAAATGACAGGGCCAGGATTTGAACATATATCTCTATCTCCCAATCCAGTGCTCCTCCTCCTTAAAAGATAGCAGCCTCCCATATAAATAATTCCTCAAAGATATTAGTATTTGATTTCTGAGGGGATTGAGGGTTTCTTCTCACCTCCTGGGTACATCTGCCCAGATCCCATAGGCCCTTCCATACATTTGATAAGTAAGGTTCCAAGCATCTCTCAAGAGCAAAGCTCTGTTTTCACTTCAAGGTCTATAGCCAGGATTGCCTAAATTCTCCTGGGGTCCTACTTTTTTGATCAGAATGAACTTGCTGACCTTCTCTCAACCTTTCAGACAGTGATGCTCAGTGATGAGCTTTTGGGGTTGAGTAACATTCTCAGACAATTGCTTTACACTCTCCCAGGTGCCCTAATTAGCATTCTTAGTTTTGTCTCATCCTCAGGTGCTGCTCGCTAAGCAACCTGCACAAAAGAGCTGAGGATCCTTGAAGGAGACACACACACGCACAAACGCACACATACACACACCACACACACACACACACACCACACACCACACACACCACACACACCACACACCACACACACACACACACACACCACACACACACACACACACACCACACACCACACACCACACACACACACACACACACACCACACACACCACACACACACACATGCACACATGCACACACACACACCACACACACACACACACACACACACATCTTTTAGGCTATTTTGATCTGAAAGAGAGGCAGTAATTAATAGTAATGTAATAAGCACATATATTGCAACACTCAGTATAAAATTATCCCAGGTAGCATGCGAATGCCTATTTTTTTCTTCTCAGTGTAAACAGAGACACTAAGGGCCATACCTGGTCCCTCATTGACTTTTCCCTCAGGTTTCAGGCTTCTCACTCAAGTTTTCACCTCTATAACTTTGGAGTGTCCTGGATTGAATGATTTGAACTTTGGGCAAGTCGCTTCACTCTATACCTCAGTTTCCTCATCTGCAAAATGAGTAGTTGGATTAAATGACCGCTTAGGCCCATTCCAACTCTAAATTCATGATCCTGTGATCCTCTCATAGCTTTCTCTTGGCAGTTTCCCTAGGAGGTCAACGGAGTTCCAAGCTATCTATTTTACCTGCATTAAAAAAAGAGTGCATTGGAATGGAAATACTGTATAGATAATCTAAATATTTATAAAGACTGGCCTAGGTACACAGAGTTCAGTAAGACTGTTAATGCTAGAATTACATTTGTGTGCTTGGAGAAATACAGGCCTAATTGTTCTGCACAGCATGACATAAAACTTCTGCCAATAGTCACATGCAGTACACTGCACGAGTCATTTTTTGGCAGTCAATTTTTACCAGAGATTATTTTTAAATTAAATTTCATAACTCTCTAGCTGTTCTCTGCCTCTCATGTTGTTGTAGGACCATTTTTTGCTTTTACAAACATCATTACTGCTTTCGCTAATTCAGACTGTGCTAATGGCCAGTCAGCTGTCAATCGGACTATCCCAGTGAATTACAGGATTGTAAAATTCTGCAAGATTCTCCCTTGCTCATAAACCTTCATTGGCTCCCTGTTGTGTACTGGAAAGCTCGCTGATTAAAGGTCTCTACATTCAGGCTCCAAACTACATTATCAGCCTTACTTAGGCTACCAGAGGTGTAGCAGACAGAGCAATGCACTTAGAGTCAGGAAGATCTGAGTTCAAACTCAGCCTCAGACACTTCCTAGCTATGTGAGCCCAGGTAAGTATTTAACATTTGTCTCAATTTTCTCATCTGTAGAATGGAAATAGTAATGGTAGCACCTACTTCCCAGAGTTACTATGAAGATCACAAGAACTAACATTTGCCAAGTGTTTTGCAAACTTTGAAGTACTATAAATGCTATTATTATTTTTAAAGTACTATGAATGCTAGTGTTATTGTTACTGTTGATGATGATGCTTCACAGTGTTCCTTTATATAATCTCTGTTTCAGTCAAATGGAAATGTCCAAGGCCATCATCATCTCTCACATGAGCTTAGCCTCCCCTTGGACATTATAGTAATGTAGCACTAAAGTGCAAGTTCCCCAGGTGAGAGCTTCGTCATTTTCCATTTTGTATCTCCTGAACCTAGAATACAGATCTGTCCATTGTAGGTACTTAATCAATGTTTCTGAATTGAATTGGATCACACAGCTCTCTTCTCACCATAAGCATAGTAGTGTTAAAAAGATTCAACCTTCTGGTTGCCATAAACCTGATTTAGATGATTGACTTTGTAATTTGAAGAATTAGACCTGGGTGGAAAAGCTGTGACCTCGAGGCCACATGTGACCCTCTAGGTCCTCAAGTGCAACTCTTTGACTGAGTCTAAATTTCACAGAATAAATCTCCTTAATAAAAGGATTTGTCCTGTAAAATTTGAACTCAATCCAAAGGCCTCACCCAAGTACCTAAAAGGTCACATGTGGCCTGGAGGTCACAGGTTCCCCACCCCTGAATTAGATCCTAGTGATCTAAAGAGTGAATGTGATTGACAGTATGATTCTAAAACACACCCAGTACACAGTTTAAGTCCTGAAAAAATCCAGGACATTGAGTTCCAGAGTAATTTGGTTTATCTCATGGAGTGATTTTTCCCATTCTTCTTGACCAACATGCGATAGGACATTAGATGCTGCAAAGGGACTCGTGAGATCTTGGATCTAGAGCCCTGCAAGGCAAAAAAGGACACTGGCCTTCAGTGTAAAATGTGAGGAGATAACTACGATATCTGCCAACTTCCAGTTGCATTATGCTAACTTTTACAAAGAATTTCGAAGCTTCTGGGTAGGTGTCCATTTTGCAAAACTTATACAAATCTGAACAAGCAGATAGGAAAGAACTAACATATTGTATTACAGTAAGATCACTAGGGGAAAATAGAAGAAAAAACACAGTAGATTTGGGAGGAATCCCCCTCAGAGAATAGAAAATGATTGTCTTGGAGGCCCAGGGGTGGAGAACCTGTGGCCTCAAGGCCACATGTGGCCTTCTAGGTCCTCAAGTGCAGCCCTTTGAATTTAGCTCAGTCAAAGGGTCACACTTGAGGACCTAAAGGGTCACATATAGTCTCAAGGCCACAGGTTCTCTACCTTCTGTACTTGGACTGCCATTGGGACCACTGCTTCCCATCAAGAAAATACCTAACTCTCATAGGATGAGGGTTCCCCCTTCCAGGGAAGAAAAAAACCAGAAAATTTCCTCTAGAGAGAAATTGTGCAAGTAATAACCTCCATTTCCCCCAAGCTCATTTAATCTTGAACTCCAGGGCTAGTCAGTTGACGTGAAACCAGAAAAATAGAGGACAGGTAAGATACACTACAGGACAGTATTATTCACAGATCTTTTCACCAGACAGCCCTCTTAAGGTGTCATGAAACCCTGCAGTTAACAATATTTAATTACTATCTACCAGGGGTTTAGTGGATCATTAACATACAAATAATTGTTCAGATGTTCTTGTCACCAGCAAAGTGCTAAAGCCAAAAATGATAGGAAACAAGAGGATAATGAGTGGGCCTCATGGAAAAAATAAAACAAAAGGGGAGGGGGAAGCAGCCAGGCACAGTAGTGTTGTCTTTCTTTCCCAGCACACAACTTAAAATGTCAACAGAAGGCTGGCCATTATTCCTCCCCATCCGATTTGCATTCACTCTCTGACTTTCCATAGGCAGTGCCCAGAGAGTAAGGAGGTTATTAAGGAAAATAAGCAGGCAAAAGCCAAGGCTCCTTGCCAGTCTGGAAAGAGGTCCAGGGAACCGGGAGGCCATTTTCACCCATGGCTGTATGGAAAAACTGCTGATTCCTGCAGCTCTATGTTCTGAAGAAAGGGCCAATGGATTATGAAACAAAGTCATGTAGGACCCTGCCGTGAAACTAGAAGGTCTTTGTTGGAGGAGAATCATCTAGAATTCTTTTTAAAGTCAATACCCAGCCTAGGGAGGTTAGAATACAGATAGAAGCATTCATCCTCCTCCTCCTCGTCATTTTTTTCCCACCTGATACTCCACTCCTTTTGCCCCTTCCCATTAAGAAGAGCCTTGCCTTATAGCAAATACACATACACATAAGCGTGTGTGTCTATATATATCTATATATCTGTATCTATATCTATATATATATATATGTCATCAGTCTTTAGAAGTTATTGTTGTTGTGTGCTTTGATCAGAGCTCTCCGGTTGTTCAAAGTCCAAAGAAAACCTTCCTTGTATTATCTTTGTTCTTGTGGGAACTGTTCTCCTGGTTCTGCTTATTTCATGTAGAATCAAGTAATACAAGTTTTCCCAAGGTCCTTCCAAAGCTATCAAAGTCTTAATTGATATTATATTTACAGCGAACAATGCTTCTATCTTCCACTATATGAGAAAGTAATGCCCCTTTTTGATAAAGTGGGCTCTCCTCACATTTACGTCTAAAATACCACATGGTTACAAAAACTTTCTTGCTCTCCAGGATAGCTTTCATCTCTGGTTATCCTTGTATCAGAGATAAATCTGGCATGAACAATGTTTTTGTTACTGTGGGTCGACTAAAAATCAACACGCCATCGATTAAGTAGCTGCTATGTGCCCGTCACCGTGCTGGAGGCTGGAGATGCAAATACAAACGTATAGAAGAAATTAATAGTACAGAATTACCACTTAAGGGGGAATCTAAATTGGAGAGGGGACTGTCCCAACATGCCTTGTGACTAACTGGCCCACACAGCTCCTTTCATAGAGTCTGGGCACCCACGCTTTATGGCAGCTGCCCCTGCCGGTCCTTCTTTTAAAGTTTCAAGTGCCTTATATCTTCCATCCTTCCAGCTCCAATGGGAAGTGGGTTTCTCCTCATCTGCTGGCTCCTGCCTCTTTTATGGACCACCCAAGGGTGTGGCCAATCATTACTCAGCCAATGGCCAGACTCCATCTCTAATTTAATCACAGAACTTGTTCACACTTTATAAAGGGATCACTGGGCATGACTACATTTTACAGTTAATTTAACACCTTATTATCAGCCCCTTACTTTCTGTGATTAGAGTCTCGTCTTCCTGGGCTGGGCAGTTGGTCAGAGATAGATCTCTACAAATGAAACAATTCCTGCTCTCTAGGAGGATGGTAATGGTGGTGTCAGTAGTGATGACTTAATGTGGAAACGGTACTAAAGTCTTCCAGTACCTAGCTGAGTGAATACAAAAGAAAGAAAACACATTTATTAAAAAGCATTTACTCTGTGCCAGACACTCTCTGCTAGTCATGATCTTGGGTTCTCAAGGGCTATGGCAGCTTAGTAGCAGACTCTTACAGATCCTGCCTCGATGCAAAGACTTTGGGGACAGCCTTGATTAAAAACTGCCTATTTATTATTCAAGGACTCACATAGTTGAAGTTTGAAGGTGATCATGACTAGGTTGGTTATATCACAGTGCGGTTTCCAGTTCTAGTAACTCATGAGCATTATCTACTAAGGCATGGAAAAGCCTCAATCTATATTAAGGGAGAGAATGACCACATTACTGAAACCACAGATTCCTTAAATATTGATGCTAACAAATATTAATAATTTGGAGCAGCTAGGTGGTACAGTGGATAGAGCACCAGTGCAGGAGTCAGGAGGACCTGAGTTCAAATCTCACCTCAGACTTGACACTCACTAGCGTAATGATCTTGGACAAGTCACTTAACCCCAATTGCCTCATCTTGGGTCATCTCCAGTCATCCTGATGAATATCTGGTCACTGGATTCAGATGCTTCTGGAGGAGAAGTGAGGCTGATGACATGCACAGCTCTTACTCAAAAAAAACAAAATCAAGTGCAAGTCATGTCATTATTTCTCTGATGGCATGATCTTCTTCAGCAACAAAAGACAAACACACACACTAATAACTTGAATGTCTATTGTGCTTTAAAGTTTAGCAAAGGCCTAAGATTACCTTTCAAAGGAGTTCTACTTTGGTTGTCTTCCATTCCCACTGAAAAACCTGGAATTTTCACTAAACATTAGACATTTCAATAAATTGGCACCAACTTCCTCCACTTGCAAACTCGTGATTCTGATGCACAAAAAGAGATTTTATTTTAACAAATATATTAAAATGCATATGCTGAATCTTTTTTCAACACCAACATTCTTAGAGCAATGCTATATGCCTGTGAGTCATGAAATACTAAAGTTTCTAAAGAACTGAAGATGAGGCCAGTGAAGAGGAGGAATATGGTGGGTGGGAGCAGATGTAACCTGTTACCAAGAATGATGGAGGAGAAGAGACCAAAAGGATTGTTAGAAGAGAAATGGGTGCCTAGAAAAATCATGGCATGATCACAAAGTGAGGGATAACCGCTGAACAGATCACAGACTCATTGGTATCTACACAATGTTAGTAAAACAGTAGAAAGGCCCTTGACATTTCGTGTTAATCTCTGTGGCAAATTTACTAAGACATAGATGAGAGTTGCAGAGGAATTACGAGTATAGATGATCTTGAACTGCACTGTTGAAAGGAATCAATGAAATCATGGCTACGCCTAACTAATAACATTACATTTTATGTAAAAATCAAATTCAAAATTGTATTATGTTTTAGAATGGGGGGGAAAGCATTTCTTAATTTTTCTGACATTCCATGAGGAAATTTTAGTGCACTCAGAGGTTAATATTCTCTACTAGTATTATGAATTAAAACAAACAAAGAAAAACTTACTGGCTCTGGAATCAGAGGGCCTGAGTTCAAATCCCTTCCACATTCTCAAAATGTTCTCTTGTCTCACCTGTAGCTCTTAGTTTCACTGCCTTTCTTCTAGGCTCAAATCTCTGCTTCTGCAGGAGGTTTCTCCTGGTCCCTCCAGTTGCTAGGTCCTTCCCTTTGAGACAACCTTTGATTTACACTGTACATACTTTTTATGTACCTACTAATTTGCATGTTGTCACACATTCAAATGTGAGCTCCTGGAAGGCAGGGACCATGATTTGCCTTTCTTTGCATCCCCAGTTCTTAGCACAGTGCTTGACATATAATAAGCACTTAAAAAAATCCTTACTGACTAACTGACCTCTCATACTACCTGAATGACCTTAGAAAAGTCAAATAAGCTCCCTGGCTTTAGCTTCCTCATTGATAAAAATGAAGGGGATGAAAAAGAAAGAAAGGAAGGAAGGAAGGAAGGAAGGAAGGAAGAAGGAAGGAAGGAAGGAAGGAAGGAAGGAAGGAAGGAAGGAAGGAAGGAAGGAAGGAAGGAAGGAAGGAAGGAAGGAAGGAAGGAAGGAAGGAAAGAAAGTCATTATCTAGGATTTGATAGCTTAGTGTGAGTGAAAATAGCAATTGTTTCTGTTTTGGCCAGAAACCCTAATGATCTAACAATTCCAGATTGATTTTTTCTGACTAGGTAAAAGAAGCTATTTTTTGCCTCATTTCTTACCTAGCCTTAATTGTTGAATGGGAAGTGCCTCAGACAAAGTGAGACCTGTGAAAAACCTTAGCTTAAAAAGGCCAAAGTCTCCCACCTCATCCAGGGCCATCTCCAGTCATCCTAATCTATGCCTGCCCACTGCACTCAGATAATTCCAGAGGAAAAAGGGAGGCTGGTGACTCTGCACAGTCCTTCCTCACTTAAATCCAGTTCAGTTGCATGTCATGGCATCACCTCCTTGATGTCATGGCCCTGTTCTAAAACAAAGGACAAAACACCACATACATGCTAATTTTCATTAGTTTGTTTTTCCCATTGTTTCCTCAGCACCAAGTTAAGTCCTTGCATATTATAGGCTAACAGTAGGTTAATTAAATTGAAATCATTTTAGAATGCCACAGAGTAACTTCTTTTCTATACTAACCTGAGATGAAGAACACTGTGTAGTTGCACTCGATAGGAACAAATGATGAAATAGTTTAATGGTAGAATTTGTACTTTCTCTGACAGTTCATAGAGGAAAATATGGT